>OU824208.1:1893744-3093744 GCA_917499995.1 Ichneumon xanthorius
TTTAAGGCGTTTTAAGGCGATTTAAGGCGTTTTAAGGCGTTTTAAGGCGTTTTTATAAGGCGTTTTAGGGCTTTTAAGGCGTTTTAAGGCGTTTTAAGGCGATTTAAGGCGTTTTAAGGCGTTTTAAGGCGTTTTAAGGCGTTTTAAGGCGTTTTAAGGCGTTTTAAGGCGTTTGAAGGCGTTTGAAGGCGTTTTAAGGTGTTGTAAGGCGTTTTAAGGCGTTTTAAGGCGTTTTAAGGCGATTTAAGGCGATTTAAGGCGTTTTAAGGCGTTTTAAGGCGTTTTAAGGCGTTTTAAGGCGTTTTAAGGCGATTGAAGACGTTTTAAGGCGTTTTAAGGCGTTTTAAGGCGTTTTAAGGCGTTTTAAGGCGTTTTAAGGCGTTTTAAGACGTTTTAAGGCGTTTTAAGGCGTTTTAAGGCGTTTTAGGGCGTTTTAAGGGGTTTAAGGCGTTTTAAGGCATTTTAAGGCATTTTAAGGCGTTTTAAGGCGATTTAAGGCGTTTTAAGGCGTTTTAAGGCGTTTTAAGGCGTTTTAAGGCGTTTTAAGGCGTTTTAAGGCGTTTTAAGGCGTTTTAAGGCGTTTTAAGGCGTTTTAAGGCGTTTTAAGGCGATTTAAGGCGTTTTAAGGCGTTTGAAGGCGTTTTAAGGCGTTTGAAGGCGTTTTAAGGCGCTTTAAGGCGTTTTAAGGCGTTTTAAGTAGTTTTAAGGCGTTTTAAGGCGTTTTAAGGAGTTTTAAGGAGTTTTAAGGAGTTTTAAGGAGTTTTAAGGGGTTTTATACTATCAGTTTTCTTAAAACTAATTGGCGCCCAAATTAAGTTTACAGTGAAATAGGCAAACTTCCCCGTATCGTCGAACTACAACATTTAAAATTAATTTTGTCAAATAAAAAGAAGCCGGCCTCGACAAAATTACGAAGATTTTTGTTAAATCTTTTTGACATTAGCAATATCAATAGCAAGCAATATCAATATCATTTTTTATTACCAGATTCCTAATTTTTTGTTGTGTCTTGAATTTTTTTTCTCTTACTGGAAATCGGTATATAAAATTTAATATTCGAAGCGTTGCCTGTGTTAGCGCCTCGTTGAAGTACAATTTTTTTCATTAAATTTTCAAATTAATTGGCGACTACAAAAATTTCCATTTTGTCTTTTTCTTTTTTTTTACACACCGTTCGAGCTTGGCTGCAGGCTGGGAGGCCGCGGACATAGTGTATCGAGGAGAAAAAGAACAGTGGAAATTTAAATAAAAACAAATAAAATGGACATACATATAGAGTAAATTGGACATTTATAACGAACAATCGATACCGAGCGTTGAGTACCGTTACTCGTGAATGAATTGTCGGAATTTCGGCGACTGTGCGTCGGCGGAACAACGCCAGCGGGGTAGAGCACAGTCATCGATGTGTACTGGGGGGGGGAGGGGGGGATACACTCGATGCTGCCTATGTGCGACGGATTAATCCCAACCCCGACTCGACCTCCCGATTTTACAGTGCCAGTTCCGGTATTGTTCTCGATTCGGTACATATATCGCGTCGCTAACATCAGAGGGGCGTAAGTGACAGTGGGGCAAAATGGACCTGCCGAGTATCAAGCATTTCCACAATGAATCCGCTACACACGTTTTTGGCTCGTGTGAGCAAAATAAATAAAGTCATTAATATATGGGGCAAAATGGACCGGCCAAGCGATTCCGGAAGTATCAATGATTCTCACATGTTCCAACTACTTTTATAAAAAAAAATAAACAAAATAAAAATTTTATGAAATTTTAACGATCGAGAATGATAAAAAATAAAAATTATTCAGGTCCAAAGTTTAAACGTTAATATGCAAAACTACTGTAAATAATTTACGAACAGCGGGTCAAAGGGAGCGAAGTTTCAGGGGTCGCGCGATTCGCAATATATCGGCGTCCCGCTGGGCCGCCTCGTACATTTCAATACGCCACGGCCGGCTCGTAGAAGGTAAGCCCGAAAGATAATTCGGCCCTCGGGGAGTGGCCGAAGAGGTCCGCTTCAATCTGCACCGCGTTAACGCCTGTGGCCACGGGCGTTGCTATTATACCAGTAATTCCCTGCAATTTGCAGTCGGCGCGACTTCGACTGTGCTCAGGCGAGCTCGGGAACTCTAAGCCTCGTTAAATTGACGCAAGAGTGTCGAGCGGTTTCCCGCAAACAGACTAATGCACAACGTGCAAAATTTCGACCTGCGTATAACAGTTACTTCACTGTTAAAAAATTGTACATTTAATGCACTGTAAAAAAGATTCTTATGAAATTTAATGTACCAGTACAGGAAGTTTCTGTGCATGAACTGGTATATTAAATTTCATGTACAATTGTGACGAAAAATTAACGTGCAGTATATTAAAGACGTTGGACAATACATTGCTATTAATAATACACTTTAATTTCAACGAAAAAGTATATTACTTTTTTATCGCAATTACGCATTAAATTTAACGTACCAGTTTTTGCGTTAAAACTTTCCGTCCGATACATTAAATTTAGAATTTTTTTTTTACGGTATTCCGACTACGTCTACGATGCAATTCCGAATCCGTGACTGCGTCACTTCCGCTAGGGTTGTGTTTTAATCCGCGACGAATTCCGTTCCGTTTATTCTCCGCGGAGAGTCACGGAAGCCGATAAACCGTCGGACGGTCGACGCGTACGAAAGCGACCTCCGAGCTGACCGAAAATGCCCTTGAGATATCTCTTTCTCCGAGAGCCGGCGTGTTTACCCGCTTGTGTCGTGCCGCAGGGCCGTACGGCCCCACAGCGCCCGGTCAGCCCGAAGTAACAGGTAGACGAATAGGCTAAACGATATTTCTACCAGCGATCAAATATTTGACTGTTTGTGGAACGTTAAAAGCTAAACTGACTAAGCAACGGTCTCGCCCGAGCTTCCTTCTGTCTACCACTTTTTTTTTTATCGACGGCGCGAATCGACGCGGCGAAAAAATTCCCGTTAGCCCGGAGAAATCTCCACCGCGTGTTACTTAATTCAATCGTTTCTGTCGCTGACTACATTCGAGACGAATTCCAAATACTTTCGAGACGCATCGCGTACGCTCTTTCACCCGTATTCCTGTGTTATTTAATCCAAAAACGTTTCATCCACTGCGTTTAAGATAAATCCATGGAAAAAAAGTATTCTTTGTAACGCGACTTCCAGTTTGAAAATCGCGATTTAACCGAATGTTAAAAAAACGTCATACGTCTCAAATGTAGATGGAATTCACCTCGAATATAGCCAGCGACAGAAATGATTAACTAAAGTACACACTAATAAAATTGTATTACTTTTAAAAAAAGTCTTTATGAGAATTGTTTAAGGGTGATTTTTTGACAAATCGTTTCAACGGTCGACAGCGAATTCGCGACTGGAAAATTAATTAATTTTGAGTTGAAACGAATATTGTGTTCGGTTTCGGGGAACTGCGGGGAAATCGGGAGAGAGCAAGGGAGGGGACATTCGGAGATATTATTATGGATTTAATTAATATTTCATTTGCATGCATATTTCGTCTCCCCGAAAGTCTCGACGTTTCGCCAGCCCTCCGTTCAATTTTAATCGAAAATGAAAAAAGTTAATAAAAATTCGCCTTAACTATACTTTTTTAAAGTTTAGGGGTAAAAGGGACCACTGAGGTAAAACAGTTTCGAACGCTCGTGTGTATCCAAACGGACCTTTGGCAAACATGGCATCCTGCACATGTGCAAACATACACGCGCAGTGAAATATCGAGACGCGCGGTTTTGTGTATATATAGGCGAGAGAGAATGGGGCAAAATGGATCAGCTGAGTGAATCGGGTAAATTTACGACTTACGCAACAGATTAAAAATTTTGTAAAGCACAAATGAACGCGACCGGATAAAATAAAATATAAATTGGGGCAAAATGGCTCAACTAGGCGATTCAGAGTTTCCATCGATGTACGTATTACTATATAAATATTAATGCGTCATAGTATAAAAATATTAAAATTATGTATTTTCTGGATAAAATATGAGTTGATTGAATCACGAAAAATTGTATATGGGGCAAAATGGACCATTTTGCCCCAGCCCTATTTTGGACAGTAGAACAGGATCGTCTTACAAAATAATCGTTTTCAAAATTTCATTGTATTTTGGTACTGGTCCATTTTGCCCCACGCCATCATTTTGCCCCGTTTTCCCCGACAATGCTACGTTGGTGAACAGGCGACGAGGGGCGGAGGGGGCGGCGGGGCCGATATGGAGGTAGGCGGAGGGACAAGCGCGCTCGGTTCTTCCTCCGTTCATCTCTCCGCTCTGTATTTCAATTTAGCACCTCCATTGTTGGATACTAATATTATTCAGTTCGGAATTGTTTCGCGAAAACCGTATATAACTCGCTAGCTCTCTCGCTCCCTTTCTGCTGAATCTCTCCGGGGCTACGCGTCACACCGGGACACTCTCCTACTCTCGCGCGCGCACAGCACTCGACGATTCTCGATTTTCCTGTCTATAACCCTCGCCGGAGAGAGACAATTAAATTCCAGTGCCCAACGTGACAAGACAATTTTTCCTTTTTTTTCATCATCCCATAATCGAAAGAACGCCCGGTTCGACTCTTTTCATATTCACCAATTTAGGCAACACAAAAAGAAATGGACCGGTAAAAGTTTCATACAATGTAGTAAAATTTGGCAAAATCAGCGTCCCACGTCGACAAAAAGTAATTCATTCCAGTAAACATCAAATATAGTTACCGAATAACAATAATAACAATAATAACAATAATAACAATAATAACAATAATTTTTCATATACAGTAGTAGGCAATTGAAGTGGAACAAGGTGATTTTGGTAAAAGTATACGTGAAACGGTCTAACTTTTACCAAAACTGTCGAAAAATACCGTGTTCCACTTCAACTGCCTACTACTGTTATTATACATGTTCATCATTTTTCTGACCCCCACTACTTTTGGCATTTTCGGGTAGCGTCCGACTGGGGAACAACGAATATGAGTGCCAGACCGCTGCCAAATGCGCCAATCTGAAAATATTTGCCCTCAAAATTGGAGAAAATGTCCCGCGACATGACGGTTTTTAACTTTTCGCGTCGTAAAACCGGCATATGTCCATGAGTGCACGTGTGTGTAGGCGGGTACAATATACCGTCAAGTGTGCCGTTTCTATCGCCAAAAAGATCTGACCGGTGAGAAAAGAGACACGAGAGGTATCAACTGTAACTGTTCCGTGCTACGTTTAAAAGCAAATTAAAAATCAATTTGGACCCCATTCTTTATTTCGTACGAACTGGCTCGCAGCAAATTTAATCCCGGTCATATCTTGAGAAACAAGTGTCCACTCTACAGGGAACTGTACGATTTTTGTCGTTTTTTACATTCCATTCACTACCCTCGTTCTCTTTGCGCATAGAGATCGTTAATTGCCCTGTAGCCAATAACCTTTGAATCCCTAACTCGATATGTGACGATTCAGAGCACTCTCAAATAAGCATGCGAACGACCCGAAATCGATTCTCTCCTAAAAAAAGAAGAAAAGAATATATCGTCAAGTGTCAGATACATGGGTGTGCGTGGGTGAGCGGCAGAGGGATGGCAGTGAGTTGAGGACGAGCGGGATCTCATGACAACGAAGTATCGTTGTTACGGACTCAAATATAAAAGGGAGCAGTCGAGACTCGGTCATCGTCGCGAACGGTTGTATGTTGTAAAAGACCAGAGACAAATAAACTTTCATTTAATTATGATTTCATTTAATTATGCTTGAAACCTTATTCATCATACAATTGCTCCACAATCGAGTATTCTGTTTTCATTTTCAGAGAGATTTGACCGGCGAGAAAGGATACCCGAGAGGTTTCATCGATAAATGCTCCGCGCTACGTGCAAACGAAAATTAAAAATCTATATGATGGAATTGTACGATTTACGACGAACTTGTTCCCAAAATTTCACAATCGCGTAAAATGTCAATTTATATGAAAATTAGCCTGCGGGAAGCGACGCGAACACTCTACTAGTGTACCAGATTTCAACTGGCTGTCTAAAGCCGTTTCCAAGTTATAGTCGTTTTAAACTATGCAAATCTGTCATACACACACACACACGCACGCACGCACGCACGCACGCACGCACACACGCACACATACTTCCGGACGTCAGCTAAAAACCACATTTCTCTACGTTTTGGACTATTTAATCCATAAGTCGCACCGCCCGAAGCGGTATCGACGCGGGAGTCACTTATAAGGTGTAATTTATAAAGGGTTGAATTTGCAACGCGAGCCGAAGGCGAGTGAAATAAAAAAGATTGTGTTGCGTTTGTCCGCACTGAAAAAAAAATTTGCTTGCGGGCTGCCAAAGAAAAAAATTGTTATTCCGATTCTACTTTCAATTCTTACAATTGAAACAACGACGACAAGATTGTCAAGGTCACGTGTTATCGCTTCAATCCCGTATGGAATTGTTAGAATTAAAAGTAGAATTGAAATAATAATTTTTTTCTTTGGCACCCCGCAATTCAATTTTACTTGAGTCGATGATATTTTTTTTTCAGTGCGCATGCACAGTATTTTTTCCACACGCCTTTCGCATCGCCATTGACATTGACATTGTTGTTTTTTTAAATTATCGAACAAGTAACGAAAACTTCGCACGGATGGAGTGATTTAGGATTTGTGTCACACCGGTTGAAAACAGTAAGAAGCGGTGGCGACGGGAAGCGTGTGTCATGAATTAAATCCGGATTATTTGCAGGCGCGCATTAAGTAGGTGGATCGAATACAAAACGAGCGTCCGCGGGAGTTGTCAATGGGCGAGGAGAAGCGAGGAAGCCCAGGGTGGGAATCGTCGGAGGGGACTTTTCGTCGGGTAACAATTTAATTTAATTTTTCGCCGATCCCCGTCCGCCCCTCGTTGTAAATTGGGGTATTTCGTGAGCGGTCGAGAGCCGCAGGGGCAGAGAGGCCTTTCATCGACTCTGCGATCATGAAACCGATAAGGAAATGGACCACGATCGCAGCGCCCCCTATTCCTCTCCCCTCCATTCTTCACTCTTGTTGTCAATTGCAGGTTGACACCTTTTCCCTTGGTCGCGTGCGGCCGTTAATCGCTTTAAAATCAAGTTTACTCCCCTGACACTCGCATCCTTCCACTCTGTATTCGCTGGAAATATTTATTCATTAATGGGAACGAACCAATGTCGACCTTTTTTTTAATAACGTTAAAAAAAAATTAATCCGTGTAAAAAATAAAAATTAGACTTTCATAAAGTGAAAGCTTGATTCGTTATAATTATTCGATCCATCGACAGCTTTGCGATTTTTTATTATTATTATTATTTTTACTATTCTTCGCAAAACTCCCGTCCCACTTTTAGCGTCATCCCAGCGGGGAGACGGTGTGCGCCGCTGGCTACGTGAAGGGCATGTGAAACGGTATTCAATATCTCTTGGGTTTCGCCCGACTCCCCCCTCCCCTTTCTTTCCTCCGAAACTCGCCGGGAGAGAGTCGGCGAGTGAGACGGACGTCGAAACTACGGACTCGAGCTTTTCCACCGCCGCTGTCTATGTCCGCACGAAGACGGGAGAGTCCCGTTGGTATGCTCATTGTCACCGCAAAACCCATTCCGTGCGAATTCGAAATTACGCTCGATTGACGTCTCTCACAATTTCATTCGGCCTATATTCATTTATTACATATCGAGTATAGTTTATGGTTTAACGATATTATATCCCCCCCCCCCAAGCCTATCGTCATCCAGCACCAATATTGTAACTGAAATGAACAATTTCAATCCCAAACAAAACAAAAATGGGACTTTTTTAATTCATAAATAATAATAATAATAATAACATACAATGAATAAGTCAATAATGAACATGCAAGAAGTTGAATAAGAATCGACATCAATGCCGCTACACCGCTTAACCAAACTGACCGATCGCACCGGCGTGTTGGAAAAAAACAAACAAATCCGGAATTCGTAATTGAAACTCTCTTTGCTCGGCGACTCGCAATGTAGCCAGTGTAGATTTTCGTACGACACAAGAGAAAAAAAAGGAATGTCCACCGTCGAGTCAAGAGGGTCTAAGCATACACGAGAGAGTATACGCGTATAAATACGCTCGTTCGAACGGGACGAGGTGGAGGTTATAAGAAACGAATACTGAAGAGCGGCACGAAGCGACTTGTTGTTATTGTAGCGCTAATGGATGAGCAAATAGCCTACGGTGGCGTATGCGCTCTCTCGTATACGCTCTCTGTGTTGCTTGATAAAGAGAAGAAAAACGGTTAAGAGCGCCGCGTCTTCGAGTTGGCCTATAACCGTATAGATATAGTATAATGTAATCCAGCGAGGGATCGGCGAGGAGATCTCGGAAGGTCTGAGCACCATCGAGATCGGCGTGTCTGTAACGATGGGAATACACCTGTCTACACTCCTCGAAGCGTCACCTATTCGAGATCGTCTTAAACGTACGTACAACCCTACGTAAGATTGTACCTGGTTTTATAACATTACCTGCAGCGACAAAGCGCTTCCGACGCTGCAGTGTGTTTTTGTAAATGGTAAACATCGAAAATTAATGCTGTTGATATTGATATTGATTAACGGGGACGAGCCCTTTTACATGGTGTGAATACAGTGAACGATTGTGATTGTTTATTATTATTATTATTATTATTATCATTATTATTATTATTATTATTATTATTATTATTATTATTATTATTATTATTATTATGGTTGTCGTTGTTGTTGTGGTTATTATTATACTTAATTGAATATAGATTGATAGGTCCACGGATGAATGGCGCCCGGGAGCTCGAGTGAGAGCGGCCATTTGGTAAAATTTTTCCATGAAGTTAATGTTAATTAGTCGACAGCTGTGACGTGATAGAGTGCACTTGGGTAACCGGGGATTTCATGTCGGTCTCTGCCAGCGCGCTCTTGTCCTTTCGAACACATAACCTGTATAATAATAACGGTAGCGGTGACGGGTCGCGCGGGGGAGTTTGTAGTACAATAATACCCGAGGTGCATTGCGCGCGCCCCGTTCGTGAAATTCGTACGTAATTTCATCGACTCGGTCCCGGGACAAAAAAAAACTGGCCCGTGTTTCACTGTTAAAAAAATATACGAATTTCCGGCGATTGGATTTTGGATAAATGAGGTTTTATCCGTTTTTCAGCGTTACGTCGGTAGTTTCCTGCTGTACCGACTGGCAAAAAAGAGTTTCGTTCTCTATTGCTCCAATAAAAAAAATGCGTCATCCAAGATTCTCTCGACGTGGCTGTTCGACGATGTACTACGAACGGGCGGTAATATCGTCGCGAAAGAAATAATAAAATTATCATAGATCGGCTATAAACGACAGCGAGGACATCGCGGAATCGGGCCTCGCCCATACCGTGTGGCAATAGTACAAAATAAATTGCGAGTTTAAAAAATATATATTTTTTTTTTACTAAAAGAATATTTTGATTGAACGGACAAAATTTCAATCATTATTGAAAGTCTTATAAATTGTGGCGTGAATTCTCTTGTTTTAAAAATTTATCGTGCCAAGTGACTATTGAAAAATTCTTGGCTCGCGCTCTCTTTATGTTATGTTTACCTTCCACGCGATGCGCATAGCTAATACTATATCTATGTTTAAAAAATGTATATATCATAATACACCAGTTATCCTCTTCTAGATCTATCCGGACTAATATAACCTCCCTTCTCCGATCCTCTCCCTCCCCCTCCTCCGCCTTCTCTATTCCCGGACGGCTATTATTATCCAGCGGCGCGCGATATTCTCGAACGCATCTGCCGGATATTGCTCGGCGGGCCGTGCCGATAAAAATTTCCATGCAAATTATAGTGGCAGAAACGCCCTTCCGTGACTGTCAACCCCCCGCAAACGTCATCCACCCTCCCCCCCTCTCGCTCTACTCGTCGCGCTCTTAACCGCTTCGCTTACTTCGCTGCCTCTTTTTTTTCGTACCTTTACTCTTTTTGTTTTTTTTTCCTATCACCACCGCAGCACCCCATCAATCTCACACATTTTTCTAACGCCCGCTTATCCTCATCCCGCCACCGATCTACAACCCCGTTAACCGCTCTGGTTCATTTTCAACTGGAAACAATTAGGGGAGTGTCAACTATATTCTCTGATTCTTGGATCCTCTGAGTCTTGGATCCTCTGATTCTTGGATCCTCTGATTCTTGGATCCTCTGATTCTTGGATCCTCTGATTCTTGGATCCTCTGATTCTTGGATCCTCTGATTCTTGGATCCTCTGATTCTTGGATCCTCTGATTCTTGGATCCTCTGATTCTTGGATCCTCTGATTCTTGGATCCTCTGATTCTTGGATCCTCTGATTCTTGGATCCTCTGATTCTTGGATCCTCTGATTCTTGGATCCTCTGATTCTTGGATCCTCTGATTCTTGGATCCTCTGATTCTTGGATCCTCTGATTCTTGGGTCCTCTGATTCTTGGATCCTCTGATTCTTGGATCCTCTGATTCTTGGATCCTCTGATTCTTGGATCCTCTGATTCTTGGATTCTCTGATCGAAAAATTTATTGACGATGATTGTCGAACGTTCGACCAATCTCGTTAATGAGCGTAACTCTCTGCCATTACACATATCGATGGCCTAATGCCATAAGGACCTACAGGCTGTGTGTAAGCATAGCCTATATGCTCTTCTGGCGTTAGACCATCGATATGCAATATAATAGCAATGAAGAGGGTGTAGTATTGTTTTCAATTGAATTCAATTGAACGGATAATCTTCGTTCTGTATTGCATTCTCGATGTCGGTGAGGAGAAGACAAGCCCCCTATCCTTCTGCTCAAGTACCTCTTTACGGTTCTCAAATTTCAAAGCGCTCATTCTGCTCCCGTTGATCCCGCCTGCGATAGAGATCCAGGTATATAGCCTATATCCCCATCGCCTCCCGTACACATCCCGGCAAGAATAATACAAAAATAATACTGCCGGAGTTTCGTTGCTAAGTGTCATCCGAATATGCGGACTTGACTGACAAATGGGTAACGGAACGCGGCCAAGTCACCCGAAACCAAAGTTCCCTTGAAGTTCGAATATAAATATAATTTCCGATCATTTTCTCTTTCCCTGGTATCAATTTTGCAGCCTTATAGCACGCTTTTACTTTGCCGTACAGCAAAACTCTAACAAGGCTCTGACGGGGGCTCATCGGATCCTGAAGTAACGTTTTAAAACTTCTACTAGGGATGTTGTGTCATTCGAATAAGTTGAGAACGGGATTCGAAGATCGTCAATCAGAGAATCGGAGAATCGGAGAATCGGAGAATCGGAGAATCGGAGAATCGGAGAATCAAAGAATCAAAGAATCAGAGAATCAGAGAATCAGAGAATCAGGGAATCAGAGAACCAGAGAATCGGAGAATCAAAGAATCAAAGAATCAGAGAATCAAAGAATCTGGAAATCAGAGAATCGGAAAGTCGGAGAATCGGAGAATAAAACAATCAAACGATAGTAATTATCGATTAATTTCTAAGAACTACAATAATTCAGTCGACTATAAGTCCTCGTTAACTACCACACTTGTACAGCTTGTATACTTGTCATCTATAATCTCTACTTTGCTCGCCGCGCAACGCCACGGATACGCGGCGTGTGTGGAAGCTCGTACGTTTTTCCGTGCAATCCAAGAACGATTGACACGTGCACGACATATACCAAAAGCCCCGTCAACCACCAGTTCCCTTCGCTCTTTCTCGCTTCCCCTATGCTACTTTAATACAGCCATAATACAGCGAAAGCTGCTAGCTCAGCTTTTTTTCTCTTCTTCGTTCCACGCGCGTGTCACCAAGCGAACCGGGTCGAAAGGGGTGAATTTTTTTTATTATCATTATTATTATTATTATTTTTTATTTTTATTCTTCCTTCGGGTGTAGTCGAGTAAATTCTCTCTTCTCGGCTCGTACCGATCGTAATCATATGTCACACTCGAGGCTCGATGTCATTTACAGAACCACCCCGGGGAAAGATAAAAATGATAATAACGGAAGACAGGAAGGGGTATCAACTTTCGATGTTTTTTTTTCTCACAGTTACGACCGATCGCCCAAAAAAGAATATACAAAAATTGTATCGAGAAAAGATTGCGTTAGAAAAAAAAAAAATGATCGCTCGGCGATCTTCGATAAGCGGTGTTTCAACATAAATTTGTCCCGCTGCCTAATTGACCGATAAATCTTCATTAGGGGGCCCGGGTTAACTGCAACGAGCGGTCGACGCCGCGCGAGTGCGAACCGCATAGTCGGTGTGAGCGTGAAAAGTCGTGCGTCAGTTACCCGCGATAGGAGGGGACGCCTCACGCGAGGCGAGTACATAAAAGAAGAAAGTTTCAACGATCACGACGATTATCATACCGCGCGAGACCGTTGGGCGGCAACTCCGAACCAAGATTTAATTCCGAAAGCTTGCCAAACTGCTAACAGCATAAATCCCGGGCCGGGGGAGGCTGCTATACAGGGTGAACGCGAATCGCACGGAAAATCATTAGAAAATTAAAATAAAAAAAAAATCTTCTCTTTTCTTCGACTTTTGATATTTTATTCGCAACGGCACAAACTCGAGGAAACGTTTTTTTACGAAATGATCGCAAATTTGTTTGTTAAAAAATTTATCAATTTGTACCAAAGAAAATCTCAGGCTGAAGGACTCAGATCGATAGCTCTTTGCCAAGGTGTAAAATGATCATTATGTATAATATTAATATAAGAAGATTAACGGTATAAATATTATCTTTGGTAATCAATCTCATTTACTACTACTACTATTTCAATATAAATATCTTAACATTTTGTATCAATATTGTAACTGCTAGGAATAGATCAGCCAGAGTATTAAGATCATTCGACCGAATATCAAAATCTTACGTTCAGCAAAGTACTTTTTTGTTCTTCAAATTTTCACCATTACAATAAACCTAAACGAAGAAAAAGAAATCCTACCAAAAGACACCCTTTATATAACGTCTCTTACCCGAGTTCCACCTTATATCATTCCGTTCGTCCCCACCTCTTTCAAACTCCCGCTCCTCTCTTTCTTCATTCCCACTTTTACTTCGCCCGTTTTCTTGGTCTCTTCGTCCTTTCGTGTCGCGGGCTCGGTCTCCCGCTCCGTCCCTCTCGCCGGGCGTCCTGTCCCGCCTGGCCTCGCCTCGCGCTCGGCCCTCACGGCCATAATTCGAAAAACTTTCGAGGCGAACAAAAGTGAGGACTTTTGTTCCAAGTTTTAGTTCCGTGGGATCTGTTTGCGATAGGGAGAGCCTCGAGGGCGGGGTGGGGGTATGGTCGGGGAGGGGGGGGGGGGGGTAGCGCAGCGTGTTGGTGCGCGCGCGAGACCACGCGAGACCAGCGACGCCCCGACAGTGTTTTGTTCGCTTTGTCTTTCTTCCTGTTAGGTATAATATAATACCTAACTGCCGTGACCTCCCCCCACCCATTCACCTTCCCACCCCGCTCCGCCCTCATCCAGCAAACGCGCTTCGTCGTCGGTGCGGATAAACTCGCGCTTACCAACTCACTCTCCCGCCCCGCTGGGACGCGGTGCCCCGGCCGCCGTTGGACTCGGGGCTCTGCTCTTCCCGCTCGTCTCATTTATTCTCCGAACCGTTTAATTTATAGTGTTTTTCAGTATTGCTTTTATTTTATTTTATTTTAGTTCCTGGTCCAAAGAAATCGACCGACTCGACGCTCGTCTTCGTCAGTGCGTAAACGACGAATCTATTCGTTCGCGGATCGTCCAATCAGCGAGAGGACGGGTACGCTATCGAATGTAGCGCCGGAACGGTCGAGTCTGGACGGAAGCGACGCTTCATTGTAACAGCTGATCTATCGTGGCTGACCTTGAAAGCTAAAAAAGGAATCGAGTAAAAAAATGTCACGTCTTTTCGTGTTTCTTTATCCGTTAAAACATGTCGAGGCAGTGGACTCTAGGGAGGTGTATCATGCGGTCTTAAGGCCACGTGGAAGATGTAGCACGTGACATATGAGTGCGAGAGAGATAGATGCATTTCTCGAATCAATGCCATTTAAAACCGGTTGACGTTTCGGATAAAACGGAAGCATCATCGGATGCGGTATTAAATTGTACATCCGCTAATGCTTCTCTTTTTCAGATTTTGGTTACCGACTGAGTCGTTTCACCTGTCCTTAACGACATGTCATGTTTCAACTCACCTTAATCCTTTGTAGGTCACACCTCGATCCCCACTATTAGGCGCTACCGCAGCAATGCCTGGCCCCCACTTTACGTCTGTTAATCCCGGTTTGGTGCGGCTTCGAGCGGTGTGACGAATAAAGGGTTAAGTTTGATAACCCACATCGTCCACGTAGCTAAGGTAGAGGCAGTGTTTCAAAGTTACCCGTCAATAACGTTGGCAATCTCCTTTACCGGTAAAGTTACAAGTTACTTTCAATTTTTTGGGTATAGATTCTTGCGTTCTTGAATATTTATAAAAAAAAAAAAAACAATTTCGTAGTCGGTTTAGAAACACACATTGTTTCACACTTGGATTCACAGCTGAGATTTTGAGGTTACGTGAGACGGCTCGCTCTCCTCTGCATCAAACACTTGTACCGAGAAAAAGTACGTGCTTCTGATCTCACTCGCGCGAGTATGTTCGTACGTGGAAAAAAAGAATAATTAATTTTGAAAAAATAAACAAAAGGAACATGTCCCAGGTTGTTAGTCTCTCTTGCCGTTGTCCGGTCGGCGGCAAAGCCACGACGGCTCAACGGGACCGCACCGACTCACGCGAGCGTTTCGTTTTAAACAAGCTCTCCATTGTCTTACGTGGCTGTGTTGACCACTTGAGTAAAAGAGAACAAAAAAAAGTGTTCGTTACCCGCCGCCTCGAGAAACCACGCCGACCGGATAATCCTGTCACGAGCCAGTTGTCTCGTTCGTGTGAGTTATTATTATTCTATTTTATTTTCACAAAGTTTAAGCGCGAGTGCGGTAAAAACATTTTTGGCAATAGTATCGAAACTAGAGATGTGCCGTGATGGTAATTTTTTGTATGCGTTAATTGACCAAAAATTGGCTGTTTTTTTGGATTACAGGAAATGTTTGGTGTGCCATGACCGTCATTTTTGTTCGGGGTGACAAATATGGTCAAAACAGCGAAAGACGTCGGGAATTGAACGTTATTTTTTTTTGGTCACAATATTTTGTCAACTTTTTAGCACTCTAGGTTTGTTTCAAACGAATTTTGCTCTCTCCTTGACATCGTAATCACTTGCAATCATGTTTCAAACTCATTTTCATTTCTTATCTATTAATTCATTAATAAAACAATATTATAAAACTAATACATTTTTTTCGGTTTTTTTTTTATTTTTTTTAAAGCTGGAACCGTGGAGGTTTTTAGAGTTAATGTGACTGTTGTCGCAGTGCGCTCATTTCCGGACCCGTCGATTGACGGTCACGTGACAGTCAATTGACGAAAAAAATTATCGGGCGCAAAATCAGCGCCCATCTCTAATCGAAACTGTTTTTCTTTTTTCTTTTTTTGCGCTTTTCAGAAAACTAATAACGACATCTCGTGAGACAGATAGAGGCGGGTAAGAATGGATATAAAGAGAAAGGAAAGCTCGACAGTGCGGGGCAAGGAAAAAAGGTCTCGGGTTCCGATCTCTGCCGTCCAGCGTTGGCATACAAACTAATTCTTGTGTCTCGAGTTTCGTTAATCGTTCGGTTGCTCTATGGCCGCTTCGCGTGTACGCGGAGGCGCGGACCCGCCTACGAAATTTCACCGGAACGAAAAACACGTTTCGTACCATACAGCCATAGTATTTTTCTATCACAGCCGATATTACGCTCGCTCCACCGTCGACCGCGTTGAATCGCATTTATTCTTCGTCAATTACCGTGTAACCGGATAGGTTAGGGTTTTCGCTTCCCCCCTCCGCGCCAAACATCGGGACTCGCTCGGTTATTTTTTTTAAGGTGATTTTTTTTCTTTTGCAAATAGGTAAAAGAAAAAAAGACAATTCCGCACAAAAATGTTTACAACGTATATGAAATTATTGAACGCAGAACGATGAATCGAATTTGGTATACAATTATATACGAATTAAAATGAATTCCCGAAAATTCATTGCTTTCCTTATAATTATATTATTTTCCTTGTCTTTAATTTTGTATTTAAGTTCCATTGTTTTTTCAAACAGTTTATTTCATAAACAAAAGAAAGTTAATAATAAAAAGTTTATTTCGGTCAGGCAACTTCGACGAGGCCAGGCAAACGTTTAACTGGAATTAGGTATCGTTCCATGCGTTTGTTCATTGATCGACGTTCACTAATAATTTTCTAATACACCCCCGAGATCGACGTTACTATAGTACAACCCCCAAGGGGGGGGGGGGGGGGAGAAATCCAAGGCAACAATTGAAACCGAAAATTCGATCCGGCATTGTAGACCCGTAATTGTAGAATAACTCAGTGGGGGGGAGAGGAGGGGGGCCTCGAGGGCAGGATTGAAACTCAAGTACGACAGTTAACCCTCTTCGCTATGCACTCGAGGACCAGCGCCCCGAAGAGTCTGCGGAGAGCGAGAGCGCGCGCGCGCGAGCGCTCGAGGTGGTGAAAGACTGAAATAGATAGATATACAGTCCTTCCCAGAAAACGCTTGCTAGTCGACCCATAGAAAACAGGAAAACACTCCGGGAACCTGAGCAATTTATACTAAATTGAAGGAGAAATTTTATACGATCGTTAGTCTCTACATTTATTTAATAATTAAATTTACAAATTAAGTAAAGTAATATGAATACGGCTGGACATCTTTTTAAAATTAATTACAATAACGAAATCATTAACCTTTTTTGACAATTAAATTAGTATAATAGTGTAATTTAACAATATTAAAAAAATTGATGAGATTAAGCAATTAGACAATTTTATTAATATCTAAATTAATTAATTTATCATTATTATATATATGTTATTATAAACATTCGCTTAGGGGTATTTCAAGCCGGGAACCCTGAAAGAAAAAGATATCGTATTTGAGCTTCAACTGTGCGTCTGATCATTTTTTAACTGCCCTGTACAATACGATATGGGGCCGTTCGGACAATGCGACGAACGGGACAATGATATGATTTCGAATGCTCTCGGGAAGGACAAAGGGCAAAGGGAGAGGGCTCGAACGCAGAGCAGACACTGGCTCCGACTATATGGTTTCTGTATTAACCGCCGCATACAGATGCAAATGTATAATATAATACACGCACTAATCTCGACTCGCGCGTGTACGTGTGCGTTTGTGTTTATGGGTGGAGACGTATATTCCGAATCGCTCGGAAAGTATGTATTACATTGGCCGGGTTATGGGTATACGATAATTGCGGGTTTGCCTGGGGCACACAGATTAATCGACCACAGACACACACACTATCCTCTACGCGCATGTTTATAATTTTTTTTTTCACTTCCACAAATCTCCAACAAAATTATTTGTACTTTTTTTTGTTCAAAAATGATTTCCTTTTTGCATGTATCGAATAAGATCCTCGTCTTGAGGGTCCTTCGTTATCCTCGAGACAATATTAACCAACTTTTCTTTTCTTATTTTTTTTATCCCTTGGCTGTAGATTAGAAACCCGGAAGCTCGCTCCTTCGAAGAGTTTCGACCGGCTTACACTGCGAATTAGATTATCGGATTTTGTCTGCCGAGGGGGCTCGCGGCTCCCACGCTGTCAGGATCGAGCTGAAAAAGACCACTGCGGGCTCCCCGTGTGTTCCCTGCGGCGCAGACGTTTGCGGAAGATCGTAGAAAGCGACTTGTTGCTACGTTCCGATTTAAGTTTCGGCAAATTGAGAATAGCTGAAAAATTTGTATAGCACGCATTTTTTTTCAGCAATTAATGATACATCTTTCTCGGTTTCAAAATGGGCTGCGACAATACCGCGGTCGGTAACGAAAACTTCGCGTTTCGCCGGCCTGTACGGCCGAATTAAAAATCTCGAAGGCGAATATCGTTTCTGGTTGGGACGAGAATTTTCTTACGGAAAAAGTCGATTACAGTTTTTGTTACCGACCGGGCTCGGTTTTTTCCTCCAATAAATTGTCTGTAAAAAAATTGACAAATCCAATCTTACCTTTGAATAAAAATAATCACTGCGATAAATGGCGAGATAAAAAAAATGCTTTTTCCATGGGCCGAGCGCAGAAATGGCGAGATAAAAAAGAACTGGGAATGATGGCTGGATATCGTTCAGTTTACGGGGAGCAAAGCGATGGGAAGGGTAGAAACGATGTGTGCCCAGGTGGTTCGAATGAAAAATTCCACGCTCTACCGGACACAGGGCATCATATCTAGTTCTCTCGGTTGGCTTCATTCCGCATAGGTATTATTATATCTATTATATATTATGCGCAACTAACGGGCAAAATCTTCTCGATCTTGATTTCTCGCATGATTAAAATAAAATGCCCCCGTACCCTTTTAATAACCGCATTTATTTAACCATCCGATGCTTATCCTTGTACCACTCGGATGGGGTATAATACGTAATAAACCCTTTAAGCCTTTACCTGCCAGTTCAATCTGTCTCTACAATTTTTACATAAATATCCTCGGTAAAGTTTCGACGAGTAAAAAAAATTGAAAAATATATATTTTTTTCAACAATGACAAAATGTATTGAACGGCTTGATGACATTCACATAATCGGATGAGCAGAGGAAAAGCGGGATAAAACGGAACTCCGGGGCAAAATCGGTTATTTTACCAACTTTGATTGGGGTTTAGAGTAAAGTTTTTGTCGCAAATGGAGGAGACTGGGCCGCTTTGTCACAAGACTCAATTTTTCTCCAGGATTCCACTCTGCCCCAGGGTTATATTGCCACAGAGTACCATTTTGACTCAGGGTACTATTTTGACTCAGGGTACCATTTTGACTCATGGTACCATTTTGACTCAGGGTACCATTTTGACTCAGGGTACCATTTTGACTCTGGGTACCATTATGATTCAAGGTACCATTTTGCCCCAGAGTTTCGTTTTCCCCCTCTCTCAAGATTTTCATTATCCGGCGGTCAGCGTTCCTTCTTCCGTATCGACTATTCACTACCATTGCAAAGAGTATTTCCATCAGTAACACCTTTTCTTCCACCATGTGTCTTTTATCATATCCGAAGCTTTCTCACCGATCATAAAGATACCAGCGTTAACGTGACCGACAGGCATAGTGGGCATGACCGAAGCGTCGACAACTCTGAGTCCATCGATACCGTAAACCCTTAGCTGAGGATCGACCACCGCGCTCGGATCGCCCTTCGTCCCCATCTTCACTGTGCCGATCTCGTGGTTCATCATGGCCGGCAGGTATCGTATCGCGCAACGCCAATAATCATCCGAGCCGAAATCGTGTCTCTCGCAACCAGGGACCTTGATGTCGTGAAGCTTCGTGCCGTAAGGGCCGAATGCCTCGGTCCTCGATATAGCTATAGCGTGCTTTATGCCCTCCAGGATGACCTCGACGTCGGCCGGATCGGCGAAGAAATTCGGTTCGATTACGGGATCGTCGAAGGGGTTTTTCGACCTGAGCCTGATTCGTCCGTGACTCCGTGGATTCTGAACGATCGGCCATATCGACCAGGTGTCCTTGTTCTCGATCGGTTTGAAAAACTTGTCGTAAACATCGTCGGTAATGCCGTGAGCTTTTCTCTCGACTCCGTTGTCCGAGTTCAATGACCCGCAAACGAACAGTAGTTCAACGTCCGGCCTCGGGCTCGAGGCGTACTTGCTTCGGAGAAAAGCGATCGCCTCGGCACCTCCGGCAATCGACAGAGGACCGCCTCGATCGGCAACGTATCGCACGATTACCGATGGTGTCAAGAGTCTTCCGGCGTTCAAAGTCACGCTCTGATTGACCGTGAAGACGAGTCCGAGAAAGCCGACGTGCTCGTAGAGATTGTAACCGACTCTGGAGTCCTTCAATAAGTCGATGCCGATCTCGGCGAGATGATCGCGCGGGCCTATACCGGAGAGCATCAACAATTTTGCCGAATCTATCGTACCGGCGGAGAGAATGACTTCCTTCGACGCGTGAACTGTTCGATGTACGCCGTACTTGACGTACGAGACACCGTGAGCTCGTTTTTTCTCGTCTATGAGGATCTTTGTGACCCGTGCTTCAGTGACGATCTCCAGATTGGGCCTGTCGACGCTCAGATACGCCTTGGACGCGCTGCAGCGGGCTCCTCGATCCATGTTTACTTGGAGATAGGAGAAACCGAGTTGATCCTCGCCATTGTAATCGATGACACGGTAGCCCGATTGTTCGCCGGCTTCCAGGAATTTCGTCGAGAGCTCCGTGTGATAGGGGGCACGCTCGACGCACAAGTAACCGTCGCTACCGTGATAACTCGAATTCGTCACTCCTAGGGATAACAAAAATGTTTAGATTCATCAATAGCGTATATAGTCATTGGATCTTTGGATCTTTGGATCTTTGGATCTTTGGATCTTTGGATCTTTGGATCTTTGGATCTTTGGATCTTTGGATCTTTGGATCTTTGGATCTTTGGATCTTTGGATCTTTGGATCTTTGGATCTTTGGATCTTTGGATCTTTGGATCTTTGGATCTTTGGATCTTTGGATCTTTGGATCTTTGGATCTTTGGATCTTTGGATCTTTGGATCTTTGGATCTTTGGATCTTTGGATCTTTGGATCTTTGGATCTTTGGATCTTTGGATCTTTGGATCTTTGGATCTTTGGATCTTTGGATCTTTGGATCATTGGTTCATTGGTCCATTGGATCATTGGATCATTCGATCATTCGATCATTCGATCATTCGATCATTCGATCACTCGATCATCCAATCAACAAATGGTCGAATCGTAGAATTAGCATGAGAATAATGTTCGTACCTGCCACTTTGAATCTCTCACTTTTTCTGAAGTACGGCAAAACCTCCTCGTAAGACCAGCCATCGTTTCCGAGTGCCGACCACTCGTCGTAGTCCAATCTATTTCCTCGCGTGTGAATCATGTAATTGAGGGTGCTGGTGCCGCCCAACGATTTACCACGCGGCCAGTTGCATCGATTATCCTTCATGCCGAGACAAGCGTCTCTCTGTGGCTCGACTTTGTAACCCCAATTGTAATTGCTCGTTTGATAAAAACTCACGAGCATCGGTATCTGCTGAATGAGACTCTCGGCTCTACCCGCCTCGAGGAGAAGGACTTTCCAATCCGGATTCTCCGAGAGACGATTCGCCACCGTCGAACCTCCCGAGCCCGAGCCCACTATCACGAAATCGTACACTCGACGGGTCGGCAATGGTACCGTATGGATATCGTTACTACCGAAATTGTAGCTCTTCAGGAGTTCGAGAAAAATTTCGCTGCCACTCGCCAACGATGCCATCGACAGCAGTAGCGCTGTTATCGTAAACTTCATAATAACGGGCTTCCTGGACTGAAGAATACACGAAGTCGTACAAATCACCTCCGGCGGTAACTTCCTTCAACAATAAAAAAAAATCCACTAAATGCCTGCTGATGAAAGTTTTAAAAAAATTAATAAAAGCTCTCAGAAACATACGAACATTCAGTTAATTATGAATACCTCTTCGTGAAGCTCCGACCGATTAATTGAGTTTTTTTTTCAACTCGCTTCAAATATTCTGGTCCAAATTTTCCAAGTCGGTCGTGTTCACAAGTCCGTAACGTTTTATAGGTGTAAAAATCCTCTGCGAACGAGCGCGATCGATCGGAACGAGGCACTGTCGCGAACAAAGGCGACGAGACTCGAGAAAACGGGGATAAAAATAAAACTGGCCACTCCGTTGGCGAATGAAATTCACGAAGGAAGTAGGATAATCTTTGGGAGCTGAGACGAACAGGATTTCTTTGAAACAATAGTTTCGGGTTGGTTCGAGTTACAATACATTGTCGTTTGAGCGAAGATATATGGGCAACTGTGGCCCGGTGGCACCCAGCCCCGTCTTATCGAACCGGTTTCTCTCCTTCCCTCGAGAAGGACGTTGGCCATGGAGAGGTGCCAGACGATCGTGAATCGTGCGAAATTTAGCGACAAGTATATTTTTTTTTAAAGACACTAATTAATGCAACGTTTTTTTAGGATTTCTGGTCATCATGTTGGGTCATGGAAATGTTGAATTGTTAAATCGTTAAATCATCGAATCATCGAATCATCGAATCATCGAATCATCGAATCATCGAATCATCGAATCATCGAATCATCGAATCATCGAATCATCGAATCATCGAATCATCGAATCATCGAATCATCGAATCATCGAATCATCGAATCATCGAATCATCGAATCATCGAATCATCGAATCATCGAATCATCGAATCACCGAATCATCGAATCATCGAATCATCGAATCATCGAATCATCGAATCATCGAATCATCGAATCATCGAATCATCGAATCATCGAATCATCGAATCATCGAATCATCGAATCATCGAATCATCGAATCACCGAATCATCGAATCATCGAATCATCGAATCATCGAATCACCGAATCATCGAATCATGGAATCATCGAAAAAAGTCGGCTTGATATTTTGAACGGCCAGGGTAGTAGAATCCATGTGTGATCTCGTATGCGATCTAGCATAGTTCGGGGGTTATACAAAGATAAAAATAGAAACGGGTATAGCGGAGGATAGTAAGAAGAGACGGATTCTTGGAGGACAAAAAAAGACGTAGAATGAGATAAAGAAAGAAAGTAAGGGATGGAGCACGTGTCGAGCAAGATGGAGAGGCGTCGGTGGGTGGGGGAGGGGGGGGGGCGGGGAGGGGACGGAGAGCGCGGTTGGCTAAAGGAGAGGGAGGGATGAGAACGAGAGAGAATCCAATATAACTGCACACACGTTCATAGGGTCGGTGGGAATATATTGGAGCTTGATATTGAAATACTTGTTGGTAGTTTGAGTCGAAGGAGGATGCCATTCCCGATGCCATCTTGATTGCGCAATCGACATCGAGCCCATTGGAATCGTCTCGGGACTCGGCCACTGAATTCTACGATAATTAATCGATCTATATACATATCGATATATATATTGTACTCATATAAATATAAATATACACACTGTATAACTTTGTTTTACGTAGAATCGTCGAAATTTAATTTAACGGTCAGCAAGGATATAATTTAAGAATAATCCACCAAAAATTTCTTTGCGTTGCAACATTGTTTAATTTTTGTATATTAGACAACAAAATATACATGTAAAAGTAACTGAGAATTTAAAAAAACAGCAGAGGTAAGAGCGAAAACCTTTGAGACAGATTGCAAAATTTTAATAAGTTTCGCTCTCTAGTTATGAGTTTGGTCCAAAAAAATACGACTTCAATCTCTTTCATTCCAGATATTAAAAAATGCAATACGTGTCCTTTTTTTCATCGAATTAAAAAAAAAACAAAAATATCGCATAGAAGAAAAACAATCGCGTAAAATAGATGAATATTCGCTTTGCCACGTTGGCGAGACTCTGTGGTTTGTCAGTTGGGGGGAAGGGGGGGGGGGGGTTTACGCTCGTAGCAATAGAAGGAGAGAAGGTGGCCAGAGATCTGTAGTGGCGGGGAAGGAGTAGTAGACCGCATCGCGCCGGGCGTTTGAGTCTCAGTTCGACTCGACGCAGATAGATAGAGAGTCAAGATTCAATTAGCTCTAGCTGTCAGTCGCATGATACTCGTCGCCGATTCCAATATACTATACTCTCTACTTTGGGTATATAATACACCTATCGATTCGAAACCCGCCGACCCTGCGACTCATCCACAGGTTAATTCTTGCTTCAACGTTATTACCGTCGATACTTATTACCGTCGGCTGTTAAGCTTAAAGTACATTGCACATTAGGCAGTCAAATGAGAGATGTAATTATGGAAATTTTGAAGTATCGCTGTTCGAGGTTCGGTGAAATTCGAATATGATAAATCAGACCTAATGCAGGCCTAATGTTAATTTGCAATGTTTTAAATGCGTGTGTTGACTATCCGGATCTATCAAGGCAATTTGTTTACCGTGTCCCGGCTCGCCAGACGAGAAACGGGAGATGTTCCGAACTCAAACTACGGATGTTATAGTTCAATCCCTCGCGTCATTCGCTTGGTCGATGAATTTCATACTATTGAAGAATTGATACTGACAAATCGTTCGCCAGTTTGTCAGTATCAATCACATTTCTAGTTATAAGACAGCTTACACGTGTTAAACACCCGAGCATGTCATTTTTGGAAGATGTAAAAAAAAGGGGGATTGTCCCGTTTATACACACTAATAAATAATGTAAATCCGTATTAAGATAGAATGAATTTTGGCTCGCTTAAATAATAAGTTTGCAAGTGATTGATTCTTACACAAACGTGACGTATTTCTATATGCTTACGGGTATCTAATTATTAAGTAGATACCTAAGTACATAACCGACAATATAAATAAACTCAATGTAGATTTTCTATACTGTAATCACATAAAAAAAAGAGTACGTGCTCGCCTACTATCTTAATCCAAGGGGTAGAAACGGCAGCCGACGAGCTTGTTTTCCGCCCGGATAAGTGAAAACGTTATTGTTAGGTCAGATTCTCCGATAACAATATATGACGTACTTCTATATGCTTACGGGTATCTAATTATTAAGTAGATGCCTAAGTACATAACCGACAGTATAAATAAACTCAATATAGATTTTCTAGACTATAATCACAATAAAAAAATAATACGTGCTTCTATCTTAATCCGAGAGATGGAAAAACGAAAACGTTATTGTTAGGTCAGATTCTCCGATAACCGTCCAGGATCGTAAGTGCGCGGTGGGCCGGAAGCACTTGTAAATCCGCCCAACGACCGGGTCATACTCGGAAAGCGGCTGGAGGGACGGGCGGGGTCGAGGAAGGGACGGTGATCGAAAAAAATAAGAACTATTTGAAAGGGTATCGGTGGAAACGGAGTCGAGGACGAGCTCGAAGATGGTTCCGTGCGACAAGGGGGTCGAAAGTGTTCGAGGCAGCGAGGAAAAGGAATGAGATCGTCTTCGGAGCGACAACGATGCCGCCTGCCAGCCATTTTCAATTTATTTCAAGAGCCTCCTGCCTGGCCTTACCACCGCAGGTTCGAGGTGCACCGGAGATGACGAAGACGAAGGCGCAAAGAGGAATAACCGGTGCGGGGGTTACAATGGTCGAGCGTAGGAATTTTTTGCAATTGCAAAATATTGCGTCAACGTCGAAGAAACCTTCATCAAATTACGCAACCCTCGCGTTCTGACCAACCTGAAAGCAAACGATTAGTGCACCAAACCAACTTCGATTACAACCTTCGAGTTTTGTAATTGATGTAAATGATTTTTTGCAATTGCAAAAATTTGTGCACCAAACCAACTTCGATTACACCTTTCGAGAGGTTGATTTTTGTAACTCACGTGCGAAAAGTGCTACTTCTCGTGCCTGCCGAGAGTGGTAAAAGTGGCGCTTTATAGCCAAGTGTACTATGTACTGAGTTTGCACCGAGACTGAGAACGGACTGAAACAAGTCTCAACTAGAGTCAAAATTCTAGTTAATTCGAAACTTTCCAGTCAACAGCCAATCCCATAAGTGAATTTTGAGTCTACCAGAATTTTTCCACTAGTTCAGAGTAAATCTCGGCCCGATCTCACTCACGCTGGAAACTCGCTAATACACGGAGAGAAAAACATGGTAACAATCCCCAGATTTCTATCTCTAAAATTAGTTAAAGTTTTCTTTACCGACCGTGGTACTTTACCAGAACACGTGCTGTGATAGAAGTCCGAAATCGAAAACCATGGAATTCAGTAATTTCGGAACACTCCAATAATTTTTCATTTTTATAATAAAAAAAAAAAAATTATGGAACTCACAAAGTTCCACGACACTGTGTGGTTGAAACGCATCGCGGCCTCTTGCAGACAGTGGAGACACTACGGGAGAAAAGCTCACTAACTGCTACCGGGTGCCAAGGAGAGGTCGCTGATATTGCGGTCTCAAAGTTATTTCAATTCGAATATCAAGCGATAATAGAGTAGGCTGTGGTATATAACGGCGGTGGGGGGGGGGGGGGGAGGGGGGTAGACTCAGGACGCCTTCGGCGATACGCAGAATCCAACAAACGCTTTATCGCCGGAGCTTCGCGGCGGAGCTTGTATAACCAATCTCTCTATATATGTATCTTGAATTTCCCAGGCTTTGCACTCTCCGCTCAACAGTGAAGATCGATAGCGGGACTCGCTGCGGGAGGCAATATGCACCGTTGCATATCCATGTTAATCCAACTTGATTCAGTACGGTATATCGGTTCTCGGCGTTTCGTTTGCAAAATTCGCGATTGAAAAAAAAAATCCACCGAGGCGTCCAATATTGATGCAGTCAGTGGTTCGTCCTGGGACGTTGAGTAATTCGCGCAAATATCGGTAATCGACGTTGGCAAATATCTGGAACAAATTAATAAAAATGGGACGAAGAAACGAATGAAGAGTAATAGACGGAATAAAATAGGGAATGAAATAGTGCTTTTCTGGTACCTTCAGCTCATCTTGTAGTTTATCTATTCGGTTATACGAATTCGTTTGCACTAAATCGCTAGTATCCATCAAGAAATTTTTTCGATCAATTTAATTTATCATTGAGACCAAATGCTTATTGAATTTTGCGATTCATCTCAATTATCTCTGTGTGTATCATCGGTCGGGTATTCTATCGTCCTTTAATTGGTCCCAGCCCGTTAGTAATAAAATAAGTAAAATAAATAAAATAAAGTAGGGAATAAAGTATAGAATAACACAGAGAATGAAATAGCGAATGAAATAGAGAATAAAATAGCGAATAAAATAGAGAATAAAATAGAGAATAAAGTAGAGAATAAAATAGAGAATAAAATAGAGAATAAAATAGAGAATAAAATAGAGAATAAAATAGAGAATAAAATAGAGAATAAAATAGAGAATAAAATAGAGAATAAAATAGAGAATAAAATAGAGAATAAAATAGAGAATAAAATAGAGAATAAAATAGAGAATAAAATGGAGAATAAAATAGAGAATGGAATAGAGAATGAAATAGAGAATAAAATAGAGAATAAAATGGAGAACAAAATAGGGAACAAAAAAGAGAATAACAGAAAGAATAGAAAATAGAAAGGAATAGAATCCAAAAAATTGTTATAGACACGTTCCTGACCAAAGCCGGGCCCGGTAAACAGAGGTCGCCCCGGCAAACAGGCCGCGCGGATGAAAAGGCCATTTTTTCGTGCGAACCGTGGAAAAGTCGTGCCGTGCGGAAAGAGAGTTTTTAAAAAAATAACGTATTTAATTAGCAGCGGAGGTACTTTAGTGGTTGGGTACTTTTAACTCGCCTTCCTCAAAACCGGTCATTACCGGCGCGGTACACACAGTGCACACAGTGTAATAAGCAAAGAACAACTCTCTCTCTCCCCTCCTCTCTCCGGGAAGGCAAAAGCCCTCTTGAACGCGAGGAAACTGTGAAATGCGGTTTGAAAACTGCTCCGCTCATGCCAGACCGCATATACGTATAAGTACACAAGGGCATATACTGTGCATTTCCGTACACCTTTTTCGGCCTCCTTCCAGCACCGTTTTTCAACCACCCTAAAAATCCTCCGAGTACACATTGCCAAGTCACACATATACATATACATATACATATACATATACATATACATATACATATACATATACATTAGGGTGTTTCACAAAAAGGACATTTTTTTAATTATTTTGCTCCCACTTTTTTAAAGTCTAGATTTCGATCTCAAATTGAACCTCGCGAAAGGTGGTCTCTAGCAAAAAATTCTAAGAGGTGCCGCATTCGACGTTTGTACCCAAAAATGCGGCACCTTTTAAACTTAATTGTCAACGACCGCCTTTCGCGAAATGTTTTTTTAGATCGAAATATATAATTCTACGGGGTGGGAGATTAACTTTTTGTAATTTTTTGTAGTGAACCCAAAATACATATTTTTAATAATTTTTTTATTTGTAGTCTTTTGTGTTTAATACAAAAAATGGCAAAACGTTAAGCTCCCACCCTATAGAACTATATATATTAATTGATAAAAAAATCCAGCGAAAGACGGTCGCTGACAATTAAGTTTGAGAGGTGCCGCATTTTTTGGGTTAACCGTCGAATGCGGCACCTCTTAGGATTTTTTGCTTGGTACCGCCTTTTGTGAGGTTCAATTTGAGATCGAAATCTGTACTTTAAACAGGTGGGAGAAAAATTTAAAAAACAATGCCTTTTTTTGAAACACCCTAATATACATATACATATACATATACATATACATATACATATACATATACATATTAGGGTGTTTCACAAAAAGGACATTTTTTTAATTATTTTGCTCCCACTTTTTTAAAGTCTAGATTTCGATCTCAAATTGAACCTCGCGAAAGGTGGTCTCTAGCAAAAAATTCTAAGAGGTGCCGCATTCGACGTTTGTACCCAAAAATGCGGCACCTTTTAAACTTAATTGTCAACGACCGCCTTTCGCGAAATGTTTTTTTAGATCGAAATATATAATTCTACGGGGTGGGAGATTAACTTTTTGTAATTTTTTGTAGTGAACCCAAAATACATATTTTTAATAATTTTTTTATTTGTAGTCTTTTGTGTTTAATACAAAAAATGGCAAAACGTTAAGCTCCCACCCTATAGAACTATATATATTAATTGATAAAAAAATCCAGCGAAAGACGGTCGCTGACAATTAAGTTTGAGAGGTGCCGCATTTTTTGGGTTAACCGTCGAATGCGGCACCTCTTAGGATTTTTTGCTTGGTACCGCCTTTTGTGAGGTTCAATTTGAGATCGAAATCTGTACTTTAAACAGGTGGGAGAAAAATTTAAAAAACAATGCCTTTTTTTGAAACACCCTAATACATATACATATACATATACATATACATATACATATACATATACATATACATATACATATACATATACATAAGTTTCGAGGCGAAGCTACTACATGTGCTATTGTAGAGGACCGAGAAAGTGTGGGCACACGTGGAATATATCAGGAGCGCGGAGGCCCTACTGTGTACTTACTTACCGGCGGTCCACTCGAACGAGACCATTCGAATATCCTTTTCTTCAACGTTTCTATTGTCTCTTCTTTTTTATTTATTTTTTCTCTTTTCTCGTTTTGTTCATTTCTGACAAAAACTCGTTTCCACGGTCGGACGTCGGATTTGTTCGACGGTACGAAACGTGTTCGCTTCTCTAACATTTTCCGTCTCATGGAATGCGCATAAAATTTTGTGTTAAATTTGGAAAAAAAATTCACTTGTACAATTGTATTACTACTAATGATTGATTTTCCTACAATTTTATTCGTCCAACGATACAATGTAGAAATAACACAACGTTCAAAGTAAAAACGGCATGGAGTGTGAGTACATGGGAAAAATGACGTTATTTTTACTCGTGTTATTTTTGTTATTAATCATTTCGACGTGTTATTTTTTTCATATTATTTGGGCACTTTTTAATTTTTCCTAATTTTGTATGTCTGTTACTTTTTTCATGTTATTTCGACACGTCGCCTAAATAAAAAAGAAATCTCATTCGCCGCCGGTTCAAGGCGAGCCGAACCGACGAACTTAACAATCCGAGATAAGATTTTTCTCATTTCGTGCTTTCGCTTTCGGCCTCGCGATCGAGACGATTGTTCGATCGATGTTTTTTTCTTTAATTCCATTCTCACTTTTTCCTCCCCTCCCCGCCCCCCCCCCCCCCTTGAAAACCCTCTTGTCTTCGCTCTCCTCGCGGAAGAGTAAAATGGAGAACGGTGCGTTTCACGCCTCCGCGAATCCCAAACCATTCGAAACTCCGGACGGTGGAAATAATACAACTTTGTGTTCCTTGCTGCGGGATCAAAGAGAAAAGCGCAGGGGGCCGCTAGGGCGGCAGGCGGGGGCTGAGTTGAGACGAGTATACTATCGTGGCGAAGGGGGTTCAAAGTGCGCGCCCTCATCCCCCCCCCCCCCCCTTCCGCAATTCCATTCTCAGTTTCTGTTTCTCCGTATCCTACTATATATATATATATATACTTCCTTAAACTTTTGTCTCTTCTTGGTAACCCTGCGAGTTTGAATGATCTCGAACGAGAGATCTCCGCTTCGGGCAAAGAAGACTATCTTGCCATCGAAAAAATTCAAACTCAAAATTTAAAGTAGAGTCAAAGTTTCGTAAGGATTCTGACGATTGCTCGATGAAGTTGCAACGCACAGTGAAGTGTTTCGGACAAATTATAATGCGGAGGGTCGACGATGAAAAGGAGGATATTTCTGGTGGTTAGATATCTTCGTTCGGTGTTGAATAGTCTTCGAGGACGTATCTCATGGATTCGACGATCTCGTTCGGACTGCGGTAGAAGTAACGGAACTTCGGATCTTTGGCGTGACGATTGTACGCTCGGCCGATGAGCTCCCCCTGCGGCGTGTAGAAGAGTATGCGGGGAACGTATCTTCCGTCGGGCTCGAAGTTTTTGTCCCCCGCGACGAACGGGTCAGTCTCGCTCGCGACGTTTATCATTACAAAGCTATTAGTAAATTAATAAATTAGTTAATTAATAAATTGGTAAATTAATAAATTGGTGAATTAATAAATTGGTGAATTAATAAATTGGTAAATTAATAAATTGGTAAATTAATAAATTGGTAAATTAATAAATTGGTAAATTAATAAATTGGTAAATTGGTAAATTAATAAATTGGTAAATTAATAAATCGGTAAATTAATAAACTGGTAAATTAATACATTGGTGAATTAATAAAATGCTTCGTCGAAATATGAAATCGGTATTTACCGATTGCTGAGATCAATGAGCTGCATGGACTTGGAAAATTTGTCCTTCAAGCGTCGACAGGCCGGGCACCACGTTCGATGAATAACGAGAAAGATTGGCTTCCCAGTTTCCTTGGCCTCCTCGAAGCCGCGATGAAAATTTCTCCACTTGTATACCTGACCGAATCCTCGATCGTCGTCGGCGCCCTTCTCGCCGTCCTGAGCGAGCACGCTGCCCACAAATTGCTTCGCGATCAACGAAATCACGTTCAAGGTCGCAGAGTTTAAAGTCGTCAAGTACTCGATAAATTTTCGCATAATGTCGAAACAATTTCAGTTCTATACAAAAAAAATCAAATTTTGTTGAGGGCTGAAAATATTTCACGGTTAAACTGATGGAGATTTAATCCCGAGAAAACACTTGAACAACGATCGATCTTAACGGAACTCGAAATGAATTGACCATAATTCGATAAGAGGGTTTTTGACGACCTATAATCACATGTCGTGACGTTTCCCCGTATGACGTCACTTTCGATCAAAAACCGCAATTTTCGTGATGTTACTTCCGGTCAAAAAACTAAATTTTCAAACCGGAAGTGACGTTTTCTCGATTCACATTACTTCCGTTCAAAAACCAAGATTTTCAAACCGGAAGTGACGTCTTCTCGTGTGACGTCACTTCCGGTCTTTCGACCGGAATTAGCCGGTCAAAAGCCTTGGTTTTTACCAAGATTTTCAAACCGGAAGTGACGTTTTCCCACAGAGGTCTCTTAGGGTAAAAAAGACAAAGATTTTGTAAACCGGAAGCGACGTTTAAAATGCCATTTGGTGCAGTTCATTAAAGCATTACGTTACTTTTTTTCTTCCCCGTTTCTTGCCTCCACGTCCGTGAAAAAATTTAGCGTTACTCGACGGCGGGGAAATAATTGAATTTCGTGTCGTCGGATCGGCGCGTTCAGCCGAGACCTTGCATTTCATTAGCGTGTAACGAGTAATTCGATAGAGGCCATAATCATGCTGGAACAGAGTAGGAAGTCGAGGACGCAGTCGAGTCGATATCTCTCCCGTGTGTGTGTGTGTGTGTGTATGTGTGTGTGTGGGTGCCGTTCCGTGCAGCCTCGTCCCGGCGTTTGCCGCTTTATTGACACAAAAAAAATTGCGGACAAGTGTCACGTCGATATTAATGCGGTAGTCGCAGCTAGCATCGGTCGCGGCCTCGCCTCCATGCGGCTCTTCCGTGTAACACACTGTAATGGCACACCGACACGCGCCGGCTGTGACCGCCGAGTCTCGGAACCGGAAGGGCGCAAGTCCCACGACGCGCCGCACCCGCGCACGCCCTTGCGACTCTCCGACGACGAATTGTATCCACAGCTGAAACAATATGCAATTTAGTCAGTTTAATTCATTTATATCGGAATGTTTTTTTTTTTTTTTTACACAAACGTCCGAATTCACGAGGTGGGGGGAACGACGTGGAGAACGAGGAGGAAGAAGTATTTAAAAGAAAATAAAAAATAAAAAATAGCAAGGGGGATAATCAGTCTCGAGCGCTCGTCCATCTATCATCGGCCGTCGCACTTTGCCATTCGCTCCGAGACAGGTGTCGGGAACAGCGCGAATACACGGCGAACGAAAAACATAACGGACAAAACTTTCAGTATATATAAATCGACGAAAAAGCAAAACAAAAATTATAATAATAAATTTATTGAAAAAGAAGAAAAGAATAAAAACTGAGGGAACATGACGAGTCGTTGCGGAAGCTTCCGGTTGCTTTTCGTTGTCGTTTGTCTTCTCGGTGGGGCGACGACGGTTTTCGGACAAAATTGCGTAGAGTCCGGGCGATACGTGAGTTGCGAGTAAAAATAATTAAATGAGACACTAGTGCACGATTAAATATATATATATTTTTTTATAGTGCCTTGACGACAAGGCTTGCTGCGGCGGATGTTGCAGGAACAACATGTGCATCGACAGTAAGTGCAAATCGTGTTTTCCTCGACATTAATAATTGACACCGGTTCTCAATAATTTTCCAGGAAGGAATCGGAAAAAAATTAATAAATATCAATGTACATATTATAATTTTTATAATTATTTATGAACAAATGTATATAACTATAATAAATAATATTTTTTATTCAATTGTTATGTGATGTTGCATATTAATATTTACTTGTACATTTCAGTGTATGAATCTTGCCTGGTGTACGACGATCTGTGCCTCGACAATTATTGCCCGCCTGGCCTCGTCTGTTACGTATTCAAGCCCGACTGTCTCGGCTGCAGTCCCACAGCAGAATGCAGGAGACCCTGATTGAGGTAAAAACTGTTGCTAGTGAAAATATCAGCACCTTAAGGCATGTAAATGGTGAAGAGTTTCACATCATCTTCAGGCATGCGAATAAGAAGTTTTCACATCACCTTAAGGGATGTGAACAGCTAGATTTGGGGTTTTACATCACCTTAAGGGGCATCAATAGTTGGAGGCCTTTCACATCACCTTAAGGGTTGCGAATAGTGAAATTTGGGGTTTTACATCGCCTTAAGGGGCATCAACAGTTGGAGGACTTTCACATCGCCTTAAGGGATGCGAATAACGAGATTGGGGATTTTACACGACCTTAAGGGGAAATGATAGTTGGTTTTTTAACCTTAAGGGGAAATGATAGTTGGTTTTAACCTTAAGGGGAAATAATAGGTGGTTGGTGTAATTGATGGCTGGCATATCACCTTAAGGAGTACAAATAGCGAGATTAGACGTTTATACATCGCCTTAAGGGCCATTAATAGTTGAAGGGCATTCACATCACCTTAAGGAGTGCGAATAGCGAGATTAGAAGTTTCACATCGCCTTAAGAAGTGTTAATCGTGAGGAGGCTTTCGCGTCGCCTTGAGTCTACCGTACGACTAACGCCCGATAAATAAGGTCGTAAGTGAAGTTCGCCAACTTGCGGATTTCACTTACCCGGGCCCTATCGTTTCGATCAACGTCAATCACAGACGCCCCCTTCAACACAGTTGCGCAGGTTGCCGCAGCGCGACTCTCTAACCTTTCCCCGAAACTCCAAAGCGTTTAACTCAACAGAACTCCCCTCCTCCCACGTTCGACGAAAGATCACAGACTACCGCGCCGTGGCATCGCACTTGGTTTCGTTTTCGTTATCTTCACCCGCAAAGGGAAACAGATCTCGAAATCAAACGCTCGGTTGAACTCGGTTTTTCGAGTCCCGAGCCGTGCTGATCCGCGACTTGTTTCACCGGGGTACACAAAAATCCCATCCAACCGCCCCCTCTCCTCAGCGCCACGGCCGACTGCGGCTCGGGGGGAACTCCAGAGCGCGCGAGGTCGGGGCAGGGCGTGCTGTTTTGAAGCGCAGCGGTGCGCCACTTTGAGGGTGACCCCGAGTGAGCATGAGAGAAGACAAGGGGGGAGCATGAAAACCCCTCTCGTAGTACCGGTAAAACGACAGGGCAGGGGGGGTTTTTACAAATGGATCTCTGTGACTACCGAATCGTACGTAAAATCGTTTAATCGTCGAGACGAATTCGTCGATTGTTCCCGCGCCACAGGTCCATTTAACAAGCAGAAAAGACCTTTTAGTCTCTTCGCTTAATACTCGAGTAACGGTCGAGGATTAAGCGGCGTTAGTTATCTGTTATACGTAGAATCGAGCGAGTTTCAATTAATTGACGAAGAATTGTTTTATTTTTATTATTTTTTTTATTTTTATTATCGACAGATATTTTGTTTCTTAGATACTACGGACACGTTTCTTCTCCCGGTAGACGGCCATGGCTCGGACTGGAAAAGAAGACGCTGGCGTCAATACGGAGATTTTCTTTACCGATATTAATTGTCATGTAATATATCGATTTTTTTTTCTGCGCCGAATGAAAAGTTTCAGCGATATTTGTTGGGAGAAGAGTGAATTGTGTCATCTTACCCCAGGGATCGAACTTCATGAATTCCAACTTGTCGCCGAGTCTCTCGCGGATCAGCCGCACGCCGTGGCCGCTGATCGTGCTCTCCACTAATACTAGAATGTGTCTGCAATTTAAAAATCGTATGTTCAATGCCGGTCCGTTTCGAGGACGCATTTTCAGTTTTTTCTTTTTTACAATCGTACAATTGACTTCGATTTTGGAAAGATTTTGAAAATTGTTGGTAATTCCTTAATTACCGGCCGACGTTATTATCGTGTAGGTAATTCAAAGTTTACCTGTATCGAACTTACATGGTTTTAAGGGCACATGGTACAGACTCAGTCGATAACAAATCGCCTTTCCTGTTTTCTCCAAAACGATTGATAACACGAGCAAAAGCAAATTAGGTTTTCATACTTATATCTGTTGATTACAAAAACTTAATTTGATTTTGGTCGAAGCATCAACCATCACGGAGAAAATAGGGAAAACGATTTATTATCATCGGAGCATCGATACGTCTGTATCACATGCCCTTAACATCCACGTTTTTAAATTTTACATAATTTCGCGCGAAGCTAATTTCTGCATTACCGACCGACGATGTGGACGAACACTGCGTCGCGAGTGCAACATTTCAGCGAGCCGTATCGCGAATAGTTACAGTTGCGGGAGATGGCGCTGCGTGCACTTTTGAGCTGTTATCAAATTTTAAATATCCCGAACGATACTTTGTTTAAAAAAAATAATTACATGCCGCTCTGATTAATGATAATATGTCGCAAGTCATATTAACTAATTCATCGTCTCGCGATTATCGACGATTTATTAATTGCGATGCTCTCTCGTGATTTTTCCGACCGCCAGTTATAACCTCAAAAGCAAGGATATTTATTTCCAGGTCGATAGTTCGAACGATTCTTTAATCTTACTTGCTCTTTGGTTTCTTCGCGAATTGCACTGCCGTCAGAAACACCATTATGCTTATGCGCTCCGAAATTCGTCCAAAATATGAAATCCTCTCGGAAACTCGTACACTTTTGTCCAAACAACGTTTAGGTTACGTTCGGCGATTTCTTCAAAACTTAATAAAGATAGTCGACCACAGAGGTCGCCCTGTACCCAAAACGCGGGAAATTTGAATCTCCGATCGCCGAATGGTCTTTGAACAATTGCTTTATTGCACTAAAAAAATATATATAGGTATTTTTGTGACTAATCTACCGAGTATATATAATTATATTATGGTCCACCAGTCTTGTAAAGATACAATTGCACGGCAATAAACCGTCGATCAAATAGTTTATAAATTACACAAGTCGATCAACTCTTGGCGTTTTGGTCGCAGTTTTACTAAGAAAACCACTGAACTAAACATTTGGCCATTCGATTTCTCTCGTTACACACTTTTGTACTCGAGGTCGATTTTTTTTCCCCCACAAAATTCAACTCCATCAATTTTTCAGAGTACAATAAAGGGATGAAGTTTTATTACGTCGCAAAAATCAAGTACAACGATAGTTCTCGATACTATCGAAAGGAGTGTACAAAATATGAAGAAAAAAAAATCAAGGATAAATGTGTCACTAAATGCCACAAACGAGTGTGTAAATAAATGAAAAAAAAAGTGGTGGAAATAACTCTAAGCTTTGTAGAAAATAACTTACGCTAATCGAATTGTTTCGAATCTCGCGAAGATTCGTTACCAATGTAATTGGATCTCGGACTTTGTCTTCGGAAAGTTGTGCAAACGAAAAACAAAAATATTGTGCCTCGATATGCGTATATAAAAAAAAATTGATTAAATCAGCCCGCGATCGAGGATGAGGGAAGAAAATTAAAGGTCGACGAGCCAAACTCGACGGTTGAAGAAAAAAAATTTTGGCAACGACCGGGCGAAAATTCCGCTCGGAGAGGAAAATATACGCGCGACGATATAAATTCGCCATAAGTCATGATCGCAACTTTTTTTTTCATCTTCAGCCTTAGTTGCGACGCGCAAATAAAAAAAAAAACAAAGAAGACTTTTCAAGACTTGACCTTGTCGTTGGCGATGGTCTCGAGTCTCTTGACGACCTTGACGATATCGGCGGTTTTGGCGATTTTCAGATAGTCGACGTGGCGAACCGTCTGCAGACAGGCAAAGGTCGGCAACAACTTGCAGATGAGCCTGAGGTGTTCCTCGAGCTCGTTGGGGGTCAATTTTGTTCTGTAAGAATTGTCGAGCTTGACGATCACCGTCTCCAAGGGTAGAACGCCCTTCTTCTCGGCAACGAAAATATTCCGTAAAATCTTCGCCATCTCCGGGAGTCTCGAATAGAGAGCCGCTTCCTTGTCGGCATTGGGCGTTCGAGTCATCGTTTCCAGTGCCTTGGCTGCCTGTTTCGCGCGGACCTGAAATAACAAAAAAAAAACATGTATTAAAAAAAAGAAAAAGCATATTTGTTTATCATGACTCGACGGAAAAACACAGCTGATAAAATCGCTTCGGCAAATAATTATTCGTCTCGGAGCCTTGAGAGTCTCGAAGACGTCTTTCCTGCAAGCTCGAAGACTGCACACTGCAATCGAGGATCGGCAAATATTGTTATCCGGTCGTTTAATTGACAATCGATAATCATTAATAATCCGCGATAATTGTTAATTTTTTTTCTTTTTCGGGAAAAACCCCGAGGGACTTCTTACCCGTTCGAGAAGAGCCTTCGGAATTCCTTTGAACAACGAGGTCAGATGAGTGTTCTGCGTCGTCGGTGTCGCGGGCGGTGTATCGACAACCGAAATTTCCACTTTTCTCGAGCCGTCCGCATTTTCTCCGACCCTCGACTCGGGCTGCTCGGAATCGTCGGCTGCACTCTTCGACATCATCTTCGCGTCGGCCAATCGCTGCAAGGCTTTCTCCATACGCGTGTTGCAGTTGAAGAGCGTCTTAGCTTTTTCTGCAACGAAATCAACATTTACTTACTGTCTTACTGCAAATATATCACTTTTATCCACGCATATAAATTAATATTAATATGTATTATATATTAATATGATGTGTTTATATTAATATTATACATTAATATTTAATATTTACGTATATATATATATTTTTCAAGATTTTCTTAATTTATCTTGAAAGAAAGTAGCTACGTAAACGCCTCGTTAATGGACTCACTGATCCTCGCGATAGCCTGACGATCGTTAAGCGATATCTCGAATCCGTTATCAATGGACAGCATAATTGGGATTCGTCGTGACTCTTGGATCGTGTCTGGCCTCTCTCAGCCGTTGGGTATTTATATATTAAAAACGAATTTACATTGCGGGGGGCTGGTTTGTTCAAGCTATTTGCTGATCGGTAGCCGCGTTTCATTCGAACGGGGTCGTTCGCGCGATTCGGCGAACGTTTGCGTTTTTCCGCGCGTGGTATCGGTTGCTCAATCGGGCTGCCGCGACGGCGAAATCGTCGTCGCAGTCCGGGTCACCGAAACGACCGGTTGCATAAATTGGGAACGCAAAAATTCGGCTATCGACACGCTGGTATTTCAACGTTTCGACGACGACGCGACACGTCAACCCGGATAGCTAATATTGCCGTGGCAAATTTTTGTTGGCGACATCGCCTCGCGATTCGGGTCACTCGGATAGCGACGAAAAACGACGGCGATGCAACGAAATTCCGTCCATCTAAATGAAGGGAAAAAAAAAGTTTACGCAACAATTTGATTTTTTTTGCGTTCGTCTTACCGAGCACTTCCTTCGCCGAGTGAGCCTTCTCGACGTTCGGTGCTTGCGGTAATTCGGCGGGTTCGATGGGCTTGCACATCTTCTCGACGTCGAACAGCGGATGCCAGCAAGTTAAGCTGAGCCCCTTCGGTATGGGCATCGGAGGGTCGAGGCTGAGCAAGAATTTTTCGTGCTCTGTCTTAACCTTGTCTGGAATCCGGATTTACAAAAATATCGTTCGTTTAGAACATATTTACGCAAATAATTTAATTTTTTTTTATGAATAAAAAAAAACAAAAAATATATATACACACCCAGAAGAGCGTTGTCGAATTTCCTTCGTCTATCGAGCATGACTCCGGGTCCCATGCTCATTTCCGCTCCGGATTTGAGAACATTGTCGGGATCGGGAGTGTTCCTTCCGTTCTTCGACTCGACGAGGGGAGTGAGGACAAGCTCGTATTTATCCTGTTTGGAGTTCGATCCGAAGTTGCGCAGTTTCTCTTGACTGTAGACGAACGCGTCCGGATAAATTCCCTTTATCTGAGCCAAATGTTCGAGAGTGAAATTGCGACGCAACAGTTCCTGCACCGCCGGCTTGAGCTTTCTGAAGGTGATGACCTCTTTGCGATTGAACAGCATCGCAGCGACCTGACGAAAGTATAACACATGATTATAACGATTACAATGATTATCGTGATTATCATCATTATCATGATAATCATAATTATTGTGATTATCGTGATTATTATGACAATCATAATTATTGTGATTATCGTGATTATTATGATTATCGTGATGATCGTGATTATAATTACGATTAAATTTATATTTGGACGATAATGGGGCAGAAGAGACGAGAATTTACCGTATCCACGCATCTGAAAGCCTCAGTAAGGAATCTGTGATGGTAAGGCAACGGAAACGGTACGGTGGGTGTCCCACTGTCAACAAGGGCCTGATATCTCTGATAAGCTGGAGCTTTCTTCGGACTGCCCTTCACAGGACTCGCCGCGGTTTCCTTCGGGGCGAACAGAAGACGACGCTGCGGACTGGCGTTCTCCGGTAGCTTGATCTTCTTCGTCGGACTCTGCATCGTCTTGCACGGCGAACGCGCCGCCTTCGATGGGCTGTACGACAATTGTGAATAACAATTTGAAAAAAAATGATCTATATTTCGATTATGGGTCATTGTAATATTGTTTGTGCAATTAATTAATTAATCTTATTTCGATTTCTTTCTGTATAATATTAAACACTAAAAAATAGTGGTAAAAATGCCCTGATTCTTCCTTGACCAAATTATAATTTGTACTCTGACCAAGATTGAAACTAACAATGCATATTTACAAATTTGCAAGTTTAAACATTCGTACATTTATTAAATTGGAAGCTACAGGTTTATAAATGTACAGGTGTACAAGCGTACAAGTGTACGCATTTACAAGTTTAAATATTTAAAAAATGTAAGATTGGAAATTAAAAAATCTAAAAATTCAGACATTTACGAATTCACGAATTCACGAATTCACGAATTCACGAATTCACGAATTCACGAATTCACGAATTCACGAATTCACGAATTCACGAATTCACGAATTCACGAATTCACGAATTCACGAATTCACGAATTCACGAATTCACGAATTTATGAATTTATGAATTTATGAATTTATGAATTTATGAATTTATGAATTACGAATTTACTATTTTCATCAGCCCTCGGCCACTCCGTTTCACATTTCTGCAAGCACAGCAGATCCGAAAAAAGGACCATAACTTAAAAAATAAATAAATCAATACTCGAATATTGAAGTGAGAAAAAAAAAAATTGTCTCTCACCTAACGGGCACCTCGAGTTCGATCTTCTCGAACTTCTTAATCTGCGGTTTCTTGGTGACCTCCGCCCTCTCCGATTTATCCAGCCTCTCCTGGCAGTCCTGAATCCTGGCGATCGATGCCCTGAGCTCGGCGAGCCTGGACGATCTGTTTATCCTGTTCTTGATCTCTCCGATGCTCAGATTCTGCTTCGCGAGTCTGTCCATGAATGAGGTCTTCTTCGGAGTGACCGAGCCCACGGCCGGCTCCTCTTTCGCCCCCTCCCCGTTCGCCGGCTCGTTCGCGCCACCCGACAATTTCTTCCTCGGACTCAGAGGTCCCATTTTTTCGAAAGGCACGATCTTCGTCGCCTCTTTTCCCTCGCCCATTTTCATGAAACTCTCTCTGATGTCCGTCTGTCCCTCCTGAACAGAGAATTTTCTCGTTCTGCCGACTCTCGGTCGACCGCCCGCCTTGGGCGTCATTTTCTGAGCGCCGCCCGATTTCCCAAGGTCGAACTGAATATTCCTCACGACCGACGAGATTTTCGTCTCGGACGCGTAAACGAGCTTCGGACTCGAGCTCTGCGGAGTTTCCTCGGAAACGGGCGTCAGCGGCGCAGCGTCCACGGTCGAGTTCTCAGTTTTTTCGGGGTTAAACCTCGCGATATTCTCGCCAGTGCTCTTCGACGAGTCCGCGCGTGTTTTGTTGTCGAGTACGAGGACCTTCGATTTGTTGCGAATCTCCTCGCTCGCTGCTCGCTTGCGGGAGTTGAAGAAAGCCGTTACCGACGGCTGAGACATGACGATATTTATCTTTACTTTATTCTGTTTTTTTTTAAATTTTTTTTATATGTATATATACGGATATATAACTAAGTCGCGCGCGGCTCGTCGTCTCCCAGCTCGGTGGCTCGTGTTGTAATCGCGTCGTTCTCCACGTCGGGGTCGCGTCGATAGTTCGACGACAATAACATTCGTGCGGGACACGTTCGAAGGGGCGATTTTACCTTTTAGATTTTCGTTTTTTTTTCTTTCTCGGACACTTAGCGGGGTTTGTGGTTCGTAGGTGTGAGATCGATAGTCGCTAACTGCCCGCCGAACCGCGAAATCCCGCCTATTTCATTGCTTTTCGGCGCGAAAAACAATGCCAACGAGATAGACACAGGCAAGCGCGGATTCTTATCGATAAACGGATTGACCGAGGCGACGTGTGTGGCGTCCTGTGGCGACGCATTCCGCGTACGTTATACGAATCCGGGGCTGCGTTCGGAAAGCTTAAAGCCCCGTGCGCAATTGGAGGCTCGAAGCGTTACGGTAACGATTCAGCCAATGGGAGTTTGGGGAACGGGTCGGGATGCGATTTGTTGTGAAATTACCAATAACACTTTTTCTGTTTGCAATATTACCGTAACATTTTTTGAAAATACACCATGTTTTGGTGATACTTTAATAATGGTAATGTTCAAAGCGGTCGCGTACCGTATTTTTTACGGTAATAATACGGCAAAATTACCGATCACCTTTACCGCTCACATCACTAGTTCGGACGAATTCTTGCGGGGAAGTTTCGTGTGGCGCATCGCGTTCGGTCCTTTACTATTGGCGCTTTTCATCCAGCCGTGAAAATGATTACGTTAAAATGAAGGATTGATTTGATTGGCAGAAAGGACCAATCAAATCATTCCGTCGCTATAACGTAATTATTTCCACGGCTTAAAGAAAAACCCCAATGTTACGGTGAAGAAGCGTTTCTTCTCTGTGCAATACACGTGAGACAGATAGGGACAGAAAAATACTCCGGAGTACGAAACTATGTTTTTGAACACAGCCCTGGTATGGTTGAGGATTGACCGGTAAATTATTTTAGTGACTTTTTTTATCGGTTATTGTACCGATTATCGTGTCGGTAAATTATCGATTAAATTGCACGGTGAATGGATGGTCAGAGCTGCTTTCGATTTGGCGTTTTTTCGTTATTACAACGTGACTGCGCATGCGCATAGTCGTTTTCTGGTACGAATTTTCACCAAAAAATGACCATGCGCATGCGCTCGGCCGGGTTGTGGGGAAAATTCGTACCAGTAAACGATTGTGCGCATGCGCACCATCATTATAACGGCAAATCGAAAGCACCTCAGTTAATCGCGTTTAACGATATTTTACCACTGGCGAATTATCCACGGTTAAGTGTGGAAAATATAGGTGAAGCGAAAAGACTGTCGCTGGTACGTTTCAAAGCTCCGGGTGAAACTTCCACTTCAGATCGAACCGCTAAATAATTCATACTAATGGCAATATGGCATGTTGCTCATAGTATGAAATGTAGGGCGTGGCACGTGTCGGCCGTGCGCCCTTCCGAGTCATGCACATTGCCATATCGTGCTGCATTGATTTTCCAATCGATGAACTTGGACGTGAGGATCCGAGTAAAAAAAATTATTCGAATTTTTCATGAATATTCGAATTGTACAATTTACCAGCAGGTTGATCTGGCTTGAGGGCGTTTCGTGCCCTCGCTATGCACTATAGAATTTAGAAATCGGAAATTTAGATTTTCGGTGATTTACCGCCAATACGTCACTTCCGGTCCAACAACTAATTTTTCGACCAGAAGTGACTTCGTACCGGAGATGCGTTAATTCCAATTTGAAAATGTCATTTTCGACCGGAAGTGACATCATTACCGGAAAAGCGTTAATCCAGTTTGAGAAGCTCATTTTTCGACCGGAAGTGATATCATTACCGGAAATGCGTTAATTCCAATTTGAACACCTCCCCCCCCAGACGAGGGTTGCTTCGAAGAACAACACTCGGTCTCGGTAGAGACGGTGCTCTCAAAAGAATAAAGCACAGTCAATCGATATTTATAAACGCGTAAATTTGTATTTTTATATAATTTTTTTATCATTTATGCGACATTAATTTTTCATTGATCTTTTCGTTTGTAATGCAATCAGTTACAACATCAACTGGTACGACATATCGGAAAGCGTAAAGAGGTTCGTCATTGTCATTATGATGCGGAGCTCCGAACCGTGCAATCTCACAGCCGGGAAGATATACTTGTCGATGGAAAATTTCGCAACGGTAATTCAGACATCATTGTGTTGCATCCAGAAATAGATTATTTCCGGTTTGAAAATCTAATTTTTTTGACAGGAAGTGACATGTTTCTTGTGTGACGTCACTATCGATTGAAGAATGGGATTTCCAAACCGGAAATGAAGTATTTCCGGTCGAACAATGAGGTTTTCGGACAGAATGTCACGAATTTCCGGTATGACGTCATTACCGGTCGAAAAATAAGGCACGTCGATTTTTTTTGCGCACCCGGGAGAAACCCCTGTATTTTTGAAAATTGGGATAATGCACCCATTGAATATCCGTGCATAATACCGGCCTGAAATAGTATATTATGCCACAAGGGAGGAAAGTGCATCTTTTCACCGAGTGTGAAGTTTGATGCCCGAGTGAAGCGAGGGCAGAAATTCGCACGAGGTGAAAAGGCACTTCCTCCCGAGTGGCATACGATATTTTTTGCCCGACTAAGCTAAAAAATGGCCACATTTCTATGCTTGCAATGGGGATGGAAATTTGTCCGCCGCAGTAGCTACTTTTCGGCCCGCTGTAGCTACTTTTCCGCCCGCTGCGTTACTTTTCGGCTCGCTGCGATACTTTTCGGCCCGCTGCGTTTCTTTTTGGCCCGCTGGTCGAGAATCGACAACTTTCCGCCCCCGTTGCAGGCATGAAATGTGGACTTTTTAGCGTAGGCGGGCAAAAAAGTATATTATGATATAGTATATTCGTGTATAAAGTATATAATAGTACATTTCGATACGAGTGCGAAAAAACTTTTTCTGACGAGTGTGAGTTTGCAGCACGAGCCGAAGGCGAGTGTTGCAATCACACGAGTTCAGAAAACGTTTTCGCACGAGTATCGAACAAAATTTTATTTCACAAGGTGTGAAAATGGGGGTTTTCGCACGCGAAGCGTGCGAAAAAACCGCCATTTTCACACCGAGTAACATAAAGTATATTATAATACAGAATATTAATGTGACAGGGAAACTGATCGTTATCATTGCCTTTGATAACGCCCGTCGGTGTTACATCGACCCACGAGATAGTAGGCACAAAGGATATTACCACGTGTCTATCCTCACGCTGCTCAGTACACGAGGGCATCGTGAACCTTTTTTATATTATAGCAGACCCTACAGCTGACGATGTTTCAGTCACGCATAGCGTGTCATGGGACTTTGCGGAAAGGTGTCCACATGCGCTGAGCGAAAATTCGATTCAGTCTTGAATTGACCGATGCCTTCGTAGCTTCAAGTTTCTGTCAGCAGTCATAGTGAAGTCATGCAGATAGTTAAGTGTTTGATTCTCGCTTTGATTCTCCCAGCGAGCATCAACCAAGCTGAAATTGTGTTTCCAACTTCAAGTCCGGACAAAATAAACTCCCGCCTTGTCGAAGCCGTGGTAAGTTTTTTCAGCAGTAGCAACATAAAAGGCACTGGATATAACGGTTCCATAACGCACTAGCGACATTTCCATTGTGTGTCACACACCGATTATGACGTCCTTCCTAAATGTTATTTGCCGACTATTTTGATTGAAGATGTTGAGAATCTTGACACAAAAATCTCTAAACTTTTATTCATTAAAACAAAGCTTTCTCCATAAGCGATTGAAAAAAGCTTTAAATATGTTCAAGTTGTCATAATATGAGAATGTCATCAATTTTAAACCGATTGCCGAAAAGACTTTCAACATACAACACGTCACCGTTTCCCGGAAACGATGAAACATAAAGTTGTCAGATACCTTCGAGTAATTGGATTCTTTCGAGTAAATCAAATTTATGAGTCCATTCGCATTCTACATACTTTTACCAACAGAAAAAATTAGAACAGAACAAAAAGTGACAACAACTCAATTGGTTTGCAGGTACAAATTGTGACAACTTGCTACGGAGACCAGATTAAGGGGGTGGGTCTCGCTGGAAATTTACCGGATACTCTCTTAACAACACTGTCGGTCAAGAACTTAATTCCTGTTACTTTGATGGGTGATACTGGTCATATGCCCACGGAAAGGATGTCTGTGAGTCATAATGTTCGATACAAACTGCAAGTCTTCATAGTAGGCGCCTCTTCTGACGACCAAGTTTTTGACTTCATCCAAAAGCTCATCATGAATTCAATTTGGTGGAATCGTATGGCTTCTTTTTTAATACTCGATCAGTCACCTGAATGTGATCAGATCATGAGTTTCTTATCAATACCCTGGCAATTCCAATTACTTTATGCAAAAGTGATTTGCTATCACTCTAAATATGGAGGCCATATGTTTACTTACAATCCTTTTTCGAGTCAGGCACCAGTTGAATGGCAACAGTTGCATGGTTACATATCAATAACTAAACAGGCTTTCACTTTGTTCCGTCGAAAGTATCAGGGAAATGAGTCAATCTGCGTGAACCTAGATTTTGTCAGAACGAATGATCTCGGAGGATACGAGATCCGCATAGAAGGAATAGCCCGAAGTCTTAGGTATCGTGACAAGAAATGGCCAGAATTAAGTCGTACGACGGCTATAAAGGCAAGAACTTTGCATCTTGTCTTTCGTGCCCTGAATGTTACTCCGAAATTCTCCCCTCCCAATGCACTTGGTTTCGGACATCCAGACATGAGCATAAATTACTCTAAGGACATCAATTATACAACTTATCCATACAAGCAATTTGGATTCGTTATTGTAACCAAGTACAGAGGACACAAGTCACAGCTGGAAAAAATTCTTTACGTCATTGATTTGGATTCGCGAATCGGCATGGGTGTCGTTTACTTGATCACTCTTGTTTTCTTCAAGTTTTTCGTACATCAGGCTCTCGGACCAGCATTACTCAATCTTGTTCGAATAACGTGCAACACGGGGTTTACAAATTTGCCCGACAACACCGTACCGAGAATGTATCTAACCGGTCTACTATTCTTTGTGGTGACATTGCAGGGCATTTATCAGGGTAACTTGGCATCATTGCTGACTCATAAAATTCCTGTTCGAAATGTTAATACGTTTAAGGACCTTGTGGATTTGGATTATAAGATTTATACTTCCGAAGCGTACAAATCTTTTCTCGAGGACTACGAGCTTCGGAAACGTTTCATACAGGTTAACAGCACCATCGAATGTGGTGAACGTGTGTTGACCGAGTCATCGGCTGCTTGTATAACCATTGGGCACGGTATCATATTAGACGTAGCGCGACGGTTCGATTTGCACTTGAGTAAGGAATTCGTCAAGCAATCACTGGCTGGTTTCATTATCCGACCGTCTTGGTTTCTCGCAGAACAAATGAATATAATATTCGGAAGGATTACGGAGGGTGATCTTTATGAGACGTGGGAAGCTAAATGTAATCCAACAAGACTGGGTGATTATGAATATGATAAGGAGGTCAGGAACAATGCGGACTTCAAAATAATTGAATTAGTCGAGCTAAATTTCGCATTTGCAATCCTTGGGATGGGACTACTGTGCGCTACAGTTACTTTCATTTTTGAAGTAGCAATTTACCGATATCAGCAACACGTCAATAATACTGTAATCATATTGCAATCTAGACATGACCGCAGTTCGTTTGGGTGTGCCGATCGTACTAGCGAAAACACGCACGCCCCTGTAACACAACCATCGCCGACCAATCAGAGCACGAATGAATTAGCTTCATGATTATCTCCCAACATTCGAGATTCGATTGTAATGTCTTCTTTAAGATAGGAGAATAACAAATCTAGATTCGTGAATTCAATGCCAATGATATCGATGTTTTATAGCGGTATTCTCACAAAATGTGTTGAAAATTTGACTTTGTTTACATTTGACCTTATCGTAATACCTGCCAACCTGAGAGCGCCCACAATGTTGAATAAGCGATATTATCAATGCATTCTTATTGTAAGCTATTGTAAGAAATTATTTGTAATAAAAATAAAAAATTCTGACCATTCACATTCGAAAGAAATTCCTACATGGACCTGCACCGATATCCTCTTTATGTAAGAATTTGTTTTTAAGCGGAAACGGGCATCACCCGTGAAGAAAATTAATTACGGTTTCTGTTTCCGACCGGGCCCGGGTCGGAATGTCTGAATAGACATTCGCCCGTAAGCATAAAGAATGCATGAACTTCGGTACAATCGTGCACTAACGGAGTTTCCACTGCACCGACTATTTTGGTCAACGTTCTTAGCCGCTGGACTATATGGACAAAAAGATTTACGTGTCAGCGGAGCTACCGGGAGTTTCACGGTGTTTACGGTGCTCGGTCTACCTCCACACTGAGACGTCGGATCGATGAGGCACGAGGAACTGACGCGTGTTTCTCGAGTGTAGTCATAAACGGCAACAAAGTGTTCGTCAACTGAGGGAATTCTGAATGAACTGTTCTTAGGGGGAGAATGAACGTCGGGACGGATTCGCACGGATGCGGCACCCGTAAAAGGCTTCTTTCGTAACGTTGCTGGGGGCGATTAAATTATTGACGATCCAACGAATCGTTTGAGGTAGTTTGTGTTGCAATTCTTCAAACGACTCTTTGAGCGAAAAACCGAGGGTTCGCGACACAAAGAGCCGTCCTCGTCGCGGCGCAGCATTAATAGCTTGTGAAAACAATGGATTTTTATCAAATTTCTTACTATCGTATGAACAAACTCCTCCTGTACTATCTCGGACAGTGGCCTCTGCAGACGCCGGGCGAACGAAATTTTTACAGATCAACGACGATTCTGCTCGTCGGAAGTATAGTTGTACCGAAGGTGGGTCGCTTTCTACCTTAAGGTAGTGCTAGCGCAATGACTGACGCCGCCTAAGTTTGAGAGGAATAAAAGAGAATTGCAAACACTTCTCGATCAGATAAAAATCTGAAAAAAATCAAGCATATGGAAGATGCTGATAAGATTGTTCGTCCATAATAATGATCCCAAAATGTTATTCGTTTCCTTTATGTTAAAATTTGTTTAAAATCGTAATTTTCAAGTATTAGATAAAATTCTGTAAAAATTCATACGTATTCAGAAAAATTAACAAATCATTTTCGTAATAAAAAAAAATTTGGTTGCCGGGTAATTTGTTGCACAATTTTTTTTTCAGTAATTTGTTATGAACATTCTGAAATTATTATTATGCACAAACAATCTTTTCAGCACCTTTTATATGCTAGAATTTTTTCAGATTTTTTTCTCATTAGAAGTGTTTGTAATTCTCTTTTATTCCTCTCAAACTTAGGCGGCGTCAGTCATTGCTCTAGTACTACCTTAACGATACTAGAAGAAACAGTTTGTCCTGTTCAACCAAACGTTGTTTTTTTTTGTAAACTAAGGATATTTGAATGCTCTTAATAAATTATATTATTAAGTAATTATAACTTATTAATTAGTCTGAGTGTACACAGTTGATTAAATTCGCCGAGTGTCTGGGAAATCCGGACGGCATGATTCGATGCCTTCCACTGCTGGGTCTTCACGCTAGGAGTGCCGCTAGATTCCTCAACTGCAGCATTAACGCTAAGCAGGTTCCGTGTGTTCCTCAACTCATCCCTTTCTGTGGCTGGCTACTTTTCAGATGAATTCCAAATACATTGGCGACGTATCACAAACGTTCTTCTATCCACTTTCCAGTCCTCCTTAATTCACACGTCTCTTGCACTGGATGCATTCGAGATCCATTCCAGAGAAAAATCACAAGCGTTCTCCGCAACGTCGCTTCCGGTTAGAAAATCACGATTCTTGACCGGAAGTGACGTAATATGGAAAAAAACGTTACTTCCGGTCGAAAACGGAGATTTTGAAACTGGAAGTCACATTGAAACGAACAATTTCAATTGTTCTACTTGACGTAACTTCCGGTTTAAAAATAAGATTTTCAAACCCTAAATGACGTCGCAAAGAAATGTTTAAGTTTTACCTCTGAAATTGTCTCGAATGCAGTCAGTGGCAAAAGCATGCGAATTAAGGAACACCAGAAAGTTGGTAAAATACACTAGGGCCTCGACTTCATGAACAGCGGCGCGACCGGCTCCTGCTGACAGCCACGAAAATCGAGGTAGCGCATGCCCCGCCCATACTAACTGTCGAGCATGGCAAAGCCAACGGCAAAGCTTACTGCGTCGATCGATATTCGCTCCGTGGTGGGGACAGCTGCGGAAACCGAGGCCGCACAAATCGAGGTCCTAGTGTACTGTATGTATACGTCTCAAATGTGTTTGGACTTCATCTCGAATCTAGCCAGTGATGAAAACGGATGAATTAAGGAACGCACGGGTACGCGATGTATCCATTCACGCGATGTACGAATAAAGTTATCACCGAGGAAAACTTCAGATGAGGACGTTGACGAATCGAATAAAATACGACTGGGACACGAACATCGCCAATCTCGAAGGAACTATCCTCAGACGTTACGCCGAACGGGGAAGGCTACTGACTATAGTTTATACCAGTAAGAATACCAACAAGGGTACTTTGATAGACAAGCGGCACAAAAAGTAGCAGTCGGCGCAATAATTGCGACATGTGCCGCATATGTCGCAAATATCGCGCCAACATTATTACTTTTCGTGGCGCTTGTCTATCAGGGTAGCATTGTATTACGTCATTGGTCCATCACCTACAAAAGGCATTTTTGTCCAGTTTTCTTGGCCCTCGCTACGGTGATGTACATTTTACTGCCGATAATACCGGCGGTATTGGATATAGTTTCGCCGCTCAATCAGTCGCGCGCTCGTATATACCTGATCGAAACGGAATACTTCATCGATCGAGACAAGAATTACGTTTACTTGACGATCCATGCCTGCATGACAATGCCCTTCTCCGTCGGAATGGTCATCGCGTACGACACCATGTTCGCCGTTTACGTCCATCACGCATGCGCCATCTTCGCCTCATTGGGGTGAGAGACCATGAAACCAAGTCGAACATCCGACCCGATATTGGATCTACTTTAGTAGTTTATTTTTCCAATGTAGCCATACATTGGAAAAATCCCCTTTTACAACCCATCCCTCACATCATCTTATAAAGTACAAAGAACTTATCTTATAGGAACCATGGCACATAATTTAGGAACGATAGTTAATACTGCATATTGGATCCACTTTTTTTTCTGATCAGAGCCCGTTTGGAAAATCTCGGTGGTAACAGTTTCGCCGACCACATATCGGAGACCGACAACGCTCCGCCGAAACGCAGCGACGAAACTTACGACAAGATAGTCGCCTGTATAAAAATTCACAAGGAAGCTATCGAGTAAGCTGAACAATTTGGAAAATTTTCTACAGTGGCGGACGATTTTGTCAACAGTTTGAGTAATCTTCTACATTTATTATGATAATAAAATTGCTAATAATACTCCTGTTTAATTTTTTTTTTTGGCACAAGATTCACGTCACTCATCGAGGCGTCGAGCTACATTTGCTATTTTTTCGTTGTCGGAATAGACATGATGGTAATGACCTTGACCGGTTTTATGGTGAGTTTGACGAACCTGCTTGTACAAAAACATGAATGGTTATGAATTAATTTTTTTTAAACAATTACCATCAGACGGTGACTAATCTGAATCGACCCGGCGAGGCTCTGAGACACGGTGCATTCGTGATGGCCGAGATCCTTCATTTGTTCTACGTGTGCTGGCAGGGACACGTCCTCATGCAGCACAGTCAACATATATTTATAAACGCGTAAATCTGTATTTTTATATTATTTTTGAAATCTCTTCCGGGACATTGAATTTTCATTGATCTTTTCGTTTGTAATGCAATCAGTTACAACATCAACTGGTACGACATATCGGAACGCGCAAAGAGGCTCGTCATTGTAATTATGATGCGGAGCTCCGAACCGTGCAAACTCACAGCCGGCAAGATATACGTCTTGTCGATGGAAAATTTCGCAACGGTAACTCAGACACCATTGAAACTTAAAGGAAATATTAAGCGACATAAAGGAAAACCTCATTCGTATATTTCATTTACGATAAGGCACTGAAAACGTCGATGTCATACTTTACTGTACTGCTATCGATGCAGTGAGACACCAACTCGGAACGAAACAGCCGCAGCAAGTAGACCATTTTTTGTATCTATAAAAAATTCAATTCCCTGTATCGTTCCGTCACTTTGATACAAATAAAATACGCTTGAATGATCAATGAACCCTCGTGGAAAGAGATCGCCGAAAGAAAGTTCAGAAATTCTTAAAGGAAATATTAAGCAACATAAAGGAAAACCTCATTCGTATATTTCATTTACGATAAGGCACTGAAAACGTCGATGTCATACTTTACTGTACTGCTATCGATGCAGTGAGACACCAACTCGGAACGCAACAGCCGCAGCAAGTAGACCATTTTTTGTATCTATAAAAAATTCAATTCCCTGCATCGTTCCGTCATTTTGATACAAATAAAATACGCTTGTATGATCAATGAACCCTTGTGGAAAGCGATCGCCGAGAGAAAATTCAGAAATTCGTTGCAGACACGCTGAATTATAGAGGAACGCGAATCCTTCATTATAAAGACGACGGGTTACATATTGGTGGTGGAAATGAAATCTCGTCCAGTCAACAGCCCAAACCTACTCAAAGTTTCTGGCACGCTTTGTAAGGGAAGGGGATATATGTAAAAACTCGTCAGGGTATACATGGAAATAAATCTATCTACTACTATATCTCTACGAGACGGAATATTTTGTCGCTGACGACAAATAAAATGTTGAAACCGGAAGTGACGTATTTCAGGTATGACGCCGCTTTCGGTGGAAAAATAAAATGTTGAAACCGGGGGTGACGTATCTCAGGTACGACGTCACCTCGTATTGTCACTGTCAGTGACAGTAAAACTCTACAACAGCGTGTTGCACAAACTACATTTTTCAACTACATTGAAAAATGTAGCGCTACACGCGAAAGTCGAATGCACTTTTTTTTAGGCAGGAATTATAAACGGACACTCAATGGTGCACGGAAAATTTGCTACTGCTCCAATGCTCCGTCTAGTATTTATGCAAAACTATATTATGATATGGAATATTGATGTATAAAGAATATAAAAGTATATTATAATATAGAATATTAATGTTACAGGGAAACTGATTGTTATCATAGCCTTTGATAACGCTCGTCGGTGTTGCATCGACGCACGATATCGAAGATACAAAGGACACGCTACTCAGCACACATGATGGCATCGTGAAACTTTTTTTAAATATTTTAGCAGAACATAGAACTGACGTTCTTTCAGTCACGCATAGCATAACGTGTTGTGCGCCTGTTCAGAAAGGTATCCACATGCGCTGCGCGAAAATTGGATTCAGTCTTGAATTGACCGTTACCGTCGTAGCTTCAAGTTTTCTGTCAGCAGTCATAGTAAAGCCATGAAGATAATTAAGTGTCTGATTCTCGCTTTAATTCTCCAAGTGAGGATCTACCAAGCTGAAATTGTCATTCCAACTTCGAGTCCGGACAAGTCAAGCTCCATGCTTGTGAAAGGCTTGGTAAGTTTTTTTCGGCATTACCCACATGAAGGAGACTGGAGATAGTGGTTCCAGGGGTGGGATCCCCCGAACATAAGATAATGGTATCTTAACCCAAATTGTGACAAATTTCAATTGTTGCAAGAATTGAAATCTGACATATAGTAGGGTAAGTTTGCATTACCATACGTTCAGGATTCCACCCCATGTCGCACGAGTGATATTTCCATGGTGGCTCGAACGCCGATTCTGACTCCATTTCTAAATGTCATTTTCCGTCTATTTTGAACATCTTGACACAAAAAACTCAAAACTTTTATTTTCACTTCAAACAAAGCTTTATCCATGAGCAAATAAACAAGATTTGGATATGTCCACGTTGTCATGATATAAGTATGCCATCAATTTTAAACCGTTTGCCGAAGCAACTTATTATACCAACACGTCGCTGTTTTCCGGCGATGAAATACATGTAACGTTATCGGCCATCGTCGACTAATTGGGTACTTTCGAGTAAATCAAGTTTATGAGTCGTTTCACATTCTTCACTTTTTTTACTGTCAGAAAAGCAATTAAAACAGAACACAGAGCGACAATGATTCAATCGGTTTGCAGGTAAAAATCGTGACATCTTGCTTCGAAGACCGGATTACTGCGGTAGGTCTCGCTGGAAATTTACCGGATACTCTCTCAAGAACGCTATCGGACCACTTAATTCCAATAACTTTGATGGATTGTACTAGTCATCTGAGCCACCCTCGGAATCTGAAAACTGCGCCCCCACTTTCTCGATACGAACTGCAGGTCTTTATAATAGGAGCCTCTTCTTACGAACAACTTAGTAGGATCGTCCAAATAAGCATCAGGAGTTCAATATGGTGGAATCATATGGCTTCATTTTTTATACTCGATCAATCGACCGAATGTGTCAATATCTACTCTTTCCTATGGGTAGCCTGGCAACTCCACATACTTAATGCAAAAGTGATGTGCTACCACCATAAAAAACGAGGCTATCTTTTCAATTACAATCCTTTTACGAGTCAGGCACCAGTTCCCTGGCAGCATCCGATGGTTTTCAAAGGAATAAATAAACATCCTTTCACTTTGTTTCATCAGAAATGGGACAAAGAAATGATGTATCAGAGAAATGGTGCAATATGCGTGAATCTAGATTTCCTCAAAACGAAGAATCTGGGACGCTACGAGATCCGCATAGAAGGAAAGCCCATGGGCTTTAAGGATAGTCCAAAGGAGTGGAATGACATAGGTAAAGCGGTGGCTAACCTGGAAACACTTGTGTACACTGTCTATCGTGCTCTAAATGTTACTCCGAAATTCTCGGGTATCTTCAGAGATCCTATTCCCTCCGACATAGAAATGAGTTTAAACTATATTACACCACAGATTGTGAGTAAAACAACTTATCCATATCAATCGAGAAGCGTAGTTTTGGTGTCCAAGTTCAGAGGACACAAGTCGCAGCTTGAAAAAATTCTTTGTGTAATCGATTTTGATTCGCGAACCGGCATGGGTATCGTTTATTTGGTTACTCTGATTTTCTTCAGATTTTTCGTGCGTCAGGCTCTCGGGCCGACATTACTCAATCTTGTTCGAATAACTTGTAACATGGGGTTTACGAATTTGCGCGACAACACCGCACACAGAATGTACCTAACCGGTCTACTTTTTTTTGTGGTAACACTGCAGGGGATTTATCAGGGCAACTTGGCGTCATTGCTAACGAATATAATTCCTTATAGTAATGTTAATTCGGTTAAAGACGTTGTGAATTGGGGGTATAAGGTGTATACTCCCGGACATCTCAGTGCTGTTACCAAGCAAGTTTTCAAGCACGCCAATCTTAAGGAACCTTACATAATAACTGTCGACGTCACGGGCTGTATTGTACGTATGGTGAACGATTCATCGGCTGCTTGTATGGCCCCTGCGCACGCCGAAACATTCGACTTAGCGCGAATGTACGATTTGCATTTGAGTAACGAAATAATCCATCAAACCTATGTCAGTTTCGTTATCAAGCGGTGGTGGTATCTCGAAGAACAAGTGAATACAATACTGGGAAAGATTATGGAGGCTGATATTTTTGAGACCTGGGAATCGAAATGTAATCCAACGAACCTGGATGATTTTAAATTTGATAAGGAGGTCAGAAACAATAAGGACTTCAAAATCATTGAAATAGCAGAGCTCGCCTTTGCATTTGTAATACTTGGCATCGGACTACTGTGCGCTACTGTTTCTTTCATTGTTGAAGTAGGAGTTTACCGATACCAGCAACACAATAACAATACTATAATCGTATTGAATGCTAGATATGACCGTGATCGCTGTGCGTGCAGGGCCTAGATCCCCGTCACATCTTTCGCTAATGATACGCTTACATTACGATAACGTTACGATAACGTTACGCTAACGGTAACGTTGCGGCAACGCGAATGTCAATCCGATGTCACTGATGGACTAAAGAAAATACATTTCGGGGTTGCTTGCGAAGCGCAAGACGAGCCAAATGTATTTTCTTTAGTCTGTCACTGACATCGGATTGACATTCGCGTTGCCGTAAGGTTACCGTTAGCGTAACTTTATCGTAATATAAGCGTATCTCATTAGCGAAAGATGTGATCTAGGCCCTGGTCGATTGGGTGCACCGACAACACTCACGACTCTGTGTGCAAACGAGCAAACTGGCAAAGAGAGCTTTCACCAAAAACCCATGGATGCACGCGCTGTGCAATAGAGTGGTGGACGCGTGAAACGCGTTACCGGTAGATGCAATTGAAGCAGAGTCAACGAACATATTTAAAAATAAAATTGATTTATATATTTTTACGTGAATAGCATTATATAGAAGCAGAACTAAAAAGTGGAAACTTATTTTCTGTAAATAATAATAATAATAATAATAATAATAATAATAATAATAATATCGTCTTAACAAACGTTCGACTGTAAACGTAATCTTCATCACCACCGCGGTCAGTGGCGACACGAAGAAGGCGTGAACTTCCGACAAATCGTTCACGAACGGGGTTTCTACTTCCTGTCACTTCCTATCGAATACTGAGATTCTGAAACTGGAAGTGACATTATAATGAAAATTTTGCAAATTTTTCTGCTTGACGTGACTTTCGTTGTACAAGTGAGATTTTCAAACAGTAAGTGACGCTACAAATAAATCTTTAATTTTTTCTCTGGAATTAGCTCGAATGCTGTCACATAGTTTAATCTCTGCATTGTACAGTCAGTGGCCGATTCGGCGATGAACCTTCCGTCCGTCGGACGCAGCCCACGAGGGTGCGCGCGCACGAAATCCCCGAAGATAAATGTTTTTGTCAACACGCCTCGACGCATTTCACTGGCACGTCTTGTTCGATAGGTTTAGAGGGATGAAAATGTTCAATTGACTGATAAATCGTTTGGGCCCGTTGATGTAGCGATCATGTCGGAAGTAGACGATAAAATCATCAAAGCTTGTCACGTCCTCCGCCGCGAGTCGAAAGGTTAGTGCACCTGAATTGAGGTTAACCTGATTTGGCCTATTTTATTTTTTACGTTTTTTCTTTCCAAGTTATTTTGCTGTATTATTTTTCCACGTTTCTTTTCGTGTTACTTTTCTATGTTCACTTTTACGTGTTATTTTTCCACTTTATTTTGACGTCTCGCCGTCTGATCGTCTTTCACGTGTGTTCCTAAACTTTCAAGAGCTCTACCTTTCCGACCGAGTTGCCGAGGTGGAGGAGCGCATATCGCCGCTGAAGTTTTACAGAGATCACGTGTCCAAGAACCTTCCTCTGTTGATAAAAAACGGTATAAGCCACTGGAAAGCCACGGGGAAATGGGGCTTCCCGTACTTTCGCGAAACGATGCCCGACAAAGAGATTATCGTGGCTGTGACTCCGAACGGCTACGCCGACGCTATCGCGCCCGACGCGAACGGCAAGGAGTACTTCGTTCAACCGGAGGAACGCACCATCCGCGTCGCGGCGTTGATCGACGAATTTGATAATCCCACGGATGACGAGGTTTATTACGTGCAGCGTCAGAATTCAAATTTCGAGACGGAATATTCGGAACTCTGGCGCGACGTAGACAGAGACTTGCCGTGGGCAACCGAAGCTTTCGGCAAGGATCCTGATGCCATTAATTTTTGGATGGGCGATCGGCGCGCCGTTACTTCAAGTGAGTTCTAGACAATAATAATAACAATAATAATAATTCCTATTATTATAAAGATCCCATGTAGCGCGAAATATTTCTGAAATATGTGACAATAATATTTTGAAAAATTCTGTAAAAATATCCCAACGAAAGGTTTCTTCAATCGTTCGGAAACATAATTAATCTTTCAACACATCTGAAATATTTCTGAAACATTGTGATAAAATATTTTTAATTTCATGTTTCCAAATGTTTTTAAAAAATTTAACAAATTTTTTTTTTTATATTGGTAAAATATTTTCAATATTTCAAAACATTTTTTTTTTTGCAACCTTTCAAAAATATTTCTGTGCTATGTTCGATGTTACCTTTTGCAGTGCACAAAGATCCATACGAAAACATTTACTGCGTCGTCGCCGGTGAGAAAGAATTCATTCTTCATCCGCCGACCGACTTGCCTTGGATTCCATATGGGAGATATCCGTCAGCTACATACAAGAGGCTCGAGAACAAGGAGTGGATCGTCGATCCCGTGAGCTTGCCGAAATCAGATACGCCTTGCGACGTCGAAGAAGCGCACACAAACGTAATTCCATGGATCAGCGTCGATCCCCTCAGGCCCGATTACGAAAGGTGTGGTGTTTTTTCAACAAACGTTAACCCGTTTTTTTGTCTCAAGGCAATAAAAATTGGTTCGTCGACCTGGGAGGAAAATAAATAAAGAATTATAATGAAATTGTAATAACCTTTCTTTTACAGATATCCTCTGTACAAAAACGCCAACACAGTACGGGTCAAAGTCGAAGCTGGGGACGTACTGTACTTGCCTTCCCTCTGGTTTCACCACGTGCGACAGTCGCACGGCTGCGTAGCAATAAACTACTGGTACGACATGGAGTACGATATAAAGTACGCCTACCACACGGCCCTCCAGAGCCTCTGCGAATAGAACAATGTTCCCTTTTTTCACAAAAAAAAAAATTATTAAAATCGTCAAAATTGTTCGTACAACTTTACTTTCCGCCCTTCATTTCCACTCCGTTGTCCCCGAGGACAGCGTCAATCCGGAGTAAAAAAAAAAGCCAGCTCGTCTCAGTCCCGTGATCGTCGAAGGATCGACGTCAACTTTCCGGTCTCGCTTTTCCGCTGTAGCTCTGCGCGTAACGGTGCGCACCTCAGAGCATATCTTCGTTCTTCATCAGATGCCCGAAATCCGGATACTCCATCGGCAGATTGTTGATGGTCGCCGCCGGCTGTTGATCCAACTCTCCGCCGGTAAGGAAGTGCGGCTCGACGCCGAGCTCGGCCTCGAATTTCTGGGCCGCGAAGGGATAAACGCCCGTTCTCGCGAAACCCGCCGTGACGTTCGAGGGCGTCATCGCCGCGAGCAGGGGCTCCTTGATTATAGCCGGCAGATCGTGAACGGTCATCTTCTTGCCGGGCGACCGCTTCAGCCATTCGTCCATGGAGATCCTGCAGTATTCCGAGAAGGATCTCGTGATCGGCTGGTCCAGAGGCTGAAGCTTCTGCGTGCAGTGCGGCGGCAGCGAAAGCAGGCTCACAGCCTCGCTGCCGCAGAGGTCGAGTAGCGGGACGCTCAGGTGCGCCGCGCCGCCGTTGTCCATTATAAGCAGCACCGGATTCGTGTCGCTGGGCTTCGCGTGTCTCAAAAAATGCTTGACGAATCCGACGAGCGTCTCGTCGGTCATCGAACCCGTGGCGTTTCCGGTACCGACGCAATCGACAGGGCCGTCCTGCACGAATCGATGGTGATACTTCTTACGCGGGAATATCAACATAGGCGGTACCAACTTACCGACCGCGCTCGCCGCCACGGCCAGCGTAACGGTCTCGCCCGATTTCTCAGATTTTTCCACCGATTCGCCGCAATCGTCGCTCCGCCTGACGATCTTGCCGGGAGCGACTATCGTCGTCACGCCCGACACGCTCATGTTGTAGATGTTGCTCGGCTTGAACTCGTGACGATCGTAGAGCTCCCTCAGACGATCGTAGAATTTCTTCGCGTCCGCCTTGTTGAAGCTCGCGGCTCTCGAGCGCATCGCTTGCGAGGAAAAGGGCAGGAGGCTCTCGTTGCGACGCAGAAAACTCGTCAGCCAGTCCTCGCCGGCCTTCTTGTTCTTGTCCCACGACGTCGGGTGATTCAGCTCGTACTTCCTCGCGTACTGGTAGGCGAGCGAACGCGCGTGCTTCGGTCGCAGCGCGCTGTTCACACCGCCGCACAGGTTTATGTAGTCTATGAGGGCGGACTCGTGCTCGCGGTTGAACACCTGGCCCGGTATCTTCTTCCACTCCAGCGAGAGATCCTCCGCGCTGTCCGACGTCCCGTCCAACTCCTCGTCCCCGCAATCCGAAGATCTCTTGCACTTTTTTATATATCTAGACAGAGTTGCGTAATTTATTTTGTGCATCCTCGCGACGCTTCTTATCGAGAAGCCTTTCCTGTCGCGATTTTTCAGTACCAGACAGATCGCAGCCTTCATCACCTCCTGAGACACCGATTCTCTGTTCGTTCTCTTCTTGTAGACTCGCATTGTTGTGGCTCTTCGGGTATCGGAGCTGTTGAACAAATTTTAAGAAAATGTTAGTTTTTTTTTTTTTTTTTGTAGGATCGATAATTTATGACCCTGAAGATATCTGCAGGAGACAAAATTTCGTCAAAATGCCATGAAAAGTTGCTATATAAGCGCGCTATCCACTCGGATCTTACTTTACGAATAAATCAAAATAACTATTCCATCCTAGCTTATCTGTGATACACTGTACCAAATGTATTTCAAATTATCTTTTATATGTATTTTTCAAATTATATTTGTAAAAGGGCGTGTCCCGTGAATAAATAAATAAATAAATAAATAAATAAATATTGGTGCAATATTTGCGACATGTGCGGCACATATCGCAATTATTGTGCCAACTGCTACTTTTTGTGCCGCTTGTCTATCAGGGGCTGAATTTTGCATTGCGCAAACTTTGCTCGAGTAAGTTGACTTTGAGAATAAAATTCTATAAGTGAACAATTGATAGACAAAACAAGTGATAGACTTGCCAAAGATGAAATTTGATGTCGTGCGGATATCTTCAGGGTCATGATAGTTTACATGACAATAAAAAAAATTAATAGTAAAAAAACTATATCGATCACGGTGAAAAAAAATTTGAAAACATCACGATAAAATATTGCCGAATTCTTGGTATAACCTTACCGAGTTGCGCCGACATTACCGGGACTGCAGGATTCATTTTACGTGATGAAATACTCACCGATATTAAAAACACTTCGCGTGCCGATGATCGTTACTGGTTTTCGTCCTTAATATAAATCCTCTGGACTTCCGGCGGTCCAACTTGTTGTGCCTTCCTATATTGTATTGTTGTTCTTCTTCTTCAAACAATTTGGTCGGACTCCTGTTCTGTTGTGATTCCGTATCTCGACTTCTGCGCTAAAATGACTTTGGCCCTCTGGCGGCGAGAACCGTAGACGGATTAGGGCTGTACAGTTGCACCGTCTTCGCGGGCTAAAAATTCTTATCCGGCTTAATAGACATTATAGTTTGGCAGGCTGAAAATTAGTCGCGGCTTAGCCGGCTAAAAACTAGACGCAGTTTAGCCAGCTATTAATTTTTATTGTGAATTACAAGAAATGAAACTAATGAAACATTTATGAGATATTTATCTTTGGCACATTACCTGTTTTGTTTACTCATTTCTGAGCTATTATTTGCCAAGATTCGACTACCTTTAAGAACTTCGAAATCTTATTCCCACGAACTAATTATGTCTCTTAATACTTCTCTATTCTGGTATAAGAAAGTTAGCACGTTCTCGTTTCCCGGAGATAATAGTAGTACAGAAATGAATAAATAAAACAGGTAATGTGCCATAGAAAAATGTCTCATTAATTTCATCAGTTTCCTTGTAACTCACAATAAAAGTTGAATAGCCGGCCAAACTGCGGCTAATTTTTAGCCTGGCAAAGCATCTTAGCCGGCCAAACTATAATGCGGATTAGCCGGATAAGATTCTTCAGCTGGCCAAGATGGCTCAACTGTACAACACTACGACGGATGAAGTGGGCGGTACAGAATTATTAATTTTTTTTCAAAATTTTTATTTCTATGTTTCCATTTATTCGCTCATGTCTCTCAGTATCTCGATAATTATCAATAATATGTATATCAGTTACATCTGCAAATAAACACACTCACACGAGGAAAAAAAAAATCAATCAAATGGATCTTTGACAGTGATTCGTCACATGCGTTACAGTTGCAAATATGTAATGGAGGGGATTTTTCTTTTTCCTTTTTTTCTTTTTTTTTTAGTATATTATCATTTTTTTTTCTTTTTTCAAGTTAAATGCTTTTCGCGACGACGAGCCACGATATCGTCGCGCCGGAAGCGAGGGAAGCCGCACGCATCCTCGCGTATCCTCCCAGACGGCGGAACAGTTCTTTTTTTTATTTTTTTTTCTTCAATTTAATTTTGTAAATATTTATCATTTAAAAACGCGCCATTCCATCAAGCCGTATCTTCGTCGTTGTCGTTGCTAGATCTGTAGCCACCCATCCGCTTGCCGCCGCTACCGTAACCCGTGCCCGTGTGCTGGGTCTCGTACATCTTGCGGTTCTCGAGATAACGCCGATAATTGTTCTCTCGCTTTTTCCTCTGCTCCTCGGCCTGCTGCCGCAACTTCTCCGGATTCATGTGTGACGTCACCATGTGGCGGGTCAGCGAGCTCATGAATTTGTACGTTATGCCGCACACGTCGCACGCCAGGATCTCCTGGTTCTGCCCTTGTTTCTGTTTTTTTTTAATGAAACAAAAAAAATCGTTAGAAAAGAAAAATTGAAATATGTTTAACGATATTTTGCACGTCGACTGGCGAATAATATCGAATATTATTGATAGGTACGTATTGAGCAAAGGACAGCCCAATTAAAACTTTGAGAACGAAGGCTCTTTCCTATCAAAGAAAAAGAATCTCAAAACATGTGAAAATACTACTTTATAAAAAAAATTGCCAAATTCATTTTTTCAATTTTTCAATTTTTTACCCGGCACTGAAGAAATAAATAGTGATGAAATTATGTTCGGAAATTATTTTTCTACAATGTGTTCGTATTCGACGAATATTCCCGATATTTTTTTTGTTCAGATTTAAATTGAAAAATTGAAATTTGACAAATATGGTACTTAGGGCATTAAAGGGTTAAAAGGAACCCCACGGAGGATATTGTCATGCAGTAAACTTCTAACTAAGCCTACAACAAATTATCAATAAACTATTTTCGTAAACTTAATTTTAACGGTTGATTGCCATGTAGTCTCAAGTACGACCGAAATAAATTTACATTGTTGTCTGTGAACGTGCTCTGATTTTACGAGCAAGAGAATTCGAATTGACTGTTTTAAATCAAAATTCATTGTCGAATTGCGCTTCGTGGTGCCGATCGAAGCGACGAAAAAAATAAAAAAAGCTATGTTAAAAAACAATTTTAAAAAATTCTGGTTTTCAAATAAATAATCAACGTCGCTGGTGACGATAAATGAAAATTCTTATCTTCTTTACATGATGAATTGATCTCCAAAAGCTAACGAGGATTCTCAAATTGATATGTAACGTTTATTATTAAGTCTTTTTTATTACCGGAATTCAAAGTCAATTCAAAAGTGTACCCGCGTACCGAATCCTCGATCTGAACTAATGTTTTTTCATTTTTTTTTAAATTTTTTTTTATTATTTCAATGGTATTTCTTATCGACGTACTTGCTTATGCACCATCATGTGACGCTGCAAATTGTTCAACCGATTAAATTCCCGACCACACACCTCGCAGTCGAACTTCTTGTCCGGGTCGTGGTTCTTCTTGTGGAGACTTAGATCGGCCGCCTGTAGGAACGACTTGTGGCAAATGTCGCACGTGTGGGTGCGCTGATCGCCGGCCAGATGCGACTGCTCGTGTTTTGTCAGGGCGGACTTCTCCAGGAAGCGACGCCCGCAGTAGATGCACGGCAGCGGGCGCGACTGTGGATTGTGCTGGGTCAAGTGACGACGCAGCGCCGTCGAGGTCGGGAAGCTCTTGCCGCACTCGAGACATCCGAACGGACGGTCGCCTATGTGAGTCTTCCGATGACGGGCCAGTGTGTTCTGGTCGGAATATCTGAAAATGTTTTCCCCAATTATTATTTGTTTATATCAATATAACATTTTCGGCATTGTTATCAGGCAATATCGATGTTGTCGATATCTTCGGTCGAGCTGATTTTTCGGATGTTATCATTATTATTATTTATTGAACCTAAGGTTCTAGGACTACGTCCCTTGAGAGCCGACACCAAAATACATGAAACCACATTTAAGAGGCAGTACAGAAAAAACACGTGCATCTTAAATAGAGTTCCAATCGACCGAATTACAATGATGATAACGTAATACTAAATAATAATTACTGAGAATTATATAAACAAAATCTTGGAGTAAAAAGAGAATTAAGACGTTCATTGAATTCTCCGACTCTCACCTCTTCGGGCACAGATCGCACGGAAAGTTTCTCGTCGTTATGTCCTCCTCTCTCGCGTGCTTGAGTCTGTTGTGTCTCAGCAACTGGAATGAGGTCTTGAAGCTCTTTGCGCAGAGTTCGCACTTTAGATTGTCGCTCGTCGGTATTATGACTTGGGTCCTCTTTTGGCCGTTCTCGTCCTCGGATATGATCAGAGAGATCGTGACGGTGTTGTCCTCGTTGTCGGGATCGTTGGGATTCGAGCTCGAGGCGGCGTTCTGAAAAAAAAACATCAGTAAATCGACTTGACTTAAATTTCCTGAAAATTATAACGCAAAATTGTAGAGTATCAAAAAAAAAACGTACGTCGAGGTCGGGAACGGTGAAGCCATCGTCGTCGAAGTTCTTGGCCGCTTGGATGCTTGACGAGGGCGACGCAGAGGTCTGCCGATTGTTCGTGCTCTCGTGAGCCTCCTGCTCGTCGCTGCTGTTCTCGGCTATCGCGTAATTTCCGTCGGCGGTCAGGTAGACCGGTTGGAGTGTGCCGTTGTCGTCCTTGAAATACAACTGGCCATCCTCGTCCTCGTGAAGGAATATTTGGTCCTGCTGTAACAATTTTTTTAATGGTCAGCAAATCTCTATATCGTAGTTATTTCGACCGTTATCGAGATGAAGAAAAAATCCACTTTACCTGCGGGGGCCCCTCTTCCTCCTGATTTTCGCTATTCCCCTCGTTCGTCTCTTCCCAATCTTGCTCCTCGTGTTCCTCGGGGTGTCCCTCGTACTGGTACTGCTCGTCGTCCCCTTGGTTCATCGACTCGGCCACGTAAACAGTGTCCATATTTTCGTCCTCGTAGTATATCGTTCCCTCCGCCGGTATCGTGTCGTCGTCGAGCCGCTCCATCTGCTCCAACAATCATCCGACCATACATTTCTTACTCTTACAATCGAATGACGAATGACAAATGAAAAGTGACAACACGGTGACCGTTTTTCCCCCTGAAAAAAATTCCCTCACTTTTCACTGACCAATTAAACATCTTCCCTGAACAAACTTCTAACGATGTCTATTTTAAAAAAATGTATGATGCACATGAAAATGCCTAATTATTGTATAATGTTTAATACTGTTATTTTTTTTTCTTTTTTTCCAAAATGTTCGCAATTTCTTTTCGAGCTTCCCTTTTATATATTTTTTATTTATTTATAGAAGGTTTGACGACAATTTACTTTTTCCATGACCAATTTTGAAATCCCGAGACTTTTCCCTGATTCCCTGACCATCTTTTGTTTCCCTGACTCTTCCCGGTTTTCCCGGTCTTCCCTGGCCACGACCACCGTGGACAAATGAAAAATGAAAAACGGCAAGTGAGAGATAAATGCCTACTTTCATATAACGAGCGGATTCCTGATTCTGACTCGCGTCCTTCTTCGACCGCGGCTGGTTCGTCTGGTTCGACTTCTTCGAGCCGAGTACAGTGTAGATTAAATTATTTTCGGCGCTCTTAACGATCTCGTGCTGGTTATCGTCGTCCTCGTCCTCGTCCTCCTCGTCCTCCTCACGCTCGATCTCGTTGATCTCCGCCGATTCGTTCGGGCGCCTCGCCGCGTAGTCGCCGGAGGGTCGGTTTTTCGCGGCCTTGTAGACCGGCTCGGCGTTCGACCGACCGGCCGACGACGAGTACTCGTCGCCGCCCCTCGAGCCCGCGGATCTCTTGCCGTTCAGCGAGTGATTGTTCTTCACCGGCGGCGCGTCGACGGGATTGTTTCTCGCCAGCCGCTTCGCCCTCAACGCAGCGATCTGCTGCTGCTCGCCCTCCTCCTCCTCCCAGTCCTCATCCGCATCGTACGCGACGACCTTTTTCTTTCTCTCGTAGCTCCGCCGGTGCGCGCTCTTAGGATGGCGACTCGCCGATTTGAACCTCGGCGGCGGATCTTCGTCGCCCGCCGACTCGCCGTGGCTCTCCTCGTCAACCTCGCGGGCCTCGACCCGCTCGACCACCCGCCTCCCCGTCGGCGCTCTCTCCTCGACGATCTCCTCCTCCTCCTCCTCCTCCTCCTCCTCCTCCTCGACGATCTCCTCGATCTCCTCGATCTCCTCGATTATCTCCACTATCTCCTCCACCTCCTCGACCTCCTCCTCCTCCAGGACCTCGGTCGAGTATATTATTTCCTCCTTTATCGATATACCCTTCTTCGCTGCTGGGCCGCTACCCGCGGCGTGCTCCCCTGCCGACGGGGCCTCGGCGATCTCCGACGATTTGTTCATCCCTTCGAGTCACGATCTGTATGGATAGTGAAAATTTTGCAATTAGTTTATTTTTTATTTTTTCTTGTGTAATTCTATAAGGGCGGGTGTGCCGCAGTTTGCAGGATTATATTTAGTACAGTAAATAAATACATTATAACGAAATAACAAATTACATTAATTCCATGTTGTTTTCTTTTCTTCTGTACCGCTTTAATTGATGGATGGGCATGTTAGGGATTAAATGCGCACGTTCGGATGGGATAATTCATGTTTGAATAAATAAATAAATGAATTAACTAGTCGATGAATTTTTTTAAATCACCTAAGTAACAAACTGTTCTTGTCCACAATCGTCCGTTTTTTCTACATATTAACAGTACATAAGTTAATTTTTTTAATAAACTATATTTGCCTACAAAAAGATTGCAAAATCAACAAGAAAAAAGATCGTCGGAGGTTGTTGGACATGAAATTATCGTCAAGGCCCCAAACACTTTTTACTATGCGTACTTTGTTTCTCTGGCTTAGAAATTATTTAATTGTGTTATAACTATAATACATTAATTATGAAAATCCACTGTGTTCTATCATACTTTGAATAATGTATTTATTTTCTGCAGACCATGGCAAGTTTTTCATGGCTTTGCTCCTTCGGACATCGAAGTCGTCGACTCGCTACATAACTTTTACATGCTTCAAGGATTTCTCTGTTCTGCAGAACTCTGTGACCCAACCAATTGCTCACTTAAGTCGCCCTCGAGGCAATTATTATAATTTTTTTTTTCCTCTACAAATACATATCCATATACAAATACAAATACATTTTCTCTACAAATAAAAGTACATTGGTCTTGAAAGTTGATTTTCGGCGACAATTATCTCATTTGCTCCGAGACCGCGCAATTCTCCTTCCGCATGAGAGGTACATTTTACGAGTAAATACGAGCCGGAGACATCGAAACCGAGAAGCGTCGAAATAATCGACGAATTAAAAGATGTTTGAAAAATCGTAAATACTATGTTCGAAGGAGAAGCATGCGATCCGTGGGAAAAGGTTAAAAGTGGGCTTGCCGAGTAACACGCTCGTTTAATAATTAATGGCCGATTTGGAGCTCCGACGCGTGCCGAGTACAACAATTGTCGGAGCAGGCTTTTTTTTTTTTCTTATCCGAAAAACGGAAAAACGTCAACAGAGCCGCTTCTCGCTGCCGTGTAAATAAAAGAAGAAAAATAAAGGAAGAACAAGCATCTTTTCATCGACAGTCGAATTAGCGTGACGAATATTATTGAAAATTCGTTCTCGAACGCGGTCGAGTTGCCAGTCGGTACGGGAATGCCTTGCATTTATCAACGGACAGCAAAATGGCTACGGCGAAATTGGGCGCGATATCGTGGGCCGAAATGTACGTTTTTTTTAACCCTCGATCACCGCTCGCTCGCGACGAGCGTTGTTTAGCCCGCGAAATAATAACGAAACGCCGAAGCTCACTCACCTGTTCGAGAGTTATTTTATCCGGTTCGACGATAAAACAACGACGCGCGAACGATCGTAAACGATAGAATATACGTTTTTTACTCGGTCGATACGCGAAGACCCAGCGTACATTCCCCACTCGGTTGCGGTCAAGTGACGCCACCTTAAACGCTCGATGACCGCGTTTTTGTACGCCATCCCAAATCGGCTGCGACGAATCCGACGCTCCGGATTTTTCTGCCAATCGGCGATGGTCTACGGGGACAGCGTCCCGAACTCGAGCGTCGACCAATCACGCGCCGACCTCCGACGGAAACATCCAATCGAATCGTTCCGTTGGACTTTAATAAAGCCGCGTTTCCTCGTCGAACTCTTCACGCATCTCCACTTCTTTTTTTTCTCCGCTCCTGTTGTTCGTACTTCGAACGCGGTAATACTTATCTAAGATTTACGGAAAAATTATAGTAATAATGATAATAAACAGTTTTTTGTACTTTTTTTTCATCTTTGGTTTTCATGATTTTACCTTATAGTGAATCTTTGCCAATTGGCTTTCTTTGAAACAGATCAATGACGCGAAATGCGCTACTCGTCTAAGATTTACGAAATAATAATCATTATTATTATTATTCTTATTATTATAAATAGTTTTTCGTACTTTTATCATCGTTGATTTTCATGACTTTGCTGCATAGTGAATCTTTACCAATTAGCTTTCTTTTATACAGATCAATGACGCGAAATACGCTACATATAATTCCCAATCGAATTCAATCTCGAGAGAATAAGCAGCCCTATAATCAAAACACATTATTATTGTTATTATCACCCATAAAAAAACAAATTAACGTTAAAAAGAAGAACATACTTTCGACGTGCATAAAATTGGACGGTGAAAAGTATGATATACTTCTTCTTAATACTTTGTCCACCAAAATTCCAACATTATTGTCTTGCTTTTTCATTAAAATGAAGCTTCTCGTAGGAGTTACACGTCCAGCCAACTTCACGTGATTGCTTGTGTAAACATATATATATATATGTGTGGGGGTGTCGGAATCGCCGCGACGACCTAACCTCCGAACAGTGGTCTTCAACTGTCAAATCAAATTTGTCCAATAAAAAGAAAAAGAAACGCTCAACAGCGTTTTTCTCACTACGCCAAAGATGTACTGGTTCTTCGCGATATTCGTTCTGTCGACGTTTCACCGAGCCTCGGCGTCGCACGGTTTCGATTTCGGCGACACGATGGCACTCATCATCGGGCTCATACTCGGTATCGTCGGTTTCTTCGCCTGCATGGGAGCCTACGCCAGACGAAGAGCCCGATTCGATTCGATTTAATCGTTAATTTTCTCGAAGCTTCCTTCGCCGTTCATTCTATCCTAGACGACCTTGGGCCTCGAGTGACCTTGGGGTGAGCTCGATCTTCTTCGCCCCCTTAAGATGCCGCGATTTCGGCTCGTTCAATATTGCGACGCTATTTATCGTTCCCTCTTTCGTTATGTTTTTGTTCTACACTTGTTCCCGAATAAATGAAAGTTTTTGATTGAAAAAAATAAAAGATTTTTTCTCAAGGTCGTTAAGAATGAACGTATCTTCAAACTGAACTTTGCGTTTCAGGCTGGAGGCTCTTATATCGGACTCTGCAACAATCGGCCTGCTGGTTCCAGCTTGGGGATTTTTTTTTTTTGTTAAATGCAACAGCCGGACGACCCGGAGTCGTCGATCGCTTCGCATCCAAATATTTCGATAACTTTAAGGAACGTAATAATATATTTTTGTACAACGATGTAAGCGTCGCTTCGACGATGTCGCGCGGGCGTCTCGGGGGCTTCGACTCTTCTATTGTAAACGCTTAATACACTCAACTTACCGGAAACACAGAAAGATCGTTATGTATATATATATATATTCTTTTTTTTTAAGTTTTCTCAGAATCTCGTTTATTATATTACATTTTTCACGCTGATGTTTATACAGCGTCGAATAATCGCAGCGTCGAGGTTTCGACGCCGTTCGTCGAAGTGTATTTTTTCCGAATTTTTTAGGGTCCGCGAATTGCGATCGAAAAAAATGTGAAACGATAGATCCGATGACGCACTCTCGATCCGTGCTAGTTTATGTCGCAGCGGAATTATTCCGCATCAATGCAATTCGACGAACGAAATCGAAATCGCGAGCGATTTCCGCAACCAACGACGGTCAGCGCCCTCTCACGCGTAAAAGTGCAACGACACGCATCGATCGGTGAAGTCCGGAACGGGAGAACGAATTTAAAAAAGGGAAAGAATACGATGCAAGGACGCTTGACAAATACTTGATGAAAAAAAATATATATGTATACTAAAATGCCTTCCGTGTTGTTTTTTACTGTTCTCTGTTCTCTTTCTTTTCTTCTTCTTTTTAACATCTCTTATCCCCTTTCCTACTCTTCCTCGTTCCCGACCCCTTCTCAATCGATCGTTCGTACATCAACGCATCACTGACGGTGTTTGTTTGTATTTTTTTTTTTTTTTCTTTAATTGAAGTAGTTAAAATTGCTAGAAATACATTAAAGCATAACAGTGACTATTTATATTAAATCGCTCTCGCGCACTCATTCTCAATTTTTTTTTAAATTCTTTTTTTTTCTTTAATATTTAATTTTTATCTAGTCATTCCTCTTTTTCGCTTTCTCATTCTCGGTAATACCATGCGTTCGATATATCTTCTCATTCACTCGCGTGTTTCATCGTCTCGATTAATCTAAGGTTTTTTTTTCTTCTTTTTTTCTTCCTGTTCTGCTGTTTTTCGTAATCACAAGCATACGGGGGGAATATCCATTAACAGTTACACATTACAATAATGTCGAGCAGAATGGCCACGTTGCCATTTCGATCGTAAAGACTAGCTGAGGCCTGCACATAAATCCGGACCGTGCCCTTCGACGTGTTTCTTTTTAATTCATTTTTTTTTCTCTCGTTTTTTTAATTTTATCTTTTTTATAATAATATACTATAATATACTATATATATTTTCGCATATATATATAGTATATTTGGAGCAGCGTTCGTTATACACGCTCACAAAGCGTTTTCTTTTTATCTAGCGTGGAAAGCCTTTTTTTCATTTTTTCTTTTCTTTCAAACTTCCATCTATCCGTCTTTATCATTTCCGTCATTTTCACCCGGCTATCCGGCTTCCTCGCTTTCTTCCTAAAAAACAATTCTTTTTCCGATATATATATATATATTTTTTGAAATCTTTTCCCTATCCAATTTTTGTAACCATTAACTCAAATCGTTCAAAAATATTCCATTCCGTTTCGAATCTCTCGCAAAGCCAATTCTCGTGTCCCCGTTGTCACTAGACAGATTACTATATAGTTTTTATGTGGCATGTTTATCGCGAATGGAGATTTTCGTTATTTTTTATTTTTTTATTATCGCGACGTTTCAAAGCGGGTAGACATTGTCTCGAATTTTCATAGTTGACTGGGGTGGAGGCTCGAGGGATGGTACATATATATATTTTTTATTGGATCTTTAAAATTCATAGATAAAACACGCCGACGGTGAGAGATTGCAAATTTTATCGCCCTGTTATTTAATTATTTATCGAACGTCGTACGGATTCTGATGTTTTGTTTTTTAAATGATGATATTTATCGATATTTACGACTATCAGACACGAAGCTTTTTTTTCATTATCGAATAAATTGTTATTTACGAAGAACGATCGACGAGCCGTTCGGGCGGGCGATTTTCCAGACGAGTTCTGAGGGTCTTTCCGTCGTTCTCGGATAGCCGAGGACTCGGTGAACTTTTCTGTTTATCTTTTTTTTCAGACGTTCACCGCAAACACAGCCTTTTTTAGAGCTCGATATCCGATCGGTCTGTTCATCTCACACAAACGGAAAAATCGGCAACGTTATGCGAACGTTTGCTTGTCGGAAATTAATCTTTTATTCCCGATCCCGGGCGCTACATTCCCTCTCCCCTCGGAGGATCCACAGCGCATGCGCACTCACGAAGCATAAGCACGAACAACGAATCTCTCGCCTCGCCGGTAACGCGGCATCCCTCGTTTTAAAATTGAGTCGGAATAACCTCGATTGACTAATTCCGCGGTTTTCGCCAATCTCCGATTCCCAAAAGGAGTTTCGCAATTTCCGGCGAATCAGGGCTCGGAAAAGATCGAAACGATTTTTTTTCAAGGAATGTCCGTCCCGCGTCGCTTCGAACGAAGCGCGGGAGAGCGACGAGGAAGCCACCTCCCGAAGCACTCCCCGGTGATTCTCACCCCGGAACTCTCGTCCCGAGATTACATTTTTTGAAAGAAAAAAAATTACAAAAAATGTTAAAAAAAAAAAAAAAAAATACATAAAAAAGATGTATTTTCCACGAGACCGAATTATTCGGCCTGGGAGCAGCCGGTGGTATTCTCGGCGCACTGTTGAGGCTCGCCGGGCGGAGTTCCGTCGTGGGAGTTACCGAGGTGAGGGGTGGCCGGTGTGGCGGGCTGGGACTGCGGCGTCCCGGTCGGTGCGTAGACGAGTCGGTAGCCGGTCGGCAGAAAGAATCCGGGATGGGGGGAGTAGCTGAAGGCCTGAAAATTTCCCATGCCCGGTGGAGCTTCGTGGTAGTGAAGATAAGGGCCGGCGGCGTTGCCGGTAGAGATCGGGGTCGGAGCGACGAGACCGGTGCCCTGCGCCGTCGGGGCCCCGAGGCTCGTTCCCGGACCGCCGGAGACGTCGGGGAGTATCGGCGCGAACTGATAGTGCGGCTGGGCCGGCGGGGGGTTCGCGGCGTCGGGAATAATCGGCGCGAACTGGTAGTGCGCCTGGGCGGTCGTCGGGTTCGAGGGGTCGGAATGAATTGGCGCGTACTGGTAGTACGACTGTGTGTTCAGGGCGTCCTGGACGACGGCGGTCGAGGCGGAGGACGAGGTCGTCGTGCTGGTGGTCGTCGGGCCGTTCGTCGAGCCGACGATGTCCGGGAGTTCCGAGGAGCAGCCCACGTAGTTTTGCTGGAGAGTCAGCTGTTGCTGAGGCTGCTGCTGAATGTTCTCCGAAGGCATTACCGGTATGGGTATGACGTAGGCGTGCGGAATTCCCGGTTGTTGTTGCTGCTGCTGTTGAGGATAAGTCTGCAGGGTCTGAGGCTGCTGGGGCGACTGGTTCAGCTTCTGCGTCGCGAGACGAAGGGTCTCGTCCGTGTCAGGCGAGTAGGAGGGCATACGGTGGAAGGAAGTCGTCTGGGAGGCCGTGCTGAACATGAGGTAATCCTCGACGGCCATCGGACGAGTTTGACCTGTTTCAATTCGGGCGGGACATTGGATCATCAAAAAAAAGCATAACAAAAAAATTAAGTCTCATTTCCAAAGTGTGTACATCACTTTGGAAATGAGATTTAATTTTTTGTTTTCATTCCTTTCATATTTACCGGTCACGGTCGTCGCGACAGTGTGGTAGAGCAACGGGTGGTGCTGGTGCTGATGCAGGGCGCTCGCCTGCTGCTGCTGCTGGATCAGCAGCTGCAACTGATGCTGCTGAAACCTCTCGAGCTCGTCCCTGTGTCGACGCTGCAAACACTCCAGCTCCGTTGTTTGTCTGTCGAAATTTGCAATAGTTTTATAATAATAATATAATAATAATAATAAGAAGAAAAAATGGATAAATCTCGATCTCGAGTCAAAGTTTGCTGATAATGTTCGAACCTTTTTATGAGCAACTGATACTCCTCGCTCGGCGTCAATGTTGTGGCGAGTCTCTCCTCCTTATCGGACTGAAAAATAAATAAAATTATTTTTCCATTGCTCCGAGTATTCCCGTAGTTTCTCGGAGTGAAGAGGCGTGGAGACTTACATCACTCGGGATAGCGACGACGGACGTGGAGGATTGTCCTGGCGGAACGGAACTTTCGCGACTGTGCAGAACTTGCAGGGGACCGCCTGAAATTATTGCAAATTAATTATTAAACTCGCCCAGAGGATTATCGTGATTTTTTTCTTATCGCGATATTTTGAATAACAACAATTTCTTCTTACTCTGAATCTCGTCGACGTAGTGACTGGATGTGACGCTCGACCTGCCGTCCTCGTACTGCAGAAATTGTTGCTGCTGTTGCTGCTGTTGATTCTGGAGGCAAGCTTCGTCGACCGGTGGCCCGGCCACTTTTGACACCATGAATCTCGATATCTTCCGGACTGGCTGTTGACTCTGCTGAACTCGCTGAAACCACAAAAATATAAAAATTTTAAATATATTTTTTGTTAGAAAATTTCACTCCATAGATATCACGAATTTATTCGAATTATTTATTAAAAAAATATATATATAAATATCAATATCGATGAATTATTTCTTATATTTATTTTATATATTTTATATATTATTTATAAGAAATAAATATATTTACTACAGATCGAAAAGGGGAAATTACCTCATTCGAGCCGTCCTGAAGCTCGAGATGAACGGGCGTATTGGTGCCTGAGTTGGAGCCGTAGACGTTCGGCGCTACAGTGGCAACGGGAGGAGCGGCGACCGACGCGACGCCCGGGGTTATCAACGAGCTGTGAGAGATCTGATGTGCCTGCGTCTGAATTCCATAACCCGTCGGCATCGGTGGTGTGAGCGGTTGAGGCGATGAAGTCGGATAGACCGGACCGCGGTGATGAATCTTGGCTAGTTCCTGCTCGAGCTCCTGCAGTCGCGAACCCGGCCGTTGAGCTCGCTGGGACTTGACGCTCTCCTTGCTCGGGCTCATGGTGTCCGGGCCGGTCGAGCCGGCACCCGGTGTCGGACTGTCCAAGGCGCAATCCGTGCTCTAAGAAAAAAAAAATTAATTTACATTAATATAATTAATAATAATTATTTTCATAATTAATTCTAATACATTTTTTTTATTGAACTCTTTCGACATTTTTTAATATTTAAACCTGAGGTTTTTTTTCCGCAATTTTGCAGACGATCGATCGTGGGGAATTTTCGAAACGATGTTTTATTATCCAGAAAACAATAAAATGAAGCATTTTTTTGTCTCAGATTTGTTTCATTTATTTTTTTAAGTACTTACGTTTTGTGATAATAGGAATTGTGACGACGATGGATCGACGACCATGCCTTCCAGAACCGTAGCCCCACTCTGATCCATCACGGCACCCGCCAAGGGATGCTGCGCGCCGCCAGTCTGAGGAGACAGTGGTCCCTGTAAAAAAATAAATCGTTATTATTACATAATAATAATAACGTATAATGATAAAATAAAGTATAGGGGATAGCGGGGAAAAACGGGATATTCGACATTAATTTTTTTTTGTACTTCGAACAAAGCTCATAAATATAGTCCGTTTTGCCCCGCTAGTGAAAATAAAAACCGGCAGCTACAGTATCGAATGTAGCCTTCGAGTATAACAAAGCCTACCAAAGATTGCCCGGAGGACAGTGGCATGCCGATGTTGACGAGTTTCTGCTGCAAGGAATGCATGTAGGTATCGTAACCGGCCGCCCCAGTGGGATGTCCGTGCGGCGTGGCCGGGTGGCTGATCGGCGGTGTGCCGACGTTGAGCGACTCCGACGGTTGGCTCGTCAGCTGAACGAGCTTCTGCTGAAGATCCGCGATAGTCTGAGGTCCCCCGGTCGAAACGCTTCCCGGCTGAGGATCGGCATTTTTTTCCAGAGAATTTTGTTGGCTCAACTTTCGATGCTGCAGCTGTTGTTGCTGCTGCTGAATCTGCTGGTGCACCTGCTGCTGAGCCATTTGATGCTGAGCGTACAGAATCGGGTCGATCGACTCGACGAGAGTGTGTTCGGGGGTGACGTCGTGGCTCGAACTCTCGTTCTCCGAGGACAACAACTGGCAGTCCGAGCTGGTCCGTCTGTAAAAAGACCGATACATTAAATCCAACACTTTTACGTTCGAGAATCGAGAAAAAAAGATCCATATTTCATTCGATGCACGGTTTTCGACAACCGATGATTTACTTTTATATCAGGCGAGTGACTACGCAAGATAACGGAAGCACCGCTGTATCGACTAATCTTTTCGCTGTCTGTCTCGACGTGAGTCCGTCCGCGGGCGAAAAAAAATGGTCCTCGCAATTTTTCATCATTTTTCGTAATATTTTTTGTCCCTTCACATTTGAGGCAAAGTGCCGGAAATGATGGACGTATCGACTGGAAATTCAACACCAGAGCTACATCTTACACGCGGAGGACGCACAGTGAATTTCGCGGCGATCCGAGTCCACTTAGAATAGTTATTATGTCTTCGGACGAACGGACAGCGATGCAAAAATGCTTTTTTTAATTTCAGATCACACGCAAAACATGTTTCCAGAACATAATCCGATAGTAATTTTTGTTTGCATTACAATACTTTCTCCCCTTGCATGCTTCGTTTGCAATGCGGAAGTAAAGAACATTTTCACGAAAGCAAGAAAATAAACAATCAATCCCACCTGCTCACGCCGCCATCGACGTTGCATTCCGTGTAGTCGGCAACGCTCTTCGTCATGTGCTGCTCGGGCAGTCTGAGTTGCAAATTGTGTTGCTGGTCGTTACCGGAAACAGCCTCGATCTGCTCAACCGCAGTCTGTTGAATTTGTTGCATTTGTTGTTGTTGTTGCTGCGGTTGTTGCATTTGGCCTAGATGCTGCAACATCTGTGCGTTCTGCAGGGGCGCGACGTACTGCACCGGTGTTTGTTGAACCGGGGGAATTTGTCCCAAGGCCCCAGCGCCGCCGGAAACAACGGGTGAAGCAACGGCAACGGGAATCCCACTGCCGGGCGGTGCGGCGACAGTCCCGGAATGATACTGAGGCATGACCCACTGGCCCTGACTCGTGAGGACTCCGTGTGCGTGAGCCTGCTGCAGATTCTGTCCCAGCAGCTGTTGCTGCTGAGCGATGTCCATCTGCTGCTGATGTATCGGCAGTTGTTGCTGTGGCTGCTGTTGCTGAACGAGCAGGCTCTGCTGAATCGGCTGGAGATTCAGCATCGGCTGTTGTTGGTTCAAGAATTGCTGCTGGTGTTGCTGCTGCATCTGAATCTGCTGTGGCTGCACCTGAACGTGAACGACGCCGCTCTGTTGGATCTGCTGCTGGTGATGATGGAAATTCTGGGCCTGTTGAGGCTGTTGTTGCTGATGAATGTGAGCATGGGTCTGAGAAATTTCCGGCTGGATCGGTTGGAAATACTGCTCGGAGTGAAGTGGAGCTTGAGGCAGGGTGTGCTGTTGTTGGGGTTGTTGCTGTTGCTGTGGTTGCTGCACATTCTCGTGCTGCTGACCGGGGACAGTGTGGGGCGTCGAGGACTTGGTCTTAGGATTCGAGAGTATGTTGGCGAGATTTTGGGCGAGATCGGGCAGCGTCGAGGAGACCTCCTTGGTTTTGATCTTGGGGGCGGTTTCCTGCGGCTGCGGGAGCGACTGCTGTCCGGTGCTCTGCACGAGGATCGGAGCCGTCTGGACGGGCACGACTCCGGTGGTTATCGAGCTTGCGTGATGCAGAACGCTCTGGTGCTGACTCTGGTCAACGACGTTTACCAGGAGCGCCTGGCCGGCGTTGTGGGACAGCGACTCCTGCGGCGCGTGCTGGACGCTCGTCGACGACGAGGGACCCGTCGCGCTCTCGGACATTTGCGAGTCCGATGAGACCGTCGACACCGCAGAGATGTTCGATACACGACGGTTGCGGTCGTCGGCCTGGATCTGTTGCATGGGCTGCATTTGCCCGGAAAGAATGACGTACTGCTGCTGCTGCGGAATCTGCTGCTGGACGAACTGATGAGCCTGGGGAGGCTGTTGTTGTTGTTGCTGTTGCTGCTGTTGTTGTTGTTGTTGTTGTTGGAGGATGTTTTGCTGCATGGCCAGTTGCTGCTGGTGCTGCTGCTGGTGCATGGCCGCGTGTTGCTGGAGCGACACCTGAGCCTGGTACTGGGCCTGGATTGATCAATCAATTATCAGATTATCAATAAATTGCACGTTAGGACACTAGCTCCTCCAAGCACAGAACACAAACCCGCGGAAATGGAAAATAATTTTCCATTTCCACATTCCATTCCCTATCTGTACAGCACTAATTCCAAATACACTATACTAAACGAAATAAAAAAAAACAGAAAAGAAGATAATGTAATGCGACAGGAGGTTCCACAGCTCTATGCCCAATGTCCCAAAAAATATACCTGAGCCACACTCTGCTGCATATTCTGGATGACCTGCGGCTGTGGCATGGCGACGGTCTCCTTGGTCTGGGGAGCTCCGCTCTTAGGTTGTATCTGTCCCAGCAGCTGCTGGAGATGCGCGACGCCCATCTGCACCTGCGTCACGTTCTGCAGCCCCTGGGAGGCCTGAGGCTGCTGCACGCCTTCGGGCTGGCTCGAGGTTTCTCGGTGCTGTTGGAATTCCGCGTTCGTGTCCCCTTCCTGACGAGCCGAGGGGGACTCCGTGCTGTCCGGTGGCGCGTGGCACTCCGACTCGCCGGACACGAGCTTCTTCTCGACGACCGGACTCACGAGGAACCGCGAGATTTTTCTTACGGGCGGCGCCGCAGGTGGCTTCGCGGATTCGGTCGGGCCCGAGGACTCCACGGACTCGCGACTCGTGTCCTGGGACTCCGTCTCCTGAGAGACGTTCGCCGAAGTCTCCGGGGTGTCGGCGTCCTCCTTCTTCGTGCCGTCCTGATGAGGAAGCTCGCCCTGCGAACTCTGAGAAGCGGCCGCGTTCTGCGGAGCTTCCTGATTGTCAGGTGGGAATTCCTCGCAGGGGCTGCCTACGGCGTTCCCACCGTCGTGCAGCAGGAGGGTGCTGTCGCTGCTCGACATCAGAGACTGCACCACGTCGGGGTTCTCCAAGTTGTCGCATGGCAGATTTACCGGAGTCAGCGTGTCGGTGTTCTGCGTCGAGGTCGACGACCTACGGGACACCTCGGCGGAGGCGCTGCTGTCTAACGTTCCCGTCGGAGGTCCCGACTGGCCGTCGGGCGTCTGGACGGACTGCTGACGGGAATCGAGCGGTACCGAGGCGATGTGCGATATTATTTGGTCGATCGGCAGCAGCTTCGTCGGCGTCGATGTGTTGGACGTTTCGTCTCGCTGCAAATTATAATTTATCTATTAACTACATTTTTTTCAACATCTTCTGGAACATTTTCTCAACATTTTTTGGAAGAGAGGGGAGAGGGCGAGGGGATTTTTTTGCGACGAAAATATATATTTTTTTTTTTTGTGATGGGAGTAACGGAAGACGATTTGGGGAATTCAAGACTCGCAATCGCGAGAGTTCAACTTAGAGAAAAAATATCGGGGTAAATCGCGTAAGAAAGCATATTCAGGACCGTCGGCGACTGCGCAGGAGGAGAGTGGGTGAAACGGAACACCAGACCAAAGTTGTTAATTTTTAGGATTTTTTTTTTTCGGAATATACAGGTGAAAAGTCTTGTCTCAGATGAAGGTGTCCATTTTGCCCCGCTCTCCCCCAAGATTCTTGTTCTGCTGTTAGTCCATCGTCTTAATAATAATAGTACCTGACTCAAGCTCAAAGAAAAATATATCCAGTACAACGCACAGCAATAAAAAAAAAAGAAAATCACACACGGGATCTAAAATCGTGTTACTTAAGGCGATGTGACGCCTCCTTCTCGTCGCCCAACCCAGGCAGGGTCGGTAATAGAAACTGTAATTACACTTTTTTTCTCGGATGCTGCCCATTTCCGGTTAAACGAAAATTCTTACAAGAAGCTGATGTCGACGAATGTTCTTGTAACAATTTTTTTTCGAACGTAAACGGTCTGCTGTAAAAAAAAATAAAATTTACAGTTTTTATTACCGACCGTGGTATTTCACACCGCCTTCCGGAAGGAAGTCGTCGGGAATTGTCGGACGGAGGAAATTTTTTCACAGGAATTAATAATTTTCGTGGTGCATCACGGGTGACACACTCGTGATCTACGAAGTAGCGTAGGACAAAATTAAAAAGATCGAATTTCGAAAACGTCGATGGAAGGCGGGTCGATTTCTTAGGAAGGCGAGACTCACCGAGCGGTGCCTACGATGAGCTTTGTACGAAGATCGGTGGCTGCTCTGACGAGTCAGCGAGCCGTGTCTCACCTGCTGCGTCCAAAATCACAGACACACACACAGACATAGTATACCATGATCAGGACGTTATTCTATAGATAGCGATCGTCGGGAATTTTTTATTTTTTTATTTTTTTTCCGCAAAACATAAAATTTACGTCGACGTAAATTTTTCGTAAATAATTGTTTTTTTTTCGTTACGATCGAGCGTGGAAAAATAGATCGTGAACCATAACGTATTGTCAGCGAGCCTCGCAGCTCGGATGTAGAAAAAGAAAGAAAACAAAAATCTCGAATCTCAAGAAAAACGTACCTTCGATGCATCGAGACTGTGGTCACGATCTCTGGGTCGTCGACTGGTGACCGGACTTCCGCCGGCCGACTGGTCGGGAGGACCGTGAGCGACGAGTGGGAGGCTCCTGTTCGGATCCAGTCGCAGCTGCTTGACGATATCCTCGATGAGTTCCACGAAGGTTTCGCACTGGGACTGGGGCAGCAAATTTTCCGCCACCTGAAGCAAAATATTTACAATAAGTAATTCATATGAAAATGCACGATTTTATTTTATTTTTACGAAATTATGAAAGTTCGTGCGAACCAGATTATTGGCAATATCCGTGGGCACCATGTCGTCCCTGTCGAACTTGAAAGTCACGGTCTTCTGTTTGCTCGTGTCGAGCTGACACTCGACGGTCATCGACGGACCCTCGTTGTTGCTCACCGACAGCACCGTCAATTTTATACCGGGCTTTCGGCGCTTCGTGCCCGATCTCTTCACCCGACTTCTCTCCGGCACCGAGACGCTCTCCGAATTTTCCGAAGTCATCCTGAAATAACAATAACGAACTTATTTTTTTCATCTAATAAACCACTATTAAATAAATAATGGTAACAAATGAAAAATATTATTTGTAGTCAATCAAAAATCATTCACTATAAAAAATGTATTACTAATATTACTATCGATAATATTACTATTATCAATTTTATATTTTTTAATTTACAACTAATAATTTCCTATTGACATTCAACCTAAAAAAAATTGATTCGTCAACAACGACGTAAAGCTCACCCGTCATTGGAGCTGGGAGGGACATTCGAGCCGCTCACATTGGCATTGCTGCTTGAATCCTGAGCGTTGATAGATTCGTTTGCGACGGACTGAATGGAATCCATCGTGTCCTGTTTAATGAGAGTGCTGCGCTCGACGATGCTGAACACCTCGTTGTTCCCGATGAACTGTTGCTGGCCCTGTTGCTGAATAACGGGCTGCTGGGACTGCTGGATGCTGGCGGTCTGCAGGCTCGCCTGTTGGATGTTGACCTGCTGTGCCTGCACAGCAGCGGTTCCAGGAGCTATGGGTACGTTGACATTAGCGGTGTACTGCATCTGAACAAGGACGCTCTGCTGCTGGGTCTGTTGGTGCTGCTGTTGCTGCACCGCACCGCCGATTATCGCCGGTGCGCTCTGAATATTGGTCACCGCGCTGGCCTGAATATTCTGAACGGTCTGAACGCTCCCGGAGCTCTGGACGCCCTGAACGTTGACGGCGGCACCGGTCTGCATCTGTACCTGTTGCTGCTGCTGAACGAACGTCTGCGAGGTATTCGTCGTCGAGTAGATCTGCTGATTGCCGGCCGGCTGTCCACCTGGCATGATCTCCACGTGCCCACCCGTGGCCGGGTTTGCCGAGCTCGCGGCGGCGTACTGGTGATAGATCTGCTGCTGGATGTTGGCCTGCTGTATATTCGCTTGGATGTTGCTCGGCTGAATATTAGTCTGAATATTGCCCTGCTGAATGTTAGCCTGGATGTTGCTCTGTTGAATGTTCGTCTGTTGATAGATCGTGGCGCTGGTTGTGTAAGAGCCGGCCTGACTCTGGCCGGGCTGCTGATAATACTGTTGTTGCCCGGCTATGGGAGGCGAGCAGCTTATCGGTGTCTGGTGCAACTGCTGTATGTGCTGCATCTGTTGATTCGACGGATAGGCCATGTGCGCCTGTCCCTGAGTCGCGAGGATGTGCTGTTGTTGCTGTTGCTGCGGTTGTTGAGACTGTTGAGGCTGAGGCTGAGGAATCTGCAGCTGCGGTTGCAGGTTACCGGCCGGCTGACTACCCATAGGTATCTGCTGCGGCACTCCCATCTGGTTCAGCTGGATGTATTGTTGCTGGCTCTGTGGCTGTTGTTGCTGTTGTTGCAACTGAGGCTGCTGTTGTTGCATCTGAGGTTGCTGCTGTTGCATCTGGGGCTGCTGTTGCATCTGGGGCTGCTGTTGCTGTTGCATCTGTGGTTGTTGTTGTTGCATCTGAGGTTGTTGCTGTTGCATCTGGGGCTGTTGCTGCTGCATCTGGGGCTGTTGCTGCTGCATCTGCGGCTGTTGCTGCTGCATCTGAGGCTGCTGCTGTTGTATCTGTGGCTGCTGCTGCATCTGCGGTTGTTGCTGCTGCTGCTGTATCTGGGGCTGTTGCTGCATCTGAGGCTGCTGCTGAATCTGAGCCTGTTGCTGCATCTGAGGCTGCTGCTGCTGCTGGAGACGCGAAATCATCGGTATGAATTTCGGGAAAATTGTCGCGAAGGCACCGTAATTTTTACCATATTTTTATCATAATTGTATCGTAGGGTTGTCCTTAAATTGACAATTTTTTAATTTTCTGGGTTCCACCCAGACAATTTGTTTTTTTACAGGAATTTGTCGACTCCCTTTACCAGAAACGACAAGTCTTCGGTTCTGTCAAAAATGTATTAATTTCGGGAACTCCTCGCACATCGCATTTTTATTTTATTCCTCACGATAATACGTGGTGGCCCCCAGAAAATTCAACAATATTCAATTTAAGGACAACCCTATTATATAATTACAAATACGATATTTGGAAAGTACGATTTTTTAAACTCTGATAATTTTCGTAGTTCTTGCCAGACCATTGTTTTTTTAAAAATGCGGTAAAATTTCTCTGTCGCACGTGCAATTACTACCTGAGGGAACTGCGGCGGGCCCTGAATCGTCTGGGGAGTCGAGCACTGCGACGAGTTTTGTGGCTGCAGCTGCTGCTGCTGATACTGCTGCTGTTGCTGGCCAGTCTGTTGTTGCTGGTACTGCTGCTGTTGCTGCAACTGTTGCTGATACTGCTGCTGCTGTTGGTACTGCGCGCTCGCGGCGGCTTGCTGCTGAGTTTGCTGAGGCTGCACCAGCTGGACCGGTTGCTGCTGAATGTTCTGAGCGGGCTGCTGTTGATTTTGCTGCAGACTCTGAGGCTGCTGCATCTGCATCTGCATGGGTTGCTGCTGCTGCTGCTGCATCGGCTGGCCCATCTGTCCCTGCATCTGCATCGTCATGCCCGAGGCGATCTGTTGTTGCTGAAGCTGCACCTGTTGCAGCAACATCTGTTGCTGTTGCTGCTGCTGTTGTTGCTGCTGCTGTTGCTGGAGCAGATTGTCCGCCGCCGTGTTCTGTTGAGTCTCGGCCGCCTCGCGGTCCAGACGCTCCTTCTCCTCGCGCACCTTGCGCTCCTCCCGCTCTCTCAGCAAACCGGCTATCTGCATCTTCAGCATTTTCGCCACGGCCTTGGCGTCCTCCTCCAGTATGAGGCTCGACTTTGCCATCTCTGAGGCGACCTCCTCGGCGTTGTCGCCGCGTATGTCGAAGTCGAACTGTATCGCCTCGTTCTCCTTGTGCTTGTTCGTACGCTTCTTCGGATCGAGCACCCGCAAACGAAACTCCACCCGCGCGAGATCCGCGTCGGCTACCGCCGTGTCACGCGACACCATCTCCAGCTTGAGGCCAATGTCGTCGGCGAAAAATTCGTGGTTCAGGAGATCCTTCACCAACGGACGCTCGTCCTTGCGCAGACGTATGCACATCTCTATTATGTCACGGACCTCCGGATTCTCGACCTTGTCGTAACTCTGCGGCTTTACACCCTGCGAATTTTTAAAAAGACGAACGTTTTATCGTGTATCATGTGTATTGTTTTTTTTCTTCTTTATGGTGGCCGTTTTTTCCCCGAAAAAAATTCACTGAATTTTCACTGACCAATTAAAAATGTTCTCTGACCCAACTTCTAAGGACTTCTATTAAAAAGATTAATGGTGTAAATGAAAATGCCTGTTTAATTCTGTTTTTTTGTTTTTTGTTCAAAATGTTCCCAAATTTTTTTTTTAAGCCTTCCTTTTATGTACTTCTTATTTATTTATAGAAGGTTCGACGACAATTTACTTTTTCCTTGAACAATTTTAAAATTCCCTGATTTTTCCCTGATTCCCTGACCAAGATTTTTTCCCTGACTACTCCCGGTTTTCCCGGTTTTCCCGGTTTTCCCGGTTTTCCCTGATCTCAGCCACCATGTTCCTTTTTTTATTAAGTGTTCCAACGATTTCTTACCGACACAACGCGTTTGTATATCTGGGCGGGGCCGGTGCACTCCGAGTAGGGATACTCGCTGGTGGCCATTTCCAGCATGCACATACCGAACGCGTACACGTCGACAGACTCGTCGTAGTGTTCCTCGTACATTTCCGGCGCCATGAACTCCGGCGTGCCGATCACGCTCTTCGCGAAGCTGCGATTCTTGAGGGTGGCTAGACCGAGGTCGCCGATCTTAACGCTTCCCGTCGTGCCGGTTATGAATATGTTGTCGCACTTCAGATCCCGATGAATTATCGGCGGCGAGCGCGAGTGAAGGAACGACAGTCCCTTCAGAATTTGGCGACACCATGACTTCACCACTTTCGGATTTATCTTCTTAAATCGTCTTAGATACCTGTATTTTTTTTTTTTTTTTTGCAAAAAAATCTAGATATATTGCTAAATCTGATTTTTTTTAATAGAATTATTTCATTTATCATAAAATAATTTTTTAAATAAAATCATAACATAATTTTTAAGTATAAGCTGATCTCTCACGTTTTCAGAGTGCCGGACGTCATAAGTTCGGTCACGAGAACGATGTATTTTCTTCGCGTGAGCGTAACTTCCCAGTAGTCGTAGAATCTCACGATGTTGGGATGTTGAAGACCCTTGAGCATTTCGGCCTCCTCCCGAAACCTCAGCCTCTCGGTTTTGTTCAATTTTTTTTCCTGATCAACGGAAGACGAAGCATTAGTCACACCGAGTTGCCGAACGGCGTTCGCATTGTAATTGTGAATTAATGATCGTCGGCGTTTTTAAGGAAATCCGTTACGTGACGGAATTTGCCAATTCGGCTCTGCAGCCTAATATCAACAAGTGGAGCTTTGTTACCACGGCGTGCTTGGTATTATAAACTTATTTCTCGGTGGCCCGTACGCCTTTCGAATAACATTTACGAATCCAAAGACCCGTTATCGTTCATCGCAGTGATCATCGGTATTTGAGTATTTGAGTTATCGAGTATTTGGGTATCTGAGTATTTGACAATTTGGCTATTTGACTGAGTAACCACTTCAGCATTTGACTATGTGTCTATTTGATTATTGAATTATTGGATGTTTGATTATTGGATATTTAATTATTGAATTATTGGATATTTAATTATTGAATTATCGGATGTTTGATTATTGAATTATTGGATGTTTGATTATTGGATATTTGATTATTTGACAATTGGACTGTTCAACTATTTGGCTATTTGATTGCATAGAGGTGAAGCTTTTTTTAACATATTGATTAGTAGTTTGGCATCTCACCTGCAATTCGCACCAGGCAACGGCGACACCGGTCTGCGTGTCGAGCCCCCGATAAACTGTCTTGAAACTTCCCCGACCAATTTCCTCCTCAAACTTGAGAAACCTTCCGTCCGGCGAAATGCCGATCGCCTTTTCCTCATCGTCGTCGTCCTCCACGGCCTGAACTTTGACCTTCATCAGCAAAGTTCTGACGTCCTCCATCGCCATCGTCTTCTGCGCCAGTTTCTCATCGGCCTTGAAATTTTCGTCGAGTAACGGACCGATGAATCCCTCTACCGTCTCCTCCTGTATGGCAACCTCAGTCGTGACGACGACCCCGGTCACGTCTTTCGAGCCCTCCTCTTCCTCACGTTCAGTCGCCGCAGCTTTCACCCGACTCTCGTCCTGCGCTTTCGTCTCGGCCTCGCCACCGCTCTCCCCGGCCTTGGCCATTTTGCTCAGTGACTCCTGGAGCGCCTGAGCGGCGACTATGTCGCTTATGCTCGTTCCGTTGTCGTCCTCGTCGTAAATCGTTACCCTGTCGTCGCCCCCGTCAATTCCTTTGGCCTCCTCGACGACTTCCTGACTCGCGTCCTTGCCCGACGTCTCGCCGGTCTCCTCGGAAACCTTCGACGTAACGAAACGCGAATTTTTCGTTCTACCCTCGACCATCGACGATTTTCTCGCTTCGATCGACGAATCGTCCGCGGACTCTCTGGAGCTCGACTCGCCGACGGTCTCGTTCGATACTCGCCGCTTCGGTATCTGCGAGGCCGACGCGACTCGTTCGCCGGACGCTTTGCGCGCCTCACGAGACTCCGACGAGTCCTTGGACGACTTGCGGCAACGATCGTCGTTCCGGCACGACGGCGAGTGCTCGTGACGCTGCCTCTCCGCGCTGTCCATCGAACGCGAGTGACCCGCAGATCTACGCTTCACCTGCGACGAACTCTCGCCGTCCACGTTCCTTAGCGATATCTTTCGTATCGGCGTTCCCGTCGTCGTTCCCGCCGACTCCGTCCCTGTAGAGAAACTCTTCTCCGGGATAGAGGACGACGACATAGTTCCCGTGTTGGTACTGCCGGTTGTCGAACCCCTGTCCTCGTCCATCTCGGGAGATATCTTCCGAGATTTATTTTTACGATCGTCGCCGCGCCTGACCGACGACGGGTCGACGTCGGTGCAGGCCGAGCCACGATCTACAGTCTTTTCCTCATTGCTTATTTTCCTAGGTTTCGCTTTGCCGGTTGGCGTGGAAGGTGTCGAACTTATACCTGTAATCAGATCGATGTTTCGTTTCGTCAGTTTTTCTTTTTTTTTTTATTCAATTTTTTTATTTTACATAAAAACGTATCGAGGCTCTTGTGTTTTATTTATTTGAAAAAATGGTATTAATAATTCCATGGGTTTGTGCGCTCGTGAAGGTATTGTGATCGTGTAAAAAAATCCCCAGGTCCAGTAATAATAAACTGTAGGAGTAATTTTTTTTACGTTAACCTTTTCAACACTTTCTATTTTTAAATGATTGAACTTCTCGTACAATTTTATATTCTCGGACCTGGGGATTTTTGTACGCGGTCACGAGACCCCTACAAGTGACCAATCGTGTGGGATTTTTCGTACAATTTTTTGTATCGATGAAAATAAATAAATCGCGTAATCATTTTTTTTTAATCCCAGGGGAGATCGATATATCGACTTATTGTTTTACCTGGTATCCTAGACATTGTTTCGACAACAGCGATCGCTTCCTCGGCATCGCTGCAGGTGGGGTCGCTGCTCGAGCCCTGATCGAGGCACGAGGATAACAGCTGGAGACTCGAACCCGTCGACGAGCCGTCTGTGAGACCGGAAGAGTGCCTCTTCCTCGGGGACGGCGAGCCCGCCGTCACGCCATTGCTCGTTACCGACGCTGGATCGACGCCGTGATCGAGCGCGGCACTCGGACCGCGTGACTGTTGTTGCTGCTTCTTGGTGAGGGCAGCGGAGGAACGATTGGCGCCGGACGGTATCTATTGAAAATAAATACGTCGTTATTTTATTTTCGAAATAACGCACTAATAAGCGCCATCGATTTCAGACAACAAACATTTTTTTAATTAATTTTGTCTCGTGTATGAGAAAAATAAATTGAGTCACGAATCGTCCACGATCGATCGTTCCGATCGCCTGGAAAAATTCCGAGAAGAGACTATAAAAAGATCATGATTCAAAGACACCGCTTGCCAAATTTTGTCAAAAGATTTCTTGTCGATTCGGAGAACACCGGTCTCGAAGAAAACACGCACGGTCACGTGAACGCTGTGAAAAGCATAACTCCCGTCTTTTTGCCCTACTTAAAAATTGTCAAGAATTCAATTTTTTTTTTATATACATTTCTTATTAAATAAAAAAACGATATTGAAAAAATTGAAGCTTTCCTAGTCTTTCATATTCGGACCCGGAGATTTTTTTACGTGATCGGAACATGACCGGAACACCCTGACGAACGATCGATCCCGGGGTTTCTCGACAAATAAATAAATGTTAGCGAGAAAAAAAATTAACGACGAGACCTCAACAGTGTGATTATAAAAAAAAATTATAATAATCCATTGAACCTTTCGATCGGCAGGCCCGTGAGCACCGGATGCTGGCTGGGTTATGATAGAGAGCTTCCGCTGACGTCGATGACCGTGGGTGTTATTGTTGTGCTGGCTCCTCTGCGCTGCCGTCGTTGTGGTGACGAGGCCAGCGCAGGGTCCTCCGGATTCCTGGGAGGCTAAGTGGCCCACTCCCAGGCCGATACCGCCACCCTGGCTACCGCCGCTGCCTCCACCGGCCACCAGCTTAGGACAAAGGCCGGACAGGCCAACACCACCGGTCCCGCCCGACCCACGTTGCCTGCTTGTCTCATACCTGTAATTAAAACGAAAAACAAAATTAAAAAAAAAATCATTCCCTCAAAATATTTTATAATTATGCGAAAATAAAAATTCCTCCGAATATTACGAATTACGTTTCCAAAGAGGATTGCAACGCTACGTCGACGAATCACAAAAAAAAAATGATGAAAAATTAATTAAATGGTAAAAAGTTGCCGAGAAACTATCGAAAAACGTCGAGGGTTCTTCTCAGCATCGATTCGATAATTCAACTGTTTGCTCGTCTGTCTGCATGGGCGTCTTTTTTAAAAATCAAACACGACCGTTATCGCGAGGATTAGCGAAACGCCGACCGAATATTAGCGACTAATATTTTACACGCTCCGGGTAGAGCGAACTCGATAAAAGTGGAGATCGATTTTTGTGTTTATTTTTATATATATTTTTTTTATGTCAGAGGAACGTTATCTTCGACGAATTGTGATCGTTACGAGTAATTAGTTATTTTTATCGTATTTTTGTTTCGGGACGGCGACGGACAAGCAAACGGGAGAAACGACGCGATGTAGAGACACAAAAAAAACTTCGCAGCTGTGTGTACATAAATCGAGACTGTGTGTGGATAAGAGGCGCCGATTACGTACGCTCAAAGATCGCGCAAAGGCGGCGCTCAGTGTAAACGGGACAGACAGAACGGGAGAAAAAGGAAAAGATATCTAATTACATATATATATATATTTTTTTACGATGGAAAAAGAAATGATTCTTTTTTAATATGATTTTTTTCGTTTTTCGTTATTTCACAAATTTTACGAAAGTGGACAAGCTGACTACCGTTACGACTAGCTACTCTACTTAACGAAAAAAAAGGGGGAAAAAAAATATCGTGACTGGTGCAGAGACTAGTTAACTAACAATAGCGATGCAGTGTTCGTGTGTATGTGAAACGAATGGGGGGGAAGGGTGGAAAAAATGTAAGAAGCATGATTTTCTCTGATACAGACATCATTATACCTGTCCTGTCTGCTGTGGCCAGATGGGAAGAGCCCGCGCACTGCGTTGCCTATAGCTGCTCTCTTTTTCGCCTCCTTTTCTCGTCCTCTGTGCCCGCCGCTTGTGCTCACCTGGTGCTCCTGCCTTATGCCCTTATCTGTCTAGAAAAACAAAAATATTTTACATTAGAAAATTTATCTATCTCTCAATCGCCGAACGATCAAGCTCCACGTCATACCCCAATTACGCAGAATCGTAGATAATGGGGGTAAAAACAAGTTCTTCATTAATCATAAAAATAATAAATTGCAAGTCTTATCATTATCATTATTATTATTGCTATCATTATTATTGTAAGATCTTTTTTTTGCTACCTCATACAGGAAGCTATATGCGTAAAAAAAAAATCGGGAATTTAATGTTTGATTACTTAAAATAGTCTAAAACGAATGTGATTTTTAACTGGCGTCTGGATTGTATGTGTGTGTGTATGTGACAGATTTATCACCGTTTAAAACAGTTATATCTTGGAAACGGCTTGAGACAGCGAGTTAAAATTTGGTATACTCGTAGAGTGCCCACGTCGGTACTACCTTCAGTGCAATTTTCGTAAAGATTGAGGCCCGGTTTGAGATTTTACGCGATTTTTTTTTTTCGAAATTCTCTGTGGTAGCTCTAACTCGCGTAAATTTTGAGCTATCATCCTAAAACTGCACACAAATATACTATTTTGATCGAAGACCTTTGCTATTGAATTTAGTCAAAATCTATTGAGGTGGTCGGATTTTATGGGACTTTGAGTCTTTTGAGTTTTTTTGAAAAATGACGAAAAACGATCTGATTCGAGTAAACATGGAAGTATCGAGGTGAAATTTTACACGCGAATGGACTAACACTGTACAACGTTTCGTACTAAATTTGGCGAAAAATTGATCGAACCGTCGGACGGAAAATAAATATTTTTCGGAAAATATTTATTTTCTCTCCGACGAGAGTTAAAATAAGTTCCGGATTCGTAATCAGCGGGGAAAAATTAATTCAATGTCTGATTACTTTTTGAATAAATGTTTTACTGTTGATTCGCGAGAGAGAAAAAAAATATACGACTCCGCCGAACGAATCCGTGCCGAGTCGCGTCGCCTTGATCGAGTTTGCGTACGGCAAAGAAAACGTTGGGCTCACCTTCAAGCCGAGTAACTTGATGCTTAGACCGCTGTTCTGGCTGGTCGGCACGGGACTGAGGTCGCAGCGCAGCCTTCTGTGCGATTTCTCGACCACGGTATCGCGACTCTGCAGCTGATTAATCTGATGATGATGGTGATGATTGTGTCGCTGATGATTATCGTCTTCGAAATCGTTGTGATTACCGGCGATCGTCGATGAACGATTTCCCGGGCTCAGAGTAATTATGTCCTCGGGATCGCCGTTTTGCTGCCTCCTCGTAACACCGCTCACCGGACTCACTGCTTTGTTATTATCATTGCAGCATCTAGGCATTTCACACGCGTCCACGACTTTCGACACGAGACGGCGCCTCCCTTTTTTCAATTATTCTTTTTTTTCCTTTTTTTTTACTATTCTCTTTCCTCGACGCGAGCCCGCGAGCGGTTAGAGGGTGTTCGAATTTTTGTGATTTTCCTTTCTTTCACGATCGAAACTTTGGTCAATTTTGCTCGACAAAATTGATAAAGCTCTGCGCGCCTTGGGGCGGGTATTTTCTTTTATTTATTATTATTTTTTATTACTTTAAACTAGCGCGATTCGAGCCAGGAACTTTGTGTGATAAATTAATAAAACGATTTGGTCGCGAGACTCGCGATCGAATGATTCAGGAAAACGAACGCCCTCGTTTGCGGTGGGCGAACGAGCTTGCTTCTGCCGCGGTACGGGCCTGCCGAGGTGCTCGACTTTCTGTAGCCAAAATCCATGAGAAACGGACGCACGACATTCGATCGCTTGCAAAAATTCTCGATTGCGTTTTTCGTCCAAATTGTGGATTTTTTTTTTTTATGACGAGCTTATATTCCTCGTTGTTCTCGGATCTTTATGCTCGCCTGGTCCAATTATCTCGGCCTCGCCTCTCCCTCCCTCGGTCCTGTCGGGATTCTTCACGGTCTCTGGACTATCCCGTCAACGGTCAATCGCGCATCTGCAATAAAAAAAATATATAAAAAAATTAATAAAAAAAATATCAATTAATTTGAAAATAAAAATAAAATAATTCATTAAATAATTTAGAAAATAATTAACTATCTTTCGATCTCCTGCCGGGCGTGACTCCACTCATCGAAATTGCCCGAAGTGAGTGAATCATCGACCTGAGATAAATTTAAAAAAAGATAATCGTAGAATCGACTCGAGCCTTATCGCTCCGAGAAACCGATTGACTAAGATTTTGCCGCCCCTTTCTCACCTTCCCTTGTCCCTTTTGTCATTCGAGTTTCCGGCTTCTTGCCCTTTTTTTTGCGTCTTTCTTTCTTTTTTCGAAGCGAAGCTGTTTTGGTCACTGGGGCGCCGGAGTGCACCAGTTAAAAAATGGACGGAGCGCCCAGGCTTCGGCACTCCTCCTCTCGCGATTTATATTGGATCTCGCTGGCGTCGGTCATCGTCGCGCGACCCCTTCACGAACGATCTGTTGACATAAAAAAAGAAAAAATTAAGATAACAAAAAAATAATTATAATCAATTAAATAAAAATAAATTAATCCAGAATAAAGGAATATTTATTGCTTCATTCATTGATTATTTAGACACTGTAGGGCCTCGGTAGTTTGAATTCAGACGGATAAAAAGAAAAATACTGCATAGTCGCAACAGTCGTACTGTTGCAATTATACATATAATATAATTATATAATTGCAACAGTCGTACCGTTGCAATTACATACTATTGTTCTTTTTTTCATGTCAAACATAAAAGTATAAAAAAAGATATTTTTAATTCAAAACATCATTACAATGTCCAAACGTTATAATTTTTTTTTAATCACCCCGACCGTCAAAACCGCGTTACGCATCGCGCGAAAAATCGAGTGATCGACGGTCGGTAAAACAGTGACTGGCAGAAAAAAAATATCTCGACCCGAAATAGTCGTCGATCCGGCAAATTCCGTGCAGCCTGGAACGGTGCTTCGAACTCGATGTGAAGAGATCGAATGTTCGAGCTAACCCCCTGCTACATAATGTAAGCACGTGAAGGGGAACAGAAAAAAATAAAATTAAAAACTAGTTCCTGTCGTCCAAAAAATGTAATCGACGACTAAACGGCCCGTTGTTGACTTAACAAGATCGGGCGCCGAAAACACGTGCTCCGAGGCACGTAGGCATGAAATTCTCGCGGTCTCGTCCGCAACTCGGCGGAGACGCGCACTGACGCGCCGCGCGGGCAAAACCCGGAATGAAAACGCGCCCGTAGGAAGGCAGCGGACCGATCATCCCTTTCCGCGTCGAGCACCGAGAACGACAGGTGTTCGGCTTCTTTTGCCGCTGTTCGGTAAGGTCAAGTCATCGTCGATATATTTCGAGGGAATTATTTCGTCGTCTTTCTCAGACGCTTTCTCGGGCTCCCAAGCTCTCTCTCCCTCCCGCCGCTCTCTCGCTCGAGGGTTGCCGATCTCGACCTGGGTGCAAAAACTTTATGGCGCAGCGAGGACCGCCGCACGCCGCAGCGGCAGCAGCGGCACTGGCAAGTGTCCGTGAAATACCCGGAAGCGGGGCGCACTACGAGAAAGAGGGAAATAAAAGCCGGGCCCCCGTCGACCTTTGTTGAACCACGGTCACACGGCCGCAGTCAAACTTTCGTAGGATCGAATTTCCCAATGACAATTTATTTTATTTTACTTTATTCTATTGTAATAATTGTTATTGTTATTATTATTGAATAAGATGAAATAATTTTTCATCGGCAAATTCAATCCTACGAGTGTTACTTGTTATATTTATTATTATTATTGATATTATTATACGATGTTCTGGGGATTTTGCAATGTTGTAGAAAAGTTACAGAAGTTATAGCATGTTTCGAGTTATGTAGGTCCAAGGCCAAGGGGGACCCTCGCGATCGCCGAAAAAAAACTTATTTCAGCAAGGGAATTTTCCGATGCAAAATTATTTTATTGTATTTTATTTTATTTTATTTTATTTTATAATAATAAGAATTATTATCATTATTAAGCAAAATATTTTTTCGTCAGTAAAATCGATCCTACGAAACTTACTTGTTATTATTATTGGACAATTATATGGGTATTTTTCAAAGTTATAGAAGTTATAGAATTTTCCAAGTTACAGAGGTCTAGCGATCAAGCGGGACAGTCGTAAAAAAAAAAAAATTCAACCATGGTCTTCCGATTTTTTTACCAAAAAAATAATATAAAGTTTCAAGAAAATATATGTTCGATCCAATTTTTTTTCTATGCATATTCGCTCAGTGTCATTAAACCCCCATTAGCGGCAAATGTTACGATCTATCCGGAGAAAGTCAAGAGCCGTCGGTAAAGCTTCGGGCAAAGAGAACAACGTGACTTAACCTCTTCGATCGCGATCGGGTGGATGAGTAATCGCGTAGGTGCGACCGGTACTAAAAAAAAAGCCCAACAAAAGTACAAAGAAAAATCGCCATTACAAAGAGAAGGAGGAGTTTCGAGACAAGAGTTTTATCGTTTGGCCAGACAGTTATGTTGGGTTAGGCTCGGACAAAGATACAGTGCAATATACCCGCTGCCTACAGCGAGTGTACGGTAGGACGGGCGGACACACGAGTGCGCAGCAGCGAGTGTGGCGAGACGGGAGACGCGACACACTCACCTCCGTCGCGACACTGCGCACACGTGCACGTGTGCGCCAATGGAGATGGAGCTACGGAGAGGGAAGTCTGATAGTCTCGATTAACACGGTAACGTCGGCAACGATCCAGACCCCTATAATACACCTCGAAAAAAAAAAAAAGAAAAAGTTACGAACTACTTACATTTTCTCAATGGATCTATCGATTATGCGCATTTATATCACGTTTGAATTTAAATCGTAACTTCGTCCAACGGTGCTGCGAGAGCGGCGAGAACATTTTTTTATGCAAAATATTATCATGAAAAAATTATCTCGTAAAACAAGTACTGATTGCATTATAAAGTAAACGATTTTTTTTTTTTTTTTTTGCAATTTTTGTTGCACGTAAAGTTTCTGTTGAGGTGAAGCGTAACCGCTATGAGTGCGAGAGAGATAAGCCGCAAATGAGCAACCCAAAAATGTCCCAAGTCGTTTCATTCTTGGGAAAATTGTGAGAATAGTGAACTGCCGAATTACTGCGCTTAGTTTACCGTTTTTGTATTTTTACCTGAAAATTAACCGTCTTGGAGAATTTTGGATTGCAGTTTTTGTTACCGACCGAGGAGTCGCACTTCACCTTAATTGTACGGTTATTTTTTAAAAGTTTTTCACGCCTCAGTCGGTAACTAAAACTGTAATCGAGACTCTTTCAAAGGGTTCTGCGGAAAATGAATCTCAGAAGGTGATATTTTAAAGAACCTTAAAAGAATTTTTTTTTTTATTGATTGCAATCTTTGTTACCGACCGAGTCTGTTTCCACCTACGCGCTGACCATTTATCCCAAAAATAACAAACCAATCGGGGCATTTAAAGAGTGCAAATTGGTAGAATTATAATTAGGCTTAAAAAATTGAGGTCGGAGAATTGAGACGCAGACGCGTCCAGTGGGCGTACGAAAAACACCGACGTTCTTGCAAAATACGACACCGACGCTCAGAGTATCTCTCGTTGAATGTTAATTGAGTAATTCGTGTAGTAAGCCAGGAAGCGCGTCTTTACCGCCTATTGCGTATCAGAAAGACGATATGTTGACACGTTCCGGGTTTACCAAGCATGGAAATTCCATTCATAAGGCCATCGCGAAAAGATCATTGGAATATTTATAACCATCAATTTTTTTTTAGAGTGGGAGTCGCCGACTATAGAATTCCGAGGATAAATACGAAATAAAAATAAAAATGAAAAGGCGATGTGTCACCAGCGGTCGGACGACGCAGCACGTGTCTGCGCTTCGATATGAATATCGAAAAAAAAAAAAAAAAAAAAAAAACACTGAGGTTAACGTGATTATAAATTTAAGTCCTTGAATGGAGTTGCGCAATTTTAACGAGAAATCTTAATACCGGACTACAGTTTTAATCCCTCGGACTCGGTCGGTAACAAAATCTGTAAATCCGTTTTCTTTTTTTTTTAATTCTAAACCTCTAAGGAAAAACAAATTATCAGCTCGACCGTTGGACGAAGAGAATAATTTACGTTCGGTCCAAAAAGTCGAAGAGCCTCGAAGAGAAAAAAAAGGTTGGCTCACAGTTCTGTTTTACCGACCGAGTCCGTCCCAATTTGCCGAGTCTCTTAAATTAAATACTTTCCGAAGAGGGCGCCGACAAGTTTATTTATTTCGTCCTGTTCCGTTGACCGGCGTTACGATTCTCGCTGATAATACGTACGGTCTTCACCGTCCACAAAAAAACATTCCGACCGATGCTTCCCAGTTCAAGGTTAAAAAAAATCCGTTAGAAAGTCCAACTTTTCGATCTGAAAGCACCGACAAGCCTCGTTCCTGTCGGAGAGTCCGCCGCGCCGACAGGAGGGCCGAAGTTGCGGTGCAAAAAAAAAAGAAAAAAAAATTAGTTAGTTTCGAGTAGAGACACTGTATTACAGGGGCGTCGTGCGTGAACTCTCCGGTCGAGTCCAGTCGCAACTCGTCTCGGCGGTTCTCGTTCTCCGGCGACCCTCGCGCGCACGTCGACGATCTCCTTCAGACACACACACACACACTTACACTTGCACAGGCCGAATACACGAAACGCGCGTGAGACACGAAGGCGGCGACGTCAAGTACGACTGCGAGATTGTCTCAGGTACAGTTTTTCATTGGCCCCGGGAGAGGAAAAAAAAAAGAATAACGTCGCTTAATTAAGGCGCTCTCACGTACGAGCATCCAGCGCTCGAGCCCGAGTTCCACGCGGAGCGAAAGCATCGACTCTTCGGTCTAATTAATCGACGATTTTTATAATTTCCTTCCGGCAACGAAAACTCGATTCGCGACGATGTTTTTTTTTCATCGAGATTCGTTCAACACGAAACTACGATTCACGACCTTAGGTTTCACCTTGCGAGATCGCTCTCGGGACTTTCAGCTTTTCTTCTGTGTAGTTTTTCTTTTTCATCATTATTATTATCAATTTTGTGTTACTACGCTCGCCTTTTGTTATTGATAAATAGGCAGACGTCTATGGACTTAAAATTGTTTGCTGTATTAATAAATCAATAAAAGTTTACATTCAATCTGCTACGAAATGTCGAGGTGAAATTAATTGATCGATTAGTCAAATCACGTCCGAAATGCCCGACTTTAATATACCGAGCATCAATTACGAACAGACTCGTGCACATCAAATTTGATCTATCGGTTCGTGCATAAAAAATATTCGAATACTAATTTTTCATGGCAGAACCGTTTTCTTTTCTTTTTTAAATCAATTTATCTATCAGCCTATCCATGAATCCAACACAATAGTTGGGCGAAGTTGAAATTCTCCTTTCGTTAAATTAAAATTCGCTTCGTGAATGGAAAGTTTTTTTTTTTATTCGAACGCACGATGACTCCGAATATCCTTGTTTGAAACTACCGATAGTTACATACGAGCCGGTTTCTTTTTTCCGGAGGAACGAATTACACAACCTCCAAATAACATTACCGACGTCTCGAACGGTTTATGTAAGAAAAAATAATAATAATATCACAATCCCGACGATTATCGTGCGAGAAATAAACGATAATAACAAATATTTTAATTTTTCGTTTTTTTAAAGAAAATTAAGAAAAAGATTTGCGAAAGTACACCGTCGCTACAGTATCGGCCGGCGGACTCTAAGTGTGCGCAATCGCGCGCATCCACAGTGAGAGAGAGAGAGAGAGTATAGACGAAGAGTCTATATAACGCGAATTACAGTCGCTACGCTTGGAGAGCGCCACGATAATGTGACATCTGTCCCGAAAATATCGCTTCGCCCGAGATATCGTCTAATTGACGACCGAGGCCGATTAAACGGCCAGATAGATAGTTTCTCCCGAAATAAATCGGAAATACCCGAACCTCCCTATAAACATCCAATTACGCCGAATCCCGACCTAAAACTGTCCAACCTAAGATGACAAAAAAAAAAAAAAGTACACTTACGAAAAAAAACCGACCAAAAAATAATTTTTCGCATGTCAAAAGTAAAAAGAAAGATTCGGAAAGGTCGCGGGATCGCGTTTCCGTCAATCTGCAATCCGAACTCGAAAGATAGCACACAGAACAACACTCCGTGGGCAATCTGGAGCTTGTGTGCGTATATAAAATAATGATCGAAGCGTGTCCCTATGTATTATACATATATATATATATATAATTTTTTTTATGATCGTGGTAGTCGAAGTCGCCAGTGTAAATATCGTAAGTATATACTTGTCATGCGGTCTGAACGTCGACAGCGATATGCGTGGACACACGACACGACACGAGACACTCACACGGTGGCGACAATCGACGACTGCGACGAGGAGGTCCCCCCTCCCCCCCGCCGGTCGTGAGGGGTGTCAAGAGGGAGGCGAACGACGAAACTAGAGACTCGAATTATCTTCGCAATATATATATTTTTTAATCCGTTCCATCCAGCCTCGTCTCCGATATTTATATTTGTCTTAACGATTTTTGTTATCCATCGTACGTTCGCCGAACCCTCCCCCCCCCCCCCTACTCTCACGAGCAGACTCCGAGACACATCTTCGATGCAGGCTAGGTAACAGGATGTTTCGGTCAGATTAAAAAAAAGAAAGATGTTTAATGTCACCAAGACGATACGAACCGAGTGCGAGGTGTGATAAAAAAATCCAATTCGCGGAGATCGAAGCTCGTCCCTCGTCCGGTTCTCTTTTCTCGAAGTGTGTTACGATAATTGGGTAAAAATAAGGATGGCAAAAAAAAAATAAAAACAAAAAGATCTTGGTGAATCGTCGAACACCGGGGGGGTGCTTGGGTAATTACATTGTTGCCAACACGGGGCTCTCGGCTAGTGGCGATGAATTTCGCGTGTATATAAATAATACATTTGTTGAAAAAAAAAAATCGGGCGAGGAGCGGAGAAGACCCGCGAGTGTGTGCGTTGGTGAGTTCGCTCTCTCGCGCGGACCGTTATCGAAACGACGGACGAATAAATAAATGGCAATGAAAATTATTTTAAAAAATTGACGAACGCAAGGCTCGAGGAAAAACAAAAAGTTCCTCGGATGTAGCCGGATGGCCGAGATCGGGACACTTCGAGAGACAGAAGGGAAGGGAATTCGTCGAATAATTTCTGCGACGTCCGCGAAACACGGGGCGCGCGCGCACACAGAGAGGAGACACGCGAGTATACGTACGCGAGAGATAGACGGCAATATGGTTGTGTCGAAGAGAGGGAGCGACGGAGGTGAGAGACGTAAGGAATCGAGTGTTTCGCGACACACACATAGGCGCACGTCCCACACACACACACATACACACACACACAGCCACAAAGAGAACCGTCGAAAAATCGCGTATCCGTTTTTTTTTCTCGTTCAAAACTCTGTCGCACAATGTATATCGTCGTACTCACACTTTATTATTATTTTTACAACGTCCCGCGATCATCAGCGACGAGCAAGCGAGCGCGACAACACCCGAATAATCACCATTTTTCTTTCTTTTTTTTTTTTCTTCTCTTCTTCCTCTTCGTTTTTTTTCCCCGTTTTCTTTTTCTTTTCTGTCTTCCTCCTCTCTCGCAACTAAAACTGACTGCTCTGGCCTCTGGCTGTGTGGCCTGCACCACAGGAACTGGCCGCGCTACCTCGCGGCTGCTATGCGCAACGTGGCTCCTGCTGCTGCCGCTCCGCGCACACCGCCGACGGACTCTCCGTCGCTGCTCGACTGCGCTCGGCCGGGGAATTCCCCCTCCACCCGCTCTCGGGCGCCACACGCCGGCGAATCTTCGCGAGGGAGAGGGGCGGCTATGGAGGCGAGGCTGGGGAACGGGGGCGAGAGCTCTGACTGTATCGTACTTAAGACGGCAACTGTAATAAAGCGATTCGGCGGATTGAGTCTAATCAATTGGGCGAGAACTGATAAACAAATTTACGATGCGAGATTAAAACCTCTCACCCCCCTCCGGCCCCCAAAACCTTGTTCCTAAGTCGGATGAGCTTGGGATACTCTTTTTAGGAACTTAAAACCGTACGAAGAGATACATGACTTCAGCAAGGCTCGCGGCGGAGCGAGAGAGATAAACTGAAAATGTGTTTCACATTTGAGGCGATCGAACTTTCTTTTTTCATTACTTTTCTTTTATAAGGCTGCTCGTTCGGCAAAGTTCATTATTATTATTATTATTGCTATTATTGTTCTCGTTATTATAGTAATAATAATAAATATGATTATTATATATGTATGGACTAACCGGTATCTTTTTTTTATATCAATTTAATATCAATTTAATTTGATGTAAAAGTCCGTGGAATAAGATTTATGTAACGCTTCGAACCAATAAGCCACAAGCTTAAACCTCCCCTCTCTCCCCCCTCCCCTGATCTCTTGTTCCTAAGTCAGGTACGTTCCAGATGTATTGACTCCTCGCGGAACTTAAAACGATCGAACTTTGATTGAAAAATAAAGCAGCTCATTCCACAGAGCATTATATTTTGCAACACCTCTTGAGTTGGACTTAACTAATTAACCGACTGCTATCCTTCTCTCGATCTCAATATATATATTTTTTGTTTGTTCTTTATCTCGGCGTCCGCGAAATACAATTTAGATAACTTTTCGACCCGAGATGGGTTTGTTGCCCGATATAAGGCGGCGATTCGGTTCTACGGAGAAAAAAAAAAGTTTGCGGGCGGTTACACGCGTACGTTTCGGTGCGCCGGCACCGCTTCCGGAATGTAGCTCGGTGGTCGGGAGTGAACCGCCGAAAGCTATATTCACGCCCAATTATTTTGCGAGCGGTTTCCGATGATATTATCACCGACCGTACGACGGTGGTTTTTTTTTCTGCGGATGTACCGGAATTCAACATATGCGAGATATCTCGGGCTTGAGAACCTTGACTTGGGAAAAATTTCATCTTTCTGCGAACGCGACGAATAGGTTATTTTCTTTAGTAAAAAAAAAAAGAAATATATATATATATATAGAACTGCGAAGCTTTCGACGACGATGTGAAAAGAAAAATCGCTTCTCCAGATTCCCGGCCTGCCTAGCAGCCGACTGCATGGACTCGGTCATCGTCACCGAAAACCCATCGTTACACGCGACGTACGTACATACGTGTGTATATAGTTCGGTTGAATCGCTTTTCGTTGACTCACGCACGCGCCTATACGAGAGGGCATATACGCCGCGTACACATCTTTGCGCCACTCTCGGCTCGGCCCGGCTCCGCCGCCGCTGCTGTGACGCGGCCGCCACGGTAGTAGGTCCTTCGCGTTAGTGGGGTATAAAAGCGTATATGGCGCCATGGCAACAAGAGGCGAGTCGAGGCTTGTGTTGCCTCGCCGCGCGCAAGGGCAAGCTCCTAAGGTGCAGACGCACGACCAAATGCCAGCATCTTTATATACATCTATACATATATATACATATATATATATATATATATGATATATGCACACAGAGTTTGTTCTTCATTCGTCTTTGTTGTATTAAATATGACGATTTTTACCAATGTAAATAAAAAATGTGTGTGTAATTAATTTTATCAATCGCATATCGTCCTTATATTTATTTATTTCAAACAATTGGAATAATATTGATTGGATCTATTATAATGTAATTATCAATAATGATAATTGTTATAATTATTATTATCATCACGGGGAATTATGATAGAATCGGAGGAGACGTGCAAATGGGGACATTAACCGTCCAGCCCTCTCGGAGTCCCGGACTGCCGATTGAGCATCCACAGAGTCCATCCTTGCGGCGAAGAAAATTCTGACGAGGCGGAAGGAGCCAAGAAAACGACGTACGGTTCGCACAGTGGGTTCGCAGAGAGGGGAAAAAGCGAGAGAAAGAGAGACAGCGATAGATCCGAGGTCCTAACAGTGTCGAGGAAGAAACGAGGACGAAAGAGACTATCCGGAACGGTAAAGAAAGAAAGAAGAGAAAAAGAATAATTTCTATAATGGTATACTTGTAGTCTAACGCCGTTCTCGCGTTGCCGCGAGGCCGAGAAATCGAGATATCCGATTACCAACCCCCTCGATAGATCGCATTACTCATCTACGTGTGTGTGCATACATATCCATACACATATGCATGTGCAAATTTTTGTCACAGTTTCTTTCTCGATTTCTATTTTCTCTGTAACTCAAGCGGCGGCTCGTGGTTTGCCGTCCGGGCGATATCGTTTAATTCGCCTTATGCATTTACTTTTTTTTTTTTTCATATATTTTTCCAACGAACTTCCCCGGGCCGATTACCCGTGATGTTCGTGTATCTTAACTGCCTGCGTCCGCAGTGTGTGGGTGCGCGCACACGTATGCGCAGCGGTACCTTCGTTATCTCGTCGCGGCGTCAACGACAAGACACAAGCGCCACTGAATCACGGGACTCAAGACGCCGTTACGAAATATAAGCGGGATGATGAGGGAGGGAAGGGGGGCAGAGTTTATCCGTTTTATATTTAGAAATTGAAGATAGGGCTCTTCGATTGACCGCGAGCAGCCGATTGATTCGATTGAACTATAGCGTTGCAGTGTACACGTTATTACGTAGTAAGTTTACCCTGCCCACCGGAATTCGCCAATTGTGATAATTTGCATTCAAGCGAGGCTGAGGAGGTCACGTGACCGAGCCTCGACGCCCGATTGGTTGAGACGGAGAGGCGGCTGGTCACGTGACCTTGGCTTCGATCGCCAGCTCAAGTTCTTGGGTCGCTCCTGAAGTATTTTTTTTACATTTTCTTAACACTCTGGTATGAAAATGTAGGGGAAAATATTTGTAGATTGGATAATACGGCAATCTCTCGAAATTCGATAGACTCGGTTGAATTTGGGCAACACCTGCCGCCGAGCTTATCCACGAATCGCAACATTGTGTTGCTCACGTGACCTCGCGTTTGAGACTTTCTATTGGACGACATCGTCCAATGGGTTTTGACGATATTCCGAATATTCCGGAATTGAGGTTATGGTACGCGTGCGTGCGCGCAGCGAAACCCTGGGAAACGTAACCTCGAATAAGATAGGTCGCCAACAACAAACTGTAGCTGAGCCAGTAAACACAGTTGACGATCTTTAGTTGCAAAAATGGTAAGAAAATTGAAGCATCACGAGCAAAAGTTGCTGAAGAAGGTCGACTTCATATCATGGGAGGCTGACAACAATCTGCACGAGGTCAAGGTCATGAAACGCTATCGAATACGCAAGAGAGAGGATTATACAAAGTAAGTTTGTCGCCAGCAGCGATAACGATTTTTTCGATAATTTCGTTGAGTATCGTTTTACACGAGCGAAATCGTATCGTCAAACTACTGAGAAATCTATCAGAGGACGAAGCGATCGACTCGCATATTTTTTGTCAAGGTCACTCGAATGGTAATCTAACGACCCAAGATCGTTAATTTGTCCGGTATCGTTTTCGGCCATTTTGGGACATTTTTTCCCACCGTTAACAAACGGAACGAAACAAACGAAACTAAATACAATCAAATAAAAAATCGAATGTATATAGCTATATATATATATATATATAAATCATCGCTACATTTATATATATGTATAAATTGATGCGAATAACGTTGATAATGTCCACGTGGGGAAATACGGAAAGATAATATTTTGAAATAAATAAACAGCTGGCCAAATTTATAACAGCCCCGAAAATTGCTCGATAAGCTATGAGGAATACGATTTTTACAGATACAACAAACTGTCCCGTGAGATTCGGGAGGTCGGTCAAAAAATAAAGGCGATAGATCCAGAGCATCCGTTCAGAATAGAACAGAGCGCTATGCTGTTGGAAAAATTGTACATGATGGGTCTTATAGCGACAAAGTGGGACTTGTCCCTATGCCAAAACGTCACCGCGAGTTCTTTCTGCAGACGAAGATTGCCGGTCGTGATGGTGCGGAACAAGATGAGTCAGGGTATCAAAATGGCCACTCAGCTTATAGAACAGGGACACGTTCGAGTTGGCACGGAAGTCGTCAAAGATCCGGCTTTTCTTGTCACCAGGTGAAATGTCATTCAATCAATAAATTGATTAATAAGTTCATCGATTCATTAATCAATAAAAATCAATTAATGAATAATCCATTGATTAATCAATAACGATTGATTAATAAATTAATCGACAAGATAGTCAACTCGAAAATTTCGTGAAAATAATCAATTTTTTTGTTATACTTCGTCCACAGAAATTTGGAAGATTTCGTCACGTGGACGGACACATCGGCGATCAAGAAGCACGTTTTAGAGTACAACGACACGGTGAGAACGCGACATTTTTGCCGAAGCTCCAAACTCAATTTTGCTAGTTAAATTTTTTTATCGAGCTCTAAATATTCGTTGTTTTCTTTGCAGAGAGACGACTTCGATATGCTCTGATAGCAGGGTACGCATGACGAGATTCACGAATCACAATATCACCGATAAACGACGAGAGCGACTATAAATATACGACGAAATATCAAAGACGAGAATAAAAAAAATATTAAAAATATTTTACTCTCCTACGAACTATAATTATCGTAGAACCAGACGATAATTATCGACGATTGGTAGCAGTGCAATGGTCCTTTGCAAATTGGTTTATTACAAAGAATTTACAATTGTTTTCTTTTTTTTTGTACCCATCGAGGTACAAACGGAATCCCGGGGCAAAAAGGCCCAGTTTCATGAATTTTTCGCCGGACATTGAGGAAAAAAAGTATCCGGTCCATTTTGCCCCGCTCGCCCCTGCGTTCGACATCGCGCTTATTGCGAATCCAACGAGCCAAAAAATGTCGTTTGGACTGGGCGATGCACGAACAGGGTCAGCGAAGCAGACGTGAGCGCGCAGCTCCCGTTGACCAGAAAAGTCTTTGCGCAGCAAACGAGCCCACTACTTTTTCGCGAAAGATATTTTCATTGCGTGCGAGGGTGTGATCTTGAAGCCCTGGAGGGCGTCCTTCGCAGCCCCGGACTGCACTTCGTTCTCGAACTCAACGAACGCGATGTCGTGACGATTCGGCACTAGACGAACCTCCTTGAAACCCGGAAACTGGTTGAACAACATGGAGAGCATCATCTCGCTGGTCTCGTCCGGCAGATTGGTAAGGAACAGAATTTGATTGGGCGGCTGCTCCGGAACGGCTGTGCTTATCACTCCGGGATGAGGCGCAACGCCACCCGGATGATAACCTGGTGCCTGTGAGTGCTTGGCCTGCTCCTTGGCACGCTTCTTCGCCCGCTTCGCCTCTTCCTCCTGCGGCGCCGGCACGCGCTTAGGCTTCTTCGGACGCTCGGCGAACGTTCCCTTCATCTTCGCTATCACGTCGCTGTCCGATTTCGAGTACTGTATTCTCTGCGAATTTGACAAAAGAATCTCTTTTCAATATCTTTCGTACAATAATTCTCTTTTTTTTTTACCCCCTGGAACAGCACATTTTACCTTTTTTTCATTCATATGTTAATAACCTTTTGGAATTATTATTATGCAAAATCGGTATTTTCAGCACCTTCCACATGCGTGATTTTTTCGCAATTCTCTCTCAATTCTCTTTGAACTCACGTGAGGTCGAACTGTCCGCTAGTACTACCTTAATTCGATAATTTCGAATTTCCAACATTTTGGGTAGAATATATTTTTAAAACTTTTTTTTTTTTCATTTTCAGCTTTTAACTTCTCTTTGTACAATTTCAATATTTAACTTTTTTGTTTACCATTTCAATATTTAACTTTTTTGTTTACCATTTCAACATTTAACTTTTTTTTACAATTCCAACATTTCACATTTTTTTACATTGTTCAATATCCAACATTTTTAACAATAGATCATTGGTAGGCATTTACTAATGGGAATTCCTGTCGAGTTTGTTAGTCAAAATCTAACACGTACAAAATAATGTAGAGTTATGAACAATCAGGCATTAAAATGAAACAGCAACTCACCATGGGCTTGTCGTAGAACGGAAAGCCCTGCATGGATCTCAGAGCGTTAGTGCCGCTGGCGATTTCTTTGAATATCACGAAAGCCTGACCTCTCATTTTCAAGGTCTTCAGAGCCACGATGTCGAGTATCTGTCCGAACTGCGAGAATATAGCGTACAGCGATTTCTTGAGTTCCTCCTTTTTTATCTTCTCATTGAGATTGTTTATGTATATCGTGTTGTTCGGACGTATATCCATCGTATCTGAAACGATTATTATTATTATTATTATAAATTTTTTCAGGAGAGGTTTAAACACAATTTTTTTTTACCGCAAGATTTCGACCAGTTCTATAGTATCGGCTTTGGTGAAACAATTTTGTTACTGGCAAATATACAAAATTATATTCGATATATCGAAGTTCTCGAAATTTATTAATGCGGAATAAAAAGAAAATGGAAAACGGAGCGCCAACGTAGCGTGCGCGAAACGTTTTTTGCTTAAATTTTTAACTGGGCGACGATGATTATACAGCAAAAATGACATTCGTGAGACAAATAAATTAGCTTGTTAGAATGATTCGCCGACAAGGTTCGTTATTATTTACACCGGGGCGTGAATTGTTCGACTCTCGAGACCGGGATAGCGTCAATTTCTTTGAGGTTATGTGTCGTAATGGCGCGTTTTCACGATTGCTTGTAAATGGTTCAGGCGCATGCGCAATCGTCGACGATGCGAGCGGTAAAACTAACCGGTAATTTTCACCGCAATTTACCACTAAAAAAACTTACGCTATGAAGAGTGTACTGTACGATCGTGAGCTTCCTCAACAGTCTATTTAATTTACGAATAATCCAACATCTACCAGAAAAACAATATCGGTAATTAAATTACCCATGAACTTATTGAAATTTTAACAATTCCGGATGCATCGATAGAAAAACTTACGACAGAATGAAATCGTACGCTTGCTCGGCTTTTATTTATTTATTTTCTATATATATTTTTTTTACTCCCTCACGTAAAAACAACGAATCGATTAATCCTAGAGGCATAAAAATCTGTAAGCAATCCATCACCGTCGTTCAACGACCATTACGATGCAAATAATAATTTCTCTCAACGACAAATAAAAAAAAGATATATATTACATGTTGTCAGTAAATTCATCGATAGGTCAGCGCTAATAGGAGTTGAAGGTTGGATACGAGTGTGGCGAATAGAAAAATCGATAATAGTCCAACGGCTCGACGACGCAGCCAACCAATCACATGGCGTTGCCATTAAAAAAAAAGAAATGCAGCTTTTCCTTCGACAAAATAAGCCCCCCCCCGCCCCCCTCTTAATGCTGATTGAATATCTTGAACAAACAATACCCCTTAAAAATCCATCCTCAAAAATGCCTAAGCGACTAATTTTCATCTCGTCCCGACGTTTATCCTGAAATATTTATAAAAATGTCGAATCCTTCAATTTATATGGCTTGCACAATGCATCGCCGAGTTTCGTCGCACGCTGGGCACTCGAGGCCTCGACGGCCAACGCATGCAACCCTTCAAGTTTCACCGTGCTCCCACACAGAGCGCTGGATCGATCGGAGAACCGTCGAGCGGCCGATTTTTTGGCGGGAACTCGGCGGCGTGCCGAACGCTCGATGATGATGTGTAGAGGGGAGCGAGGCGGCGCAGAGGTGGGGGAGACTTTGACCGGAAACGCCGCGCATAATCCGTTGAGAGACGGAAATAAATGAAAAAATAAATAAATAAAAAAAGGGAACGAAAAAAAAATTGACGCTTCATAGAACCTTTCTAGGAGATGATCCGTTAACCCGTTAGCGTCTCTGGAAGCTACTTTAATTCATTTATTCATCACCAGCCAACCATAAAAGCGGGAAAGTTGGCGAAATGACGCCGTTCATTGCCAACGCCATGACCGATGAATCTTTTGTGATTTTATCCTATTCTCTGCAACACTCACACACACACACACAATGGCCTGAACCTAGATATTGTCACTGCCGGAATCGAAAAGAAACTGAAAGGACCAAAATGTTGTTGATTTTGCGAAACGGCAAAAAAAAATACTTACGGTCATAAAATGAGGTCACTAAAATAGCGACCAGAATAAAGTTGAATGAATTAATTTTTTTCTCAGACAGCGAGAAAAGCGATCTAATAGCACCGGAAACATCCGCTCAGAATCTAAAAAAGCATCTCAAACAAAACCTAATTTTTCTTCTGTTCTTTTTAACGATCTAAAAAATATCCCGAGAAACAAAAGGTTCGACAGAATTTTTACGTTCGAATGTAACCGCTCGGCGTCGCATCGGCTGCGCTTCGCCGATTGGCCCGCCGAGCGCCCAATCAACCAATGACGAGCCGGCTGAGTAATTGCGCACATACGATATCCCTCGCTAGCAACCGTTACCCACGCCGATAACTGACTAAAGAACATCGAAAAAAATATCGTATAAAATAGAAAAAAATCGATGCTGATTTTTAGATGTAAAATCATCGTCGAGCGTCGTCGGTGCGACAAATGTTGTTCGTTCGAAGAAAAGCCGGATAATCGAGGGGGGAAATCGCGAGCGCCGCGGCGCGGCGGATGGCCGAAGCTCCCGAGGCTCCCCACGCCGCGAGGGGATTCGACGCGGCGCGCGTACCCACCGGCAGCCGAGCAGCCGCCTTTGTCCGGACACAGCGCGCGCACGCCGCACACACCGCACACACCAGCAGCGCAGGAAAGAGCTGAAGAGAAGGAGCCACCGAGAGAAGGATCCCCGTGTTCGGCGTTCGGCGTTTATAATATAAAACCCGTGAGGTGAGTACACCCGATCGCTACGCTACGGCACTACGAGTTCCCTACGTGACTGCGCGGCTCTCACTTCCCTCGCACGTTATACATATATATATATTTTTTCCCGCTCTACGGTCCCCGCGGCGTCGACGCGCGTGTGTGTGTGTGTCTGTGTGTTCAACAAATTACCATTTGATTTTTTTTCGCAACATCTTTTTTTTTATTCGAGCATTTTAGTTTTTTTTTTTTTCAACTGAATTAATTGACTCCGGATCGGAGCCGTGTTGATAGGTGCGCGAGTGCTGCGACGATATATACGTGCGAGCGACCAGGAGGGACAGAACCATTGTACGTCGAAGCCCCGTCGAAGTTGGGCGAGAAAATAAATAAATCGGTGCCGGCTCGTCGAATAATTTTTCGCCTCCCCCCACCGAGAGAAACTCCGTCGCGGTCGACATTTTTCGGTGAGATACTGTCGAGGATTGTCGGAATATATATATTTTTTTTCTTAATTTTTTCTCTCTCCCTCTCTCCCTCTCTCTCGCTATCTCTCTCGCGGACGGTTATCGTAACGTCGTGCGTGCGCGCGTCTTTCGGACAGTTCCGTCTCGACGCCGCTGGGCGAGATCGCGCGGGCAAGCCGCTACACTACGAGACACACCACGTATCCAGTTTGTGTCGTTGATACATAGGAACCCCCCACCTCCCTGGCCCCCCTCGGCGACGAATTATTTTTTTTACGGTGAGAAATATTTCCCTCATTCGTCGTCGAATTTTTCGGATATTTTTCCGTCGTCCTCGCGAGGGTTTTCGAGGCTCGGCGAATTTATCGGTTCGCGAGGTGCGCGAAACGTTTCTCGGCTGTGCTACGTCGTTTTGGTCGTTGGGTCATGGCGTCGTGACGCTCATCTCCGGCTCCCCTCCTCTAGCCTGTACCCAGTTGTACTCGATAGCGTGCAATTTTTTACGAGCCAATTCTTCCGGGATTTACGTCGAATAAATTATTTTTTTACGAATTTACTTGCATTTTTTTACCGCCGTAATTTTGCTAATTTTTTTATTTTTTATTTCTCGATCGAGCCGTTTCGTCAGTGTGGGTGAGTGTGTATATGCGTGTGTGTGGCGTCGTGTTTATTCGGGGAAATTCGCCGCGGCGTCGTCGCAACGTCGGCGACGACGCCGCGGCCCGAGACGCCGACGCCGGACCCACGCGCCGGCTGCTAACGTTACTAAAAATCTTCGTTGTAACGCGTATTATTGCGGGTCTCCGTTCGGCCTCCCCCTCGCCCACGAAACACCCATTTTTTTTTATCTCTTCGAGCGATCAAAGTTGTTTAAACGAAAGAGTCGTCGGGGCGCGGGGGCGAGAGGGGAAGTAAAAAAATATTCGGCGTCTTCGCGGGGCGACGCCAATGTCGCCGGCTCGCCGGCCAAACGTGTCAGTTCACTTTGAAAATGGCGGGGTTTTTTTACGCCTCACCTTCCGAGCCTCTCGGTCGATGCGAGAACACAATTTTTTAACGACAAATTAATCAAACGATTAGAAATTTACTGGCTAAAATCTGAAAAAAATCACGAAAAATATAGTTTTTCTGGGTATTTTTTGCATCCTCAATATTAGGCGTTTCGCTCTTGTGATGTATATATGTATACGTATGTATGTATATATGTATATGTGTGTTTGCCTAAGGGAAAGGAGAAAATCGTTAGAAATTTTCGTCTTCCGTTATTCATTTTTCGATAAATTTATTCGCTATTTTTTAACGCCTGAATAATATAATTTATTAATTGTATCGGTGTCTCTCTCATAATGGCGGGAAACGAGCGTTGCCGACGGTTTATTCGAGGGAAAACGAATTCTGCCCCTCTCCGGCTTCATCCCCTCCCCGCCCTCCTCGCTCTCTTCCACCTGCTCTCCACTCAGCTAGCAGCGTAACGGAATAAATTGATTGGTCGCGCGAGGCAGCGCGCGAGAGGGGAAGCGACTATCGGTCGGTCGGCCGGCATGGGAGGGGGAGGGGGGAGGGGTAATGCAATCGCGAAGTTGAGGACCGAGGCGACGACGTTTGCAAGCGTCAGGACGCTCGCAAATCTGTCGATGTGGAGAGGACGAAAATTCAGAATTTTTTTTATTCTCTTTTCATCCACTCGTTTCAATTTGCACCAAAAGGCATTTTTAAATTTTTTTATTATTATTTTTATTGTTATTATCATAATTTTAGCGAAAACAATTATTGGCGCCTAAAGAGTCGATTTCGCTGTGTATATATTTAATTTTTTTTCTCGTACTCCATTACGCCTCTTGGAAGGCCCAACTGGCCGTGCACACGAAAATCGATAACGGTATCTCTCAGTTTATGCCCCCCAGCTTCGAGATTTACTCGCGCGAGCTATCTCGACGATCGAGGTTCGTCGAGGCGTCGCGAGGGAGGGGGGAGGATCGAGACGATGGCGCTCCCGCCAAGCAGCGAAATCGTATCGCCCGACGCTCGAGAATGATAAATAATTTTCGTTCCATTTTTTTTGCCCCCTTGCGCTCGAAATCTTTTTTTTGTCGATGACTTTACGATTGCGCATGTTTTTTCATTTTTTTTTTAATCGCCTGGCGAAAATTATCGGGGCGTTCGATTAACGATTTTTTTTTTACGGTTGGGCTTTTTTGTATTCGTTTTTTTTTTACACTTGTGTTGAAATGAGCGTTCTGACCAATGATTTTTCATTGTATATTTATTGATTTGGTATTTTTTTTATTATTTTTTGCAGTGAATCAAGAAAGAATAAGAAAATAATCAAACATGTCGGACGACGGTTCACCGGTTGTTGAGGAGCAGAAGAAAAAGCGCGGCCGCCCGGCGAAGAACGCCGACAAAAGTATGGATAAGGTTGTCAAGGAAAAGGAGGCGGCGGTGGTCAAGGAGCCGAAGAAGCGAGGGAGGCAAGCCGCTGAGAAGAACAACTCCGCATCGCGTACACCAAAGTCCGACGAGGACGAAGCTCCTGCGCCCGTTAAACGAGGTCGAGGCAGGCCCAAGGGTTCCCACAAGAAGAAGGTGATTAATTCGCAATTTAAAACTCTGCCCATTTTTTCGGCAAGAAAAAAACTAGCTTTTAGCCTGAAATATTGAAAACGAAAAATGGAAAAGAACTTCTTTTATTTATTTTTGTCGTTGTAACAAAAAAAAATCCAATAATCCCCTGTATTTTTTCTGCAAAGAAAGAACTAGTTTTTTACCCTGAAATATTGAAAATGAAAAAAATCAAGTAAGTCTCATTCTCTACGTGACGGTTTTGGGAGAACGCACACGAAAGAAAGTCCCGGCTCCGAATGTAAAAAATGCGACGATAAAACGCATTTAGTTTTAATTAGGATATTTTTAAGAAAACACACTTTGAACTTCCACAATTTTTTATATTCGGATCCAGCGCTTTTTTTTCTTCACATGACTGTAACGAGCAAGAAATCGTGTGAGATCGGTGATAAGTTTTTGTACTGAAAAAAAAAGCTTTTTCGCCTAAAAAAAAAATTGAAAAAATGACGATTCTAATATTTGTTTATCAATTTCGAAAAGGCTGCACAAAAAACCGCCGCGGCACCTGTACCCGGACGTGGACGCGGAAGGCCGAAGAAGGTGGAGGAGAAGCCGGAGAGCGCCGGCGAGGACGAGGACGAACAAGACGATGACGAGGAGGAGGAAGAGAATTGAGAAGGGGGACTAACAATTGGACAAAAAATATAATAATTGGGAGAAAGGTGCACCGACGATGACAAACAAAAAGATAAAAAAAAAAAACACAAAAAAAAAGAAAAAAAATAATGGAAATATCCCCGGAATCGTCGCAGCGGCCAGCTGCGTCGCGTCCCTTTCAACTCCCCCCTCTTCGTATATCATAAACTTTACTTTAATTTTATATAAATAACTATCAATAAGTCGCGTCATTGTCTCATATCCTCGTCATCGCGATACGCCCATCGAGATGAGTAAAAAAACATTTAACGTAATCGAAAGATTGTCTTGACTACGCGTCCTTCGCGACACGATTTTCGCAATAACCACGGAAGCATAACGACCGAAAGGCATTTTTTTTTATTTTTTTTATCATGTCATTACTATTTTTACTCGCAACAGTGGATAGAGAGAAAACTTTTTTTTCTTTCCTTTGCAATCGCCGAAATGACTTTGAAACGGTGAGAGGAAAAATAAAATGTACGACGATAAATCATTCCTCCCTTCTTTCTTTTTTGCGAGCATCGCGATAATTTTTATCGTCTTTAAAATCCGTCAACCAACATCGCATACATGGTTTTTTTTTGTAAATTTTTGATCATCGTTTCTTACGCGAGTAAATAAAAAAAAAATAAAAAAAACGTCGATATTTATTCATTCGCTTCCGCGTGTTTTTTCAACCGACGTCGATGAGGAAGAAAACAAAAAACAAAAAATGTTATTTCACTAAACGCGGCGTCGCACGCCTGATCTTAAATCCTGACTAAAGATAGACGAACAAATTAAAAAAAAGGTAATTAAGGAATATGAATGAGAGGGACGAGAATAAATCGTTTCCAAAATCGACAAAAAAAATAAAAATAATAAAAATAAGTTAGCTGCACAAAGAAGCCCGAGAAAACAATCTCTTATCTAAGGAGATACGAAAAAAAATGTGTTTGATCTCTCGTCAAATTACAAATTTCGGGAGGGGCTTCGACGTGGAGCGAACAAAAGTAAACTTATAAGCTTTACTTTACTATTATTATTATTAATTGACTCGATTATCTTTCTTCGGAGTTTGAAACGATTCGACATTTCTCGAGATGGAGAAAAGGAACCGGTGCGAAAAAAAAGCAAGAATTAGAAATAGCGAAGCGAAAGAGGAAACGAAATGAAAACGAAGCGAAAGGGAAAAAATTTTTAAATAAAATAAGAAAATAAGAAAATAATAATTGACCGCGATCCAGCGAATTGATTAAAAGAAGAAGAAATCTGGCGTCCCGTTTACGCGACAGGCAAACCAACAGTGTGAATGTAAAATTTGTATTAAAGTAAATAAATTCACGAAATACTCTTATCCCTTCGAGCAATTATCAATGTCCGACTTTGGTGCGCAGGAATTAAACGATTGAAGGTGCGTTCCGCTCAGGCGAGACCTGAAAGTCGTGAAAATTTCAGGAAATTTTTTAAGTAAATAAAAAAAAAGAATGCTGTCTCCATTAAGAAACAAAATTTGAGAAGCAATTATTGATTTTTTTTTTTGACGTGCTAAGAATTTTTAATCGATTAAAATGTAGTGTTGAAAAATTGAAGTACATTTAAGTTGAAAAATTTCGTACTATACGCTGACGATGTACAAACATTATTTTTCATCACCATTAAATTTTATTTACTCTATAATGTGATTTAAATAATTTTTTTATTGCATTAATAATATTATTATAATTCGAATAATGTTTGAATTACACTAGAGAGACCCGGAGGACTCTGGATCGATTGAATAACGCAATTATCTATTTTTTTCGGCACTAAACGTGTTATGATTATTATTAATATTTCAAATCGGACATTCTTTTTTTAAATACAGCATTGGTCGAGATCGATCGTTCTTCATCTCGATCAATAATTACCGTTTTATCACGTACTTATCGATTTGTGTTTTTCTCGTACTTTTTTATTTATTTTTTCTTATTGCTGTAAAAAACGACTAACGTCGAGAATTGCCGTGACGAATTGTGCAATAAATTCCCTCGACGTACGATAAAGCGATACGAAAAAAAAATACAATCTCTGTTGAATCGATCGAAATTTCAACGAACTTCAATGCATTACGAAAAGAAACCGTGATCTTGAAAATGTGGTTTCGAAGATCAAGGTGAATTAGAACATCTCTACAGATAGCTTCGATATATTACGACAGAATATTATCGAATAACTTTGGTGAAGTAGCCAAGGCAATTTTGTCTTTTTTTTAAACATCCATTAAACGTTCCTTACGAGCGGAATATACAATTCTTAATATTTAACATCACATTAATGAAACATTACGAAACGAAAAACCAAAATGGAGTAGACGATTGTAAGATTGCTTAATATTGATATTATTTTTTACATGATTGTACGTGGTTGTGATTCGCGTTCGACGATATACAGTAAGTATTTATCCAGCATAATAATAATAATAATAATTTTTCGAATATAATGGCGCGCGAGTCTAGGCATTTTTGGTTGAGCGCTCATTCAAAAACTTTGCTTTGTCAACTGATGTACGCTAATATATTATTATTATTATTATTATTATTATTATTATTTCTCTATCATTCTAGCATAAAAATAGAAGTTGTTGAATGATTGATACTTTATCATTAGCTGAAGATGTGATCGATAAGAAAATAATCGAGTTTGCGTCGTGGTAGACTGAATTTTTTTTATTTTTTATTTTTTATTTCAGAATCGAAAGAAAATGCTTCAGAAATCTTGAAAATTCAGCTTAGCGTCGACGGGGAATACAAAATAAATATTGAGTCTCTATCACAGCTCGATTTGAACCGAAAAAACATTTTTCGCTTGGATTGTATTTTCCACTTTGGTTTAAAGTGTTTTTTTTAAATTCATTTTTATTCGCATTATAATAGGAGAGGGGGGGAAAAATGGGAGGAAGAAATTCTTCCGATTTGACTAGGCATCCGCCGATTTATCGTAATGAATAAATATTGCAATTGACACCACAGATTGTCAGGTTCTGCAGTACTTTTTTTGTTTTTGTTTTGTTGGCAGTACGGTGAAGAGCTTATTTTTTTTCTCGCTTCATCGGTTTAATTATTTTCCTCTTTTATACATCATATACAGGTCGGCCTTGAGGGCGTAGCACCGATACGAATATTTATCAATTTAAAAAAAAATGAAAAAACGGCACAAATTATTATTTTTTTTGTTTCTAATAATATCGTCTCGGTGCAGCGATTGAACCGCGAATCGAACAAGCTCACCTACTGCCCAGTCTTAGTGTTTTTAAAATTATTCACACCGCCATCGTTCATCAGCGTATTTCATTTTCTATCATTTTAATCCGAACTCATATTAAAAAAAAATCTCTTTCGGGCGTAGCCGAGAGGAAAGTTGGAAGAAAGTTTTGTTTTTAATGAAAGGGTTTTAGGTCAGTCGTTACGGACTACTCGATCATACTCCGTCGGTGTCAAATAATACACCGACGAGAAGGTTCACTATGTTTTTGTTTTTCTTGCACTACGACTAAATCGTGAACTCGCGAAGTGTGCCGAGGATTCGAGGGCAATACGAATGACGCGTCGATTCTCCGCATCGACATTTACTTATATTTACATCCCGCAGCGACGAAAAATCGACGTCATCGGGGTGACAAAGCGTGAAAACAACCATGAAAGATTTACAATCACGTCGCTATTATTATTTACAAGTTTTCTATCGTTGTTCGTTTTATTATCGTGTCGGAACATTAAACGGTCGAACTATTCAATGGTATTTTTCTTTTTCTTTTATAAACTTACGTACGGCCAGTCAGAAATCCCGACGCCGCTGGATTACCATAATAATGATAATAACATTGAACCGGAAGCAGCGTCGAAGAGTTCGATAAAAATGCGTCTGGCCGTTCGGTGGAAACAAAAAGTAGATTGAACTATCGTAACGATTAAAGCTAAAAGGTTGATATTATCGCTAACGAACTATTCCTCTTCGCCTCCATCCGCTTTACCGATCTATCGTTACTTTTTCTATCGCTCACGGACGAGTAAATATAACATGTGCGAATATCGATCAAAAGAGTAAGCGAACAAAAAAAAAACATAATAATAATACCCGTTTGCGTAACTCCGCGTGATTCGTCGCGGCTCTTACGTACAAGCGTTACGTAGACGGGGAAAGCTAACGGGATTGATGACTAGTTTGTTTAACCCTAAATCTTATCGATCGCGACGAGTCGGCCTCGCCCGCCGTCCGGCGACGATAATTCGAATTTTTTTTGTTGTCATTCGTAGTTTTTTTTCGATCTTGTTTCTAACGTTTGATTTTGATCGTCAAGTGCAGCAAAGGCTCTGGGAGGATCCTTACGAGATTTAAGCTCTCTTTTAATTAAGGAATCGTCGTTGTACCGGTGCACAGATTCAAGTGGAGTCTCGCCGGTTTGACCTTGAGAAAAAAAGTGTATATATATCTACTAGCCGTTAATTCAATACTGTGGTTGGCTGCAGGATGAATATTCGATCTCCGAAGCGAGTCGGCGCTCCGTCTCTACGAATATTAATCAACGGACAATAATACTTGCTAAGAGTGCGGGAGGCAAAAGAGATACGATTGAGTCGGATTCGTGCTCTGGTACACAGAAAAAAAACACTTCTCATCCGCAAAGCTCCACTATTTTTGTTCCCGTTAATTTTTTTTTTCGACAAAGCGTATTTTTGCGAATTGCCTTGTTAAATTGCAATAAACAAAATGGTGGACTTTCGCGGACAAGAAATGTTCGTTAAATCCTCGAACCTATTATTTTTTTAGCGTGTATCTACAATGTTGTACCGCTCACCGCCGTCGGTAAGAATGTTGGCGAGGTAGCGAAATAAATCCGGTCCATTATTTTCAAAAAAAAATTTCATAAACGGATACGATAAATTTCGAATCTCCCGCTAAATTTTTGAAACCCGCTGTGAAGCCCAATCGACATAACATCGAATGAAGCTTCGTTCATTCACAGATCCAATTTTTTTTTTCATTCGTCGCGCCTTCGAGGTCGAAATTGAATCTGCGTCGTCCCACCTTAGCTTCGACGATAGTCAATCCGCAGTCAATTTTTGGCGAACGTGAAATAGTTTCGTTCGACTCGCCTCCTCCTCGTCCCACGAAGCGCGCGTTGTTTATTTTTTTCTTCTCAAGCCGTTTCAGCATTTTCATAGGTGAAATGGAAGAAGTAAGGGTGCCTCAGACGAGATCGTCGTTGCTGGAGCGCGAGGACGTCGCCGCCGCCGTCGCCACGGCGGGCACGCCCTCGCCGGCTTCCGGTCAGTGTGGCCCGAAGAGTTCAGCGTTCTCCTCGCTGTCCATCGACTGGTAGCCTTGCTGCAATGTTACGAAATCAATTCTAAACGTTACTCGCGACGTAGCCACAGTTCCGAGGCAGGGCGACAGAATTATGATTTATACCCTTCGCTGTCGGCTGCCGAAACCCTCGTCCAGCAGTTCGGTCTCCCAGTCGTCCTCGCCTTCCTCGCCGGGATCGAAATTGTAGAGCGGCATCAGCCTATGCCTTAGACGCTCCAGCTTTCGACGTCTTGATACTATCAGCACCTGTAACAGTCAAATATTTCATCTTTCATCTTTCATCCTTCATCTTTCATCTTTCATCTTTCATCTTTCATCTTTCATCTTTCATCCTTCATCTTTCATCTTTCATCTTTCATCTTTCATCTTTCATGTCTGGACGAAAAATGAGATTTTCAAACTAGAAGTGAATTCACTTTAGATAAAAAAAAGAGATTTTCAAACCGGAAGTGAGTTCACTTTTGGTCGAAAAAAAGAATTTTAAACCGGAAGTGACTTCCCTTTTGGTCGAAAAATGAGATTTTCAAACCGGAAGTGACTTCGCTTGTGGTTGAAAAATCAGATGTTCGGACCGGAACTCGGAAATATTAATTTCCGGTTTTTAAAGCGCACGATCCACAACGGCTTTTTAGTATTTCATATCTCATGCTCATTGAGCGAATACGGGGTTATTATTTGGGGGCTTACCACTGCCGATAGAACGATCACGAAGATCATAACCCCGAGCGGGACGAATATGTACTCGACGCCCTCGGGTGGTCCGAATTCGTCGAAAGGATCGACCGTCGTTGTCGTGCTGCACGTTTTGGTTGCGTTCGTGGCGTTAACGATTCCGGTTGTTGCTGTCGTGGCTTTCGTCAAATTCCACAAGGTCGGCGCGGTCGTCCGAGCGATCTGCGTCGTTGTTGTCGTCTTCGTCGTAGTGGACGTCGTCGGCGATTCAGTGGACGTTTCGGTCGTTGCGTCGACGAGAATCTTGGTCATTTCGGTTGTGACGACTCTGGCGACATCGCGCAACAGGCCGATCGTCACGGGAACGATGGTCGTTATGTTTTCCTCGTCCATGGCCTTACTTTATCAGCAACACGAGCGAGTGATCGAAAACAATTTGAAACATCATTTTTAGTGCACTGTAAAAAAATTAGTATCAAATATAATGTACTGGTACTGGAAATTGTTATGCATAAACTCGTATATTAAATTTCATGTACAGTTGTGATGAAAAATTAGCGTACAGTATTGTAAAAGAATTTAGAAATACCTTTCCTTTAATAATTTACTTTAATTTTACTGTCAAATTACTTTAAATCCAATAATTTACATTATTTTCACTGTAGAAGTTCATTAATTTTTCTTTACAATTGTATATTAAATCAATGTGCAAGTTTTTGCATAAAAACTTTCAGTCCAGTGCATTAAATTTACAATTTTTTTTAACAGTGTGGGGTTTTCGGTCCAAGTGAACAGTATGGAAGGAAGAGGTACTGAAGCACTTGGAAGCTTCGTATTTTCGCTATTACGTGTCATCCGACACGGGATTACGATTTGTTGCAAGTTAGGTCATGAACTTGACAGTTTCATAAAATAAAAATAGAATTCAAGATCGATTGTTCGAAAGTCGGTAAAAATCGTTGAAGTGAAACTTTAACGCAAATTTGAGAAATTACCTTTAATTGATTGCATTTTGGCAATGGCATTAAAAAATTTATTGAATTTTATTTTATTAGTGTTGCATTACATTTTATTACAACTCCTTATGATTGTTTGTATCTACTGTTTTTATAATAATAATAACAATAATAATATTATTATTATTAATAATAATATTAATAATAATGTTATTAACAATGTTAATAGTAACAATAACAAAACAATATATTGTTAATAATAATTATTATCTTACGACCAAAAACAAAAAAATTCAACGTTGGCCAAAGAACAAATTAAAAAATGGTTCCGACGTGAAAATAATAATAATTAGTCGAAACGCCTAGCAACGAATGCTCGTTTGATTTTGAGGTTATACCCAGTGAGTCAAGAAAGCAGTTTTCACCACCAAAAAAAAATCATTAATCCCTCGTATTCAATATTTTCGGTTGAGTTAAATTTTTTTATACTCACGTGGAATTTCGAAGATTACTCGACATCTCGAATGGTCACGAGTGCGTTCACGTTGATCCGAGTCTCCCGAGGGCCCTTGTCCGGAGCTGCATTACTCCAAAGTGAGGTATCAATAATGCAACGGTGTAGTACTGGGTCGACCGTTCGTACCTTTTTTCTTTTCCTTTTTTCGGTGTGTGTAAACGATGATTATTCCTATTATTATGACTCCAAGAATGACAGGTAAGTATTCTTTGCGCACGCAGTGTGTACACACTCGAGAACCCTCACGACTGTTGTATTCGGTTGTTATCACGGGTGAAATTTCAACGCGATAAGAATCAATGTAGCGATAACAGAGGGCCTGGCGCATAGCCGACGACAACAGGTGTTTCCCTCTTGCAGAGAAACCTCAAACTCTCGCATGATAATGCAGGTGGAATTTAATCGATTACCGTCCGACAGTAGCGACGTACGCTAAGGGAGGTCGCCCTATTGGGATCGAAGGATTTTTTTCGAACTACTGAAAGAACCTTACTTCGTCTAAACTTGTTCGTATGAAGTTCATCTGGCTTGTCCATTCGAGCTTGCTCATCTGAGCAAGCTCGAATCGTCTGAACTTTTGTTGGTCTGAACGTTTAGTAATCTGAATTTGTTCATTTGAAATCAACAAATATTCGACGATAAGGTGTCTAACTTTGAAACGGCGAGAACAAGAGATCAAAGGAATTACGCCGTGGACAGGGCTCGAACGAGTCCGCTTCGATTTTTCACACGAAAGGACGCTTTGCCGTATGTGAAGGTCAAATGTAACAATTTTTCCCGGCGGACGTTTTCAACGGCCACGTAATAGGTACATTTAAAATGCACGGCTGCTCGAATGCACCGTCGCCGGCGAATGTACTCGGAAAGTGCTCTCATAGAATATAAATGTGACAGGGAAACCGATCATTATCATCGAGTTTAAAACACACATCTACGTTACATCGATCCGCGACATGGTCGATGCAAAGGGTACTTAAGTGTGTGTCCATTCAAGGTCACACTGACCAGCATGGGTATGGGCGCTTTACTAATTTACCCAATAACACTTCACCGATAATTTTTTTAACCGAACTTTTTATTTTTTGTGATAAATATACAAGGTATTTATCAGGGTAACTTGGCGGCTTTGCGGACACAACAAATTCCTGAAGGCCGATATTATTGAGCCCTGGGATGTGAAATGCAACCCAATGACCTTGAATGAGTTGGAATTTCACGAGGTTAAAAAATACATATTTTAGAAACATTGAGTTACACGAGTTGACATTTTCATTCGTAATTCTTGGGATTGGGCTGGTATGTGCCACGATTGTTTTCATCCTTGAATTGGCAATTCACCGTTATACATTTAGAACCGTTAATGTGAAGGGAACAGATTCTAAGTCGACTTGTCGACGACCAATGTGTTACTTGTCGCACCTTGGATGAACGTCGGCCTTCGATGATCAGGGATTTTGAGTGATGCATTACGCGTTTAACTATCGGTGGTCTTATAGCCGTCGGCTTGCCGTTTCGCTTGCGAGAAACGCCGCACCATTTGGCCATCTGGCGGCTGAATGTCGGAAACTCCTCGGAGTTTCGCCTGTCACAAACGGGCTGGTTCAGCAACCACAACTCTACACAAACGTATGTAATATTCACAACGCCTGTATGTAAATAATGAGAAATGTCAACGTTACAAAGTCTCATTACATTATTGTAATGGTATGCAAGTTACACCCCATTAACATTACCTGAACATCACCAAAGTTGCACCATCGTTGTATAATTATTGTTAAAATAACTGCAACAGACCGAAAGGACACGTAACATTTACAATTCCTGCATATAACAAATTATACATTCGCGTTACATTGCCGTAATAAAAAGTGTTCGCCGCGTGGTTTATTTACCCAAAACACAATTAAATGTAATCCTCGCGTTTCACACACGAATCATTGAAATATCACGACATGATAAATCAGCACTTCCTTTATTATATAACAGTAGCGAAAAAATGACCGGGACCGTAACGTACGCGGTATAAATAAAAATACAAGAGAGCTCTATCCAGTGATTACGCGTGAGATAAAACATGGTTGATAAATAAGACACTTATAGCATTTATAGCGACGGCGGGAGACGCGTAATATGTGTGCAATAATCATCGCGCAGAAGTCTTTAAGAGTTCAGTGGATCGTCAACTAAATGACACGCGATGATCCTGCGACAAATATTACCGATACAAGCCCACAGTACACAGTGAGGGCAAGGCTCGTATCTCCGATCGCCGAAATTATCATATAATACATGGGACGGGACATTTACATTATAGCGTCTCTACGTCAGTCTTGGAGATAGGGTTTGTGGCACTAAGATGACTCGATCGCGTTGAGTAGGCATAAAAAAACACACCCTCGCGTTACGACCAATCCGGAACCAGTCTGAAAACCAACCGGTCGATCGGTGCGTCAAACCGACTCTTGTCCCAAATTCCAGAGGTTGATTATCGCTCCATTTTTCGAAGGTTGGTTTACAGTCGAAATTTTCCAAAACAACCGCACCCCATCCATCCCCATCCTTCCCGTCTGGGAAGTAACGTCCGAGGGGGAATTTGTCCGGGGAGATTTTGTTCAAGATGTAGCCCGGACACCTCTTTCCACCATGCACATAGAAATCTTAATATTGTTGGTTTAACAAAAATCGATAAAAAATGGGACGAGCTTCGATTTGTCCAAAGTTGGCTTGTTGCCGGATTTTCCCAAAACAACCGCCCTCCAACTTTCCACAATGCACGTAAACCTTGGTATCGTCGTTGGTTTAAAAAAAATCGATCAAAAATAGGACAAGAGTCGACTTGGCGTACCGATCGGCCGGTCGGGTTGGAGTCGATTGCAGAAGAACAAACCCAACCCAACGCAAGTTCTCGGGTGGTCCGCGAGGGGGTCGCTAATTCGGCTGGCCATGCGCAACGGGGGTTTTATCGGCATTTCGAATCGATGACAGTGGCGGACGGTGATGGGTTGCTGTGATGATCGTTGGTGCCGGTGGGATTCGGTCTGCCGAAGCCACGCGTCCCGTCCGGTCCCGAGGGCATTCTCGTGACGTTCTCGGGAAGATGGGCCATCAGTACGAATCCGCTGTTGCTGCGGGAACGAAATTGTCCCGAGCAAGAGTCCGAGCTCGAGGAGCACGAGGAGAGCCGACGATTGTTCGGGTCGAAGAAGCCCGAGTCGCGGCTGCACGACGAGAGTCGTCGAAGAAATGGTCCGCAATCGGCCGATCCTCGACGTCCCGTTTGACCGTAAAAACTGTTGGCGTTCGAGTACTCGTAGCCGTAACCGTAACCGCTGGTCGGCGAGCCGGGCACCGAGCCGGAAGCCGAGCAACAGGAGAATCTTCGTCCCTGAGTGTAGTAACCGACCGTCGGATAAACTTGAGCACCGTTCTGATGTCCGTTGTGTGGGACGTGAGGATTGTACATGCCCGGTGGAGCGTAACCGTTCTCCGAGCCCGAGGAACACGATGAGAATCGTCGGGCCGGATAACTTCCGGTGTCGGAGCTCGAGCCCGAGCCCGAACAGGAGGACAGTCGCCGAAGAATTATGCCGTTTCCGGTGTTATCGACGCCGGTTATCGAGCACGAGGAGAGACGCCGCGTCAGCCACGCTTCCGGCGAAGGAGGACCTGCAAGATACACGGAAATGCAATCAATAGCGAGTTCTCAAATAATTGTTTAAAAATAATAAATAATCTAGTACGTAAATCGTTATAAATCGAAAGATCAAAATCGCCTCCGTCTTACCCTGGAAAGGGGGACCAGAGTTCGGCGCAAAGGCAACGTGATGGCAGACCGGATGAGCTCTGGGCTGCCTACCGTTGCGCGTTACTCGTGGGTCCTCCGCCTCGGAACCGCTCGCGCAGCTCGACGAGTTGTACGCGTTTTCCCTCGCGATTCTAGCGTGGACGCTTTTCTTCGTGGCTGCAACTGGCTGCTGTTGCTGCTGCTGCTGCAGTTTTTGCTGTTGATTCTGCTGGTTCTGTTGCTTCCTCTTTTTGTCGGTGTTCGAGGACTGCTGCAGCTCGTAGATTCGCGCATCGCCCAGGGACATGCTCAGTGCTGCCCTCGCCGCGGCCGAGTCAGTGAACTCCACGAGCGCGCACTCTTCGCTGTTCGCGAGCTCCGGTCGCTTGGCGATGGCCTGACGAACCTTGAAGAAAAAAAAATCATAAATAAATAAGAATACTAAATCCAACTAAGGTAAAGGTACCAATGAGTGGACACGTCCCAGTTACCGGACAACTGGCTCGAATTAAGTTTATAACGAATATTAAATAAAAATTAAATTTAAAAAGGTTAAATTATTGCAATTACTGTTAAAATGGTATCTATAATTAGTAACTGATATGCATGCAAAAGACCGGCATAGTCCATGCGTAAATGATAATTTAATTGTTACATTTGCTTCATAGTTGATTTTTGTGGTCCCACACTCGTACGCGGAATCGTGAATCGACAGACCCAGTGTCGGGACACTGGGCGAGACCCGAAAGGGGTTATGTTAGCTGGTTTTCGATGCAACATATCTTATGTGTCTTATGTGTCTATGAATATTCATGTTTTATTGGAGAAATTAATACAACACCCTGTTCTCATTGTTGTTGCCACGAGCTAATTGAGTTCGTTCATGATTACTCTCATGGGCCATTGGGACATTGGGACATGTTTCCGTCCGAAAATCTGAACACAGCCACGAATGGCTGTCCAGCCCACTGGTACATTTACATGTCCCAGTGTTTTCGTGAATAAATATTTTTCAAGATATTGCAAAAGTATTTAATGGATGTGTTTTGAATACTAGAAACTCTAACCTTGAGATTGGTTACCTCTGTTTTCGAAAATGATCGATGGATGACAGTGAAAATTGGGGTTGAAGATAGATGTCACCTTAAATGTCCAGCCATTGGTACGTTTACCTTAATTTTCTTAGAGACATTACCTCGGATGGCGCCGGATTGCCGGGTCTGAGTACCCGAATAAGCACGATCTCGCCGCAGTGACCGAACAGTTCGGCGACCGATTCTATCGACAGTTTGTCAACGGGAAGTCTGGCCGCGAGAACGGTTCTCGACGGAACCGTCTGATCGTAAGGTGGCAACGGATCGCGCCTTCTCAATTTAGTCCCCTGCTCGTTCACCTCGAGCTTCGTGGATTTCGATCTCAAGGCAGCGCCGACGACCCTCCAGTCGCGACTGAGATGTTTCACCCTCTTGAAACTCGAAATCAGCTTCAACGACACGTACCTGACATAATCATAATCGTAATCATAATCATAATCATAATCATAATCATAATCATAATCATAATCATAATCATAATCATAATCATAATCATAATCATAATCATAATCATAATCATAATCATAATCATAATCATAATCATAATCATAATCATAATCATAATCATAATCATAATCATAATCATAATCATAATCATAATCATAATCATAATCATAATCATAATCGTTATAAAAATGGGGAAATCGGAAAAAAATGATCATTGTGACCAACTTACCCCTCTTTGTTTCTCTTAACGTGCTTCAGTAGAAAGGCATCCTTGACGATATTCTCGTCGCTGAAGTAAAATTCTACCTGGGCCGATATCTTTTCGGCGAGTTCGTCGTCGCACTGCGTCGCCGGATCCTCGTCCTCCTCGTCGGTAGTCTTTCGGTCGGTAACGTCGTTCGCCACCACCGTTGTTTCTTTATCGACCGTGCCGTTAACCTCACCGTCGATCTTGTCGCTTCTCGGCGTCTCGTCGCGGCCGGCAACGACGGCGCTGCTCTCGATCTCGGCCTCACCGCTCGTCGCGCCACCCTTTGGCTTGTGACGAACGTGCATCTTCGCCTGCGACGCTATGCGACTTATCGACGCGATTCTCGCGGTCTCAGACGTCTCCAGATCGGAACTTCCGCTGTCCGAAAAATCCGCGTCGGCCTCCTCGCCCTTCGAGCCGCGCCGGTCGAACGACAGACTCACGTCGCTGTCCACCGACGATATACTGTCGCGCGTGTCGGACTTCTTCATGGGTGGCGGTGAAAACTTCAAGCTCCCCACCTCGTCCATTAGCTCGCGCTCCTGCACCTCGAGCTCGTCCATCCCGCCGTTCTTCTCTCCAACGATGAGCAGGAAGAACTTAAAATCTTCTCTCGCAAACTCAAATTTAAACGAACTCGTCGCCTCCCGCCATTTCTCAACTTCCGCTCTTTTCTAATCTTTAAAAAAAAGATCTAACAGTTATGTTTTTTTTTTTAACACTCCGAGAATGTCCCGAGGATCCAACGATCACTCAACGATGAATGAACATTTTTGCCGGTCGCGTTTTATGTTTTTGCACTCTAATTAAATAGAAAAAATTAATGTCTTCCGGCCAGCCCGCTTGAGGGGCAGGGGGGGGGAAGTGGACCGGAAAAGTACAGCCGGTAACGTCGCGCGTCTTCCCGGCGATTTTTCGACGACCAAGCGGGTGTAAAGAGCTTCGCGTGTGAAAAAAAATAATAAAAATAAAAATAATTTAATAAATTTTCTAAAATTTAATTGTTTCGCTAGGAACTAAATAACGGATGATTGGGCAGTGAGAGCGAGGGGGAAGCGAGTGAGGAAGGATAGCGGATGGCGAGTAGCGCGTGCCGTGGGAGTCCGACTAACAGTGGCCTTCCGAGTCCGAGATCCGGACTTCTTTAAGTACTTTCGCCACGGACAGCCGGACGGACACAGAGAGAGAAGCGCGAACGGCGGACGGCGCGCGATTCGCGCATGCGCGCCGCGCGGATTTCGGCGAACCCCCTCCCTTCTCGCGCCTGTGGACGAGGCATGCGTCTCGGGAGAGCGTTCGCTCGCTACCGGCTTTCGGGCTGCCTGCCGTGCTGTCTCGTTACGCTCGGCGATTTAACGAACGAGAGCGCAGACGGCCCGCGATCGCCCCCCGAGGGCGTCCCTCAAAAGGCGACCGGGACCTCGCCGGAGGTCGCGACCTTCCACTGCCGTATGCCGGTCAAGAATCACACAGCGGCTCTGCGACTTATCCTTGTTCCGTTCGCCGCTGTTTTGCATTCGTCGGGTACGCCCGACGATCCTTCCTCGATCGGGCGTTGTTGATCGATTGGCGAATTAATCCGTCGACGATTTCGCGATCGTACCAGAGATGCGAGAGGCAAATTTCACCGGTAAACTTACCAGCTTTTTTACCGTAAAGAAACGGCACGTGACAACTCCTGAAATTACGACTTTGGTCACGCAAGCCCCACTGTTGCATTTAAGTTTTTGTGACGGTAAAATGATGAAAAATAAAATCGTGGAAAAATGTATGAAAAAAAATGTACGGCTTAAAAATGTCTTTTACGGCCGGTAAATAAGGGGGAACAAAATTGTCGCCGGTATTTTTACATCGTAAAGTTAAGAGAATATAGTTATTTTTGTGGCAAGGGCGTCGAAAGGGAGTTCTTGACGAGTCTGAAAATGCCGCAAGAATCGAAGGCAAGTGCGGCATTCACACGAGTCAGGATTCCACTTCTAGGTCCCTGCCCTTCACATTATTTTTCCTAACAAGTTCACGACAATCACGCTTTTCCTTTTTGGGCAGTGTGCGCAGAAAGACACTTTCTCGCACTAGTGCGTAAAACTGCCATTTTCGCACCGAGCGAAGTAAAGTGCCTTTCTACGCTCACTTCACAGTATCCGTATTTTAATTTTACACAAAATTAAAATACGGATATTTTTACATCGTTAGGCTGATTGCTAAATTTGCTATCATCGACCATCATTTTCAGACGAGTTTCAGGATTGGTCCCGAAAGTTTGGTAGAAATCGTATTCCTCAATAGTTTAAATTTTTTTGCAGCAGGTAGGGGGGGGGGAGGAAGGGCGGGGCAAAAGGGACTATCTTCATCCAGTCGCACGTAAGATGGCGTACACTGGTCCGTTTTGCCCCGCTCTATCACCTCTGCACAGAAAACCGGACTTATTAATGGGTTTTCTCGAAAATAATACTCCACCAATACGTTCGTCGTCTGGAAGCACGGTTATTAAGATTTCTTTAAAAAAAAAATCATTTCACGTACTGGATCACATTTGCAAGCAAGGTGACTGTTCTCGCGTACGCAAAAGCGTTTAGCTTCGAGAATTAACGAGAGTGGCATTATCGAGCAGGGCTGACGAGTTGACAGTCGCCGAGGATTCTCCGAGGTAAACATCGACGGTCAAGACTTCGCGACTTCAAGTACGCGAGCCTCGAGCCATCGAGCTCACGGGCTCGTTCTGCTTTCTGCCTGCGTTCAGTACTTTTATTTACATTAAATAGCAACGGCAGCAGCATTGAATTGCACTTTATTACTTACGTCTCGCATAACTCGGTCGCGGACGCTTTTGTTTTTTTCATGTGAAAATTAAAGAGGCCGTTTGCCACCGGATGGGATTAGTTTACATGCTATTTATAGTACAGTCAATAATACCGTCAACCTGACGCGTCAGCAATACCCAAACTATCCAAGCTATCCAAACTATCCAAACTACCCAAACTACCTAAAATATCCAAAATATCCAAAATATCTAAAATATCCAAAATATCCAAAATATTCAAAAAAACCCAACACACAGATTAACAAAGCGCTGAACGAATTTCTGGGTGACTCGCAGTATTACGACCGATGACAACTGAAAAGTATTAGTGACGAACTTTGCTGTCGAATAGAATAGCGGTTGCGAAAAATATGAGAGGGAAGCTCGCAACAGCATTGTGCTGATTTGAGATTGAGGATTGGGTAGGTCTCATCGCGTCCCCATCGTGTGTCGCTCGTTCGTTAGTTTTTTGTTTCTTTTCTCACACGAGCGAACGAACGACGCGCATGACCTCCAAGAGGTATAGGTTCTCGTAGCCCCGAGCTATAACCGAGACTCTCGATATCTCGTCGCGCGTTTCGTTGTCGCATCCGGACGCTGCGAGCATAATAATATATGGGTCAAGTGCGGCTGGTATCGAGTATAAGGAGAGAACCCCCCCGTGTTTGAGACATGTTTTACACACGGGGGAAAGGAAGGACTCTCTTACTCCAGTATCGGCGATCATCGTACGCCGACACACCGACTCTAAGGCCCACCGGCTAACTTGTGTACACACACATGCATGCGCGTATATTTCGCCCCCGGGAGTTCGCAGGCTATTCGACAATCGCTGACCTCCGCAGGGCTTGTGAATTTCAACGATCGAACTCCCAGCCGTTTTACTTCTTAAACTGGGAATTCGATTCAAATTGATTGAAATTTTCAGGGATCTAGTCTAATAATAATAATAAATAAATAATAAATAAATAATGAATAAATAATAAATAAATAATAAATAAATAATAAATAAATAATAAATAAATAATAAATAAATAATAAATAAATAATAAATAAATAATAAATAAATAATAAATAAATAATAAATAAATAATAAATAAATAATAAATAAATAATAAATAAATAAATCAGTTTCTTATTTGATATTTAGGATATTTGGTAAGCAGCGTGAGAGCCTCCTCGGGCCATGCCTAGATCGGCGATAGGGGAGTTCGGTTGGACTAAGGAAAAAAAAAAAGAAAAAAGGTCTAAGTGTGCCGGGTGTAATCGAGTTAAATTTTTACGTAAAAGAATTCGAGTCACCGGAACAGTGTTGCGAGCGCATGGCGCGACTCTCGGCTTCGCCGGGCACTTTTAAGGTTTTGCCGATTATGCAACGGGTGACTCGCGCGTCGCCGCATTCGCTCGACGACGTAGGCTGTAATGCTTTTTGCCTACACATCCGAGGAAGATACACACGCACGACGGACACCGGCAGCGGCAGCGGCCTGGTGTGTGAATTCCACGCGCGGTCGTCGACGTTGTTCATCTCTGTATCGCAGCTACTTTGTGCCGTTCCGTAATCGAGGAAGCTCTGCAGGTACGGCAATACAGGGTGCGTCAAAAAACGGTAACCGCACCGAGCGGTTATTTATTTATTTACGAAAGAGCGACAATTCCAGGCTATTATTATCCGATACACTTCGTTATGCATCAATTTAATTTATTTAAGAAATTATTGGATGTTTGTTAGCATGAAAACGCGTCATTAACATTAATTGCTTCCTCATAGAGAAAGTTTTATTTTCAGAAAGAAAAAAATAAAAATTTTGAGATTTTGATATTAATTCATTGGCTATTTCTGACAGCTCTAAAATCATTTTAAAAAAACCGAAACTTTGAAACCGGAAGTGACGTTTTCTCGTATCTTGGCACTTCCAGTCAGAAACTGAGAATTTGAAACCGGAAGTGACGTTTTCCTGTATGACGTCACTTCCGGTCAATAACCGAAATTTTGAAACCGGAAGTAACGTTTTCCCGTATGACGTCACTTCCGGTTAAAAATCGAGATTTATAAACCGAAAGTAACATTTCACCGTGTAACGTCACTTGTGGCTTAAAAGTGAGAAAAGGGAGAATTTTGCCAAAAATGTTAATAGAAAAAATGAATTGAAAAATAACTCTAATTAGTTAGAACGGATTTTGGCGGCCCCTGTACAGAAATAATTGACGAGCGTGCGTGTCCGATAACGCGTCTCGAAGGATACGCTCGCGCAATGACGCGATAATGAATGGAAGAATCGTATCGTCGTTGCGACGATCGAGTTGACGGACTATCATTAAATGATAAATAATCAGAATCCGGTATCGCCGTTAGACCGCTCGTTTAATGATTGATAACGATCATCATTATATGTAGTACGTATTATGCAGTTAATGCAGTTATATAGGATATATATACACGTCTAATATTAACGACGGGTATGGCGTTCTCACGCGAGTCTTATATCCGTCTCGTAGCAAAGCATCCCGTCCCTCGAACGTGACAACAGAACATCGCGTCGACGGTTAGCTGTTTACAATTATTTACCGTCGTATATTTTTTTTTTTATATTTTAATTTTTTTCATGAAAATTCATCGTGTGCAAAACGACGTTTACATCGTCGTGAGAAGAGAAAGAGGGCGACGGGGAGGGACAGAGAGCGATATAGGAAGAACGAGAAACCGAAGGCTACCGGAGCCTCGCATAGATCCTGTTATATACTATTTGTGCGGGACAGTTCCTGGCCACTGGAAATACACTATTGTGGAAAACGTGAGAAGCTATCCGTTAACGTAGTTCGTTCCATTTTGCACGTTAAGAACATGCGAAACGCTATGGAGTGCGAGAGAGATGGCATCAGTGGCGCTCTCGGCGCAGCGAGCGAGACAGGCTGAGGAACGTGTTTCACATGCTCTTAAGGTAGTTGTTACATTTTTTTCAAATCTAGATTTTTTTCTAGAATTTTTCAAATTTAGATTTTTTTCTAAAATTTTTCAAATCTAGATTTTTTAGTTTCGAAATGAACCGCCAACTTAACTATTTTCCTTCATAAAAATTATTCGTTAGCGTTCGTTCACGGCTTGCACATAGAAAAATTCGTGATCAGCGGGAAAAAATGCATCGAACTCAGTATCGACACGAAGAGTGCATTTTTTTTGTTGGTATGACGAATTTTTTGAAAAAACGATTTTTGGTATTTTTTTTGAACAGCGATATGCATGCTTGCCGATGGAGTTGGGTGAAATCCGAGGTGTCCTTCGTGTTCTACGGGAAAAAGTACACGAGATAGCGTACTTTCAAAAGTTTCCCACCACGTTTTTTCGAGCCATCAAAGGTCGCCGAAGAACGCCCACAAAACTCGATAAGGCAGTAGCGCTGGCAATTTCTTTTTGGGACAAAGTGAAATTTTCAGAAAAATGTTTCTCAGCCACTTATTTCCATGTATTATTTCTCGCTGAACACGAATCCGAAAACAGTTTCGGCGTACGGCCAAGCCGAACATCGTTAATCCCGAAAAACACACTTTTCTCTCTTCACTTCCGGTTAGACCGGAAATGAGTTTCTCGCGAAGCCCCAACACGCCCTTCGACAACCAATCGCCGGACAAAAAACATCGATACCCTTCGATAATTTCTAATTGTCGATTCGCGAGGAAAAGGGTTGTTCCACGAGAGATAATTAATTGACCGGTAATTGACCGGTTGAGAAAACCCAATTGAACGAAACGACAAACAATTTGGCAAATACGGATAAGAGCTTAATTAAGCGACTTCGCGGAGGACTCCGGCAGGGAGCGAGAAGGCGGAGGTGATTCCCCCCGGGGCATGTCTTATGATACGTTTCGCGGTCGGTGTATCGTCGAGGAATTAAAAGAACACAGCAGAGAGAGACCGAGGAAGACGGAGGAAAAAAGACAGACACCGCGCCGCGGGATGTGGGTCAGGGTAGCCCGCCAAATGCGCGGATCAAATTTATTTTCGATTCGTCACCGTCGAGCACAGGACTGCTGCATTTATCACATAGAGCGAAAATGTAACGCCGATCGTGTTAATCCTCACTTAGTTTCGTATGAAAGAAAAAAAATTACAATGTTTATCTACGCAGTAAAAAAAGTTTGTACTTTTTACAACAAGTCCACAAACGTCCACAATCTTTTATTTGTTAATTTATTTCACGGGAAATAAATGGCCAGGTTTGTATACTCAAACCTGAACAAAAGACTGTCACTTTTTTGACAAAATTATTTTTACGAAAGTTCGTATTGCGATTTTAGAAAATTATTTTTTACTGTGTAACTATTTAATGAAATTATGTTTTGTTCAACAAATGGCGAATGCTTCATTTCCGGTATGAAATCGGACCTAATCGTTTGTGTGAAATTTTTATTATCTCTTATTAATTAAATGTCGTTCAAGAAGAAAAATCATTTTGTATTCTGAAAACAAATGTGAATCAAAAAGATGACCATCAAAGTGTTACGTCGAAGTCTCGTGAGGCCCGAAGAACCGTGCACAGGAAGAAAGTCGCGATAGATCGAGGGAGCGATAAGGCTTAGGCGAAACGTTGAGAGCCACTGCGCTCTGAGTCAGTTGCTAGCAGAAGCTCAACAATAAGGACCGGTGCGAGGCCCCCGGGGTGATTCGCCAGGATGGCCATGACCATATTACAGGACAGAGGCTCCCAATGGTCCCCCGGCAATCACGGCCGACGACTAATTACTTTCAATACAAAAAAAAACGAGAGTACGGATCCTACTCGGGCTCTTTAACGCGTCGGTAAGTCTCCGATTCCTACATTACCGACGTTTCTATACTTTTTAGAACCATAATAACCTTATCGAGTAAACAAAAGTTTCCCGATGTTGTTTGTCATTTCTCGAAACGCCTATAACTTTGCCTGTTAACGCACGTGTTTACGAACGTTTTTTGTTGCCTTCTGTCGTCGATCTTCTCGCGACTCGGTAAGACGCATCCGGTTTTTTTCTTTTCTCAATCTTTATTGTTTTTCCCGTCGACAACACCTACAGGAATAATCCAATAATTCACGCTCACCTCTCCGCAGCACGGGGGATCCGCCGGCATCTACGCAACGGAGTGTTTACTCTTTTCTCATGGACGCGGAGAAAAACGTAACTCTTCAGTTCCACAATGATTATACAGCGCGTATAATGGCGGAATTATAATGCGCGTTGGCTACCGGTCGTGAAGGCACATCGAAGGTGAATGTTTAAAAAAGGGAAAGTTGCGAAACCGTGTGTGCCCCGACTGCCGGTGTGGGCTCAAAATTATTCTAATGGAAGTAACTCCGGGGATCTCGAGCCCGGACGAATTTCGTCCAGCGCCCGTGCCGACAGGGGGAGCGGGTGGCGGGCCGAGCGTCGATGCCCCGGAGTGGTCTTTCGGTTCGACGTACTTATAACTTCGTCCGCCAGTCACTTGTCCTGCCAAGCGTTAATCGTAACGAAATCGGGACATCTTAATTCAACCGATTTTATACCTTGATTCTTGTTAACAAATAACAATTTCTTTCAATTTTTAAAATTCCTTTTCTTAACAACGATTTAAGGATGTATAGAAGAAAAAAAATGTTTAGGTTAAAAAGTATTTTGCCCGATTTCGAGAATCGGATACGGAGAATGTTACGCAATACCAGTAAGGCCCCAGGTGCCCTACAATCGGGCACTCGAGCATTATTAATATGTTTCATAATATTGGCTCGCTTCGGAGTTTGATGACATATCTGATTTACCCTTTAGAGCGATGTTGCAGCGAATGTCGCACGTGTCCCCGATAAGCTATTACTCAAATTGCCCGCCAGCGTCGAGAACTCTCCGCCTCCGTGCGTCCCCTTCGCTGTTCGAGAGCGTTGAATTCGACGCTTCGCGATTCCGATCTTCGGAACGAAAGCTAAAATCGTTTAATCATTTCTTCACTCCGCAGACACAAGCGTGCCCCTCCCACATATCTTGTGCCATTCAACTTTGTTTATGCACCAATCACAGTGCTTGATTGACGAACCAAACCAATTGATTGGTTTCTAAACCGATCACATTGTCTTTATGCGAAGATTCGTAAACTTGACAAAAATCTGCAAAAAAATATTCGCCTTCTTTTTAACAATTTTTTTTTCCTTCATTAAACAAAACGTATTCCGGACTTTAAAAAATCGCCGAATTGTCAAGAAAATTAAATGTGATTTAGGTGAAGGGGAGAGGTTTGTCAACTGCACGAACATTTACTGTCTCGGTAATATTTTCAGAACCATCTCGAATCGCAGGATAGCCTCAGGAATAAAATATTCCGCAAAAAAACAACAAGAATGAAAAAAAAGTCGGGTTTCGAAGAAAACGATCAAGACCACCGAGAGAGCAAGACTCCGAGAGCGTATGTATAAAAATACATGTGTAAGTAGCCGCGTGCAAAGAGAGCCCCGGGGCTGAGAGTGCGGAGAGGTGTCGAGGGGCAAACTCGAAATCCCTTGACCCAGTATATCGCTGTTGAGACCGGCCGCTCCGCGTACCTTTACGCCGTTCGGGCTTGCGATCGTGTGTGATTCGACGATCCACACTCGACGCCGACACTACACTTGCCATTTTTCTTTTTTTTTTTCACGACGACGGGAAGTGTCCTTCGAGCTGCGGATCCGGTGCAGAAATCCCCAATGTAACAAACATCCTGTCGAAACAACTAATATCTCGAACGCAGCTGTTTCGCAGCTTCTCGCCATTTTTACAAGCGGCAAGGAGAGGCCGTCGAAAAAAATGATTGCCGAAGGAGAATAACAATTTTATGATTACGATATTTTTTTTCCAGCGGACGATAAAATCGCCCTTGAAAGACCGTACACGGAGCTCTGGTGGAGCCCGCTTCCAGAATTAACCTAAAAAAGAATTAGTTTTGGCAAAGTGGCGCGACGGCAGAGACGTCGAAGCGATCGTGGAAGATCGTCTTACCCTCGACGAACCGGACTTCCGGTAGCCATTTTCTTTTTTCATCCAAATTTCCTATCGGGGGATACGATTGTGTCATTGTTTCTTTCTTTTTTACGTTGCACACCACTATCGTATATTTATATTTATTTATATATACAAAGGTATATACGATCGTTGGACTTTTGACTGCTATGTTTATAGTTTTTTTTTGTTTTTTTTTTTCAGTTGTAATCATCATTCATCATCGTCGATCGTCATCCTCTTCGATAATAGTATCGAATTTACTATACTACGTGTAGTAACTATAGCGTATCTGCAGCTACAATTATACATAATTATGATAATAATAATAATAATAATAATATAATGGTACCTATATATGTATTAATGCTATACAGAGTATGATAATGCGTCGCGCGGACATTTATTGCCGAACTCTCGAAACCATTTGTTTTTTTTTTGTTTTTTCATTTTATTTAACACTTTGGTGCGTCGTTTAATATTTAAAGCAGCTTGCTTTGCTTGCTCTCATCTTTAATTTTTTTGTTGTCATTGGGTCAATTCGCGATTGCGAGGCCGCAGGGGGACACCGAGATTTAACGCGATAGCGACGGGATAGAGCGTGATATTTCGAGCACGAAATTACGTGTCGTATGATGAGAGCGTGTCGTCAGAGAAGGGAATTTTTTATTATTTTTTATTTATTTTTTCCTCAACTGTCTGAGACAGTTTGAATTTTTTACTCTTTCTTTACGCGACAAAGTGACTTGATGATATTTTTTCTACTCTCGATTCATTCTTTCTTCGATACACATGCCTAGGGAATTTTTTTTTTTTTTTTAGTATTTATGGTAACTTTAGGTTTCGTTAACACGCCAATGACAATAACTATATATATATACTATATATATGTATGAAATCTATGACATTAGTGACGGAAAGCACATTTTTATAGCGTGCGATGGATTCAACGGGCAACTGCGCATGCGCGTTAGCTACTGGCGCGTGCGATTGCGCAAACTCCAGGGCGGGAAAGTTTTATCTACCTTTTCGTTTCTTCGTTTTATTTTTGTTTGTTTTTCATAGCCACTGGGTAACTAATTTTTTTTGCACGTCTCTGGATATACCTCCAGTTTTCTTTGCTTTTTTTTTCTCCTCATTATATAGAGTCACATATGCGATATTAAATATATCATTTATACGAATTCTGGTGAAGTCGTTTTACATGTTAGATTAGTACAGCTAGTTTATTTGTCTCTCGTAGGCATTCCCGAAGGCTTGCGGTATGAAATTACGAAGATCGATTCTGCGATTATTCGTCCCGGTCATAATCGTCATCGACTCTCTGATTTTTTTTTCATTTATCCTCTTTATTTTCATCTTTAATAGTTTCTGTATAATAGCTTTTTTTATTATTTTTTTTTTAGTGGATTTCAGTCGGCACCGCGCATCACTTTTATCCTATACGACGATAACTATCATATCCTATACTCGGATTAATAATGCGTATCGGGCCACTCCACACGAAACTCGAATTATCCACGAAACTCGACTAGTCTAATACGAAATATTTTTTTCCTCGATCAATTTTTTTTGCTTCTATGGCGTTTTAGATTCGGACTCGAATTAGGATTTCTATTTATTATCTTAGGAGAAAAAAAAATCTGTGTTGTCGGCAATAAATTTCAATAATATAAAATATAAGTTCGCGCCCAGTCGGTAACAAAAAACTGTAATCCACTTTTTTTTCTCCATCGACCTTCAACTTTTCCCGGAATAATGTTATGAGCGTTTCCTCGAAAGGTCGAACACCTTTGAGAAAAATGGATTACACTTTTTCGCTACCGACCGAGTCCGTTTCACATCGACTCGTTAATAAATATTTATTTTTAACGATTGAGAGGTAACTCGATCGGAGCAATGGAATGGTCGTTGAATCCTGACTCGGCGTCCGAACTGGCTAAATAGTCTTTTTCTTCATTAAAAAAAGAAATCTTTTTTTTTTTCGTTCCTTTATCATCGTCATTCGACTTGCTCCTACATTATCTCTGTACACACACACGGGTAACAAGACACCTTTATTATCTTATCCTTTAAACTACTCTTTTATCGCAATCATTCTCGCGTCGCAAAGTTTTTTTTTTCTAACATTTATCTCTACTGTACGTCCCTGGGATTTTGAACGTGTCCTCGTCACTTTCTATATTTCTCTTCATTATTTTTTTTATTTTTTCTATCTCGGACTCTGAGTGAATAAACAACGTCGAGTGTGATGTGTGAATTCGGTCTGTCTCGCCTTCTCTCCTCAATTCTCCACGTATTAATTCAATCATATTTCTTCTTTGTGATTTTAATTTTTTTTAATATCCTAGAGGTATTTTATACTGAAGTTAGCGGTAATCTTAGTAGTACCATTAATATGTATGAAGTTTGTTTCGTTATTTTTATTTCTTCAATTTTTTTAAATTTGTTTATTAATTTTACTTATAACTCATTAACGCATAAGGGTTTTTTTTTGTATTTAGTGGAACGCAGTTCTCGCACGATAATTAAGGGCCTCCGTCGTCGGCGCGCTGTCGCAGACAGGGTAAAGACGATGTAGTTCAATAGACAGTGGTGGACACTGTGCGTACGAATTTTAGCCCAAATCGAACCGATCACTTTTTTAGTAACGTAATAATCGACATTATTACGAATTACGAATTAAATGATGAACTTTGAAACAAAATTCTTAATGAAGTTCCTTATGTATTTCACTACGAACTTCACTATGAATTTCTTTTTTTTTGTTCATACAAATCTATCGATTAAAGCTGCGTTCTGGCTGGCCAACAATCACTGACACGATTTAAAAAATAAAAATAAAAACATAAATTCAATTTTGGTCACCATATAAAATAAACGGTACTTCGCTATAGCTCTCCAATATCGTATCGCGTAAGCGTAATTGACGCCGATCCTGAAGTCCAGCCAAAACGAGCCTCGAGCTTTACAAACAAAAATTGAACTCCTACATGCGCTAGACGAATCTCACGAACAATATCGAAATACAATTTTTTTTTCTTTAGGAATATATACAGGTATTTTTTATATTTATTTTTTACTGTTCGGTTTTTTCGTTAACCGGTCGTAGAACCCGTTTTTTTATTTATATTTAATTCTCGAAACATCGATTATTATCGCTATTATGATGTAGTAAACGATGAAGGTTACAATGAAGGAAAAAATGAAGAGGCGAAAATCGAACAGGGTATACGATATATACAGCTTGCCTCTCACCCGCTTAATTACCCTCGATTCGAGACCTCGTTGTATTTTTTTTAATAACGAACATCGACGATTGGAATACGAAAAAGGGGCAATAATGTCAACGGCACGACAAAAATTACGAGATAAATTGAGGGATAGAATATAAAATGACTTGGAAAAAAAAGAAAAAAAAAATATGATGATATATACATCAAGATTAAATAGGCAACGAGTAAACACCGAGTTCGCTTATACGCGACCAATCCCTCAACAATAAAAAAAATATATATGTAAAAAAAAAGAATTCCGATTTGCCCTTGAGGGATTCGTCGACGATCGCGAAAAATCTGAACACCATAATTCTTTGGAAAAAAACAATTGTGTACTACGCTCAGGACTGACGAAGCTTCGTATATATATATATGTTAATATTAATATCATTAACATTAATATATATAATGTAATATAATATAATTATTAATATTAATATTATTTAAATTTGAACAGAGACGGGTTTGATCGGAGGACGACCTTTCGTCGAGGAATCGCGACTGGTAGTTTCGTCAGTCGGCGTTCTGTACCGACTGTTAGAATTATTTTCTAGACGAAAAAAAGAAAATGAAAAAAAAAACGGAAATTGGACATTTCTGATCCGCAACTTTGTCGATAATTCGTAATTAATAATCAATAGCTTAAATAATCGATCGATAATCTTAACAATTAATCTCAATTAATCACACGTTACGCAGTCATGATATGACGCTCACGTTCACTCGCACCCAATCATCATCCTCGCAGCTTAATTACTCGTCGTTTACAATAATATGTATATATATATATATATATGTATATATTTTTTTTTCCTTAAAGGTTAATCAAACGTTTATGCATTTCCATTGTTTCTGCCTTTCTTTTTTGTTCTTCGCTTTACCTCACACGTAGCTTCGACTCTAATGCAAATATCTCTTTTCAATTTGTATGTTGTGTGTGTTGATTTCACGTGTTTCAGAGAATCCATTGATTTCCGGCAAAAACAATAAAATTTATTTTTTCTTTAACAAAAATCCTCGACGATATAAAAGTCTCCTGATAGTGGAAAAAAAATCACCAGGTCCGAGTATAAAAAATCCCAGAAGAATTTCAATTTTTTTTCAATACTATGTTTTTTTATATTTTCTATTCTTCAAAAAATCAAACCCCTCCTACAATTTTTAATATCGAGACCCGGCAATTTTTTCCCGTCATCGGAACACCGTTACGAACGATCAGCCGCGTGGAATTTTTTTTTCACAATAAAAGAAGATAAAAAATCATACGTTTTATTGCCTGAAATCGTGGAGTTTCCCTCAGAGGATGTAGTCTCGGTCTCGAGTTTTTTAAATGTATTCTTTAGCTTTAGGAAGGCATATGAGGATAAGATATTCGTTATTATTTATGCACGATCTTGATCGGTAGCGGGGCTGTGCCGACTGCTCGTCTCGTTCGCCCCCTTTACAATAATCGTTATTTATCATTGCTATGAAATACTGTGGTGTGTCTGTGTGTCTGTCCGTGTGTGTTCGTATGTGAGAAGGCAGAAGTGCAAAGACCTCGCCGCCACTCGCGCAAGCCATCAACAGTCAATTAATTAATTAATCAATTAATCGGTCAACCGATCGACAACTAAAAAAAAAATTAGTCGATCGACTAACTCGATGACTTAGCCGATCTATAAAACACCCGCGCCCGGGTACGAAGGCTTACGCAGTAATTTTTCGAAATTTTATTCACGTTTATTCGATTCTCATTGTTTCTGCTTTTCGTCTGTATTTTTTTTTTTTTTTTTTTTCGTTATCTTTTCACCCTCAAAACTTGCCAGTCTTTTCGTGCTTGCTGAGCTCCAGCGCCATAGCGAGCTCGGCCTCCTCCTGTTCCTTTATCCTGCGGCGTTCCTCCTCGGCCTTGAGGCTCTGCTGGGACGCCCAGGCGAGCTGCTGTTCCTCGATCATCGTAAGACTACCGACCGGCGCGATGTTGTTGCCGTTCTTCCACGCCCCGTTCCCGCCGCTCTTGCTCTTACGCTCGCCCAAATTCAGTTTCTGCCTGAACGCGAGCGCCCGCTCGAGGCTCAATTTTTTACCGCTCCTCTCGGGATTTATCGAGAACGCCGCATCGTAGTTCACCGGCCTCGTAGTCTTCTCCGCGAATGTGTCCGGAAAGTCGAGCTCCTGGAATTTAACGTTGCTGTTCGCGTCGCCGAAGGCGTTAGATACGTCGCCGGTAACGGCTTCGAGCTTGCGATTTTTCTCCGATTTTTTCAACATCGGGAAAGTCTTCGAGAAATCAGACTCGAAGCCGCCACGGGCGAACGACTCGTTGTCGTCGGCGTTCCGGTGACTCGTCTCGAGACCGAACGGGTCCAATTGCTTTCCGGCATTGTTAGCGTTCCTCGTGTCGTCCGATGTGGGCTCGTCGGCGAAAGGATCGGCGATGTCGAAGGGATCCTCGTAGCGGTAATCCCTGAAGGGGTCCTCGGTGAAGTCCGGCAGCTTTGATGTCGGCGTTGGGGTCGACGATGGAGCGACCCGCGGTCTGCTGGTGACCGGCCTCGGCGGCACCGACGCTGATCGGCTGCTCGGTATCAGTTCCGGCTGAAGCATGGGTTTGTGTTTTTTGTTTTTTTTTTTGTTTTTGTGGATTTTTTTTTGGTTTTTATTTTTTTTTTTTGGTCACTCGATCGAGTTTTTGTATTCGATGGCTTTTTACTGAAATGTGAAGAAGAAGAGGTTGTGCGCGCGGATCGCGCTGCGTTATCGTCTGCGGTCCATTGGTCCTCCAACCTGCACACTTTTTTTTATCATCGCATTCCTACTACGCTACGTAAGGAAATAATAAAGAAAAAAAAAACAAACAACGAAATATGGCTTACGGAATAAATTAAAGGGAAATCATAAAAATTAGAATTGGCGAATTACTGTGACGACGATTTGTGATGGCAATGATACGGAAGATATCAGAGTGCCTCGACTGCATGCTCCGGGATTGCACGGGGGTTTTTTTTGTCGGTGGATTAACTGAAAAAAAATTATCTCTGCCATCTACCTAAACGTGAAACGAAAATTATACGCTCGTAAATTAATACACTTGTATGGGGGAGGGGAAAGGGGTGATTTTTTTTAGAGGCAATTCGATGGAGGTGGAAATGGGAAACGTTCCGGATCGACGTTGACTTTGGTTGCACTGTAAAAAAGGTTTTTATATTTAACGAACACCTCTGAACCACAATTTTTCTTTCTTGTTGATTTTATCATTTTTTTTTGCCAACGAAACAGATTATTTAAATATATTTTTAAAAATGTACAATTTTTAAGCAATCGTGGACAGTGCAAAAACCTTTTTTACATTGTCAAAATTGGGAACAGGAGACTGCGCGTGACGTGGAAGCGCCGTGTTCTCGTGAGCGGAAAAAAACGATATGAATAAGATATTAAAACATGAAATACAGGCAACAATCGAGTAATAAAATGTAAGCCAAATAAATAAATTTTTTAAATAAATAAAATAAATAACTAACGTGAATAATGAACTTTCATGAATTTCAGTAAGTACCTTGGAGTCGAAGTTAGCGAAATCAGCGAAGCCAGTAGTGGTGTTACTGGATGCGAACGCGTTACCGTTCGCGTTGTCGATCGTCGGTTGCTGAGCGGCGAACGGATCGGAATTCGCGTTCGCGAATGGATCGGGCGTCGGCGAGGGTGTCGGAGGAGCTGGTGCGGCGCGCAGCGGCCCGCCGGGGCCTCCAGGTGCGCTCGCGGGTCTCGGAGGCGCCGGCCGGGGCGGCGGCTGTTTCGCCTTCTTCGGCGGCAGCGCCGGACTCGGACTTTCGGCCCGAGTCGGCGCGTGAAGATTCGCGAATGGGTCCTCGCCGAAGGGGTCTTTCGTTGCCTGCTCGACAAATTTTAAAAATATATATATTACATACATCTTTCGGAAATAAATAAATCAATTCGCCTAACGAGACGTTTTGATAAAAATATTTTTTGAAAAATCAACATTTTCACACATATATCAAACAGATTATCGGTGGTGGAGAATAACGGACCTTAAATTTTTTAAATACCATACTTGTGCCGAAAACGTAGAATTCAGATCGTGCCAAAACTTAGACGAACGCCGACAACTTTTGTACAAATCTATATTCTACAAGCGGTGAAAACTGTTCGACCCTCCAAATCCGTTGAACGATAATATTTAACTTCATTTAATAATTAAATTAAATTAAATTAATTTAATCATTTGACACTCAATTTTTGTTCGATATTCAATTCGTCGGGAGACGAGTGACTAGATTTTGGAGAGTTGAATTTATAGAGAGGGAGCCCCACTTGCTTGAAAATCAAAAATAGAAAACTCAACCCGTCGCTTAGAGTTTCGTTTTTTTATTTTAATTTTGCAAGGTCGCAGGATTTCCTCTTAAAACAACACAAATATAATCGAAAAATAAAGGATGTTGTGCATGGGTCTACGAACCGGTGTTCCATCCAGGTTGGACTTTCCCTCCCTTCTCTTTCCGTCACCGAACGGATCGAACGGATCCTGTTTTGTCGCTGCGAATGGATCGCTCGCGAAACCGCCGCCAACGACACCCGACTGCTATGTCCACGGTATTAACCGGGTCCACGAATGAAATGATCAATGAACGACTGCTACGCCACTACGCAATTACGACAAAAAAAAACTAATGTCCTAATTAAATGAACTCACGGCGATCGGTGGTTGAGCGTCGAACGCGCTGGCGAACGGATCACCCTCGGCCGACGAGCCGAACGCGTCTTTCGCTTTGCTCGACGAGAAAGGGTCTTCCTGAGCGCCGAAACCTTGGTTCATAGAGGTGCCGTTCGAGAACGAATCGCGATCCGCGACGCCGTTAATTTTCGACGCATTTCGTTCTTCCTCGCTGCTGGAAAATAAGGTTTAAAATAAATAACAATAATACATTTTTGAGAATCAATTTTAAAATCGATTTTTAAAATCAACTTTGAAAACCGATTTAGAAAATCATCTTTAAAAACCGATTTTAATAATCCATTTCTTTACAAAACTATTTTAATTATTATAATAGAAAATTGCAAACTCACACGAGGTCGTCGATTTCGGGATTGAAATGGAGACTCGTTTCGGGGACGAGGCTCGGATCGCCGGCGGCGAGTGCCGAGTCGTAGATCGCGATAGCGTCGGTCATCTGTCTTTGCTGTTCTTCCAAGTGCGTTATCTTCGCTTTCGCCTGGCTAATCTGCAACTGGGTGTTCTGCAGATTTTTCGTGAGCTCGTTGAGCTGCTCCCTACTCTTGTTCTGTTGCTGCTCCAGCTGTTGTTCCTCCTGGCGGAGACCCTCGAGTTCTTGCTTTTTGGAATTAAGCTCCTCTTCTTGGGTGCGCAGAACAGATTCTTGTTCCTCCGCTTGCTGACGCAGTTTGTCGACCTTCGGGCACAATCGACGATCGTTAAATGGACAAGTTACAAGTCGGGCGTTGCGTCGAACGATTATTATACGCCATCGCTCGTAATAGTAACAGTATGGAAAATAGAAATGCTATGAAATATTAAGACTGTGAAATAGGTATACCATGTAATAGTAATAGTGTGAAATAATAATAGTATGTAATAGTAATAGCGTGAAATAATAATACTATGAAATAGTAATACTGTGAAATAGTAATAGTATGAAATAATAATACTATGAAATAGTAATACTGTGAAATAGTAATAGTATGAAATAGTAAGACTATGAAATAGTATTACTGTGAAATAGTAATACTGTAAAATAGTAATATTGTGAAATAGTCATACTATGAAGTAGTAATACTGTGAAATAGTAATACTGTAAAATAGTAATATTGTGAAATAGTCATACTGTGAAATAGTAATACTGTAAAATAGTAATACTGTGAAATAGTCACACTGTGAAATATTAATAGTATGATATAGTAATGCTATGCAATAGTATTGTTGTTACATGAAAAGCGTTAGAAAAACGTGAATAGGCGTACAAATGCAAATTAATGAAAAGCGAGTGTGTTGTTACGTATATCAATTGGATTAATTTGACATCGAAATCATGCTCGGTAAAATGCTCAAAATTCCCGACCAGTGTTACCCTTCCCAAAAACCGAATATTATTTTTGTCACTTACTTTCTACAGGCTAAACGATAATACCCGGGGACAGATTTGTAAACGTGAAACGTAGAAAACGTGATAGACGAAGAAAAAAAAAGAAGAGGATTATAATAAGATTGTTCATGATTTTTTGTATGTACCTTTTCCTGTTCCTCGCGCGTTTCCCGCTCGATCTCACTCAAGTCTTTATCTACCTCAGCTCTCTACAAGCCAAAACATACATGGGGGAAAAAGAAAAAAAATAACAAACATTGTTAAATAACGAGTGCGAATGAATAAAAATGTGAATAAATTAAAAACAAAAAAATTGGTCTATCGTAACATCGATTGATAGATAAACGAATTTGCCGTTCGAGAGAACGTTGACAATGAGACAAGGGAAGTTGCGTTCGAATTGGTGAACAAAAAATGTACTGCGCAGTAAAATTAAACTAGCAGTATTACACTGTCGAATTGCACGTCTGTAAGCTTGGAAAAAAATGCTATATCCGTGCATGTATCCGTGCGCAAACTCGAGCAAATTTCCAGCCGACAAACGAATCGACGATGCCGAGCGCGGCTACCTGAGCTTTGAGATCGTTGAGTCTCTTCTGCGCCTCGCCTCGCTGGTTCTCCAACTGCTTCAGAGTCGCGGCGAGCGTGTCGAGCTCGCTCTGGAGACTCTTTATCTCCCCGTTCTTGATCTTAATGTCGGCCTCCTTCTGGGCGATGTCCTGCTCCATCGCTCGCCTCTCGCGCGCCAGGTCCGCTATGTCCTTGCTTATCATGTCGAGCTCGGGATTCGAGTAACCCGTTATGTTATTGTTCTCCTGCAAAAAAAAAAAACTCCGTGTTACAAGCGAAATTCAATCATTCCGCAATTTCTTGCTATGTACTATGGACTTTAGAAACAGGAAATAAATATTTCAGGAAATTTACAGGAAATACGTCACTTCCGGTTTGAAAATCTCATCTTACGACCGGAAGCAAATTTGTCGGATTCAGAAAATTTTACTTCGGAAACCGCAAATTTGGCTTTCCGGATATTTACCGGAAATACATCACTTCCGGTTTGAAAATCTCATTTTCCGAGCTGATCAAACCGAACCCGATAAAAAAATGAGATTTCCAAATATTAACATTATTATTATCTCCATTATCATTATTATTATTATTATTAAAATATTGAAAAATAATGTTCCTAATGAAGAACGAAATGAAACGTGGAACACTTCGAAAATAAAATTGTTCTATAATTCGAAATTTTTCTCGGGATACATTTGATTCCAATAATCTGCCGAGTCTCGCGATTGTCGGTCCACTGCGCTCAGAGCCGAACAAAATTGCGGTCGCTGAGCTTGGAATCGATAAACTTTCGTTTGTAACGATCCCGTGACTTCTCGAGTCCGCGACCGTCCCACTCGGGGCCGTAGAGCTCCGCGAATCTGAGAAGCCTCGATTCTTTCTGGAGCTTCTTCACGCTGCGATAGCTCTCGGCTCTTTGTTCGTCGAGGGCGCGGGCTCGTGGCGTATCGCGGATCACGAGGGCTCTCCCGACCCTCAAGCAGCTCGACAGGTCTTCAAGGTGATCGGCCGAGGATTCTCCAGGACGATTGTCTATCTTGCGGGAATCGTCGTCGGCTCGACTCATATTTTCTCGTTAGGAAAAAAAAATTAAAATCCTCGACCTGTATATTTCTCGAATAATATTCTCGACTGAAGGAGAAGACAAGATTGGACTTTCGAACAATCGAAGGCAAACTCGTACAACTTCGCGCCAGAGTTTGCTTTTTTTTTTGCATAATCGTTGAATAAAAAATGCATGAATTGCAATGTTTCTCAGAGAACTCTTGTGCGTTCTTCTCGCGATGGACGCGGTCACGAGTCTCGGCCTGCCTCGAAAGCTTCAAAACAGATTCGGCTCGATGAAGAAGAAGATGAACAAGTTGATGAAAGGAAAACCAGGTTGTCAGCTCGCAGAGCCCAAACTCGATACGCTCACCAAAGATCGAACTATACCGAAAAAAAGAAATATACCTGAAATGAATTTAATTTTTTTTTTGTGCAATATGATTCGTTGAAATAAACTTGGAAATTTTCGATCGACTATAGCTCGCTCGGTGCAATAAATTATTTTTTTTTAAATAGATAATCATTTATCCTTTGTGCAGCATTAATACGATATGGCAAAAAATGTTGCATTGATTTAATAATTGTAACAAAAACTTAAAACAATGAAATTCTGAATTTTTTTTTTGTTCTTGGAAGGAAATGAATTGTTTCTGGACATAAGCGAACTCGAGTATCCGGGAGCGAATCAGACTCTGAGACAAGTTTATCGAGAACAGTGGCGAGAGTATTACGATTGTTTGAGGGAGAGACACGAAGAGGCAGGACCGGAGAAGACAACCTATCCCATTGCTCTTCTGGCCCTCGAGGGAACTTGCGTCACGTGAGGATTCACTTCTCTAAATATCGCTCTATCGAGCAAATTCCACGGATCGAGTAAATTCCTCGGATCGAGTAAATTACTCAAATCGAGCAAATTTCTCGGATCGAGTAAATTTCTCAAATCGAACAAATTCCTCTGATCGATAAAATTCCTCTGATCGATAAAATTACTTGGATTGACAAAGTTTAAAACGCGCAGATTGAAATGTAAGCTGTGCGTATCGCCGGCCGAACTGCACACGAGCGAGTCGATCGAGTGGTTTTTCAACAGCAGCACAAACGCGAGCGTCGCCAACGTGCCGGTCGACAGCTCGGAGCATGTGCTCGTCACCCCGGACGAGAGGGACTTAAAGATGTACAACATCCAGGTGCGATCGAGAACCCATCACGAATCTCCCCAACCAGAAGCGATATTTTCTCTCTCTCGAATTTCTCAGCCTTCCAACAGTTAAGAATCCCCTTAATTCCCAGATGGGCGAGGCGGGTGTTTACTGGTGCCAGCTGGAGGACACAGCCTCAGCGCCCTACTATCTCCACGTGGCGAACGAGGAAACCGAGATCACCCGTCCGGTGCGTCCAGAGACCGCGCCCAGGGCGGCGAATCATCCTCTTCCCCCGGACGACCTCGAGGACTTCGGTCTGAGGGTTTTCTCGTCGTGGAGCCCGTGGTCGCCGTGCTCGGCGTGCGACCGGGTCGGGCAGAAGATTCGATACGGATACTGCACGATATCCTTGCTCGGCAGCGGCGCTCACAGGTTCAACGCCAACGAGAGCGCACCGCTATCGAGGCACGGCGATCATCCAAGCTCGACGATCCGCCGTCGTCGCAGACAGGGTAAAGTAAAAGAACTTAGAAATTCATCCGAACTCCTTCGCGTAACCAGTCCGCGAGCCCGAAATCGGCTCATCCAAATTTATAGCACAAGCGCTATAAATCCGCCTTTTTCAGTTATGAAACTGAAGAACGGCCGAGTAAGAGCTCGGCTGGCCAGTAATTCAAGGTCTTCTCGATCACATTCCGAGCCGATCTGTGGAAAAGACAAGAAATATTAATTCGGATTTTATCGAGAATTTTACGATCTCGTTGCAGTTATTGAGGAGGAAACAACGACGACATTGGCAGAGACGACTACTCTCGTTTCGGAGGAAACGACGACGGAAGAGAGCCAAGACGATGAGATTAAAAAATCGCCGGAGGAATTGAGAGAACTCGCCCTGAGCGTCTTACCGATATTTCGCAACAAGCTCCCATGCAGGTCGCCCCACACTCCGAGGGACTTACAGAAGATCGTGCGGATCGGTGAAAGAAGAACGGAAATTATGACCGGATTTTGCAAGGTTTCCTGCACAAAATTTTCTACGGAAACCTTCGAATTTTTTTTTTTTTTGCTTTTAATCGAAATTAATCGATTCAGATTAAATGCCCAAAGAACGTTGTCTTCGAGGTGCGGGACAAATCGGGCAAGGTGCTGGAGAGCGCGAACAACAGCGCCGGAATTTATTCGATGGTCCAGGGAATGCCCGAGCCTCGTCCCTCCGTCGAGCGAGTGACGATTTATCGCAGGCACCAGAAGAAAGCCGAGCTGAGATGCCCGGGGTAAAATTTTCATACTTCCGTTCACTCTCCGATGACGATGGACCGTAAAAAATGAAATGAATTTTTTTACAGAAATTTGAACACGGACGTTCCGGTGATCTGGCAGATAGGCACGAAGATATTATCACCGTCTGTTATAGCCCGCGAATCCGACGGTAGGATCACGATAGATTCTCGTCAGCAGATAGTCATAAAAAAATTGCGCTTCGCCGATTCGAGTATATACAGCTGCTGGCAGCGCGGCGAGCTCGCTGGAACGATAAGGCTGGAGGTGACCTACGAGGTCGAGCTCAAGGTCGATCATAGGGTATTCATGATCGGTGCCATAGCGATCGTGGGCGTGATGCTCACGGTTTTCTGGCGGGCCTTCAAGGGCCGCAAACGCTTCACGATGCACTGAACCATTTTTTTTTAAACCTAAAAAAATTATTCTAAATTCTTTTAAAAAATTATCCTCAATACGTAAAAAAAATTATTCCGAATGCTTGAAAAAAAATATTCTGAAGACTTAAAAAGATATTTGACCGAACTTCGGCGATATTGGCTCGTTACTCACAACAACGGTATCGGACATTTTCCTGAGCGAGGGCGGCATCATCTCCGGCGAGAGGCTCGTCGGCGGATCGATGCCGCACATTTTTCGCTTTATGAGCCACATAGAGAGAGCGAATTGTTCCTTGTTGAGTTTTCCGCTCTGGCAGAGATCGCACAGGCCCCTGTTGGATAAAAATGATCGTCGTCAAAAGTTCCTGACTTCGTTTAATCGAGGAATTCGAAAAGAAGGGAGTAAACTGGAAGCCGCACCAGATGTGAGCGAGGTCGCCCTGAGGAAGTCCGCTCTGCAGGAAAACGTCCTTGATCTCCGAGCCGGAGACGAATCCGTCCATGTCCATGTCCGCTTGGAGGAACAGTTTGTCGGCCTCCGCTTGATCCTCCGCGGTGACGACCCACTGCGGTGCTGCCGGAGCTACCTGAAAATTGGAGGAATAAAGTTATTTTTGTCATCGGAGATGGAGAATAATTTTTTTTTTTTATTGTCGGATATCGAGGGAGTACCTTGACCGGTTCGAGACCCACGAGACTGTTAACCGCGCTCGTCGCGTTCGGCAGCGGCGGTATCGGCGGCGGGGCCGCCATCGTCGGGATTTGAGCCGGCATCGTCGGAATCTGAGCCGGCATCGTCGGGATCGGAGCTGCCATCACCGGTATCTGCGCCGCGGGCGATTTTCCTACGATCGGCGGCGCCGGTTTTCTCTTGCCGGGCGGCATCAATTCCGGGGGAAGGACGCTCGGTATCGCGTACTTTTCCAAGGCTTTGTAGACCAGGTGCATCGCCTGTTGAAACGTACAATATTAATATTATAATAAATAATAAAAAAATAAAAATTAATTCATATAACAATAAATAATATATATTAGTATCGTTACTAATACGATAGTTAGAATGAGTTACTATTGATTATTATATTACACAGCATTTATTCATTAATATTTAATAACTTGTATAGGAGCGGGGCCGGATTACTGATATAGTTATAGTTTCGGTATTATCATTAGTGTAGGTTTATCGTTCTATACTTGACTTAAATAGTAAAGTTCTTAAATTAATTGTAGAAGCCAAGGGTTTATACATGCGACTAGATATTAAGATGTTGAAACAAGAGGAAGACAATGGCATGCGGCAAATTTGCTTTTGTTAAAGTTTAAAGGGTGAAAATCACACTTAAGGGCCAAAACGTTACGAGAATTGGCAAAGATCCCAATTTTTTGAATATCGTCTGGGAGGGATTTCCACCCCGTACACGAGTTCTAGGGTTAATGAACTCACAACGACGAACTCGTGCCGATCGAGCATCCCGTCCTTGTCCATGTCGGCGAGGTCCCAAATAAGGCCGAGAGTATCGACGGGCAGCTTGCTGTTCATCAGAACGCCCTTGACTTTGTTGCCCGGTATGTAACCGTTGGCCGGCTGGAGGCTGTCGAAGATCTGATCGTATTTAGCTCTCTCGTTCGGCTTTATCGACCAATCCTCGTTGGTCACGGTCGTGATAACTGGCGACGGCGCGACCACTGGCGGTCTCGGCTTTATCTTCGGCAATTCGCCCTGCGAACGAGAAAACAGAATTAGGTTTTCACGAAAAAAAAAATGTTTACATTATTAAACTATTTTTTTTAATCGCTCCGCAGATAGCGGCGAATCGGAATCTCGTTAGGATAATCGTCAATGGTGTTTACCATTTTGGGTGGCGCTATATCCTGACTGAGATTAGCGATATTCAGTTCACGACCGGATTGCGCGAAGGCACATAGTTTGAGCGCTACGAACATGCCCGATTTGTCGAGCGAGCCGCGCGACTGGGGATCCGCCATGTCCCAAATTTTGCTGAGGATGACGTCGCTGAGCTGGGACTTCTTGAGAAATCGGGCGGCTTCCATCGCCCCGATACGACCGTATCCATGGGGATCGACCTAGAAATTGAAAAACAAACATTAGAAAAAATCCAGAAATCTGGAAATTTGAGAATCAAAATATTAATTTTCTCTGTTTATTTTTTTTTCTTATCTCTCAGTCCTGATAATGCGAGAGGCGTTTCGCTATCAGCTGCTCACCTGATTGTAGTAAGCTTCGTAAATAGCGACATGGCTTCCAGCCACCTGTAAAAAAAAAATTTATTACCTTTTAGTAAGAAAAAAATTACTTTATCTTTATGGCTATTCAACTGGCTTTTTGGCCATAAATAATAATTATAATTCTCGTGATTTTTTAGTGGACGCGCAAAAGTGATTAATTGGCTCCTTAAGATTTTAAATAAAATAAATAAATAAACAACTGTAAATAAATAAATATTTATTATTTTATTTTACAATAAGCATAAGTTTTGAACCGAAAAAAGTGAATCGGTACACGAACTTAACCATCTTTGTTACGCTTTATAATATTGCAATAAAAGGGTAAATTTGCAAAAAAAAAAAAAACAAAAAATGTTTAATTATTTGCGACGTCACGTCGGAGTTTGAATTATTAAAGTTTTAATCAGCGTCTTATCTCCGAACTCTCCCAGAGCAACCAAGTACCAAACTGTTAATTTTCTTCAAAAACTCATTTCTCAAGTTCTCATACAAAATTGACAGAAACCAAGAACCCTCTCATGACAGTGGGTCAGAACTCTACACAGCGCAACAGACGATTTCGTCATCCACAAAAAAAAAACTTAAAAAAAATACCGTATTTTTCCTTTCCGTGTTTAAAAAAAAGTGGGCGTCGTTCGCCGAGTCATCGTCGAAAAAAAAAAATTCCTCGCGTACGATACAATTATAGTAATAACAAAGAAAAAAAAAAAATTCGCCCCTCTCGTTAGATCGACGAAGTTTGAGGCTAAGTAGTTCAAAAATTGACGATACATTTCGCCCAATCCAATCATCGACGACCGTCCGCCCGTCGAATCAAATAAATTGCCTCCCCTTAAAGGTGAGAAAAAATGAGAAAAAAATAAAAATCCGCATCCGAAAGATAATCCCAGTGCCTGTCAGAGTCGGAATAATGGTAAAGAAAAAAAGATCGACTCCCTACCGATCGCGCTTGGCGATCTCGTCATCGGGCGAGAAAAAAAAAATCCCAATTTCCAGACGCATCGACCGGTCCCGCGAGGGCGATTGTCCCGCACCCTCCGGAAACGATTGTTCGTCATTCGCCTCGAGATTATTATAGCATTGTAATGTCGAAAAAAAATTGCGATATACCTGCGTGGGTGACGGCAGGGCAGCCATACTTGCATGGAACACTGGCTTAACCAATCGGGCGGTCAATCGATAGCGCTAGTCGTTTGTAACGATTTCGGGCCGCATTTCTATTCGACGGGGAGGCACTGGCAGGAGCGGCTGTACGGTCGGACACTCGCGCGTTATCAACCGACCGGATGGTCCGATTAAACGGGCGGACGTTTGTCTCACCGAGAGACTTCCACGGCACGGATTATATATTCGCGATAAAACACTCCCCTGTTTTTTCTTTTGTTCTTCCCTTAGTTAAAAACTGTACGAGGATAGACGAGCGTTTTGGAAGGACGTTCCGCGCTCGATGGGATTCACTCGGGAACGAATCAATGGAGACCTACTCTAATTCGCGGATGTACCGTACATATATATATGTATATATATGTTTATGCGAGTGTGTGTATTGTACAGTGGGCATGTACAGGTGCGCACACGCGCCAGGCGTCGGCAGTCAACTGCGCGCACGAAAGGAGCCGACCCTCTGCCAAACTTTGTCGTAGCGGTGGTGGCGTCAAAAGCAGCTGCACCCTGTGGTCGAGAGGACCAGACGCTGCGAAACGGCACGCGCGACTGTCGGGCGCGATCGCGACGCCGCGACACGGGGGCGCGTTTCGACGTCCGAGCTCGAAACTGCTGCACCTTTTACGAGGTTACGTAAATAACGTTCGACTTTGATGTCTCGCTGCGTGCTGGACGGACAGAGTCGCTGGAGCGGTTTTTTTTTTTTTATTCCAACAGCGGATCGTTTTGCGATGGTAATCTTGGGCGATTTTGTAATGGCATTAAGGCGCGTCCGCATTTGCAGGCGGATACACGCTGCATCGGACGACCGACAGAGGTGCTTTCGATCTGGGGTTTTTCGTTAACGTGACTGCGCATGCGCATCGTCGTTATATGTTACCAAATCTTAGCAAAAAAACGAACGTGCGCATGCGCAGTTGTGTTGTAACGAAAAACGCCGAATTGAAAGCACCTCCGATTGCTTTTCGACTGACTTTTATAATGATTCTGAGGTCATAATAACGAAGCTCAAAACGAACGCTCTAGTTACTACAATGACTGCGCATGCGTGTTATGCGGCCCAATCACTTTCGCCACGATCAACCTAAAACATCACCGCTACGACTCCGACTCACTCGAGGCGCGGTATTTGAAACAGCCAATAAGAACCTACCGTATCCCTCTCACGAGAAAAATTACCATTTCTTATTGGCTGTATCAAACAACGCGCCTCGAGTGAGGTGGAGTCATATCAGTGAACTTGGAAATAAAAAACTCGCTCATATTTTGCGGCAAACGTAGCGATATTTTGACCTATAGTTTACCGATGATTTTTGGAAGATCCCGCTTGGCGAATTTGCCCGCAAATTATACACGATGCACGGGAAATAGAATATGTTGAGGGAAAAGAGATTTTCATGAAAACTCACGAAGACTACTTTGGCGCGTTGATCGAAGCGATTCAATGCGATCCGAGTCTTGTCGAGCCCTCGTGAAGATAAGAGTCGAGCGGTGAAGCGGTACAAGTCGCCGCGCTTTCTTCGCCGACGCATGAAATCCTATTAGACGGACAATGTGTAAATATTCCAACTACCGGCCGACGAAGAGAAGCGACGGGAAAGGGGCTCGTAGCGGTGAGCCAACGTTATCGCATCGGTTTGTTCAGATAATAAGTAGGTTGGAGTACTAAGGTCAATCGATGCTCTTCCAACGTGTAAATAAGCTGAGTTATTCACGGTACGAGCGCAACGCCCGACGGAGAGTGAGAGTTCGTCGATTCGATCGAGCAGGCATTTAGAAGTTCACAAAAAGTGATCGATATTTACTGATTTGTTAATTTCTTATGTTTTTTCATTCGTTGCTCAAACTTTATATAGTAAGATATACATTTTTTATATAAAAAGAAAACTATTAAGTGATTTGATCGAATAATTGATAAGATGGATGTCGAATTTGAGCCGATAATCGAGCGAATAGAGAAAATCGTTAAAATGTCGAAGAAGCAAAAAATATCGGGTCCTTCGAGAGGCGATGAAAATATCGATTGGGGTCGGAGAAGAAATGTTTTCATCAGTCCCCCGCCGAGAGGTTTGGAGAAAGAATACGGAGAAGTGTTCACCGACGAGGCTGTAGGATTCATGGTCGATCTGGTGATTCGATTCGAGAGCGAGATCGAAGAACTCTACGTCCGGCGGCTGCGAAGGAAGTCGGAACTTCGAAGCTCTACGAAGATGCCACGATTTTCGAAGTCCACTCGTACGCTCGACAAAAACTGGAAAGTCGCACCTGTTGGTATGTTAACAATAATTTATAATTTATAATTTATAATTTATAATTTATAATTTATAATTTATAATTTATAATTTATAATTTATAATTTATAATTTATAATTTATAATTTATAATTTATAATTTATAATTTATAATTTATAATTTATAATTTATAATTTATAATTTATAATTTATAATTTATAATTTATAATTTATAATTTATAATTTATAATTTATAATTTATAATTTATAATTTATAATTTATAATTTATAATTTATAATTTATAATTTATAATTTACTTTGAACAGGCGAAAGACTGCAAAATCGTCATCTGGATCTCGGTGACGTCAGCCCGGCCGACCTGGGGCACTTCAGCGCCGCGCTAAGATCGCCGGTTCAAGGTATTCAAGTGGACTTCGACGACGGTCACTGTCCGATCTGGAAGAATCAAATAACAGGATTGAGCAACGTTGCTCTCGCGGTTCGCGATCTTCTGCCGGACGTGCCGAAAATCGCACAAGCCCCCGTGCTCATGCTTCGGCCCCGTGCATGGAACATGATTGAGAAAAACGTTACCATAAACGGCCGTCGAGTTCCGGGCTCCGTTCACGATTTCGCTCTCCTGATCTTTCACAACGGTCGGCGAATCCTCGACAAGACCGGAGTCGGCGCCTCCTTCTACCTCTCCAAGGTCGAGGGTTCCGAGGAGGCGAGATTGTGGAACGATTTATTCACGTGGACCGAGGAGCGACTTGGTCTCCCACACGGAAGCACCAAAGCCTGCGTCCTCATCGAGAACATCCTATCGGCCTTCGAGATGGACGACATCCTCTGGGAGTTGAGAGAACACTCGCTGGGACTCAACTGCGGAATCTGGGACTACGCGGCCTCGATAATCGGCAAGTTCGGCGACCGCGAGGATTTCGTTCTTCCCGACCGGAAGAAGTACGTGAATGCCGGTCGAAGATTCCTCCGGAGTTACATGCGCCTCGTCGTGCAGGTTTGCCACAGGAGGGGAGCTCACGCGACCGGCGGCATGGCTGCGAATCTCCTGCCGAGCGACGAGACGACCGAGGACTATCGAAGAGTTCTCGGAACAGTCGCCGAGGCAAAATTAGCCGAGGTGAAGATCGGCCTCGACGGCTTCATGGTCTACGACCTGGGACTGGTTGAGGCGATGAACGAGCTCTGGCGCGAGCACGGCGGATCTCGGATCGACGCGAGCCACGACGTCGTCACGGAGGACGATCTGCTGAGCTTGCCGAAAGGTGGCGTCACCTCCGAGGGCCTCGCGCACAACATCCGTGTCGGGATCCTCTTCATGTTTCACTGGCTGAACGGCGAGGGACACTTCGCCCACGAGGGCTTCGTCGAGGACTCCGCGACCGCAGAGATATCGAGGTCGCAGGTCTGGCAGTGGATCAGACACGGCGCGAGGCTCGAGGACGAGGACGGGACGGTGACGAGGGACCTCGTGAAGAAGCGGGCGTGGAAAATCGCTTTCCGTCTGCTGCAGCTTTACGGAGGCAGCGCGGTATCGAGGCGGAAACTCCTGGTTGCGCTGGACGTGTTCCTGGAGCTCGTCAACAGAAGAGACCCTCCCGAATTCGTGACTACTCATCTCAACGACGATTACACCTTCGCCAAAATTCAATCGAATTTGTGAATAGGTTGGCATTTTTTGTCGTTGACGAATTTCCTGAAAAGATTGGGGATCAAATTTATTATATATTTTTCAGGTCTCGTGGGATTGAATAAAGATTGGTTTTGTCAATGGATGAGTTTATTGAGAGATTTCGAAATACCGATGGGTGTCGGTCACGTCCACTTCGAGGGGTCTTTCGCGTTCTCCTTGCTGTTGGCGATTCTCGAGCCGAACTGAAAGGCGCGTTTGGGGAAGCTCGCCGTTCTTCGGAGTCCGATGTCGCGAGCGACGAGTCGCAGGAGAAGCTTGTCGCCGAGGCCCGGTGGCATTTTTTCCACTGGGTAGCACCTGCGAGAAACGGTGGAAATTTGTTAGCGGGTCTTGGACGAAAGAACGATTTTTGTTATCGCGGTCGGTAAAGAAGATCGGGTTCTCTACTTTATTAGACGGTGTTGATTTTGTAAAATAAATAAAATAGATAAAACGATTTGTTACCGACTGAGTTACCTTTCCCACGCCTCGAGACCGCTCGCATACTCGACGAAATCCTCGTCGAGATACGGCAGCCGCGATTGTCTTCCGTGATCGGAAACGACTCGATCGTCCCTGCCCAAATTTCTCTGCGAGATCCTCGCCAGTTCCGCGTCGAGTTCGCCCCCCAGGGCGGTCCAGCCTCCGCGGCGGAGAGTCGTTCGGTGTCTCGTGTAACCGCCGAACAGCTCGTCGGCTCCCATGCCCAGCAAGAGAACCCTGCACGGAGACTCGTACTGTTCTCCCGTCGAGGAGAGGATTCCCGAGCCGCGACTGGCGAACCACAGGGCGCACCCGAGACTGTCGTCGAGAATCGTCGTCAGAGGATAAACGAGATCTCGTATTCTCGTCGAGCGATATCTCCTGAGCTCTTCCTGCGTAACGTTGCTCTGAAATTCAAATGTTCTGTTAAGATAAGCATTTTAATGATCGAGAATTGAGGCGACGTAAAAGCTCTTTAGTCGGTAACAAAAACTGTTATTCAATTTTTAAAGACTACCAAGCTTCCAGGGAAACAAAAAAATGGATCGCGTTTTTGGTTACCGACTGAATCCATTCTATATGCTATAAAAACCGAAATTCTGAAATGATTGCATGTTTAAATGGAATTTGATATACAATCATTGCAACGGAATTGGAATTTCGGAGTTTCGAAATTTCGGAATCCATTCTTTATGCTGTAAAAACCGAAATTCAGAAATGACAGTATATAGAATGGAAATCAGTCGCGAACGAGACTGAGTCCCCCTCGCATCTCCTCGGTTGAAGAAATGTATGAAAAGAAAAAAATCCGAACCTCGACAAAGTTCCACCTCCTCCAGGGCCGAATCTCCTGGAGCTCGGCGAGAGCTTGTCGGCCAGTTTTTCTATCGGGAACATCGAAATTCACAAACTCGTTTATCTCCCGTAATTTTTTCTTGGACGCATTCGGATCAGTTCTTCTCGCTTTTTCGAAAGCCACGTTTATGAGATCGATGCTCTCGTCTCTGTCGACGAATTCGTCGGCCAGAGCGGCTACAATCGTCGAGTCCAGACCACCGGAGAACAGGATTCCCAGCTTCGCATGACCGCAGACGATCTCCTCGCCGTCGAGCATCGATCTCACGCAGTTCCTGCAGTAATTCGGTTTCTTCTCGACTCTCAGCTGTATCGATCTCTTCAGAAGTTTCAGTACGCGCTGCATTCGCGCGCGTACTTCCGGTCTGGCGGAAATGCTCTTCATGACATCCTCGAAGACTTCCGGTTTCGTGACCGTGAAGTTTTTCGTTTGAGGGCTGGAATCGAGTTTTTCACTCGTCACGACCGAAGCCAGAATATCGTCGAGGTACACGATACTTCCGACTTCCGGTTCGCCACGCGATCCACTTTCATCCCCTTCCTTCCCGATTGCATCGAAGACCACGATTTCTACGCCCAGCCGATATTGCAGATCTTCGACCGATTTGCGAAAAAGCAATTCCGATCTGCGCCAAGGACAGAGACCGAGGGTCGAAGTCTCGAGATCGAAGACGAATATTCCGATCGCCGGAAGTTCGATGGCGCCGTCCAGATGTCTGCAAGCCGAAGACGAGAGAGTGAGCCCTTTGCGGTTCGGACTTATTTTCAGCAGGAGGCTGTGTCTTCCGATCGGATCTCTTGCGAAATAAAGCGATCTCCGCTTCGCCTGGTAATAAACGACGCTGTACGGCCCGCGGATTCTATTCAGCGTTTCCGCAAAATTATCGCTGTCTTGTAGAGCATCGAGGAGCGTACGAGTATCCGAGGCATCCGTTCGGGCCTGTGGAAAAGAAAATAATCAACTTTTCTAATGGTATTTTGATAATCCACGATCGTATGATAATATAATTACTGGCAAGTTGTTGTGTTGCTGCAATGCGTCGCGTAATGGAATTTCGGTTTATGAGTGTAAATGCCTGTTACCGGAAGTACGTCACTTCCGGTTCGAAGAACTCATTTTTTCGACCGGAAGTGACGTTATGCCGGAAATACGTAATTTTCTATCCGGAATAAAAAACTTTCAACCGGAAGTGACGTTTTGTCGGAAATACGTCACATCCGGTCCGGAAATCTCATTTTTCGACCGGAAGTGACGCATCTCCGGTAAATCTCTGGAAAAACAAATTCCCAGTTTCTAAATTCACACAACAACCTGCTAATATGATTATATTATTATATGATTAATCAACATAAACTTTATTACTATGTAGATTATTATGGGAGGGTGGTGTTTTAGAATAGGCCTCGAAAAATGTTGGTCTCACCAAACATCCAGAGAATATGTCTCCATTCCACAGAAGAACGTTCCCGTCGGAATCCACGCAGGGTTGCTGGACCGGCTTTGCTCCCTGCATCCACAGAACACTGGCTGCAAAACGGGCTTTCCAGTTATGTTGCAACTGTTCCGTCCTCTCGGCCGAGGAATCTGGACCGCGACGATCTATGATGCATTTGCACGCGGCATACTGCAAATAGAAGAAAAAAAAACACAATGTAACATAAGTAATTGAGAAATTGCACGTTTCCATTCGTCATTGTGGCAATAAATATTTAAAAAATAAGATAGTCGAATATGAGCCTTCCGTTATGAAAATAATAGTAGCTATTCTCTATCCAGCAAAAAATCGTCGATGTTAACTTACGTCTGATAGAATTTCATCCTCGTTTTCACAACTCTTCCATATAGAGCACAATATTCCGCACATTTTCCTCTACCAGCTTTCAACCCGCATTTCTTGGTTATGTCGACCTCCATGTTTGTTGACCTCGTCGAACCGCGCCAATCGTCACAACCTATTTTTCATCCCACGAACGGAGACCGCAACTTACGCCTACGATATCCAATGAAATCTCTCAATACCGTCGAGACGAAAGGTGCAATTCTTAACGCCAGCTCTACTTTATTGTAATATCAACATCGCATATAGCAAATTAATTCCCATATTAATCTAGAAACTCAATAATAATAAAAAAAAATATTAGATAGATAATTCACACTTTCAAAGATTTACACAGTATACAAATAGATTTATTTATTTATATTTATATAAATAAATACTGTATTAATTTATTTATATAAATATATAAATAAACAATCTAGATTTTAAATATAATACTAGTAATAATAATAATAATATAACAATACGAATATTAATAAAAGTATTACAACTATTCATCAGGCTCGTCCAAGTGAGCAAGTTTGAGCTGCTTGGATCTATCGATCTTCACTACGGGCCTGTTTTTCTTGATCCTCTTCTCAGCTTTCTGCCCCACGACGTATTCGGGCAGGATGATTTTGCTGTTGCGAAACACCGGCCGATCGTCTCGTTCCACGACCACCACCGGAGGTTCCTTTCCGTCCCTGTTCTCCGTGGATTTTCTGAACTGCACTCGAGTCGTGAATTTGCAGCTGACGGCGAGCAGGCCGCCCTCCGGCTTCGGCTCGTCCGTGTCCATGACCTCGTCCCTCTCGTCCTCGCAGCTCTCCCGCTTCCGCCTCGCTCGCAGCTCCTTCAGGAATGAGAACGCCGCCTGGGCGTTGCTGCGGTCGGACATCTGCTCGCTGCGCACGTCCTCCAGACTGTACTTCACCCACTTGTGGGGATTCTTGTGGTGGTCGGGAATGATCTTGCGAACGGCCAGAGGCGCCGGACCCTCGGGACGCTTGAATATGCTCTCCTTGCCGCGGTACTGCCGCGTCTCCGAACGTTTCAGTCCGGCTCGGGGGCGAGTCGGAGATCTCGCCCGTTCGCCTCTACGGTCGACAGTCTCGAGCTCCATTTCGCTCGGGCACGAGTCGCGGTCTTTCTTGCATTCCCGCGCGGCCTGAGACAAATGCTCGAAAATTTGCTTCTGGCGATTCGCGAAATCGTTCCCGCCGCCGTGAATTACGAAGTTCTCGGAATTGTCCGTTGAGGAAGGTGGACGCATCGTATCGACGATTGAATTTAGCTGCGAGCCGGTTGGTCTGGAAATCGGTACAGGGAAATTATCGGATATCAGAGGGTTCGATGGATTTGCTTACGTACGATGTTTTTGAGGTTAGGGCTGCTCGGTGTTTTTGTTTTGAGTTGATGGACGGCGTTTATTGGCTGCGGCGACTCTCGGTCGTTCAGGCTCGATGCTCCGTTTTGGCAATTGGGATTAGACGATTGTTTATTGATTCGCAATTTCTTATCGATAAATGTTCTTGACGGATAGTTTTGTTTTCTTTTTTTGACAAAGGTTCGATCGATTAAGTTTAGACTTCGACTCGGAATCGCTTTCGACTGAGAATAGCAGGGGAGCGACATCTGGCGGCGACTTTTGTCGGTCGGCTGGCAGATGGCGCTGAGCCGCACATCGGATTAAGGGGAAGTGAAATATTGCAATTGGTAATGAAAACTGTAATGAACTTTTCTCAAGGGTGCTAATTTTTTTAGGTAAAAGCAAATACGAGCCATATGCGCACGGTAATTTCGCATCCGGCCCGAATTAATTTCTTTTCTCAAAAAATTTAGCACCATTGAATAAAGTTAATTTGAAAATTGCAACTACTTTCTCACACTCACAGCTGTTTCACTTCCCCTAAAGGTAGTTCTTGCGAATAGCGTTCACTTCGCATAAGTATCAGATAGTTTACCTTAAAATATTCTGGGATCAAGGCGAACGAGAGAGGGCGTCAAAGCAACGTGTACAATCTCACGATCGATTTATCTTTCAAATATAGTTTACAATTTGCGTATAGGTATTTTTTTTTTCTTCGACAATTCATTTAGATGCACACATACACACAGTTAGTTGCCCCTCGGCGACTTGCACTACAGCATTTTGACTATAACTGCGGTGAGTATGATTATAAAGACTTTCATTTTTTACATAACAACAATTCGTACGATCGGCTGGCGAAACTATTCGCCGACTTTCCGCTTCAATGTTTTCGGCCGGACGCGAGTCGCGAAAAACAAAAGCAACGCCGATTTTTTTTTTTCTACGAATAATATTAACTCTTCATCGCAAAATTATTTCGACAAAAATTGCACTATCGCGAAAAGAGGACCGGCACGCGATCGCACCGACACGATGATCGAGTGATCCGCGCCAACACTCCAAAATCTCCGAACATCGATAACGCAATCGAACAAATTCTTTAATATTCAACATCAAATTGTAACATATATTTTTCGTCTATCAACGTATTCGTACTAAAAACATAAACGTCTATTAAAATAATATTAACATATCGTATAATAGTAGTTATTAAAAGAGCTTTACGAATAAAGCTAGATCACATATGGCGCACATTTCCCTGTTGGTATCGAAGGTTCGCGAACGGTTGGCACGAATATCTCCTGTTTGATAATAAAGTCATCAAAGAGGAATAAAAAATAAAAATAAAAAAAGACGTGGAAATTCATCATTCGTTCGCTTAGGGCGACGTTAAATCGCCCGACCGGCGCTCAGTCGGTAACGAAAAACTGTAATCAATTTTTCTTAGTCGTCAACATTTTCCTAAATGAATTACGGTTTTTCTACTTAGCGACTGAGTGTCTTTTTCACACCGGCTTAAAAAATGCATTCGCGATAAAAAAAAATATCATAGCGGCGTCATTTGGTAACAAAAAAGAAATAGATCTTTAGATCCTTTCGTCTCGCGGGTTCTCGTGTCTATAATAATAAAAAAAATATTGTAAAGAGCTGGACAGAGTCAGTCGGATTATAAATTACCTATCGAATAGAAGGAATCTATCTTATCGTCGAGGAACGCCCGCGTTAATCGAAAACGCAAGCGAGAACTCTGACGATGCAGTCTCCTATGCGGGCGCAGGCTTTTTGTCCCTGATTCGCGCATTCTTTTCTGCGATTGCGCTTGTTGTCCTCGCGCTCCTTCTTACCCGGCTTCATTCCCGAATTCGTGCTGTCGGTGCTTCTCGTTCGATTCCTCGGAGTCGACGAGAGTCTGCTCGATATTCGGACCTGCCGGACGCAATAAATACAATTAGATTTACGTTTTTTTAAACGATAATTCCTGCCTTACCGACAGTCGATAATTATTTTTATCAGCACCTGTTCGTTCGTCCGTCCGTGATCGTGGCCGAGAATCCGAGTCGAGATGACCGACAATTCTTCACCGGAGAGGATTCCACTGTGCATCGGTCCCTCGATGAACTCGCTGCTGGTCATCAGAAGATACCTGACACTGTACCAGACATCGTCCGGCAGGGCGGCCCTCTTGTTGCTCGCTGTGGGCTCGAGGCCGTGCCTCCGGCACTCCGAAGCCGCCCACTTGTCCAGAGCGTTGAACAAAACTCCTTCGCTGAACAGACGCATGTCGTTCCTCGACGCGAGCTCGGCGACCTCGCTAGGGCTCAACTCTTCGAAATTTTCCTGACGGAGAATCTCGTCGGGCGCTGCGTCGATGAGGGTGTGGCAAGCGAACAAGAGCCTCGAGCAGGCTACGGCTAAAAAAAAATTCGAGCTTTTTTCTTTGCAACCTTGGAGAATAAATAAATAAATAAATAAAATTAATGCGATTTGAAACGGACTCAGTCGGTAACAAAAACTGCAATACATGTTCGACGTTTCGGGCTAAATAATTTGATAGAAAAAAAAATAAAAAATGGTTTGTACTTTTTGGCACCGACTGAGTAAATTTAAGATAGTCTTAAAACAATTTTCGTTGATTTACCGATTTCACCCTCGTCATCGCCGGGCGCCGGTGGGGCGCTTGGCGTCCGAGGGGTTCGTCCACCGGACATTCGATCCGGTACGTAGAGGTGAAGACCGTGATAAACTCCGAGCACCGACGAGGCGCTGAGATTCGCGATTATGTAATCTACCGCATTCCTCGCTAGTTCCGGGCAGAGTAACTGATGAGCCACGTCCAACGTGGACCTGGCTGTCGATACTGAGTAGAAATTCAATGACTCGCCCCTCAGGTATCTGTGGAGTATCAACAAGCATATTAAGAACGAGTCAAATATTAAATATTAATATTCGATGGGTGGAATATTACCATTCAATTATTAATGAACATTATAATTGTAAAAAAATTATTTAACATTAATGGGTTGAATTTACTGCGTATTTAATAATAATAAATTGTAATAATTGCTGTTAATTTCGGACCGTCGGTCAGTGAGTTTAAAGCAGTTGTTCGGCGCCGAATTCTTGTCTTTCAATGATTTCTCTCCCTGAACAATCTACCAAAGGCAACAATCGGTGTGTTGATTAAGAATGTTTCAATTAAATGAAATATATTTTATCTAGTTTTATATTAAGATGCGATCTGGTGATATTATTCTAATTTTCTAATGCTTCCACTATTTACTGATTTACTGATTTATGTTTTATTGGTGTATGTAAGTAAACGGGGTTTATCCCGTAAACTAAATAAATAAATAATAATTAAAACGTATAACTGTGGTAACGTCTTCGAGAGCGTCGAGGTGGATACAAATTGGTGCTCTCCGCGTCGGGAAGGTCATGATTGGACGATGTTATTTCCAGGGAGCTTGTGCGGTCGAAGGGAGGACGGGGCAGCGTACGAGATTGCGAGACGTCTTGGGGATCGACGGAGTTTGGCCTGAAGAGAACGGATAGAGCGGTGATCGAGAGAACGATCCAAAGATAGGCGAAGACGCCGAGGATTCCGACTACCATCGTCTGCCCGGTGACGCAGTCCATGCGCCGAATTTCATTCGTTCGAGTGACGTATAACCCTGACATGGTTTTTTTCTTTTTTTTTTTTTAGATGTTCCCCTGGACAAGCTACGATCGCAAAAGCCGCGAGCTTAGAATCCGTTCTCAAAAAAATAGCCCATCGTTATTCGACTCCAGCGGGTGAATATTCGTAACTAATTTTTATCTCGTCGTAACGCTGACGTTACTTTTGCGTCAAAATTAAAGTGATGCAAAGCTCACGTGACTATCGTATTTGTCTTAACGCCACTCAAACTTAGGGGTACTTTCAGTTTTTCGTAAAAGTAACGCTGATATTTTAATAAACTTCAATTAAAAATGTTTAAGAATTTTTAGAAACAATACTTTGAAATACGTGGCAGAGTATTTAAAAAAAAAAAAAAACATTTCGTAAAAAAAAATTCCAAGGCTACCCCTTTGAGTCAATTTTTTTGCGTTTTTCAACGTCCTCAAACTGCTCGATAAAACGCCTCCGAAACTTCGGGCAGCCTTCAATCTTGTGTATTTTTTTCCGTACAACACGATGGGCACCTCGGAATTTCCCTAGCTCCATTCGGAGCCGAGATATCGACCTTTGTAAATCGCGAAAATTGACGTTTTTCCAAAAGTGGCTCAAAAAGTGGAAAATCTTTGTTAAATCGATTTTTTTTTGTACAAAGCTATATTCCACGTATTTTTTCCCGCTGATCACGAATATAACAGTTATTTAACTCCCAACCCAATATTTTTCATTTTAATCCCAAAAATACAATTTTTCGTGCATAAAATCAAGATTTTCAATGGCTCACTGTTCTTTAGGCCCAAAAACGCCAGCGGATCCGTATTCAGCGGGAAAAAATACGTCGAAATACGTAACAGACCCTATCTTGTGTCATGTTCATGCTATCATGCTCAGAAACTATTACAGATAACAAATAATTTTTTTTCTCTTAAACTCGTCGCTTGAAAAATTAGGTCGATCTCGACCCGCTCAATCATGTCGCCCAGTTTTATATAAAACGAAATAACAAAAAAAGAAAGTAAATCGGTAAAAAATATTGAGGCACACTGTAAACTCAGCACGAAACAGTAATTTGTATGGCAAGGGGGTAAAAGGGATTTCTTGACGAGTGCGGCATTCACACGGGTCAGAACTCCCTTTTCTACGCCCATGCCCTTCACGCAATTTTTCCTAACAAATCCACGAAAATCACGCTTTTCGTTTTTGGAAAGTGTGCGCAGAAAGGCACTTTTCCGCACTAGTGCGGGAAAAAAGAGCATATTGCGTATGTACGCATGCGCAGTATTTTTCCCGCACGCCAAAGTGCTTTTCTGCGCATACTTCATAGGAACAGAAAGCGTGATTTTACGTGCCGGCGTTAGCAAAAAAATATATATATAAAATAGCTTACTTGAGGAGATAATCGAAACCCCTTTTGTCAACGTGCTCGAGGGGCACCGTAGGTGGAGGGTCGTTGGGCGGCGGTGCCAGGTCACCGAGAAGCAACGCCCGGAACCACTCGGACTTTTCGGCGAAGCGTTCGCGCTCGATACTGTATCTCCAAGTATCGCCCGGCGGTCCGACCTGTTTTGTTATTATAGATTTTAGAATGACAAACTCGACTTTTTCCCAGCGGTGAATAAAAATTTGTTATTTTTTTTCTTTTTTGATCGAAACAATCGCTATAGATATACCTCGAGTATGACGAAGTCCCGTGGATCGTTATCGGGCATTCTGTCGTTCGCGGCGATCAACGGAGCTTGGCTCATCTCGTCGGCGCGCCTGTCGCGAAAATCCCTCGATGCCCGACCAGGAATTCTCGATTTTCCTCGATTCCTCGAACGCTGATTGTCCCTCGAGCGCTCCGCCCGACGACCCTCGATTCTATCGCTGATCAGAGCACATGCCGACTGGCCGTTCCTATTGCCTGAAAAATTAACGCCCATTATTATTTTATTTTATTTATCTGTTTATTCATCGGGAATAAACCCTTTACAAAAGATATAATTTCAGTCTTTTTATTTTATTTTTTTATTTTTCGTAGACAAACAATGAAACGAACAATTCTATACACTGTAAAAAAAATGTTTGAAAATTAATGAAGTATTGGAAGTTTTTTTACATAAACTGTTTCTGAAATTTCGAACACATGTGCTTTGCAATTTGACAGTAAAATTTGTATTTTTCATGCAGACTTTTGTAAATTCCAAGCAAAAAATTTGCAATTTTAATATCTGTTTTTTTTTTTTACAAGCAAAGTACATTAATGTTCAGTTAATGCAATTAATGTTATCGAATTTCAAGTTCCAGTACATTCAATTTACAATTTATTTTTACAGTCCAGAGATCGCAAAAAAAATGTATTGTTATTATTATCAATAATAATTTTATATATAAATAAAATTATTAATTTACAAATTAATAATAATAACAACAATACAAACAACGAATGTCGCCATTCGACTCGCTGACATTGAGGCAAGACATTGATATACATATATATATTTTTTTTAGTCCGACGGAGAATGATTCATAAATGTCCGACGTTGTAGCGACGATGTAGCGAACGATACCGTTGAACGATATTTCTTCGGTTACACGAGTGTATCCAGGACTCTTCGATTTTACACACGTGTCGATAGATGTATTTATAATCCGTGCGTGTATATCTAAATCACACAAGGGTTTGGCAACGTTTGCCTCGAGATAGTGCCGGTGCGCCCGTACGCGGAGAATCGTTCGCTTATTTGTTTTTTTTTTTCTTCATTTTTAATATTTTATACGAGCGAACTGTATCGAAGATATGAAAAGAATATATTTTATATGCTTCCCTACCGAGGGCGATAAAATAGAATCGATTCATTTGTCGAATAGAAAGCCGTTTGAGATAAAAAATAAATAGAATAAATAAAAGACTACATCCGGTAGTTTGCGGTGAAATTCTGCGAAGTGCAGAAGCCGATAGAGCGGAGAAGATATAGCACAGTCGTAAATTTTTTTTTTTTTTTGCACAGATGGGTTCTTGACGGACATCGAAAGTGACTTAACGTAGATTATTAAACGTCATGTTGCGATTATTTGTGTAACCAAAAAAAAAAAAACATTTTTTTCCAAAAATATATGCGAAGAGCAGCTGAGAAAGGAAACCCGAAGGTACGAAATTAATAAAGTCAGTTACTTACTTTGATCAGTGACAGTGGGATTGAATATCATATCATTATTTCCCGCAATTGCCATTTCTTTCTTTTTTTTTTCACAGAAGCTGATCAGCGAAAGTGGGATCGAATATCATAAGCATTATTTCTCGTAGTTGCATTTTTTTAAGGATTCTCTTTTAATTTCAAAGAGACGTATGAGAGTCTCAGCGAGAGACGAAACACGAAGGCACGAAATTGATGAAACTGAGTTATTTACCCTGATCAGCGGCAGCGGGATTAAATATCATGTCACCATTTCCCATAATTGCCATTTCTTTTCTTTTTTTCACAGGAAAAAAAAATCACAAAATTATTTCAAATCGCACTCGAGCCGTCACGCTACCGGTGGGGAATGATCGATAGATCTTTATCGGCACAGTGGCGCGGTTAAATCCGAACGACCGAGCACCCTCCCGTTCGAGTGCTCCCGGCGAACTGCGACCCTCCGTTCTTGCGCCGTTCTATATCGCGGAGCCACGCTGCACTCGTTTTTCTCCCGTGTTCCTTCGACTCCCCCCGCCTCGTCCTGCGCTCTATCGGTGTGACTCAGTTGTAAACCGAGCGACGGATCGGAAAAAATAAAAATAAAAAAAAAACACGAGAATGTCACGAGACGGTTCGACTGCCTGATGAATATTACGCGTTACATCGGTATCGCGAAGCTTTATCTTCGGTGACCCAAACACAGGCGCATAATCACGGAGATTATCGGGCATTTGCGAAGGGCTTGGTAATTGTGCGAGGAACGACCGCGGTACTTAATGCGACCGTGCACTGTAAACGTAAGCGCACAGCTGCGAATTTCGAGCGACTTAAGCTTCTTATATCCGGAACTAAGGGATTTCGAACGAATTTTTGCGAGGTCGTGGAAAAAGCTTTGTCTTCGAGGGAAAAAGAATACAATGCGAAGATTGAACTTTTTCATGGTTTAAAAGAAAAAATGTTTTTATTGCATTCTTTTGTTCTCGCGTCTGTGCGAAACGGGGTTTCCAGTATTTCGTCGTATATTATCTCAGATAGAAAAACGTGCCGAGAAGCTGGAATCGTACCATTGATACCGCCACCGTTCCGTCGCCGTGCCGTCATTTTTCTATCTGGCTTGCGTTAAATTGTCTACGACATTGCAGAAAAAAACAGGGTTTGCGTCAAGAGCCGAGATAAACTATTACTCTGCGGTGTAAAATGGAACAAAAGGAAAACGATATGAAAATCGATGTTGAATCGGGCGAGGGCTTTGTTGGGTAGAGCGGGGTAAAATGGGTTCGCTGTAAATTGGGGAAGCGGGGCAAAAAGGCACACCACGAAATTATCGGAAAAAATAATTATAAGACTGGAGCGGCTGGGGCAAAATGGGCTCGCTATAAATTATCGACACGGGGTAAAATGGAGTACCATGAATTGTTCCCAAAGAACAATTGGAACACTGGCAAGACTGGGGCAAAATGGTCCCCTTTAAATTACGATTACGGGGCAAAATGGAACACCACAAAATTATACGAAAAATCTATCGTGCACACCGGAGTGGCCGAGACAAAATGGGTACACTAGAAATGACATTCACGGGGCAAAATGGACCACCAAAAAAATGTATCCACAACAATAATTTGAACTCTATGCAAAGAGTGGGGCAAAATGGTCTCCATATAAAGTCCAGGCATGCAATAAAACGGCCTCCACTCCTTCACTGTACCATTTTGCCCCAACCTTCTCCAAAGTGTCCCAAATTTGACGAGAATCCGGAGCAAATATTGAGATACCGTTTGCGCCTGACAAAGTGCGCATGCGTGAGTACGAACAATGCCGAGTTCGACGAATGCGTGACGACGATGAGAGTTCGTATACACGACAAAGTCCAGAGGAAAGGGCCGTCGGGCTATGCAGCCAAGACGACGATTGACACCCGATACCACTCGAGAAACGCAGTGTATACTATTAGGCCTGGGAATATCAATGGTCTATTGAGAGACCACGGGGCAAGCGATAAGAAAAATCTTTCGAGAGCTACGTCGGTAAAATTATTTTTTATGCTTGCCCGAATGCAACAAAGTTGATCGAAGACGATAATCGATACCGTGTACAAATCGTCGATGATTATCGATCGACGCGAGTTTCGGTCGATCGGCTGTACTTATAGAGCTAGAGTAACATTTACGAGTTACTAAGCGTAATATAAAATTCGAGGGGGAAAAGTGGGGCAAAATGGACCACCGTTTTAGAACGGTTTTTTTCAGTCCAATAAAGTTTTTTTTATGTAAATTCTATAATGGGGTGTAATTTCACAAAAATGTTATCGAAATTTGGGTCTTAAGTGTAATTTACCAAGTTGCCTATCCTTGGGCGCCGCGGCGGGTCGACGCAGCCAGACGACCATGGGAATTCCGTTCTCGAAACTTCACTCTCAGTATCGGTAAATCAGTAACTTCGAAAAAAAAAATGAAAAAAAATCTAATCGAACAATTTTTATACAAAATTTATAATATTATTTAAATACATTTTTCAAAATTCTTTTTTTTCAATCCACGTAGGTTCCTTTTCTTTAAAAAAATTCGCTGTTTCACTGAGCGAAGACTGCCCGAAAAAAAATGCGAGATATTTCACTTAAATAGCAAGAGCGCGCAGGTTCATCGCCGGCGCGATTTCCCCCACTTCATCGGAATTTGAAGATCCTTAAAAAGTAAAAATAAAAATGTATGTTCGACCGTATGGAAATAACAACGACTTACAAAGGAAGCAATCTTTCGACGAGAAACCCGTTAATTCTTGTGCCAACAGAGTCCTGTGGCGAAAGACGAAAAATTAAGAAGAAAAAAATGCTCTTTTTCATTATCCACTCATCCGAGCGCGTGGTGCTAATGTCGGGTAATTGAATGGTACCTTCGAGCGACTGAGGTACGGCCAAGTACCGATAGTATTTATCCGACTCCAAACACAGTTGCCACCCGTTTTCGCTTCGTGAATTTCGTTTCGACGCAGAGCGGGGCAATACGGACCTTTTTTTTATTTCGCGGAACGTAAAAAATAGAATTCCCATCGTCTCAATTGGAAGACACAGTCCGTTTTGCCCCCCACGCCTCTGTATATATAAATCTATTTATTTAATTAAATTTAAGTGAATTTAAGTAAATTTAAGTGAATTTAAGTAAATTTAAGTGAATTTAAGTAAATTGAAGTAAATTGAAGTAAATTTAGGTAAATTTAAGTAAATTTAAGTAAATTTAAGTAAATTTAAGTAAATTTAAGTAAATTTAAGTAAATTTAAGTAAATTTAGGTAAATTTAAGTGAATTTAAGTAAATTTAAGTAAATTTAAGTGAATTTAAGTAAATTTAAGTAAATTTAAGTGAATTTAAGTAAATTTAAGTGAATTTAATGAATGAATTGTTATTAAATTTATTATAAGAAATATGTGTATATTTATTTTCGGTATTATTTTTTTTCGAATTTTACGGAAATTCCTGGACTCGCCGAATTCTGTTTTTAGCGGGCCCCTAGTACGAATATAGAGTCGCGTTTCCGAGTGGCGCCGACGAGGCTCGAGTCGGGTTATTCTCGCGCTCTGACTCCGCGCGCATTGCAACGCTCTGTATACATTCGCTTGAACGCTATTTGGACGAATGGTCAGTGTCGAGAGAATCTAAAATTGGAGAACTCGAGAGTGGCGAACTCCCGAGTATACCCCATGGGAGAATAAACCCGACGAATTATATACTTCCAAACGAGAGATGGGGGCCAATGTAGCGGGGACAACGCGGCCTCCCTTCCCACCCCCCGCACCGAAAGCATTTAATTAAGATCAGAGAATTAAGTTCCACAGCCTCCGAAAAAATTGGCAAAATGTTACTTGACTCAATAATCATTAAATATTTATGAATCTATTTGTTATAAAAAAAATACATTAACATTTTTTTTATTCCTTATTAACAACAATTGATATTTGATAAATTTCGTTGTAGACAAAACTTGAAAGTTAAACGTAAAATTCGCGGTTCTGCTTAATTGACAATTTTTGTTTCTTTTTTATTGAACAGTTAACAATTTTTTTTTTGTTGTTAAGCAATTAATAATTTTATCAATTTTGTTGTAAAAAAAAAATGTTGTATAGTTCGTAAAATTTCGTAGTTTTGTTTATTTCTCGTTGTCGCATTTTTTCTGAATTAAAAAAAGCATGGTTTAATAATTGCCAATTGCACTGCATGTTGCGTATAGAATGGGCGAGTGGATGGACGGCGGTGCTCTTAATTCAATTGAAATTAATTCGGAACGAACTCCTGGGATACCCGCATTTGGCGACCTCCCGTGTCTCGTTACGTTCTCGGGGAGATTATTACACATAGCCTCTGTGTATGGTACGCCTATTTGTGTATGAAAAAAAAGTGCAATTGGAGACGTGCATCGCGAGGAGCCGATGTTAAATGTCGATTATAGTTATTATACATCTTGATCGCGTTACTTTGTTGCATTATCGAATAACCCGACTGGGATTTCTCAAACGAATCGTCAAACCCGGTGTCCGCACAGTCGAGTGTATTAACGTGTTTGCTAAACTTCTCTCACGAAACGACGATAAACCACAGTTTTTTTAACAGAAAAGCCCTTTTTACGATGAAATTTTTTTTTACCGAAAAGTCCTTTTCAGGATGAATTTTTTTTTTCAGAAAAGTCCTTTTTACGTTGAAAAGTTTTTTTTTTTACAGAAAAGTCCTTTTTAAGACGAAACAAGTTTTTTAAAATGGGAAATGTCCTTTTTAAGAATTTTTTTGAGAAGACGATTTTTATTACAATTTTAAGAGATTTTTATTACACTGGTCGGTCGACCAGACACGAGCCTAGCGAATTTTGTTTGGAACGATCCGTTTTGCCCCTCACACTCGTCCCCATTCGTTATCGCGCCAGCCGAGATTACCGGGAATCCAGAGTCCGAACGAAAACGATACAAAGCCTCAAACAAAAATTCCTTTCTAAAAAGCTCGGATAGAGAAGCTTTGACATGGTATCGAGGAGAATGTTAATGACTGAACGTGCCGCGAAGTCGGGCGGGCTGGAGCATCGGCACGGTAATTCGATCGGTCGTAGTTGTCGTAACGGGCCTCGTTTGGATGCCGAGGCACGTTCCCACAACCGTATTTCATTTAGAGTCCAATGCTTCTGACGCGTCCGCGTTATCGGGCCCTATACATATTAACATCCTTACCAGTCGACTATTATTATTATCATAATTATATTTATTTACACGATTTTATATTTATTACTATTATATTATATATTTTTTGGAAAACTGTGGATTTGTTTATACACTGAGAAAAAATGACACAGTAAAAGTAACAATACTGACTTTATACCATAAAAAATAGTCCAGGGGGAACGTTTACATTTCATAGTTACGACAGTGACAAAAAGCCATGGTTGCAACAATAATTATAATGTAACCAATTGAATATGCACTGTCAAAAACTATCTATATAGTCCTTCCTCCTGGGAACTATTGGTATAGTAGAAAATACTATCCTTTTTCTCAGTGTAGGCTTGCATGTCCCCCCCCCCCCTCCACCAGCTGAGACCCCCCCCCCCGCCCGCGCCGATTTTTATAGCATATGGAATGGATTCCGAATTCCATTCCATAAACTATATTTTCGAAAATTCGGTTTTTATAGTATATGGAATGGGTTCGAAATTTCGAAATTCCATTCCACATGGAATGGATTTCCACGTGCAATGATCGGTGCGAGCGCGCGAGCAAACACAACCGCTAGTATAATATTTGAAGAAAAGCCCGTAAGGTAAACGTACCAATGACCGGACACGTCCCAGTGGCCGGACAAGGCGTGCGTGCAAGAGAGATGGAAATACGATTTTCCATGCATGTCCAGGGACTGGGACTGCTCCCTTACGTGTTCGGGCATTGGTACGTTTACCTTAGGGTTCTCGGACGTTAGAAACGACGGAAGCGTCGGAAAGGGTACATCGAAGGTCGTTCAAAGAAAGAAAACAATAACGCGCAGCCTACCAGCATTTACAAGTTTGTCATTGAAGTAACATTAGTTGGATGGAGAATCAGCGTGTCAATGTCAGTAGGTCTGGGTCGATGCGCCCCCGTACAATAACTCGAGTCCATCACTGTCTTTCTCTCTCTCTGCCAGTAATAGCAAACTACGTATTACATTGCAATTCACTACATCCCCCTCCCCTCGCCCCTGTACTTTATCACGGCGCTATAAATCCTTTGTCAGAATTCAGACGCGTCGACAACATGAGATTTAATGATTCATTCTTTTCTGTAATAATCATTTGTTCAATAATCATTAATTTTATAATAATGTATTGGATAATAATTAATTTGATACTCATTTATCGAATAATCATTAATTTGTTAATAATTTATTCAATAATCATTAATTTAATAATAATTTATTCAATAATCATTAATTTAATAATAATTTATTCAATAATCATTAATTTAATAATAATTTATTGAATAATCTTTAATCGAACAATATTTTTTTATTTTCTAATATTTTTTATTTTTTGTTCTCTTAATTTGTCATACGTTATTTGTTGTCATTTCGTACCAGCGTTAAGATCTCACGACTTACAGCTGTTTCCATTAAAACCTTCGGGCGTAACGAATCGACTCTAAGGTCGAGGTACTCGAGAAACAGTCTTTTGTTTTTGTGTCGTTCCACGAGTTCGATTACCCTCGACTCGTGTACACACGAGCCGGTGAAAGGCGAGCACCCGGTGAAAATCACAAGAAAGCAGAAAAAACGTTTGTATCAAGGAAATAATTTTAAAAAAGGCTGCGCGCGTGTCTCCGAACGACGATTGTAAATCGCCTAAACCTTGAACAAACTATAAATCGATCGAAGAAAAAAAAGTCAGTTAAACGAGCTGCAGGAATCGACGTCGATCTAATACCGTGTAAAAATCATATGGGCCATTTCGTGCCAAATCGGTCTCGATCATTTCGATCCTTTTTTACAATTTTTCATTTTTATTATTACTTATCGTTTCCATAATAATAAAACAATTATAATTATTGGCATCATCATTATTATTAATTATTAAATTATTATTTTTAACATAATGAAAAAAAAACACGACTCAATTTTTCGCACGTTTCTGGATCGAAAGGCGAAATCCTCGAGCAGGGGCGAAAATAGACAAAAGTTCCAACTTACGGTTACAGTATATCGATTGTCCGTCATCGTTAATGAAGATCGTTACGAACGATCGTTGAGACAATGAGTGAACGTGCTAAACGACAAAGATGCTGCCGCTGTTGCTTCTGGCGTCAAATGCGCGAATATCGGCGGCCAAGAATCAAAATGGCGTAACTCGTTTGCTTTACCATCGGAGTTGCGCCCTTTTTATTCTCAGCCCCCCCGATACACGAGCAGGTGGCACATCCGCGGCAGGCAGATCGCAAAACAATGCGATGCACGTGCGAAAATATTATCCGCTAATGGAGATCGCGTCTTATTGGAATCGTCCCGAGGACGAGGACTGACGAGCGCGCGAGGCCTCGCTTGACCTTGCCGCCCAAGGTCGCTCGAGGGGTTACACGATTTCTTCGACCGGGCAAGTGTTTATTGACGGTTTTTTTTCTTTTTTTTTTTGTAGTTTTCGGTCTACCCTCGAAATAAGCGTTAATTTTTTGTTACTCACCGATCCAAGCCTTCACGGCATTGGAGATCCAATTACCGATGTTCACCGGCAGACACATGGCGATAAAGTCACGGAATCTTTTAACACAGCGACACAAGTCAAACATGCACTTTCCAAATGGCGAACAAAAATTGGGTAACTGTCAATTAACTAACTAATTTAGTTAATCATTTATCAATTGTTACAGTATTAATGATCAATTATTATTCATTAATTTATTAAGTCGATCGACGTAAGAAACAGACAGAAACATCCTCGTCGAGAAAGTCCCGAAAAATTATTCCCGGCGATTTAATTAAAATAACACTGTAAAATTAATAATTGTCTCTCGAGCCCGACGAAAGAACGATCTATCTGGCTCGAAGGCGAAGAGTCGAGTAACGATATCGGGCGCTTTACTACGACGGTTATATATATCGAAATGACAATGTTGTAATAGAGGCTCGACTAACATCCGGTATGCGCGCACACATAGCGCGCGGCAGATTACGACGTCGAGCTATTAACCGGAGTGCGTTCGTCGGTTATTGGTCGTCATAAAGGAAGAAAGGCGAGTGGAAATTATAAAAGCGGAATAAAACCGGACGATTGCGGAAAGTCGAGTGAATGAAAACCGCACGGAAGCGCCGGTGATCCTGGGTGGGGGAGAGGGGGGCGAAGGGTCCTTGAGACGGATCATCGATCGAGAACGCGTTGATCTACCGCGCATGCGCGCTCGGCGGAGATGGACGGCGGAATAAAACCAGCGAGTCCTCGGGAAGTCCGTTCGATGCTATTACGAATATGTCTCCGGAGTCTCTCGGTGAGTTCTCTCGACGATAAATTTCAATAGAAACAAATGAATCATTCGAAGACGTTGGAATCGATGGGCCATTCGATGGAGGCCTCAGCTTCGTCCTTTGGTTAATAAAAGAAAAAAAAAAGGAACGAGGAATATCAATCGAGGTTCGAGTAGCAGAAAATGGGTCGAGTTCTTAACATTTATTAGTGTCTTCCCAAAGTGATTTAAAAGGTAAGAATTCAACTCTTAATATTTCTTAGCATGTCCAAAAGTAATTTAAGAGGAAAGAATTCAACTCTTAACATTTCATAGAATCTCCCAAAGTAATTTAAGAGGTAAGAATTCAACTCTTAACACTTCTTAGCATCTTCCAAAGTAATTTAAGAGGTACGAATTCAACTCTTAACACTTCTTAGCATCTTCCAAAGTAATTTAAGAGGTGAGAATTCAACTCTTAACACTTCTTAGCATCTTCCAAAGTAATTTAAGAGGTGAGAATTCAACTCTTAACATTTCTTAGCGTCTCCCAAAGTAATTTAAGAGGTATGAGTTCAACTCTTAACACTTCTTAGCATCTCCCAAAATAATTTAAGAGGTAAGAATTCAACTCTTAACACTTCTTAGCATCACCGAAAGAAATTTAAGATTTAAGATATTGCCTCTTAAAAATGCCCACTATGATTTAAGAGTTAATTTCAGTAGAACAAATATCGACAAAAATACGCTACAATAACTTAGGCCACTTTCCGAAGGGTGTCAACCGTTGCTACTTCCTCTTATCTATGCAGAGCGGAAGCGGTGGATAATATACGGCTGCTAATTTTTAAATCGTGCCTTATCTTGGGCAAAACGCCGCTTAGAACAACGAGGTCAGGTATAATATAAACTCAATAAGAAATGCATGGAACAACGATAACGTGAGGGAAATCGATTTGACGTGGACGGCAAAATGTTTTTTCTTCTATTCTTTTATTTTCCGTAAGTGACTTGTGACTCGACGATTCGTAGGTCTGCGCAGACGTGTTGCATTAATTTGCCAACGACTCATTGTTTCCCCGGTATGCGAAGCCTCAGGCGAACCTGATTTTCGCGAACGCGTGTCTAACACACCGATAACGATTCGTCACAAACGCCCCATTTATTATCGTCTAGACAATTAAAACAAAAAAATATATATTTTTATTAAATCTCGATAAAATTTTACCGACAAAAAAAAATCGTTAATAATCAATCATTTTGTATGTTGTGAGAAATTGGCTCTCTTTTGCCTTTTAATAAATTTTCAGAATTCGATTAAACTTTTAATTTCAACGTTTCAAACAACGTAATAAAGGGATATAAAAATAAGTAATAAAAAAAATCTTTACGTAAAAAAATTGCGCTCACAACTACATTGATTTTTAATGCCTCAGTTCCCGGTTAATCATCGGAAAGTTTACAAACAATTCAGCGAATATAATAGAGCAGAGAAAAACGAGACGATCGAGTACACGTGACGTCGTTGTACAGTCAGCCGGCCGGCGAGAATTAAAATATTATCTCGAGAACTCGACTCACTCGCGTGGCGTCTCCACTTACCCCGGGAATTTATTAATGAATCGAGCGTATCGTTCGATGACACAAACAATCGCCGCTGCCCGACTGACCGACAGTTGCAAGCGGTGGGGAGGATAGCGAGTGTCCGACGGCACAGATTTCCCATTGATGGATCACAAAAGATATAATAATCATAATAATCATCATAATCATCATAACAATCATCATAATAATCATCATAATCATCATAACAATCATCATAATAATCATCATAATAATTATTATTCTTACTGTTGTTGTTGTTGTTGTCGTTATTATTATTACATATATAGCAAAGAAAGTCATTTCGTTATAGTATCAAAAGTCACGCATATGCTCGTTCGAGCCGGTAATCACCGACGGTAATCGGCTTCCGGCAATTACGTCGACGATAAAAATAATTGTCGACAAACGATGAAAAAAAAAAAGATTCAAAGTCGGCCGAGCAACTCGATACAGGCTGCTCGCGATGTGAAATTAACATTTGCTTACAGTTGATAAGCAATATAAGCGTTGTTGTGCACTAAAAAATGATTTTCCAAAAAGTTTATATAGTTTAAATAATTAATTTTTTTTGTAAACAACGATTTTGGCATTATATTTGTGAACGAGAAGTTTCAGTCGATTTTAATAGTTATAACAATATTTTTTAACGGTGCAGAAAGCAACGTAAAGCTCTATGAGTATCTGTGTGTGTAGTTTAAGGCGAGCGCGGGATTATCATGAGAGTTTCGCGCGGGAGAGGAAACCAGCAGTATTGATCAAGTCAGGTGGCGTCGGCCGGGCTGTGCCTCGTTCAGACACGAGAGAGCCCCGTGCGTTTTCTCCATTCCTCCGTTCTCTCCCTCTCGCGGTTTCCCGGCTTTCCAAAGAATTCGCGAATCGATGCATACCTACGTTGTCCCCGAGCCTTTTATATTTATATTTATATTTATATTTATATTTATATTTATATTTATATTTATATTTATATTTATATTTATATTTATATTTATATTTATATTTATATTTATATTTATATTTATATTTATATTTATATTTATATTTATATTTATATTTATATTTATATTTATATTTATATTTATATTTATATTTATATTTATATTTATATTTTGTCCGATGCCAATTTAAGCCTGGACAGTAAAATGGAAACAACGTATAACAATTAAAATTCGGGCCGATATAACGCGAGGCTGCCTCTCCGATATTATTTCGGTAGGTCGTCGGCGGGAGCGCCGGGGTGAACTTGAAGCCAGGGCAGTTACGCGTTCGAACCGGTCTCCGTTGTGTATACGGCCGGTTCGAGCGATCGATCCTCCTGACAGCAGTAGTTCAACTCGTCGTTGGTCAGACGCGAGAGCCCGAGGCTCTCTCCATCCCTCCGCCAACTCGATCCAAACGAATCCACTAATCTTTCCTAATTAAATTATGTCACCAAAGCGGTTTCTCGACGGTGCTACGAGAAATCCGATATTCTCGCCGATTGCGCGCCCCGGCATCGTAGGGCTTTGTAAATCGCAAATCTTCTTTTTGCACCCGAAGTCTGAATGGCATCGACAATTTTTATTTTCCAAGTACTTTTGGTTCGTTTAAAATGATTACTGACTTCGACCACTCTTATTTCTCAGCGTTATACGAAAGAAAATATAAAACGATTGTTTCGTTAAGTTTTGTTTTTTTTTGTTTCTCGTAAATTAATCAATGTAATTGAAGTAATTTTGAGTTAATTTTTTTTTTGTGTAATTAATGAAATTATTTCGTACGATTCTTGTTGTTGTTTTTTTTTCCGTAACGCGTAACCGATTATACGGAAAAGTCGTTGGAACGCGCGTGCCTGTTTGCATGGCATTGTTCTCGAGGCGCGCGGGTAGACGGCGATAGAGGCGGAAGCCATAGCGGAGCGGCGTTAAAGAAGGCGACATGTAGAGGACAAAAGAACGCACGAAGACGCCGTGTGCACGAGTTCTCGGGCAAACACGCTTAGGCGATAATAAACGCATCGTTATTGGAGGAGAATAATTGTACCCGACAAGGCTCCGTCGGCGCGCCACTTAGGGCCACGATCGGCGATGGAAAAAAAGGTATTTTCTTTGTCAAGTGCACGAGAGTTAGCAGTCGCACAGAGATACGAAACTAAGTTTTCGTCAAATGTTTGTTCACGGGCTACCGGAGATTTTTTTTTTTCATCCGAGAGCCAAAATTTACGACAGCGCCGACGCTTGCGAAGCAAGCGGAACTTTGATGCTACGTGAAAACTATAAATACAAGAAGCCGACTTGGCCGTGTTTGCGAACTCGGCCTGTCGTAAATAGACTCCGGGTTTACCCGACGTTGGGCCTCAGACTCGATATTTGTCGAGCGTAAAGAATGATATACAACCATGAAAACAAAAGTCATTTTTAATATCCAATTTAAATTCGTGATTTTTATGGTTATGTTTAATTTATTGACATGCTCTAGTGTACATGAGAAGTGTACAATTGACGTTTACTCGACGTTCGGTAAGAATTTAGACTCGACATTTGTCCAGCGTTAAGTATGACATAGTCATCAAAAAGATATGCTTAATAACCTATTTAAATTCATGATGTTTATGTTTCTTTTGTTTAATCTATTATTGTTGAATTTTGTGTATTTATGTTTAATTTGTTGACACGACTTGCCGTTTTACATGATAAGCGTATTGAGCGCAAGATTAGGAACTTTGCAATGAGTGCAATATAGAGGGTGCGATAAGTAAACTCTAGAGAAATTCCAATGTTTCGGAAAGTCCAACAACACAGAAGAGTTCAGTAATAATGCCGCGAAGAAATTAAGTGTTATGCGTTAAGGGGAAGTGAAATATCGCGCTCGGTAATGAAAACTGTAACGAACTTTTTTCAAGGGTGCTCATTTTTTTGAGGAAAAAGCAAATTTGATCCGTATGCTTGATTTTTCAGATTTTTATCCCACCGAGAAGTGTTTGCAATTCTCTCTGAACTCACGTGAGGTCGAACTGTCCGCAAGAGCTAGCTTAAGTGTTAAGTTTAATGATAATTTTACTATTGCCAAAATAATCCATTTTCCATTGATCTCTCCTTAACTTGAAATTCGATAAGCGGGCCAAAACGGACCATTTGATTCCAGACTTTTACTTTTTAATTGCATGTTCCGTGAAAATTTAAAAAAGTCCATTTTGCCCCGCTCTACTCTGATCAAATAGGGTAGAGGTGGAAAGTGGGCCATTTGGGATAACGGAAGTTTTTTTTTTCAACCACACAAAGTCTCGAGTCCCGAGAATAAAATTCGAAATAGGCGAATAATTATCCACGGTCGAAACATTGTGTGAATCGTCGATCCAGAAGAAAAACCAAAAAAAATTACCTCCGAGATAAAATCGAGGTGAAATTTACCTCCGACAGCAAATCGTCGTTTCGGTATTACGTCCGGACTCGAAGAATCGTTTTTCCCGAATAATATCACTTTTTTCCCCGTACCGAAGTTCTCACACCGCTTCGATCACGATCGCACTGTTCACCCGAGTCACAATTAATTTTATAATCCTCGTTGCACTTGTTCGATAGACACAGCCCGAGAAACAGGTTCACTTATCGTGCACGTTGATCTTCACGGGCTATGAAATTGCTCGCCTTCGAACGAGGTATTTTCAATGGTGTATCAAGTTCTATCGTTTGCACGTTAAAAAAATCGCACGAAGAATTGTGTATTTTACGAAAGAAAGAAAAAATATATATATATATTTTATATATATATATATATGTGATTGATTTTTTTCGAAAAAAGTTCCGAGAGGGCTGAAAAGCGATTGGAGGAGAGGGCGTGCTCGGCGATCGGTGACCGAAGCCCCAATGAATATTATTCGCGAGAACACGTACGAAGCTGCTTCCTCCACTCGCGCCCCCCGCGGACACTTCGTCGTTTGACGCTCTCACTATGTTTAGATCCGGCCAGGCTTGCGCAACGACCCGCGCAGACGCCTCGCGCTCATTTTCCAGCCCTTCGCACTTTTTTTTCACTTCTTTCTTTTTATCACCGATAAAATTGCGCAATTAAAAACAAGCTCGGAGCCTACGTGGGTGGAAAGTATCGATTGGTCTTTCGGCTCGACGCGATCCGCCATTTTCTCATTTCTTTTTTTTCTCTAACTTTCCATATAAATATTTCATTACTCTCGAGTATCGAAATTTCTTTTCGCATGCCGAACTGTTGATATCGTTCACGAATACGACCGAGTTTCTATTTTCAATGTTCCATCAGTGATTCTCGGCGGTATAAATTAATGAGCGAATCGATTGTCAAACCAAAAATGGTCGAAGCTATTCGCTCGAAGGAAGCGTCGGCCGTTGTCGCGTTTATTTCTATCGCGACGTCACTGCCCTCGGCACGTTGATCTCCGCGGGTCAATCGCTGCAGCCTTAAGGTGAAGTGAAACACGTTCTCTGTCGTTCTCTCCCGCTCCACCGTAAGACCAATGCCGCTATCTCCCTCACACTCCTGGCCCGGTCACGTGACTTTCACTTCGCATTAACATGAAGTGAAAGTCACGTGACCGAGCCATTGGGCCGAGAATAACAGAGAATGTGTATCACTTCACCTTAAAGGTTCAATGTATTTTTTTCCTATCGAATTTTCTACAAAAACATTTGTCGCAAATGGCAAGCACGTGAATAAAAGTGCGAATGATCGTGTCATAAATAACTTCATGCACTTGTTCACGGTTATGTTCCGATTCTGCGATACTTCGGCTTTCACACGCTCGAAGTTCGTAGAAAGATTGCTCATCTGTTTTTCCTCTGCAACACGGTAAATCATAAATTTCTTTCGGCGAATCTTTGTTCGCTCGTGCGGGTTCGTAGGGAAGGCAGACCTACTAGGATTATGGCAGTTGGTGCCCTTCTATAGAGTGAACTGTGTTCGATGTACCCGGCTCCGTCCCATCGCGAAACTCCCACAATACACTGTAAAAACTACGTAACAAAAAATAACCAAGTCGGACGATGTTTTTCTGTGGAATTGGGCCCTCAGCTGCGCGAGAATAACGCACTACACCGCGGATACACCGAAATCCTCGGCTTCGGCCGGTGGGACCGCGAAAATAATTCGGCGAATTATTCGTGATACATCGTCGAATCGCACTTTGGACACTTGCGGAACGCGCGAGACGGAGGGAAGTCAACACCGGTGGAACGACAGCGGCCATTTTGATTGTTGACGAAAACTGGACTCGCGACTCGCAAACATTCGGGGCCCTCGGCAGCGCCAATTACTAGTACGTTGGCGAATCGTGAAGATCTGCGTCGCGTCGATCGCCTTTCGGGCCCGCAAGTCCTCGACGGCTGACCGCCGAAGACGCGTCGTAGCTGGTCGTAGCCCGTTTGATCTTTGCCGTCGGTTCCTTGTTCGCGTCGTATTTCTTTTCGCGAATGAACCCCGCGACCTACCGACCAATTCAAGGTACAGCAGTTGCGATTAATTGTCCCTCGGGCATATAACTCTAGATAAAAGTTACAATGTTCTTCGAATCATCGAACGGAGAGTAATCTTCCTCAGCGTTGTGTATGTGTGTGTGAGTTGTAAACAAGTGGAACCCTTCGTAGAGCGCGAGCAGCAAACAAAATGGCGGCAACAAAATCTGAGGAAAAGAAATCAAGAAGAAAAAAAAAACATTTCTTTCTTCGTTATTTCGATAACTTCGATTTTCAAAAAAATGGAAACTTTTTTGTAAAAATAAATTCGATTCAGTTTTGTCCCGTTGTTTAATAAATAAATAATAATAAGTTGGCCGACGTGAGGTCGGATATAAGCGTTTGAACTATACATGTCTTATGATTCACCCGGCATCTGCAATGCGCGGATGAGTAAGTCTGCCGGGACAAAATTTGAGATAATCATTGACAAAAAAAAAAGTCCACGGAAACAAAAATAATCACCAACCGATGGTTGAACCAACTCCTATATATGTTTCCAAGTTATGTGTTTACGCGTCCCGGGTCGATCGTTAGTTTCGAGAGGCTTTGGGCCAGACGTCACCAAAGAGTAAGCGATATGTTACGTGACGAGCGGGGTTGGAGAATCCCGACCCTTGTCCCTCGGCTACTTTGGCCTCGCGCACGGAAAACACGGGACCTCGCGTGTGTGTGTGTATTTTCGAACCCGGGCGGCCCTCTAACTGGCTCAAGGCCAACGTCCGTTAACCCACATTTTATATATATATTTATATATATATATACAAAGATACACATCGAGTCTCAAGAGTAAAAACAACAGCACATTGTCGCATCACACTGTACAATAAAAGTACAGTTTTAATGTTACAAAATGAGCGTCGCTAAAATATTGCCTGACAAAAATAAAAATAAACACATAGAAACGACATCGAAACGTGGGTAGAAGCCGGGATACCTGTAGCCGCTCCTCGAGCCAGAAGGGATGTAATTCTCGCGGTGCGTGAATCTTCGCGGAGGAACTTTCGCGTACTGACTCGATCGGTTGGCGAAAAGACGAACGGCTGGAGGGCGAGGAGGGGGAGAGGGGTTACGATAAGAGCCTCCCCTAACTCTCGGGAGTGCGCGTGCACGCGATTGCCCAGACCCGCGTAACCATAGATACCAAAACGCTGCCTAGAATCCTCTGACCTACCTACACATCCGAACCTCCCGTGTATCATTAATTCGACCGTGTTTCGGCCATTTTATTATTGCATGCACGTGGCAGTTTGGAAACTTCATTTCACGGTCCAAAACAGAATTAAACCGAAGTTCTCATTGTATAATAATAATAGTAATAATAGTAATAATAATAATAACAAAAACAAAGACAATAATAATAATAATAATAATAATAATAATATATTGATATTATTATAGCGAACGTTTGAATTGGGAGCAAATTAGCGGGTATTTTGACTTCCGCTTTTTGTTTGTTTTGTTTATAGGACTGAACTGTTTTCGTTTTCACACGCTTATTATTCATTGACATTGAAACATCGGCTCGTGGATGTATTTACGAATGTCACGGTGTATTGGACGGGGAATCGATGAAAATAATGAACGAGAGGCGTGAGCAGCATTATCGATCCCCGTTCGGAAACGAAGGGCAGAGGGTCGAGGGGCAGATGTATCAACGAGCTCCCGAGGAAAAAAAAAGTGGGTCAAGCTAACACAGATCGGCGTCCCGCAGGTCTGGCCTAACTTCTTGGATGGCGGAAACGAGAGCGCTCGAGGGACACGATGATACTTCCGCACAACAAAAAAAAAAAAAATACGAAAAAAAAGATGCGCATAAAGCACGAAAATGTAGGTCAACGGGGGAACGAAATGGGGATCACCTTGCTACTCGTGAAAATCTCCTTCAATAGCCCTGTACGAGGGAAAATGGAATGATGAAACGGAATATCGTATCGTAGCGACTATAATTTAAAAAATTATTCACCGGTTCGTAAATTTGATCTTGCAATTATAAAAACTTTTTACGAAATAAAAAAAATAAATAAATACATAAATAAAAATAAAACTTTGGTGAACCAATTGTAGGTTTGTTTGTTTAGGAAAAATGTTAACGAGCTGAAATAGAAATTTGTAATTATTTATTTTAAATAAACTTTGTCATTATTTTTGCACTCGATTAAAATTTTTTTTCTTCTTGGAAAGTAATTACTAATTTTTATTTGTGAAAGTTTAATGGTGCGTAAACGCATTGCGAGGGTCAGATCAATGCCGAACAAACGATGCGATTCAATTAAATCGAATGTCTTAATTTAACAAGCCCGCGAGCATTTATCTGACGATTTACCGCCGCCGCTTCTAAAAAGTTGGCATTTCAAATTGTCCGTGGGAGGAAGGGCATGTCCCAGAATAAATTGAGATGAATGGACCGAGCTGTTCTTTCGGTCAAGTATAGCAGACACTCGATTAGTCGAGCGGGAGAACGTATGAACTTCGAACACTACGTTCGTTTACTACAATAATCAAAAATCATCCTAAACTGCAAAAAAAAATGATTGTAAAATTAACAAAAACAAAAATAACAATAAATGATCATTTTACAAAAAATAAAAATAATCTTCCGTTTCAAATTAAGAAGAAAATAAAAACGCATTTTTTACCGTGTAAGAAGACTCACCGGCGCTTCTTCCAGACTGCGTGCGTCGGAACGCAAAGTGCCGAACGCCGCGTATTGCCGCAGGTCTCATCAAGGCTCGTGCCATTTTCAAAACCGCGAAAAATATTGAATACAAAATTTTGCAATAACTCGGTTCCTCATTTTTTTATTTTATTTTTTTCGAAACTAACTTGAAAGTAAAAAAGACACTAAAATAAATTATCGATCGATCGAAACCCCGTGAAATCGGTGATCTATAGATCCTCTACTTGCGATCCAACGATCTGCGTACAAAGAGTTACGATCGCCAACTAATTTTATTCCCAAGCCCTCGTTTGCGCTCGCGCACGGTCGTATCGCCGGTCTCCTACCGGCGATCCTCCGAGGTCGATCGATCGATCAATCGTTCGTTCTTTCACGTTTCGCTGAATAAAAAGAGTCTCTCTCTTGGAATTCCACAAAAACGTGCGACCATTCGTAACTAACAATATTTTTACTAAAAAAAAGAAGAAAAAAGTAGAGCTACGTGCGTATTATTGCGCGATTGCATTACCAGAGCCTTTCCCTCCGGTTCGTGTACAGCGTCTCCGATCTATCGAGCATGCGCAGTAGGTCCGGGGGTCATTCGGAGTGCGCACGTCGGCGAACGGGCCGGCGACGCTTACACAAAGATTCACGAACAAATATAGACAATGTCACACATAATCCTTACTTACTCACTCTAACAGATTTATCGCTCCGAGTTTATTGTGCTTAACGCCGAGTGCTTTTCTCTTGATCTTTCAGGATAACGCCACGCACGCTCGGACTATCTGGAACGCTCCGCTATCGCGATTTCCGCTCGGAAAAAAAACGCAGGGATGCGATGCGTAAATATCGCGGGCTTGTTATCGTAATCTGATTCTGGTTCTGATTCCGAAAAATCAAAACTACTAAATCACTTTTAATATTTGTTACTTTTAAAAAAATAATGATTATTGCCCCAACGCAAACTTACGACGCACACATGTTTTGGAGTATGCTCCGGATTTATATTATCTATAAATCCGGAACATACTCCAAAACACATAGTCGCATTTAATCGTCCCAAAATAAGACCCGATTTACCATGTAAACATTTTGGCCAATGGAATTCTTGTACTGCTAACTCCTAATTATTAGTGAACGTTTAAAAATAATTTTTCCACTTTACTCCATTTTTTTTTTCATAGGAAAATGTTGCGATTTAAATCAAATTGAAGATTTCAATTTAATGAAAATTAAAAGCAACACTTGGATTGACACTTTGTGGGAGCCTTTAACGTTGTCCGATTGCTCCAATTTTTCATCCTTTGCTCCAATATCAAGAAAATTTTTTTTTGTCCTAAAATTAATACTTTAAGAGGGCGCGTTATCGAACAGTAAAATTATTGCAAAATAATTAAAAAATTAACGCCCAACGTGGGGCTCGAACCCACGACCCTGAGATTAAGAGTCTCATGCTCTACCGACTGAGCTAGCCGGGCGAATATGTACCCGGGCCGCTATGAACATTTTGAATCCCGAAACGCCTCTATAAATAGAAACTTGGGTAGGCGTTTTTTTTTTAAATAATATCTTAAACTATTTTTAAGCTTTCGACCCGAGTTAACATTACCTCGTCAAGAGGTTTTGGCGCCACCGTCCGCCCGCCTGTGTCACGCTCGCCTGTGTCACGCTCGGTCGGTAACTGAAACTGTAATGCAGGCCATTCATCGATCGTAAGAATTGAAGAAAACCCGAGAGCGTCATCCGACGCCGGTTAAGTAGATGCGTTCGCTGACGCTCAGAATTTTTCTAAAATGTCTGCGTGCTCCGAAATAGCAATAGTTACAGTTCTGTTTTACCGACCGAGCGACCTCCGCTTTACGACCTTCAACTTTACACATTTAACTCGACCGATTTAATATTTGCATATATTTTTGATAACACTATTTTTTCCAACAAGACGAGACTCGACAATCGCTTGTACCATCGACTTTTCGATAGCCAACATTTATCGCCCGTGCCGGCAGATAATAAAGCGCTCTACCAGCTCTAGAGTCAGTGACGCGATTCTCTCGTAAACGGAGTATAAAATGTTTATTGACAACACATTTTTTTTCTTTTGTTTGTACATTGCTATCAAAGATGGATTCGTCGAGGCGCATTCTTGAAAACATTTATTGACACTCGTGGACTCAACGCATTGCCCTGCCTCAATTTGTCCGGGTTTCTCCTAAGTTTTGCGATTCACGCCTGAGCTTGTTCGACGACGGTTCGCGCCAGTGGATTGGGGCTTTTCTTAAGATTGAGAAAGCAAGCGCCGTTCGAGGCATTCTTCTGGCCACCGAGCACGACGCAAGCCAGCCCGTTTACCGCCGTGTGTTCCCACAATTTACCGAACCACTTGTCCAACGTTCGGCAAGTCTTCGAGATAGTTTCCTCGCTCTCGAGCTGACCCTCGTCTATCCTGACGTGGCAGAAGGTCAGTGCGTGCTCCATCGCGATCTCGCAACTTCGGCTCACGGAGTTCTTGTTGTTCCTCGTCACGACCAGACGAACCTGGGAAGAAAAGTTGTCAGGATCTTCATTACCGACGGTGGTAACTTATCGTACTCTTAAGGTTATGTGAAATATCGCAGCTGGCAATAAAACCTGTACTCAATGCCGTTTTGAGTACATAATCGGTAGACGCAGGGAAAGACAATTTTTTTTTTATCCTCGGTGGTCTGCGGTCTCACGACGCAGTTTTTGTTACCAAGTGAGCGCGACCCGCACGGACCAAACAATCGTAAAACATCGGGTTTGATTTGGATTGGGTTTCGGTTCGAGTTGTGTTTGACTATTCTGGCAATCTACTCCAACTCCGTCATTTCTGGCCAGTCGATTGATGTTTTTGGTTAATATTTCAAAACCAAACGTAATACCAACCATTATGCGTGTCCGATAGAAAATTGGTTTATAGGTGGACTTTTCAAAAACAACGTAATTTCGGGGCCTACGTCGAAAGCATCGATCGCTCTTGGCTCAGGGTTGGAAATTATGTTGTTTTAGGAGAATCCAAACATAAACCTCGTATTCGACGCACGCAACGGTTGGTTTTTTTAATATTGCCAATAAATCAACCTGTCGAAGGTTGAAATCGGAGTTGGTTTGTAGGTTGGTGCATCACCTTAATCGAGGGTCCGTACCTGATCCTTGTTGTCGAAATTTTCATCGTCCATGACGGCGAGCGATGGGCTCGCGAGATACTTGGAATACTCGCCGATGACCTCGTCGCTCGCCACTATTGCCGCTGTTTTATCGTCCCTCGTTATGTGCTTGAATATCGAGATCCCGAAATTGTGGCGCTCCGCTTTCGGCGAATTCTTCTGCGCCTCCTCCTTTCTTCGGTCTATTTTGAACTGCGCCGTGTCCATGTTCTTCTGACCCCTCAAAACGGCGTCGCCGTAATCAACGCTATGCGCCAATTTAAGCTGAGCGAGCTTCAGCGACGCCTGCGAATCCTCCGTCGAGCAGTGACCCGCTTTACCGCTCGACTGAATCTTCTCGCTCAGGAATTCGTGAGCCAGAACTTTCAGCTTCGTCTTGCGATACCTGAAGAAAACATATATTATTTATTGAAGTTAAATAAATAACAAATGTATTATTTATTTTTAAACAGTATTATATATTATCATATAATATATTGTATATATTATATAATATGTATAATTTATAAATAATAAATTTATTATTTAGTTTATTATTAAAAAAAGAAACTTGAAACAAAATTAATATAAAAAAAAAATGTCATTCACCTGTCGCCGGTAAGATTGAAGATGACCGAGGTGTCGATAATGTAAGGATGCATCATCTTCAGACTGTGAAGATCAGAGTTCAAGCTCTGACCGACGAGGATAGCGTCTGGCGGCAGCAGCTCGCGCAGCTTCTGTTGAACCTCCGCCAGGGTCGTTGTCACGTCCTCGAGCATCTCTTTGGTGATACCGCTGTACCGAGTAAGATAGTCCGTAATCGCGTTGTCAGGCTTCACCAGAGTGTCGTAAACAACCTGGTAAACAAAAAAAAATCCGATTTACATAAGTCATTCATTTTTTTTCTCCGCTTTGTATTATATTTTTCTTGTGAAAACTCACGGCCATTTGTTCGTCGACGATAGATATCCTCGTGAGTTCGAGCAGACCGGTCGTCGTTCTGCACATCTCGCAGTCGAGACCGAACATCGGCGACTTGGCGCTCGCCTCGACGTACTCGTCCCTGGTCATTACGTACTCGCTGTACCTGTTGGCAAGCACGCCCTTAAGGGGCAGCGGATAATTTTCCTCGACGAGCTGCCAGGGCGAGAGGAGCAACTGCGTCCTGGGAAATTTGTCCGAGAACGGCAGGTCGTTCATCTCCTCCTTCGTCAATGTTCTCCCGTCGACGGTCACGGCTGGGCGCATGGGAAACACGCCCTTCAGCAACTTCACGAGGTCGCCGGTGCTCAGCATTGCCGCATCCAGCGAACCGTACTCTGTGCGCGAGAAATTACAAATACATTTTTACGCTGAGAAAGATTTTGTAATATTAAAATTAATAAAATTAATAAAATAAAAAAAAATTATAAAGTTAAAAATATTAAATTTTAAAAAAAATTCTCACGAGTTATCAATTTGTCGCACTGCGTTCCAGTCAGGGGAACGGCGGCTAATTCCTCGATCACGGACCCTCCGTAAGCGGCCGGAGTTACCATCTCCAGACGAAATTCCAGCAGCGACGTGATGTTCGAGAATAGCGACTCGTGAGATAGGTAATGATACATTGAGAATCCCTCCACGACGAAGACCACCGTATGCGAGACCTGTGGTGTGTAAAAAAAATGCATGAAGATTAAATTATCGTCTGGACTGCGGACACCATTGCAGGCTTTAGGAGACAACTGCTAAGGCTAATTCTGACGGAAGGGAAAGCTGAAGCATCAAAATAGATGAATATGCTTTGTCATTACGTTAATTTAAATTTTAATCTCAATCAAAATTTTAAGTCAAATACTGGGCGCTCTGTCCACTGATTAATCACTTGTAATTGGGTATTGCCCGTTTATCATGAAACAAATTAATAAAAAGATACAAAAATGTTATTCAAACAAATCTTCCTCTGGGACATTTCTTTGTTATTATAAAAAATGATTTAAAAAAGAATCACTAACGCTCGTTGAACTCTTTACCTTGTTAAACTTGTCGAGGTGACACCACCTCGCCGGGATGTACGGCGAGTAGTGTCCCAGCAATGAGTACATTAGTAAATGCTGAACGTCCCTGAGAAATATGGGAATCCTATCGGTTGCAGGTTCGACGGTGAGACTCGCCGTTTCACCGAATCCCTTAAGTCGAAATCTCGGCAGAGCTCGCAGCCTCTGCTTGCGCTCCTTCAATTCTCGTTTGAGCTTCGCGAATTCTTCGCCGTTGAGCCTGCGAAAAAAAATACGAAAACACTGATTAAAAAAGGATTTTTTAATTTCAAATTTACGAAATTTATCGTGAGGATTTAATGAGCACCTGGGTTTTTTATTTGCGAGGGAATCCGTCTCCTCGGCGCCCGCCGAATCTTTGCCGTCCGTCGCGCCCTCGACGCCGGGATCCTCGAGGGGCCGCGTGCAGGGTCTCTTGCGGCAAGGCCCGTCGCCCTCCGAATTTCCCTCCTCCGAGCTCTCCGCCATCTCCGCTCTCTGCGACCCTTGAGCTTTCGCCTCACGGTCCTTGTCGTTCAGCTTCGTAATCTCCAATAGAGCAGCCATTTTTTTCCGCTTCTTTTCTATCCTCTGCAGCTGCCTCTCCGTTAGAGACTTCATGCTTCTTCTTCTTTGCTTTCGAAAATTCCTGGCTCAGCGGCATTTGTTAACTGAAGAGAAATTGTTGAATAATATATATAATTAAATATTATTGTATTAGGAATTGAAACAAATTTAATTAATTATCTAATTCATAATAAATTAATATTTGATGTAGGGTAAAGGGGGTGAATATGGCCCGGTATAAATATCATTGATCTACGTGTCAAACAGTTGGACTGTTTTCAGTACTTTTATACTGTAATTAAATCGTTAAAGTATGAGTTATAAATATCAAAATTTTTTTGATAAAGTCGATACCAACGTCAATAATAATTTAAAAATCCACTTAATAATAAAGTACAAGGCTACTAAGACACTCTGAGACAACTACAGACACTCGTTACAGTGTATGCGACAAATTTCTATTGCATGAGCCAATGGAAATTCAAAAATGTTTCCCTATAAATTGAAATAAATTCCATTCCACAATCTAAATTCTACCATTCAAAAATTTGGGTCCTTAAAATTGAATAAATTTACAATTGGCTTGAATTGAATTCTTAAAATTTCTTTATACAATATTTTTCCATTTTTCATTCAACGCAGGTACAACGATTTATGGTCTGTGACATATAAGACAAGCATAAACGCTTTGCCTTCGTCATTGCCCGTGAATGAAAAATACAGCCGTCAACAGATTATTTCCTTGGTGGTATGTTTTGTACAAAAAAAAGCTATTTGATTTACATAGTTACTTGGCTATTCCACAACTGCGAGCCGGATGCTTACAGAGGTGCGAATACATTGTAAGAAATGTGCGAAAGGTTGTCAGTTCGGAGGTGCTCTCCGATTGGTCGAAACGCAGGGTCAAAATTGCTCAGCTCAGCCAGATTAACGACGACAATTGGTTGTTCTTATAATTTCTATATTTTGCTCAGATCGACGTGCAAGTCTGAACGACACCGACTCTACCGGCCATTGTCGAGGTTGGTGACGAGGGAAAATAAAAAATCGACGATCGTCGGGCGAAAACATTTCGTTACGAGCTTCACGTCGATCTTCGGGAAAACTTGAAAAAATTATTCGATAAGCGAAGGAAAAAATTCTGCGATATCGCAAATTTGATGAAACATGCTGAATGAGCGATTTACCGAACGGGATGTAAATAAACACGTGCCTGATGTGTTACCATTATCGAGTTTTGAGGTTACGGTAGCTTCGGGCGATGATTATCGCAAATGTGAAGTAACGGTTTTACTTCGATGGATCCTCGAAACGAAAATCACTGTTGAACAACTTGGCAATGGACGATAAGACGAGAATTGTCTATAAATAATAAGAGTTTATGATTCTCTCGTCGAGTCGAGTGTTTCCATTGCTAAACACTGGTAAGTGGCGTTGATTGGTCCGCGAGGAGCCAATGGCGAATGAGCGCGGGAAACAGGCGGATATTCGAATTTTCGGCAACACACAATACGATTAAGGTGAAGTGAAAGGTGAAGCGCAATTCGTTTTTTATTTTGAAAAACCGTTAAGGCTAAAAATTGATTCAAAATATTTTAAGGCTGTTCCACATCACCTTGAGGGGAGGCGAAATATCGCGATCGGTAATGAAAAATGTAATGAACTTTTCTCGAAGGTGATAACGAAATCTGTAATGAATCATTTTCAGAATATGTTTGGGTCAAAATAAAAAGCACAGACGAGGCTTGACAAATATCCACTGCGTTTCAGAATTCACTTATAACCCGAAACGCTCGGGATCCTTGAAAAAAATGGATTACAGTTTTTCTTACCGACTGAGTCTACTTTACGCGTCCTAAGACGAAGAAATGGGACGTGACTCGCGTACGACTTTGCTTTTGTCTGGCAATTTAATAATAATAATAACATTACTAACATTATTATTAACGTTAATACTAACGTTATTATTAACGTTATTATAAACATTATTATTATCATTATTATTAACATTATTATTAATACTAACTAATAATAACTAAACTATTTTGATTCCCGGCAATTCGTTTCGGATTACGCTTAATTGCAATCAATTCTCCGAGTCCGATTTCACGGGAGTGATATTAGAAGATGAGCAGGATGCACCAAGAAATATTAAACAGCATCGAAACGACCCGCTCGAGGCTGTGGGACGTGTGGGAAATGCCAACTTAGCGGAGTCGGAGGCGGTCTGGTGAAAGCGAGGATGGGCAACGAGGACCCACTCTCGGTCCGTGTGTATGCGGTTCTTCACAAGACCGAGCGAAGAAGCACTTACGTGCCATTATATGCGCGTGAGATCAAAAGATTTGAGAGCCAGAACACAGTGAGCCCTACTGTTGTTGCGAGTGCTCTCTGTACCATCGACACACATAGCGCAGCTCCCCCCCACCCACTCAGGGAGAAAACATTTTATCGTCTACCCCCTCCCCTTTTTCCTCGTCTCCAAAGTCCCCGACAACGAAGCGACTCGCGACACGCTTAACTCGGAGGAGAAATTAAAACTGCGAATGTAACTCGTAAACACACTTAAACTGATCACGGGTTCGATGAACTTTCCGATAATTCGATGCGAGAATGATTAATGAAAAAAAAAACTCACTATTTTTCGTCGAGCTCGAGAAACGTATGGCCTCGATTTATTTACGAACCAAGAAACGAAGTTTGAGAAATAAACTTAAATGAAATCAATAGGAACAATAAGGAATTTTCGAACATCTAAATTTTTTAATTTTTAGATCCATCGCTATTGTTATTATGTTAATTATATAATGTTTACATAACAATATAACTATTGTTATATTGTTATGAAAATATTACATTTTTAGGGATCATTTTAAGGAATCGTTCGATGCAAGAATGATTCATTAAAAAAATAATCTCCATTTTTCGCCAAGCTCGAGAGAGATTAACATCTTTGATGCTGAACGGTTTCTTCTTTCGAAGCGCACACATCGCGATTGCAGCGATTCGGTGCGAGGAAAAAAAGAAAATACTGCAGTTATTTAAAAATGGCGACAGAGCCATGCAAGTCCGCAAGAGTTCGCTGCAGAAACAACACAGAAGAGTGGTATAATGATTATTGCGTGTATGTAATAGCGGCTGGAAAGAAGAATAAGTGGTTTGCGATTAAACCGGCCAGTTTTCTACGTGCCTAATTACCCTATCGTCCTCATCAAAAAGCAATTACCGAGAAATACAACAGAGGGGGGGGGGGCGCGTCTGTGATTCCTGGTACACAGGCGGACCATTAATAAAGAATGCGCGAGATTTATCTCGGCACCCGCGCTTGGACACAGTTTTCGCGAGGCAACGAGATAATTCGTTGTTCGCTCGAATTTTTTAGGTTAAATCAACGCTCGAAGCGAACGGTTTAATCCAAAGAAAAAGTTTGGAAAAAGAATCAACTTTTTTTATCTTCATAACCTAAAATACAACCATTGGTTGTGTAATTTCTATAAGTATTATCGTTATTTTTATTGCCAAAATTATAATAAGAATTTTCCACCCGATGTTAAACAAAAATCAATCCCCGCCGCGGGGAAAACTTCTCGTCTCTTATTTTCTTAGATTTTCGTTAAATGGATCAAAACGATTTATGTTACGGGGATCAATTGGGGCATCGCCGGCAACTGGGACACGCAGCGCGGATCATCGGTTATCTTTACGAGCCGCGGGGAAAGCGCCGCGAAACTAAGCGAACCGACTACCGCGCTTCAGCGGACAAAGCCCCGCTCGTTGCCCATCAACGTGAAACTAGATAAGTCGTGAAAAAAAAGAGAAAAAAAAATAGAAAGAGTCCTCCGTGCAAATCCATCCGACACTTTCACTGCCAATCAGTTACACGGCGAAACCTCGATATTCGTTTCTGCTCGATGGTCGCTCGGCTGCGGAAAATTCTGCAAGCTTATAACTTATAACTGTACTCGGCGAGCGCGCGCGCGCAGTCGCTCTATCGGCTGCGCGGCGAGGATGCGCGCGCACTAGTTGGGCAATAATCGCCGCTCGGAGGCTCTTCCGACCGAGATTGTCAGAAGCTTCGCACACCGGGGGAGTAGTTACGAGGAATTTCAATTTAACCCGTCGATGCGCGATAATGGAAATAATGGAAAACCGGGCGTGAGACGTGTTTGACGAAGGATCCTCGGCGCGAAATTACACACAGTCGGAATTACGATAATTCGTTCGGACGAGGCGAGTTCTTGCCCTTGAAAATCCTCGTGGCAGATAATGAGCGGATCTCACACACGAACGGCTGCGCCGTTAGCTACGAAGACCCACACCGTAATAACTCGCTGCAAACAAAGATACAGATTAATCTCGACGAGACGCCGGTTTCCTGTTACCGGCCGAGAAAATTTATGTTTGAAGATATAATAACGATGAAACGAGGATAATTGATAAAACGAGTTTTTTTAAAAACCCTGACCATAAAAAATCGCCTCGATGCCGAACGATACTTTAATTACAATAAATGTAAAAAAAATGCATATAACAGGTTTTTTTATAATCACGTATATAATAACAGTTATCAATCCTCGGAGAGAATTGTAAGTATTGACGAGTCCGGGTAACGAGCGGTGGAGATAAATCTATTTTTTTCGCGAAAGAGGCTGTCGAAGGCTTAGAAAAAAATTAATGCGGGACGATATGGTAAAATACTCCTATTAGTCGCCGAGTTTCTAATAATGGCAGGTTTACGACATTACGAGTAGTAGCGATTCTTCTCGACGCTCCAGCGACAGTTTTCAGTACGCAAAATGATCCTCGTGAATTCTTCAGTTGGATTACTATTTAACTTATATTATTGGGATTTCGATAAAAACGCGGAACGCTTTTTTATAGACGAAATTGTGAATCGACGCATGAAAGATGGTCGCTAATAGGAACACTGACATACAGTCATTCTATTATTAAAATGTTTGTTTCAAGAAATAGATAATTGGCCATTGTTTCGCCAATGAATTACTTTTCGCAATGGAATTTATTTTAATTGCCAGAAACATTAATGGTTATGTAAATATCGGTGGTCACCCAAAGGTACATTGACTGGTCACTAATGGGTGCAACTCTATATCGACGGTGCCGCTAATAGGGACAATGACATACAGTAATTCTTTAATTAATATTTTGTATTAAAAATAGATAATTGGTCACATTTGGGAGGTTTTGGTTAGCGAATGAACTAAACTTCCCGATGGAATAGACTTAAGTTTCACCGACTGGGTACTCGGGCTTATATAAACAATTTCAAGTTGTTTCTCAAACGTCCACCAATAGGAGCGTAAAGTAAACGCTTAAGGTAACTTCGTTAAAAAAAAAGTGATATTTTTATTATCACCTGTAAAATAGCAGTTATCAATACTTCGAAGGAATTACAATTACAGAAAAAAAAGTCCGAGTGTCCCGGCACGGACGCCGGGAGGTGAACGAGGAAGAGGATAAATATCGTTGCGGCGTTATAGGTTAGAAAGTCGCGTTGCTGCCGTGCGAGATTGCACCTTGCAGCACCGCCAACAGAAGAAAAATGCCGTGTAGGGGGTATAACAGTCGGCCGAACGGGGAGCGTTCGACGGGGTCCCGCGATGTTTACGAGTGAACGAGTGGAGGGGGGAAGCCCCCCTCGGAGTGTACGAGTTAGCGGTGCCCGGCGAGTCCGTTTCTTCGGCATTCACTGCTCGTTCGATCGCCGAGCAATCGACATCGTGGACCCCCACCCCGCAAATAATCCAACGTCGGTAGTGCTACGGCAAACTTAAGATATATCGTCCTGCGTGAACCGGCATAGAAGTTTGCGGCTATTTTGTTTTTTTTTTCGTTGATTTTTACGCTTTAAACGTTGAACGAGGACCCGAAAGTTCCGGCATTCTCGAGGCCCGGTAGTCCCTCGTTACATTGACGCGAGGAGAGACACGGAAAACTTCTCTCGGGTTCCCGACGGGAAAACGAAAAAAACTGACGACGATGGAAAAGGATCAACTCGACTCGTTGGCGACCGTCGCCGTGGGCTCGGAAAAACTGCAGCCCGTTCATAGCCACTATGCCCCCAGCGAGGTTTACTCCGCCTCCGAGTCACCCCCGGTAAGAAATACAAAACATTAGAAACTTTTCAATTCTTAAAATTTCCAATTTTCCAATTCTTAAAATTTCCAATTTTCCAATTCTTAAAATTTCTAATTTTCCAATTCTTAAAATTTTCAATTTTCCAATTCTTAAAATGTTCAATTCTTCAATTCTTAAGATTTTCAATTCTTCAGTTACACACTTAAACTGATAGTTGGTAATGCTGTGAAGTAATGACCGATATATCGCAAACTTTCGACCGTCGAAAGTGCATAATTGAGAAACGACAAAAAACGATTAAAGAAAAAGTTGAAAGCGCGTGAGAATTAACCGTCTGAATGGGGAAAGTTGTGAATGAAACGCGTATCGATAAGTCCGATACGAAAAATGAGAAATAATCGTCCCCTTCGCAAGTACTTACGTATTATGCGGAAGGGGCGAAAAAAAAACTTGTGTAACATCCCTTTAGGGACGACAGGATTGCCCAACAATTTCACTCAGCAGGAAACGACACAAACGAACGGTTTTCATTTCTGTGATTGTCCCTATCCGGCATTGGCCGTTCTCTTCCGCCAGGATACTTGTTTTTTTTCTTTTTTTTTCTCTCGTCGATGTTTAGTCGTCGGCTTTGTTCGTTCGACATCCGGGCGGCAACTTTCTATCGCCTCGACTGTGCCGTGGCCGCAGCTCGGTTCCCGGTTCTCTAGAAACTTCGGTGCTACCGGTACTGCAACAGTTACTTGTTTTTTTTTATTTTCTGTTTTTTTTCCTTAAGAATCACAGCCGTGCAAAGTTGCAAATAATTGAACTCTCTTGCCCGCGAAATTTAACAGTCTCGAGATTTTTATTTTGTTTTTTTACTTTTTTTTTTCGACGCCATTCTTCGAACCATTGCCATAACTCGTTTGTGCCGGATGACGCACGAGACCGAGCACCCAACAGTTTGGGCAGACTCGGATGATGCCTAGAATACGGCCTATTAAAATACCCTAAAAAAGATTTTATTTTTTTTTTATTTTTTTTTTTTATGGGAACAAAATTATTCGAGCAAATGAAAAAAGAGAATGCGATGTTTTCGACGGATCCGAGAGGTAAACAGACGAGGGACGTTGACTCGGATAAAACCCGGGCGTCGGAGTCACCGGCGACTTCGACGCCTCGGGCTGTTGCCAGAAGAGATCCACTGCGATGTCTCGAGGAGATAGAGAATATGGAAATCAAAATTTTTGTCACGCAATTGTTTTCGCCGTTGCGCGACGGAAATTTATTCGGTCGCGAGTCATGGCTGCCAGAAATATATATTAGAAAAAGAAATAATAATTATTTTTTTTGTATTTTTTAAAGAATTTTTTTTTTTTAAATAAATCCATGACCCGTTCTACGCAGGGAGCTTCCGGTGCGTCTCTTACCAGAAATAACGCTTTGGCAAAAGATGCTCGTCGTCCTGCCGTTCTCCTCAGTGTTGGTCTCTGCTTATCTTTTCGCTCGTCCCAAAAACGCACGAACCGTTCGAAGAATAAACAAACAAAGTTTACATTATGGCGCGTCCTCGCTCCGACTCGTGCCCTCGAAGAACGGAAATGACCGAGCGGTATTTCCTCTCTTATTGCGTAACTTAAAAATAAACGAGTATAAATGCCGACCGTTGAGAACGCGTACTTAATGGCTCGTTAAAAATTATCGTTGTTTTTTTTTTGTGCACGCTCCAGCGAAATATTTTTTCAAAATAAAATGCGATATCGTTCTCGGAGAATTCCGCTTGGCAACAGATCAATTTGTGTGTATGTAAGTTGTTGTTCTGTTGTGGCGAGGCAAAGGCAGCGACAGGCTGCGTGCGAGCGCCCGCGGATGGCCTACTATCCCTCAGCTCGCCGAGGCCTCTCACCTAAGCCTTCGTTCGCGCATATACATGTTTCAGTGTGTACTCCTCGTCGTCGACGTCGTCCATCCACATCGAGGTCATTGCGAATCGTGCTCGCGCAGCTTCCCGCGCTCCCGCGACTTCTATTCTGTGGTTGAGAAAAAAAAAAAAAAATGAAGGAAGATAATAATAAAATGGCATCTCGAATATCGCGTGTTTGCAGCTTTCCCAGATTCTTTGATACACGAATCTCCAAGAATTCCGTGAGAAAGTCTTCAATTTCATGGTCCCTGGCGTTTTGTAAACAACGTTTGCGAGAACCTAACCTCACTTTGGGCAAACATGGCGCCGACAAGTGGACGACCGTTCCCGTTTTAAACAAAACAGCGCCTCTAGCGGTCACAGGTCGCACTTTCTTGTTACATGTAACAAAAAATGGGCATTTTTTGTTACACACGTTCATCGTGTTTCGACAAAACGTTAACCACTATATACTTCTTGGTCTGTTGTTCTATATATTAGTCGAAGCTAACCTCACTTTGGGCAAACATGGCGCCGACAAGTGGACGATCGTTCCCTTTTTAAACAAAACAGCGCCTCTAGCGGTCACAGGTCGCACTTTTTTGTTACATGTAACAAAAAATGGGCATTTTTTGTTACACACGTTCATCGTGTTTCGACAAAACGTTGACCACTATATACTTCTTGTTCTGTTGTTCTATATATTAGTCGAAGCTAACCTCACTTTGGGCAAACATGGCGCCGACAAGTGGACGATTTGTTAACGACATAACAGCGTCCCTAGCGATCAAAATTGGTTCTTTTTTTACACACATTGACTGTACCTTTACAGGGTACATAATACGCGTTCCATTGGGCTTGAAATTCCCGTTAACTGTAGTAGCAAAACGTAAAATCGAAGAAAGTGAGAACCGCCGGGAATTAAAAAAATGAATAAGGCATCAACCGGCGTCTCAAAAAGAGAGTCTGGTAAAGGGGTACATAAACGTGCGTTACAACGCTATGTTATCGTCTTATTACATATTTATCATAAGAATACCTCCAGCGCGATTGTCTACGGAGTTTTCCTCGGTCGACCGCGTGACCGCTGCGCCTCCTCGCCGCCGGCCATAATTCCATTGTGCGCCTCCACCAGTTGTCGTAGTTAAATAACGAAAGACCGCAATTAATTTGCCTCGACTGCGACACAATTAAGTGGCTGGTCTACTCGTCGGTATAATCGCCGACCAAAGAATAGAGAATCTTTGTTCTTACGCACTCCGTGTGTTTCCTCCTCTCTCCATTAATTCCCGAGACAACCGGATAATTTTACTATTCACAGCTCAAGAGTTGTTTATTTATTTATTTGTTTTTATTTAAAAATCGGAAAAAAACCACGAAAGCCGCGATTGATAGTCATAGTGCAACATTACGGTGTGTCGGTAAAACAGCGCCCTTCAATTATCATCGGCCGAGTTTTTCGAACCCGTGCCGAGTAGATTTTCACAATATTCTCCAGGAAAGGTTTAAGGCGATGTAAAACCTCCTCGCTGTAACTCAGTCGGTAACGAAAAACTGTAATCCATTTTTCTCAAGTGTGCTCAACTTCTCTGAGAAAAAAAATAGATCCGCGTCTGCGCAACTTTTAAGGTAGACCTTGCGAATGGCGTCGGTTGCGCATAAGTTTCAGAGAAATGAGAGGAACTTGCAAACACTTCTGGACGGTATAAAAATCTGAAAAAAATCAAGCACATTAAAAGTGCTGAAAATATTAATTTTGCATAATAAAAATTCCAAAATATTATTAACAAATTGATGAAAATAAAATTGTTCAACAAATCTTCCCATATAAAAACAAACAAATTGAAACCCTGAAAGAACAAAAATTGATTACAGTTTTTGTTACCGACTGAGTTTGTCTCACATCGCCTTAATTATTTTTCCCCCTCCGATTGGATTTCCCGGCGTATAAAAAAAATCATCAAACGGGGATTTTACGGAAATAAAAAAAATGAAAACAAAACAAAAATAAATAAACACAGAAGAATATATAAGGAGCGCCCAGTCCGATGTGACGTCATCGCTCTCGTGCATAAGCCGATAAATCTTCTCGAGCGAGGCGCTCTGCCCCTTTCTTTCTCAATGTCGAAGCAAGGATAATCGGGGATCTAGTTTCCAGTGAATTATAGTGGCCATCACTGCGCAGTCCCGGTGATCGGGCAGAGATAGGAGGGTCAGAAAACAGTTACAACAGCGTGCACTGGGAATGGGGAAGGCGCGGGAACTCGTTCAGAGGGAGTAACTATATTAAAACTGTGACTCGATTGTAGAGTTTTTTTCTTTGCTTTTCATTCCCAAGGTGCCCCACGAGCTCCGAGCGCAGCGGAGAAAAACTGTATATCGAATGACTGGAAATTACCATCGATCGCGTGAGACCTCAGGAATCTCGTATTTCAATAACCCGAGATCTACGGAGCGTATAAAAATGCACTCTTTTTCCCTCTATGTAGGACGAATGTCGTTTTCACTTGCAAGCTAAAAAATGCGCGATTGTTCTACGAACGTTGTATTTTGTTAATCGAGAAAGTGAGGCGGAAACTCCCGCTCGGTCGGTAACGGAAATCTGTAATCGACTTTTTTCAATGTTGGCAAGGTTTTGCGGCTAAATAAAACTTGTCAGTCTCTGCGCAATTGTTAAAAGAAGGGACTGACAATTTTCGTTTTGCGAAAAATGTTCGGAATTCGAGAAAAAGTTGATTACAGTTTTTGTTACCGACCGAATCGGTGAGCGTTTCGCGTCTTCTCAACGGTCCTCGGAGGTTATCAATGAACGATCGGTGACCGATTGGTCGAAATAACTGCTTTGGGTAGCCTAACAAAAAGGCACGAAATTTTGAATAATGCCAAAAAGTCTCTAAGGGTCGAATATTAAGGCCGTAGTTTGATCTTAAGTTCTCAAGATCGAACATAAGATTGAGATTTGTCCCGAACTTCATTGCGTGCTTGAGATGTACCTTAAGTTCGAACTCGATTCCGTGGTTAATTTTGATATTAAGTTCGAACTTAGGATCGCACTCGAACTACAATGAAACTTGAGTTCAGACTTAAGTTTACACTTAAGATCAAACTTAAGCACAAAATCAAGTTCAAACTAAGGTTCGATCTTAAGTTCGAACTTAAGATAAATCTTAAGCACACTTCGATCTGAAATTCGATATCAACAGTTTTCTTAAGTTCAAACTAACATTTTAAAATTCAACCCTAAGTCATTATCTTGGAATAAAAAAAAAATAAAAATGCGCGCGTTCCATCTTTGGCTGGAAAAAATTTGTATCGATAACCGGATTGGAATATGTGCAATCGCCGTGGGCCAAGAGGGGGGAAGAAGGAAGTCGCCGGACAACGACGACGTCGACGAATATATGACGACAAAGGCCTCGACTCGGTTGGGTACCAAGCGTGAAGCTGGCACCGACGCGCACCAACGCGAGCGGTTTATCATTGTGGTAACTCTTTCGAGCCCGCCGTCGGAATAGCCACAAATGTTGAATTTCTTATTTAAATCCCCGACACAAGCATCATGGCAATCAATGACACAATCTTCGCGCGGTCTTAATTACGGATATGTGGATATTATAAAATGAAGGACGCGAGAGAAGGAAGAGGTGGAACAAGGAATATTTTTACCGCACACGCAAAATTCAATCAAGATTTCTGTACTCAAGCATTTTTAAGCATTTTTATAACAAACGTAAAAACAATTCGATTCAATTATTGAAAAATTTTCCAAAAATTGCAATTTTATTTTTATAAAACGTTCAAAGAATTTTGTGCAGAATAAAATTCCTCCAGTAGTTTTCTATGCTTCGATGAATAAACATTCTTTAAAAATGTAAACATAAAGACAATATTTTCAAATTAAATAAAATATCAAAAAAATGTATTTAGAATACATGGATTAAAAATAAAAAATTTTCAACTAATCGGGCTTAACAATTTAATTTCAATTTCGCAAAACGACCCGTAGTCATGGCGTATATGGGTATGCCTTTTACGCAGTATATTTTACCACCATCGAGTTGCGCAATTCCTCGAGCCTGTTTTGTCGACAATAATGCCCGCCGAGTATTAGGAATCTCACGCGTTGAATCATCATCGTGAGCCGGTGTGCAGATCGATCGAGCTCTCTAAGAGCGCGCAGCGCGTAAAGTGCGAATGAAGAAAAAAAAAAAAGTTTTAGTACCTCGCTGATGGAAAATGATCTACGACTTTCACCTCGCGCCCGCTTTCTTGCAAACTCTCGCCTACGAGATAATAATAATCTTCTCAACATTGTTTTTCCCAACGCGATAGTTCGATTTATAATCGGTGGCTCAACATTGTTCCACAGCACCAAAATGGCGTCCTCCGGCGAACCCGGCAATTTGCCTTTCAGAGCCTGCATCCATTGGCCAATATATTGGCCAATGTATCGCCCGAAATATTGGCTCGCATATCAGCCTATATATTGGTTATTATATTGGCTATTATTTAGGCTAATACACTGATTGATAACGGCCAATTTATTGGTTAACAAAGTTGTTAAAAATATTACCCAATAATTAACGTTTTACTGGGATTTGCAGTAACTTTCATTTTTGTATTTTTTTCAGGCATACACGAGGCCACCGATGAAGAGCACGGCGGTCCAGATAGCGAGAATAATCGCTACGACCATGATCGCGATATCGGTAATAATCGGAAGTTTCATTCTCGCCTCGGCCTGGCTCCAGGCTCGGGCCTCCTGCACTCCGGAGTCCATAGCAGCGATGCAGGCGCAGTTGAATCTTCAGCAGTCCAAGAATGAATTCATCAAGCATCTACAGCCGGAGGCGCTCGTTCAGGTACGAAGAAACGAAAAAAAAACACGCAACATGCTAATGCGCAGCAATTGGCATAGAGCCAGAGGAGCCCTGAGGCCTATTTGAATTTCCAAGTAGCTTCGAGCAAAAGAACGCGAATACAGTGCACACTTTGCGTTTCTTTCTACGGTGCGAATATTCGTAACGCGTTCGCGTCCTCGTAAGTCGATCTTACTTTCTATAACCTGTGCGTAACGGCAGACCGGAAGTGGAGTATCGGGTACTTGAACGTGCTCGTTTACCATTCATCCACTTTTGTCGCAGTTCGAACGCAACATTTTTTACAATAATATTGAGATAACTGATACTGCAGAAGTATTTTTAATATATTGGTTAACATATTGGTTAACATATTAGTTAATATATTGGTTAATATATTGGTTAATATATTGGTTAATATATTGGTTAATACATTGGTTAATGTATTGGTAAATATTGATGAATATATTGGTTAATATATTGGTTAATACATTGGTTAATGTATTGGTAAATATTGATGAATATATTGGTTAATATATTGGCCAATATATATTGGTTCGCATTGCACGTGCTGGCTGGAATTTTCGATTGAGAACAGAGTTTGTTAACCGCACGAAGAAGCGAAGAATATGGTTCAACAGTAAAGTACATGACCGAGCGAGGGAGCTGCTTCAAAGTATTATAATGCTAGAGTTCAGCGTCTCCGCCCCCTCTGTGACAGAGTAAGTTGAGGCTTCTCGGCAGGCACTGGAAGGAACATCCTCGAGAGCAACAATTTTTTTTCTTTTTTTTTTGTTTTTCTTCCCCGCACGGTGGGGGACGAGCGAGCGTCGGTGAAAAGGCAGAGAGGTATAAACCACAGCGGAAAGTGGGTTGCCCCGTTGCACGACTCGGCTGCAGCCACGACCGCGCTCAGCCGAGAGGTGAACGCTCTCTGAAAGGATTTTCTCTTTGGCGATTAACTGTATTGTTACCTGAGAGACCTCCCCCCTCCCGCTGACGCGAACTCTATGGAGTACCGAGACTGCATCTTCCTCGAGCACTGCATGTACAAGCATCGATAGCTTACCAAAAAAAAAATCCATGTCACGAAAAGCAACGAAATAATCGACGCATTTTTTTGTCGTTTTTTATTTTTTGCAGTTTTCAATGTATCACTCGACTTTAGGCCGAAACTAACGTCGGATTCGTGCTCAGCGCGAAAAAGTAGATGGAGATATGGGGTCGAGTGCATTTTTTGGACAGTTACGATTTTTCGAATTTTTTGCAATTTTTGCCTTCATATGCAATTTTTTTTGGATTTCTTCGTCGGCCTGTAACGACTCGAAAAAACGGTTCCGGAACTCCGAAAAACATCCTATCTCGTGTATTTTTTCCCGTAGAACACGATAGGCCTGTCGGATTTTTCGTAACTTCATCGGAAAGCAGAGATATTCGTCGTTGGAAAATCCCAAAAATCGTCAGTTTTCTCCAAAACGTCCGAAAAAATAAAAAAATATCGTCTCGAGGCATCGTTCGATCTGTTTTCTCCCGTTGATCACGAATTCGCCACTTATTTTACTGGCAATTCAGTCTCTACAATATCTCATACAAAAAACCCCCCAAAGGAAGCAAAAAGAAAAATAACTTCACATTTCGGTCAGTTCGCAACAAAAACGGTAATCGTTAAAATATCCGCAGATCGATACATCACAGACACAAATAGCTAATTTTGTTTTTCAATTCGCAGGTGCCAAATCCTCGTCTCTTTAGTTGGAAAGTTTCCATGCAACGGAGTTCATTTTTTTTTTTAATAATAATTTTCCAACTCCACTTTCCAATGGCGTGCCAGCTATAACGATTGTAAAAGTCGGTTGCTAGTTCGCCGGCGCTCAACTGGCTGGCTGCGTATAATGACCGATCAACGAGCCCGAACGCTCGCTCCGTATTTTCAGAGAAAATATAATATTCAAGCAAAGTGTACGTTGGCGATTCACGGCGCGGCGAGAGGGACGAAGGATGGAGGAGGGAGGCACACGGAGAGTTTTGCTCGAAACTCGCGAGCGCTATTGCCAGTCAAGCGGGAAGTAGAAAGTTGTCACAAACGCGGTTCGCGGTGTGTACTAATGGTCGTTACCCGTCCGGGGCACCAGTGCGAGCTACCAGTAGCCGGCCAAAGCCGGTAACTGCAAAAGTGGCGAGCTGACGCAATTAACTTCGCAACTTCGATCTCTCAGCTTTGCAGGAGACTCTTGTGTCTATTCTCGCCTCTGCATGTTTATTTATTTTATTCGATGTTTTTTTTCTTCGATCTCCCGACGACGAAGATGGAGCTGCCCCGGCGATGAATCACTCGCACTGTGCCGTATTGGTCAATCGTCGAGCCGAGCGCGCCAGATTCGAGATTTCGATAAGGCACTCGTTAGCCCCGAAGACCAAGTACAGAAAAGAAATATATACAGACCGCTGTTGATATGTCGGCCAATATATTGGCCAACACTGGCATTTTTACGTAGCCAATATATCGCCTGAAAAATGGGTATTATGTATACAGTTAATATATCGACCGGTGTATTGGCTGAGATTGGCTATTGTGCAGCCAATATATTTACTAAAATATTGTTCAAAATCGTGGATATTATGCAGACAATATATCGGCACATTTACATCTCTACCACTCACGACTCTACAAAAAAAAATACAGCTCTAACAACTCTACTAGAAAACATCTCTGCCATATTACAACTCTACCAGAATTAAAATAAAACTCTACCGGAATACAAGACTAGACGGCAGCCTTGTATTCCAGTAGAGTTTTATTTCCATTCCTGTAGAGTTTAATTCTGAATCTGGCATTTTTTAACTTTCTGGTAGAGATTTTGGTAGAGTTCTAATATGGTAATATGTTTTCTGGTAGATATGTAAATGTGCCAATATATTGACCAATACATTAAAAATTTAATTTGATAATATGTCGAGTGATATGTTGCCCAATACATTGGCTAATGCATTGGCCAATGCAACTCCCAGCCCCGGCAACGAATATTTATACTCGGCGGTGCCAGTCGAGCCTTTCACTCGAGCGCAAAATCGTTTCCGAGCGCTCCTCAGACCGTCCGATTTCGAATCAAATGTATTTTACCCTAATCTATCTTTCAACATTGCCGTGCGAGCGACACCGACAGGGAAGACGACCGACTTACATTGAATGTGTTTCCTGGTCGTGTCAGCGCGCTCGCCCATCCTCGACACGACCGTCGGTCCCAGTCGAGAAGCTATCGCCTCGCTCGCTCGTAATACAGGCCTGCGCCTTCCACGGGTGAAAGTGAACTCTCCGGCGCTCGGTAGATTACAGTCCTCGACCCGGGGCCGCGGTTCTCCGGCCGAACGATGGAAATCGAATGCGACCGAGCGTGGCGCATCCCGATGATTAATTGCCAACCGAGTCCCACCGACGCCGAGCTCTTCCCCGACCAATCATAGAAAATCGTCGCTTTTCCTTCGACGATTCGACTCGCAATTTCTTCCACCTCGATCGTGTCCCTTACCGTGCCTGCGATGTATTTATGAATCGAAAGACCGCCGCGGAAGCGCTGAAACTCTCACCGTACCATAAAACAAACCCTGCGCGAAGTTTTTTTTTTTTTTACTTTTCTTCATTTATTTATTTTTTCGCATCTACCCAAGATCGAAGGGGGAAGCTGCTTTCTCTTCGCGGTCGAGTCGAATTACTGTTTAACTTGTGTTTTCTTTTTTTCCAGGATCGCGAGGTCACGAAGGATAATCTTCAGAGTCTCGCGGAAACGTCGACGACGACCGACAAGGATGACGCCGAGGCCGACACGAAGGACATCAAACTCCAGAAGGACGACGATGCCAACAAGTCCGACAACGACAGCGGCGATCAGAACGACTCCGATGACGACTACGACGACGAAGAGTTCCCGCCCGTTCACATAAAGCTTCCGCTTCAGTTGGACCTCGACGATCTTGCCGGGGTAATCGAACGCCTCAATTTTCTGCGAAAAAATATTTATTATTATTGTTATTAATATTATTAATATTATTATTATATTAATTGTTGATTTTTAATTATATGATATTATATTAATTATTAATATATTGATTGTTTATTGCAGAGCCTTTTGCAGCAGGCGCGCAATTTGGTGTCTTGCGTCGTCGAGCGTCGCCGATCCGACGAGGTTATGGACGGTGCGAACGACAACGCGCTGGAGAGTAACAGCACCGATCGTCAGCGCATACAGAGGCTCAGCGGAGAGCGCGTGGCTATTCTCTGCGAGTCTGGCGATCCTCGTCAAGAGTAAGTTTCCTTCGAATCGCTCAGAGGGAAACTTACGAGCCCATTTGATGTAATAATTTTTTTCTTTTTTCCCCCTCAAAGACAACAGGAGCAAGAGATGCTGACGCCGATAATCGTTCCGCTGGGAACAGTGCAGATTCCTCTGCAGCCGCAGGACGGTGGTTACAATCGTTACCAGATTCACAACCAGTTCCAAGTACCCGAGAGCCAGCGAATCCCGATGCCCGTCGATCCGCGAGGCATCAACTCTCCGTTCAACGGTGCCTTCCTTCGCAATCTTCCCCAGGTTTCGATGGAGATGGGACCCCCTCCGCGAATGATGCACCAGCCCCATATGATGAGGCCCCAACCGGTGTGTTTCCCGTTCTATTCAATTCGAGAACTCTAAAATTCTCATTCCAGAAACCTAACATTATAAATGGAATTCTAATTGTAAAATTCTACCATTTTAATTCTATAATTCTGAAACACTAATTCTACAATTCTGAAATTCTGAAATTTTAATTCTAGAATTCAGAAATTCTGAAATTCTGAAATTCTGAAATTCTGAAATTCTGAAATTCTGAAATTCTAATATTAAAAATTCTGAAATCCTGAAATTCTAATTCTTGAATTAAAAATTCTGTAATTCTGAAATTCTAATTCTAGAATTAAAAATTCTGAAATTCTGATCCGAGAATTCTAAAATGCTAACTGATTGGCCGTCTCTCCGAATCGAGCAGATCGAGATGCGTCAGATTCCCATCGAGCTCCGTCACCTGCCGATCGACCCGATACGCGGCATGAAGCCACCCGCGGAGCAGGAGCAATTCATGCGCGAAAATCAGCAACAGCAGCAGCAGCAACAGCAGCAACACCAGCAGCAGCAACAACAGCACATCCCGATGATGTTCGCCCACGCAGATCGTCCCTCGATCATGTATCCCCAGGAGCAGCAGACCCAGGGAATGATGCCGCCCCCTCCGCCGCCTCAGGCCGCCCCGGAAGCTCAGCAGCAGCAGATTCACGAGCAGAGAGCCGTGCCCTCGATGATGATCCCGCCACGAGTAGAACAGCGACAGCCCGCCGAGTCTCAGGAGGCTCCGGAAAGGCCCAATTTTCCCTTCCAGGGTATTCCGATTGAGATCCGACGAATCATTCAGCAAGTACCGTTGGAAATTAAGAACATCATCCAGCACATAACCGGCGAGGCGAGACCGGTTCAGAGCCCTGTTCCCGAAGGCGCTCGACGAGAGGTAAGAAATAAATAAATTTAATTTGAAAAATTAATTTTAATGAATGACGGATTAATCCTCGACCCAATGAACTCGCAGCAGGTGCAGGAGTTCAAACCCTTCCCTGAGGGCATTCGACACATGGCCGATCCGTTCCCGCTCCCCATCGAAGTGAGAAACCTCCTCGAGCACGGAAACATCGAGGGTCGCCCCGAGCAACGTTCCCAGGACTCTGAGGAGCAGCAGCAGCAAGCTAAGCCTTTCCCCGGACCGGAAGATCAGGGCGAGGAGGCTGAGAGGAAATTCCCCATACCTGCCGACGTCAGGAACTTCATTCATCAGGTCCGTCCCGACACTGCACAGGCAGAATGCAAAATTTAGCGCACAGTTAAATGAATTTGATTAATTTGATTATTCAATTAATTTGAATATTGAATTTATTGTAATATTAAATTAATTTTCACTGCTACATCGAGCCTGGATGCACATCGTAATAAATCGTTTCAGGTCGTCGAAGGCCGCGGCTTCCCGGTGCCTCGATTCGCGATGCCCCTGAGACCCATCGAGACGTTGGAGGTGCCTGTCGAGGCTCACGCGCAGGTTTCGGACAACCAGGCGTCGGAGGAACAGAACCAGCAGCAGGAGGAAGAGCATCAAATGCCTCAGCAGCAGCAACAGCAACAGCAGCAGCATCATCAGGCTCGCATGATGGTCGATCACGAAGAGATGCAAGACGAGTCCAACCGTCCGCACTGTAAATTTTATTTTATTTCATGTGTAAAACAATCCTCTCGTCGATTATGGAAATTAGAGGGAAAAAAATATATGATTTCAGTTGTTCAACCACGATCGGTGCGCTCGGTTCCGGAGCCCTTCGCTCACCCCCGCGAGAAGCGCGTCCGTCGCTGCGCTTGCAACTGCGCCTGTTAGTCGGCGCCCTCACCGGAAGTGCGACGAAATTCATGAACTTGAATGTTCGTCGGTGGAAGATGTCCGGAGGTGGAAGTCATCGGGAGGAAAAAGAAAAATCATCGAGAAAACGTGAAATCGTTCGAGAAAAAGAAAATACGTAAAAAATAATGTGGCTTGAAATTCTTCGTATCCGGGTTTAAAGAGCCTCGTCGCGATAACCGCATGAATTAGAGATTCCGCGCTTTAACTATATAGATATACAGCGATAATAGATTTTTCGTATGCTACGTCTACGTAACTTGAAACGGTGCACAAACGAAAAAAAAATATTAAAAAAAAATAAATGGATACAAGTGATACTGAATTACACTAACGGCTGGTACCTTCATATTCATTGAACGAAAAATATTACCGAAATTCGATGAGAGTGATATACTATATATATGTAGATTTTTTTTTGTTATTTCGATTTGTCGAAACGAGAAGCGATAGAAGCAATTTTTGTTTACTTTGTTTTTTTGCTGCAATTTCTTTTGAAAAAAAAATCGACAAAGATGCTTCAGCTGTATTAAGACGAGCCGCTGGACTCTCTACCTGTATTGTACATTTTTTTTTACTTAAATAACTATTTTTCGTTATTCCTCACATTATATACGCAAATACGCATTATTCTGTATATTGACTTATCGTGACAATAAAATAGACATTGGTTGGTTTACCCTGATATCGTTTGAACGTCCCTCCGCCATTCTATCCTTATAAAGATAATTATCAAATAATTAATGACATTTGTTTGTTTATTTGCAGGTTTTTGTGGCAAGGGTGATTCGCGCCCCCGTTGTGGACTATGAAATTTATTTTTTCAGAGATTTGACGGAAATAAGTTACTTCCGGTCGGAAAATGAGATTTCCGAACCGGAAGTGACGCATTTTCGGTACGACGTCACTTCCGGTCGAAAAATGAGATTTTCAAACTGGAATTGATGTATCTCCGGTCTGTTCGTAAATATTATTTCCGTCGTGATAAAAATAACCTGCTGCTTTCAAACTGATGATCGTTTAAATCTGGAACTAAAAACGACACCAAACACCAAAGGCATAGTTCTTTTTTGTAATTGTTATTCAAAATTTCTTCTGACGAGTTTCAATAACATTTTACCCCTTTATCGATCGGCCCATAATTAACGGGATATTAAGTTTGCTGTAATCACGGCGACAAAACATAAGCATTAAATGTATTTGTAAACTTGATAACAAAAATAAAACTGTAAAAAAAGCGTGTAGAAACGACGTTTAAGTTATTATTATTAATAACCATAAGTGTATCTTTATTCATTATTGAGATCGTGCTACATTGGCCTAATAACAACATGTAATGTCTTGTATCCGTACACATTGCGGGACTAAATCCGAAAAGCCGTATTTTTATTACATACTTACATATAGAAAATACTTTCTTCTTATTATACGTCACGCAGTGTTAAGTTCATCATCCATACTTCGGACAACCGCAAAGTAAGACATGGCTGTCCTAAATGTCTGGAATATAAAAATGATCTATTAACTATGTGTTCCGATGATAGTTTATGGGATGCCATAAAATGTCTATGCAGTGTTAATGGAAGAATGATCGTCCTCACCAGTCCAAAAGTTCTCAAGGACATGATCAACATTCTCCCGGCTGTTAGTTGACAAGGTACGCGACAACGCATCGTCATTAACTGCAGGAGTTTCTGAACCTTAGGCGGTAGTCTGTACCATTGACTGTTATAGCTGCGCGGAAGATTTTTTGTGAGCTCACGCCACCACACCGCGAATGATTACTCACATATAATAGCCAATATTAATACTGTGATCCAATAACATTTGGGAAAGGTAGCACTCCGTGTAGAATACCATTTCGAGAGTCAACACCATAGCTACGAACATTATGGTCGTTTTGGGATCGTCTGTTCTGACAAGAATCTGAATTTTAGGGAATTTGGCAGTTTGTCTGTCGATTAGGAAGATTATTTATCATTCGTTGCAATAATTACCTGGAATCCTAGTGTATTGATGAGAATCAAGCCAACCCCAATGTTAAAACAAAAAATCCATGTGTAAGCTGCGTCGATGAGATTGGCGTATCTGCCAACAGAGAATTTATTAATAACACTGATGAGACGATGAGTTTTACTTAGCATTCTTTAAACCCTCTCACTCGATAGCATCATTGTGTCTGTCGATTAACGAAGCTAGATTCCCGAAATTTTTCTTCTCCATCTCAAGTAGGGATTCGTGTTTTTCTACTGACGTATCATTATTCCCCATTTGTTCTAGTTTGCACCTAAAGTTTTCAGATAAAACGTCAATATTATTATTATCATTATTATTATTATTATTATTATTATTATTATTATTAATTTATTTATTATGAGAACGACGACTAGGACGACTTCCCTTGAGAGTCAACTCTAAATACAAATGAGATCAAAGGCACTTCACACATTTAAGATATTTAACACAATTAACATTTCGACCGGATTTACAATATGCTTATTATAAGGGTTCATTGATTATAGACTCACCCCAACGCCGCGAAAACCCCACATACGTGCTGCACGCACATTATTAACATAGTGTCACTTGCCACTAAGGGCATCGTAAACACACATGCGCATATGCATAAATGCACTATAATGTAATTGTAATATTTCTGCGCGTCGAAATAATAATAGTCGACGGGAAATGGAAATTTCGCTAGTTCGGTACCGTTATCCGGCGCGCCGTCGATGATCTGTGATATTATCGGTTGAGTAATATAAAGAATTACTGTCGAAAACATCGCTGCTGTAAGCAATATCGATAAATTTGTAAAGCATTTTGTCGACTTTTTAGCCACCTCTTACTATACTCGATTAACCTGTATACAGAATTGTTATGTTTTCTCCCTGCTTAGCATATTCGTGGAAAACGGCAACTTCCCGATCCTTAGCCCACACTTGCCAGTTCGAAACAATACGATGTAACAACTTAAATATCTGTACATATCGAATAGATCGTTGTCAATGATAGGCATCCATTAATTGATTATTATAATATTGTGAATTTAAAAAATATTACTAACCTTCTGTGAGTTAAAAAGGATGCCAAAAGTCCTCACTCCGCAGACTATCCCGAAAAACAATGGTACGAAGCTTTCGAGGAGGATTCTCCAGTCGTTACGATATTTCACAAAAACTACAAACTGAGGTACGATCGCTGTGCTAGCGACAAAAAATAACCCGACAACAATGCGCCATTTAGTGCCGAAGTTCTGATTCGGCCATTGTCCAAGAATCGTCATTAAAATTTTGATTAATCTATAGTAATGGTGTTGAAAAACGTCCATGGTGACTCGAACTGCAGTTCACGGTAGCATTAGCCCTACTGTTGCTGTTCCCTACAAAACACAGGCTGGCTTTTTCCAATGTTCCTATGTTCTCTTCTCAGAATGAATTTTCATTGAATTACGTCAAAGTATCACATCTCGATGATGAACGTGTAAATTACCCCACGTCAAAGTTGAGCGACGGCGATGGGAGGGTGCATAGTCTCTGCCGCCCGTAAGCGTCATTAACTCATCGTGTATTCTACGTTCCGTCGCGAGCCTTGCAAAGAACTGTAATGACGAGTCGAGCTCACGTGTGTATGTGCTGGAAAAATATTCTTCACTCACAGTCGATTGAAATATAAGTTATTTTCAACACCAGCCTGCAATGAGGGGGAAATAGTTCTAGTCGGTGTTTCGCGCAGGCGTAATTCAGTATAGGAGCGATGTTGGTGCCGACTGGACGTGCGTGGCCGAGTTCATCTGAGCGCGTCTTGCAAGCAACAGGGCCGGGTTTTATGCCCAGGTCGGCACTCATGGGTTTCTCTATCGGTGATTTTTTCTGCAAATGGTGATTCGGAGTCCACCTTAAACTGTTGGTCCGTGTCATTGCAAAACGCATAAAATGTCGTTGATTTTCACGAAAATTTATAAGTGGACTCTTCAAAAAGTTATTGCACGTGGCGAAGGTTTACTATTGTGATTTTTGTGATTGGCCATCGGAGCCAATCACAAACAAAAATGCATACATACCGACGCTGATGTACGAGAGGGGAGCCCTTCGGTGTAGAGAGAGGGTGAGGAATGGAACCGGGAAAGGGTTGATGATCGATATCCATTTCGTACGCAATGTTAAAGTTCACATGGTAGGCACAAATGAATTTTTATTAAGTTAATTTTTACTTGTTTGTAAAAAAAAGAGATAGTAATAAAGTAAATGCAAGTCGGAAGTTAGGTTCTATCGGGATAAAACTAATCATTGTTTTAACCTGAAACTAAAAATGATAACATCAAAGCCGTAGTTCTTTTTTGTGACTTTTCTTCGACATTTCTTCTTTTGATGAGTTTCAATAGCATTTTACACCTTTATTGATTAATCCGTACTTGACGGAACATATTAAGTTTCTCGTAATCGAATCTATTTGTAAACTTGATCACAAAAACAAAACTAAAAAAAGTGCGTGTAGAAGAGACGCTTCGGTTATTATTATTAACAACCATAAGCGTATCTTTATTCATTGTTGATATCGTGCTACATTGGTCTAATAAAAAAACATGTAATGTCTTGTATCCGTACATATTGCGTGACTGAATCCGATATGCCGTATTTATACGTACTTACATATAGAAAATAATTCTTATTTTACGTCACGCCGTATTAAGTTCATCATCCATAGTTCGGACAACCGCAAAGTATGACATGGCTGTCCTAAATGTCTGGAATATAAAAATGATCTATTAACTATGTGTTCCAATGACAGTTTATGGGATGCCATAAAATGTCTATGCAGTGTCAATGAAAGAATGATCCTCCTCACCAGTCCAAAAGTTCTCAAGGACATGATCAACATTCTCCCGGCTGTTAGTTGGCAAGGTACGCGACAACGCATCGTCATCAACTGTAGGAGTTTTTGAACCCTAGGCGGTAGTCTGTACCATCGGCTGTTATATCTGCGCGGAAGATTTTTTGAACTCACGCCACTACACCGCGAATTATTACTCACATATAATAGCCAATATTAATACTGTGATCCTCTAACATTTGGGAAATGTAGCACTCCGAGTAGAATACCATTTCGAGAGTCAACACCATAGCTACGAATATTATGGTCGTTTTGGGATCGTCGGCTCTGACAAGAATCTGAATTTTAGGGAATTTGGCAGTTTATCTGTCGATTAGGAAGATTATTCATCATTCGTTGCAATCGTTACCTGAAATCCTAGTGTATTGATCAGAATCAAGCCAATCCCAATGTTAAACCAAAAAATCCATGTGTAAGTTGCATCGATGAGATTGGCGTATCTGGCAACAGTGGATTTTTATTGATAATATTGATGAGTCGATGACTTACATAAGGAGGGAGTCCCGTTGGGGCGCGAAGGGGATAGGCGGTGCTCTCGTACGACTTGCGCACGAAGGGCCGATGCATCTCGATATCTCAACTCAGATAATCGAAGATTTCACTTCAAAATACCCGGTGACGATACTTTTTTATTATATGTACAGAATCGTTGAAGCCAAAATGTTGGTACTTTTTTTAAAATCTATCCGACCGACGCAGTCGACCAATTCTCAATGAAGGCGGCGACGCTTCGTACGACGCGACTTCATCGTAGAATCGCGCGGAAGTCCCTGGATTTTCAATAATTATTATTTCGCCGAAATGTCCGGTACCCAACCCTCTACTTTTACACATATTGTGGCATGCATTATAACTGTAGCATATAAAAAATGCAGCCGCTAATCCGATGGCGATGGCAACGAGACTTCCTCCTTAATACATTCTCTAAGCCGTCTCACTCGATAGCATCATTGTGTCTGTCGATTAATGAAGCTAGATCCACGAAATTTCTCTTCTCCGACTCAAATGGGGTTTCGCGTTCTGACGTATCGTTATTCCCGATTTGTTCCAACTTGTACCTAAAGTTTCCAGTTGAAAGATCAATATGTTTATTATCAGGATTGATTGACCATAGACTCACCCCAACGCCGCGAAAATACCACATACGTGCTGCACGCACATTATTAGCATAGTGTCACTGGCCACTAAGGGCATCGTCATCACACATGCGCATATGCATAAATGCATCATAATGTAATAATAATATGTCTGCGCGTCGAAATAATAATAGTCGACGGGAAATGGAAATTTGACAAGTTCGGTACCGTTCTTCAGCGTGACATCGATGATCTTTGATATTATCGGTTGAGTAATATAAATAATGATTACTGAATACATCGCTGCTGTAAGCAATATCGATGAATCTATAAAGCATTTGTCAACTTTTAACCACCTCTTACTGTACTTGATTAACCTGTATACAGAATTGTTATGATTTCTCCCTGTTTAGCATATTCGTGGAAAACGGCAACTTCCCGATCCTTGGCCCACACTTGCCAGTTCGTCATAATACGATGTAACAACTTACATATCTGTGGATATCGGACAGATCTTTATCAATGAAAGCCATCGATTAATTGACTTGATTGTTATAGTATTGTAATTCGAAAAAATGTAACTAACCTTCTGTGAGTTAAAAAGGAGACCAAGTGACCTCACTGCGCAGACTATCGCGAAAAGCCATGGTAAAATGCTTTCGAGGATGGTTCTCCAGTCGTTACGATATTTCATAAAAACTACCAACTGAGGTACGGCCGATGTGCAGCAGATAAAAAATAACACGCCAACAATGCGCCATTTAGTACCGAAGCTCTGATTCGGCCATTGTCCAATAAGCGTCATTAAAATTTTGATTAATCTATAGTAGTGGTGTTGAAAAAAGTCCATAGTGACTCGAACTGCAGTTAACGGTGGCGTTAGCTCTACTTCTGTTGTTCCCTACGAACCACAGGCTGGCTTTTTCAAATGTGCCTGTGTTCTCTTCTCAGAATGAATTTTCATTGAATTACGTCAAAGTATCGCATCTCGACGATGAACGTGTAAATTACCCCACGTCGAAGTTGAGCGACGGCGATGCGAGGGTGCGTAGTCTCTGCCGCCCGCAAGCGTCATTACCTCATCGTGTATTCTACGTCCCGTCACGAGCCTTCCAAAGAACTGTAATAACGGGTCAAGCTCACGTGTGTATGTGCTGGAAAAATATTCTTCTCTCGTAGTCGATTGAAATACAAGTTATTTTCAACACCAGTCGGCAATGAGAGGGAAATAGCTCTATAAGGTGTTTCGCGCAGGCGTAATTCAGTGTAGGAGCGATGTTGGTGCCGAATGGACGTGCGTTGCCGAGTTCATCTGAGCGCGTCTTGCATGCAGCAAGTCCGGGTTCGATCCCCAGGTCGGCACTTATGGGTTTCTCTATCGGGGATTTTTCTGCAAATGGTGATTCGGAGTCCACCTTAAACTATTGGTCCGTGTCATTGCAAAACGCATAAAATGTCGTTGATTTTCACGAAAATTTATAAGTGGACTCTTCAAAAAGTTATTGCACGTGGCTAAGGTTTACTATAGTAATTTTTGTGATTGGCCAACGGTGCCAATCACAAACAAAAATACATACATACCGTCGCTGACATACGAGTGGGGAGCCCTTCGATGTAGAGAGAGAGAGAGCGAGGGATGGAACCGGGAAAGGGTTGATGATCTATAATCATTCATTCAAATGGTAATACCGGAAGCGTGGTTCTTTTTGTAATTTTTTTTCGAACATTTTTCTTTTGATGCGTTTCAATAGCTTTTTACACCTTTACCGATCAATCTTGACTTTACGGAACATTAAGTTGTCGAAATCGCGGCGTCAAAGTACAAGCATATAATTTATTTGTAAACTTGACAACAAAAATAAAACTATAAATAAAAGTACGTATAGAAACGTCGTTTAAGTTATTACTATTAATAACCATAAGCGTATCTTTATTCATTATTGAGATCGTGCAACATTGGTCTAATAAAAACATGTAATGTCTTGTATCCCTACATATTGCGTGACTGAATTCGAAAAGGCGTATTTTTACGTACTTACATATAGCAAATACTTTCTTTTTATTTTACGTCACACAGTATTAAGTTCATCATCCATATTTCGGACAACCGCAAAGTATGACATGGCTGTTCTAAATGTCTGTAACATAAAAATGATCCATTAAGTATGTGTTCCGATTACAGTTTATGCGATGCCATAAAACGTCTCTGCAGTGGTAATGGAAGAATGATCATGCTCACCAGTCCAAAAGTTCTCAAGGACATGATCAACATCCTCCCGGCTGTTAGTTGGCAAGGTACGCGACAACGCATCGACATCAACTGTAGGAGTTTTTGAGGCTTGGGTGATAGTCTGTACCATTGGCTGTTGTAGCTGCGCGGAAGATTTTTTGTAAGTTCACGCCACCCCACCGCGACTGATTACTCACATATAATAGCCAACATTAATACTGTGATCCTCTAAAATTTGGGAAATGTAGCACTCCGTGTAGAATACCAATTCCAGAGTCAACACCATAGCTATGAATATTATGGTCGTTTCGGGATCGTCTGTTCTGACAAGAATCTGAATTTTACAGAATTTAGCAGTTTATCTGTAGATTAGGAAGATTATTCGTCGTTCGTTGTAACAATTACCTGAAATCCTAGTGTATTGATTAGAATCAAGCCAATCCCAATGTTAAAACAAAAAATCCATGTGTAAATTGCGTCGATGAGATTGGCGAATCTGGCAACAGTGGATTTATTAATAATATTTATGAGTCGATGAGTTTTACTAAATACATTCTCTAAGCCGTCTCACTCGATAGCATCATTGTGTCTGTCGATTAATGAAGCTAGAACCACGACATTTCTCTTGTCCAGCTCAAGTGGGGTTTCGCGTATTTCTACTGACGTACCATTGTTCCCCATTTGTTCCAATTTGCACCTAAAATTTTCGGTTGAAACATCAGTATGCTTATTATAAGGATTAGGGCAAAAGTGGTGAATATGGCCCAACTCGATTAACACGTAAATCAATGATATATGGACCGGGCCATATTCCCCACTTTTACCCTAATTGATCATAGACTCACGCCAACGCTGCGAAAACACCGCATACGTGCTGCACGCACATTATTAACATAGTGTCACTGGCTACCAAGGGCATCGTAATGACACACGCGCATATGCATAAGTGCATCATAATGTAATAATAACATTTCTGCGCGTCCAAATAATAATAGTCGACGGGAAATGGAAATTTTCCGAGTTCGGTACCGTTCTTCAGCGTGACGTCGATGATCTTTGGTATTATTGGTTGGGTAACATAGAGAATGACCGTTGAATAGATCGCTGCTGTAAGCAATATTGATGAGTCTATCAACCATGTGTCGACTTTTTAATCACCTCTTACTATATTTTATCAACCTGTATACAGAATTATTATTTTTTCTCCCTGCTTAGCATATTCGTGGAGAATGTCAACTTCTCGGTCCTGAGCCCACACTTGCCAGTTCGTAATGATACTATTTAACAACTTCAATATCTGTACATACCGAACGGATCTTTATGAATGATAGTCATCGATTAATTGACTCGATTATTAAAGTATTGTAAATTGAAAAAATATAACTGACCTTCTGTGAGTTAAACATTATACCAACGAACCTCACTATGGAGACTGTCGCGAAGAGCCATGGTAAAAAGCTTTCGAGGACGATTCTCCAGTCGTTGCGAAATTTCACGATAACTAATAACTGCGGTATGGACGCGGTGGTACCGAGAAAAAGGGGCAGGGCAACAATGCCGCATCTAGTAGCGATGCTCTGATACGGCCATTGTCCAAGAAGAGTCAGTAAAATTTTGATTAATCTATAGTAATGGTGTTGAAAAAAGTCCATAGTGACTCGAACTACAGTCAACGGTGGCGTTAGCTCTACTCCTGCTCTTCCCTACAAAACACAGGCTGGCTTTTTTCAATGTTCCTATGTTCTCTTCTCAGTATGAATTTTCATTGAATTACGTCAAAGTATCGCATCTCGACGATGAACGTGTAAATTACCCCACGTCAAAGTTGAGCGAAGGCGATGCGAGGGTGCATAGTCTCTGCCGCCCGCAAGCGTCATTACCTCATCGTGTATTCTACGTCCCGTCGCGAGCCTTACAAAGAGCTGTAATAACTGATCAAGCTCACGTGTACATGTGCTGGAAAAATATTTTTTTCTCATAGTCGATTGAAATATAAGTTATTTTCAACACTAGCCTTACAAGAGGAGGAAATGGCTCTATTCGGTGTTTAGCGCAGGCGTACTTCAGTATAGAAGCGATGTTGGTGCCGACTGCACGTGCGTGGCCGAGTTCATCGGAGCCCGACTTGCAAACAGTAGGTCCAGGTTCGTTCTCCAGCTCGGCACTTATGGGTGTCTCCATCAGTGTCCGATTCGAAGCCCTCAAACTATAGACCAGGCTCGCAGTAAAATTGGGAGCAAATTGGGACAAACAAACCAAAATCATTCCAAAACATATATAAGATTATTGAAGGAGATAAGGAGGTATGTAAGGAACTAAATCTCTTAAGCTCTTGAGCTCTTCCAGCCACACGAATACTTACTCCAATTTCCAATAAAAAAAAATAATAATTCTTTATTTTAAATTCCAGTTTATCGTACACTTTGTCGTACACCGTCATTTTTTTATCCCCCCAACGAATAAACAAAACTTTGTACATAAAAATTGTTCATCTCTTCTCCTAAAGAATCTCCAACATAAAAAAAAATACAGATCTAGATCACCGACGGCTGAGACCTCCGCCCGATGACGTTCCACTCTTCCAACGCGCCGATGACTTCGTTGATCTTCCCGGCCCACTCCCCGAGCTCCCGAGCGCTGTCGCAAGAGAGAAGGTTCCTCACGATCGTGCACGCGGACTTGCACTCGACGACGATGCTGTTTCTGTCGCCAGGTAGCCTCGACCTCTTCGTCTCGATGAGCAGAGTCCTCGGTTTGGCGCATATCTTCCTGTCGACCGTCGTCACCTCGTCGGACACGCAATCCACCAGCTCAATGATCTTCAGTGGCTCCTTGGTCTCCTCCTCCCTAGGATAATTCCAGAACTTCAGTGTGTGACCCCTCAGAACGCACCATCGTCGATTCCAGCTCGCCAGGCCGCCGGCCTCGTCGCCGTGATTCAGAAAGCCCTCGTGAGCGATCGAGAATCGAAGCCTGCAGGCGATGTTGAGATCGATCGATCCTCTCAGCCGCGAGTCCACCGGAACCATCACGAGCGGCCACGGCGATGAAACCGAAAGATCCTCGAGAACAAGCTCCGTAAAACCGGATAGTACGAACGACGTCTCGGCCGCTCTCAGCACGCCGTTGCGGATCGATTGCGGTGAAGAAATATCGACCTTGCCGAAGATGCTCGAGGACGATGGCCAAAAGTGCTTCCGGGAAGATTTCCTCGTTCTGTACTTGTCCTCGTCGCTGTAGGCGTCTTTACCGAGCTTCAGCGAGTAAACCTGAACGAGGAGCTTGAAAGCCGGCGTGAGATCGGCCATCGAAACGCCGCCCGGAAAGTTCACTCGGGTTTCTTCCGAGCTGCAGTTCACGGCCCTCGTGGCCCAGACTCTGAGACCGTGGCTCACGACCACGAGGAACCACTCGGTTTCCTCCCGCTCGCTGTCGACACAAGCTCGCAGATCGAGGCTCATCTCGCTTATCGTCACTTCGCCCTTTTCCGAAGAGTTTTCTTCCCTTCTTTCGTTCGAAGTTATCGACTTTATCTCTTCCAGTGCCGATTTTCCTCGGAGACTCGCCAGAAGCAGCGAACGCTCCGATTCTACTCGCTCGGTGCTCTCGGTGAATTGTTTGAGGCTCGTGCAGAGATCCAGCGCCTTCGTCGATTGATTGATTATGGTCTGTTGAATCTTCACCTCCCGAAGGAGTTCACGGATTCTTTCGGAGTCGTCGATGCGCGGTGGAATCGGCGTCGGCTCTTCCGGTGCTTCTTCTTTTCGATCGGCTCGAAAAATCGGTCGGAATTTCTTCTTTATTCGGTGGGAGAGGGTGCGGTAGATTCTCATCGATCTGTCGAGGGTGCTGGAGGTTCTGCTCGAGGGCGTTTTTGGCGCTGGTAGATTCAGAGCCTCGATCACCCTCTTCTGGAACGGCGATCGATCGGCGATCGGTTCGATCCCTGCGTCGTCCGAACGTGTTGCGTCTTCCTCGGTGAGGTTCTCGTACCGATCTTCGCCCAGAGCGACCTCCAGAAATTTATCCTCGTCCCACGATTCCGCCGATTTCTTCGTCGAAAAATCGGCATCTCTTCCGGTCGATTCTTCCTGATGTTCGATGAAATCCTGTGATCGGAAATTCGTCGCTTCGCCGATTATTGGAAAATCGGTATTTCGAAAATGTGTCGGGTCAGTCGAATCGTGCCTTATGTCGGTGAGTACCGAAGATACCCTTTTGCACATCGCCACGACTGCTTCGGTGGTTAATTCGGTATTTACCGATCTTCTTACCGGAGTTTCCGGCGAGATCGACATTTTGTTATTTCTCGAAGAATTATCGTTTTCTTCGGTGGATTCTTCGGGCCGATTTTTGACGAAATTTGACGATCTAAAATTTACATCTTCGAAATCGGTATTTTTGAAATCTCCTGATTCGATCCGGTCGTGCCTGATATCGGTGAGCACCGAGGACACCCTGTTGCACATTTCGACGACGGCTTCGGTGCTGAGAGCGTTTAACGATCTTCTTTCCGGTGTCTTCGCCATAGCTTCGAGCCCGGAGATCGACGATCGTTTGGCTCGCTTGAAATCGAAGGAATCGTTGGATGTTTCGTTTAGTTCGATTTTCTTCAGTTCGGCTATCATCTTCGGTGGAACTTCGATGTTCCGTTCCGTGACCTTGACCAATATCGCCATTTCTTCTCTCTGCGATTCCGGTGATTTTTTTGCGTTTCCGTCGAACGATTTTTCGTTGTTGTTGTTGTCGTCGTTGCAGTAATAGCCGGTGAAGTTGAAACTGTCGCGGAAGCTATCGTAGCTTCGGTCGAGATTTTCGCGATCGTCGATGTCCATCGAATACGACACGAGAGACATCGAGGGATCGTTTATGGCTCTCAAAATATTCGATCTTCGGAGCGATATTTCGGCGCTTCGATTCATAGCTTCTTTTCTTTCGCGCTCTATTCTCTGCGATGCTCGACGCAGAATTCGTCGCGTAAAGGTTTCCTGGATGTCTTCCATTCGAACGAATTTTCAAATTTTTTTCTTTACTTCCGGAAGATTTGCCGATTCTGCAAAATTTAAATTAAATGTAATTAAATGAAATAAATGAAATAAATGAAATAAATGAAATAAACGAAATAAATGAAATAAATGAAATAAATGCAGCGCGCCGTCGCAAGCATCTTGCGACGGCGCAGAAATGTAAACACACAACCAGAATCAAATTGCTGCATTAGATATTTGATTCTGGTAGTGTGTTCAAATTTTTGTGGATGAGATATTTTTCATAAACTTACGATGAAGCGATAAGATATACGTCGATGTTTATTGAAAATTTGAAACTGTTTCTCACTATCGATAATTGTTCTTAAACTCAAGAGCACATTTAAGTCATGAACGTTTTAACGACGAACTGTGCCTCTTGGTTTCGTGCAGCCCCTTTTTGTGTCCTTGGGAGCAGCTCCCCCACTCCTGACTTTCGGTCCTCGTCGGTCGGCCGTGTTTCACATAAATCCGTTACATCGACCGCCAATAAAGTCCCTTTGTTGCATACAATCGAGTACTCAACAATTATGAAGCGTGGGTAATTCTCAAGTTTATCCATTTCGAGGAAAACGGCAGGTAGTTGCGTCCCAGGTACAGCGAGCAGGTAGCTGTGGCAACGGAATAGTCGGCCATGTTTGAATTCGCACAGTAGTTGCGCGTGATCGACGTCTCGTACGAAATAACGTTAATGGAAATTTACATACAGCGTGTAAAATAAATCTTTGCCGATATTCTATTTACTTTGACGAAATCTTGTATCCAACATTAGTTTTCAATCTAACGTTAAACGGAACAATTACAGTAAAAATAATAATAATATATTATTAGAATTAAGATTACTTGCAGTCGGAGTGGGATGCGCGCGGTCCGCATGGGTAAGCGTGCGCAGCTCTATCAGTCGGCGCGCAGCCACCGCGCGGCACTGACGTGTCCTTTCGCGCTCGTCAATCATTAACGCGGTATACGAGTTTCTTTATATTTCTCGCTTGTTTGACTCCGTCGCTCTATGTTCCTCTTCGATAATGAAACATCGCACGGATTAGTGCAGAGCGCAGTGAGCGAAGAACAAAAATAATGAAACAATGAAAATAAAAGAATTTCAATCGTCGATGTTGCTGATAGTTAGTCACTCGCTACTTAAAACAAGCGAACAAGTTTTAAAAAATCTCATAAAAGTAATCGAATACTCTCTCAAGATTAAAAAGTTTACAATAATCGAGTCAATTTTTGATAATCGAAAAATCGAAAACGAGAAAGTCCCGTGAAAGAAACCGAGAAAGTCGCCATCGCGCGACCCTCGAGGGAAGCTCGAGTCCGGAGCTTCGCCCACCGGCCGCCAGGGTCGCTTTGAACTTGGAACTTTTCTCCGCGAGGGCGGCCCGCGGAGAGGGGGAAGCTCTCGCGCTGTGTGTATGCCTCGCGGGGGACACAACGTCAGTCGCGAACGACGTTCGGTTCGCCGTATATTCCAGGGGCTCTTTTTCTCTCTCGCTCTCCCCCTGTATCACTCTTCGCATTGTCCATTGTCCCAGTAGTTGTAACTCGTCGCGTACGCCGTGCACAAGCGAATAACTGAATAAACGCGCATTAGTCGCGTCTCCGTAAGATGGTGTCGAGTTGCAGCTCGTCGGGTGCGTCGATGGGTCTCGTTTAGCGAACGCTATAAATCAAATACGGGCTGTATCGCTTGATAACATTATATACATACATGTATATATAAAACACGTACATATGTATATATATATTGTTAAACTAACGTAGCGCGATCGCTGGGCGACAACGAACGCGAGTCCGCGGAGAATAAAATAAATAAATATAAACGTACGAGAAATCTCAACGAAAAAAATAAATAAAAATTCGCTGCTGCTTAATCGTGGCCCTCCCCACCCCACCCCGCTCCCCGCTGCGCCAGCGTGAAAAAACCGTACAGCTACGCGACGACCGACGAACAGCTGTTCGTTAAACCGTCCTGTCAACCGCTCAAAGAAAAGGAGTATCGCGAAATTCTCCGAGATCGACTGACACTCTCGGCTCGGCGATACCGAAATGGCGCAACAGGACAGTGGCCATTGCTGGGGCAATTTGCCGAGTGTTATAATGCTAGAAATTTTCTCGTATCTGCCGCACGAAGACAGACTGAGCGCATCTGCGGTGAGTCGACGGTTAAGCTACGTTATATGCTCGTTTGCACTCGTAACCTATGGGGCGAGCCATAGTTTTTTCGTATTTCGTCTTTATTTTGTTTACCCCCACCACTTTTTTTGGGACGAGTTGGAAGGAAGTTTTTTCGAACGGTTCTCCTCGGGGGCCGAAATCGGTGATTGTTTTAATTAATCGGGTAGCTCATATTCGAATGTTTCCTCGAACGTGACTGCGGTCGAGAGATGAATACACACAGGAACGGGCGTCGGGTGCGAGAATACTTAGAAATGAAAACAGATAACAGCTTCGCGGACGGAACGTCAACAGAGGTGTATATAGATATAGAGCGGCGTGTGCGCGCAGGAAGAGTCCATAGTTTGATTCGCTGGTCGTTTCACTTGGCGAAATTACACGCACGAATGTTCGATTAAACGTTAATGAGAGCGTGCTTCAAAGTTTACTCGAGACTGTTGGGCCAGTTGCGGCTATTGAAAGAGATCGTAATTACGGAGATGTTTCGTTAATCGCAATGTTTTTAACGATCGAAGATTATTTATGATTCTTTTTTCTTTTTGTTTTTTATTTGTATATACATATACTCATAGGTTTTTTATTTACGACTCGAAGAGAGATGAAATATGAAAGTTATAGGCGATATAATTATAAGGGAGTTTCATCGAAAATACACTTATAATGCAAATAAAATTGCATTCGTAAGGAAAAACAGTAATTCTATCGACATTATAGAGAATTTATTTAAAAAATCTCAATATATAGATTTTTTCCGATTTGTATTTATATCTATAAGTAGGTTTTTTTACGGTCCCAATCGAACTGAAGAAAATTATACTAAGCGGCGTAATTTTATTTGCAGCAAGATTTCACAAATTTTCGTCACGCGATGTTTTTGAGCGACAATAGAATCGTCACGGATTTTTATTAAAATTACTCTATAATGAAAATTCCATTCGGAAAAAAAATTTCTTTTCATGTACATTATAGAGAATTTTAAAAAAGATTCATATTTTTTTTATTATGCAATAATTTTGAGTGGATAAATATACAAAATTTTTATTACTTTTATTCTCTTGGTTATTCTCTGGGTCTGGGTTATCGTTGATCGCGATAAATTATGCAAAACATTGACGAATTTGTTATTTTTAACGCAGGTCTGCAAGAACTGGAGGCAAGCGTTGTTCCATCCGAGTTTCTGGAAGGAAATAACCTTCGCTTTCGAGCACAGCGACGGTCTGCCGTGGGCGAGGTATCTCGCCGAGTGTTTCGCACTGAGCGTCCAGGAGGCCACGGTGCGCTGCTGGACGCCCCAACGCACCGCCGAATTCGACAGACTGCTGAAGCGCTTCAGGGGCAACAGGAATCTTAGAAGATTGATAATGGAACCGACGTCGTCGAGCCTCGAGTGGCAGTCGAACGCGCCCGAGGGCGACGAATTGACCGAAGGGTGAGAAAAAAAAAAATCCGAAAACATTTTTTGACATTTTTTTTTATTCGAAAAAGAACCGGTTTAAAAAAAACTCCGGTCGACAAACTTTTTGTGACACGCATCGCCATTCGTCAGATTTCTCAGAATTTGTTTCCGATAAAAGTACGATACAATAAAAATGTTATAATACAACTTCGATACAATCAAAAGTTGTATAAAACAATTTCCATACAATAAAAAATTGTATAATTCAATTTCCATTTAAAAAAAGACGATATTTTTGTTTATCTAAAGGATTGATAACATTCGTTTTATTCTTATTTAATGTAATTTTTTTCGCAGCTGGGTTTACCCGATTCTCGATTCGGTGGTAAAAATAATAAAAACGTCGAAACGCGTTGAAGCCCTGACCCTCGGCTGCGTGGAGGATCTGGCGGCGCGCTCGGGCGAGATAGTCGCGGCTCTGTGCAGCAGCCATCACGAGAGAACCGTGACGCACCTCGGACTGGCCTCGGTGAAGGACGATCCCGAGGACTACGAGTGCGCGACCCTCGACGCACCGACCCTGCGCTCCTTCGACAGACTCGCCGTGCTGACGATAGACTACGACAACGTCAGCGACTCGTTGCTCGGGGCTCTGAGCTACGGTGAACTGATGAGGCTCGTGATACACGTTCACAACTGGAACGAGAATCTACCGGGAACCACGAACGCCGCCTGGCAGTCCTTCGTCCAGAAGAAGTAACGATCGTTCTCAGTGTCGCTTGAGAGTCGAAGACTTGAGACGAAAATTTCAAATAATCGTTTATTCATTAATTACACATTTTGTTACAAATGCCGTAACTTTCGAACGAATTATTTGGTACATCGGACAATCGATTAGTCGTCTCGAACAGCGAGCAACGACCTAGGATTAATTTTATTAATTTCATTAATTTTATTAATTTTATTAATTTTATTAATAGTCGTGGATTTATTGGCATATAATGACAGATGAAACTTTTTGGTGCATAGCATGACACAATGTAGATTGTAGCGAAAACATATATATTGACAATTGGCCATGGACCAAAGTCCTCTTCAGCTAATTTTTTCATTAATTTGATTGCTTTTATTGACTTTATTAATGTTATTAATTTTATTGCTACCTCGACAGGCCACTTTGCACACTCCGATTGAACCTGCTTCACGCTTACGCCGCGGTGAACGTTCTCGACATCGAGATTCTGCATCCAGCAATGCCGCTGACTCACTTCAAAGCCCTTTTCTGCGAGAGCGTCAACGTCAAGGCTCTTCTTCGCATGTCCAACTGGTACACGCACACCCTCCAGTCAATAGCGTGGATAGACTCGATCAGCGCCGAGGAACTCGTTCCACCGACTCTCGACCTGTCGGCGCCCGATAGGTAAGATTTAAAATAAAATAATAAGAAATTTTCAAAAATTGTTTATCATTCGACGTCGATGACAATTGTTTTCCCATTTTCGCAGCCCTGACCCTCTCGTCCTCATCGCCTGGAAGTGCAAGCGTTTCTCCGAGCTCGTTTACATCGGTCACAAGTACTACCAGGAAAATATACTCGCGATGGCTCGTCTTCGGGGCAGAGCGCTTCAGACATTCGAATTCGCCGACAGCGACATTATATGCGACAGCGACTCGCCGTACGAATTCAAAAACATTCGAAAGGTAAGTTTCCGCACTGCGATCGTGAGACATTGGTTTAAAATATTGACGGAAAAAAAATGGGTTAATTGTCGGGACAACCGGAAAACATCAGGGAATTTCAGAATCGGTCAAGGAAAAAGTAAATTGTCGCCGAACCTTCTATAAATCATTTTTTTTAAGTGCATAAAAGGAAGCGTTGAAAAAAAAATTGAAAAAAATGTAAAAAAGAAAGACAGAATTAAACATTAATCCAATAACTAGGCATATTCATTTGCATAATTAATTTTAAAAAATAGATGTCGTTAGAAGTTTGGTCAGGGAAAGGTTAGGGTATTTTTTTCCGGGGAAAAAAGCGTCTACTATGGAATAATCAAGAGTACTCGATTAAAAAATTCTCTTAGAAAAAAAGGATTTTTTAAAAAAGAGATGCGTGTTTCAGGAGCTCAAAGAGATATTCGGCGATCACTGGAAGACGTTCGCCGACGACGAGCTCGCGACAGTGATAACGGACGCGATACAGGGCGACAGCAGGGACGTCATAATGCCGCTGGTACTTCAAGACGCGAAGTAACGCACGTTCGGGTATGACGATCGTAAACTCGGACCTAATATCCATCCAGGGCAAACGGCGCGACCTCGACGAGACTGAGAATTTAAAAAGAAATAACAAAAAAAAAGTGAAGAAAAAAAAATCGTGGAAGCTGCTGCATCGAGAACTGCGAACGGAATGACACGGAACGCCGATTACCGAACGATCATTCGTCCAACAATCATAAAAAAAAGAAAAAAAAGAACGATGCCGAGAGGTGGAACGCAAAGAAACGAAATCGTTCAAATATCTCGGACGAGGGAGTGTAAAAAAATGCATAAGCGTAACAATGACGACGATATTTTCACGAGACTGACAAATCCCCGTGGAAGTTGTTACCGGTCGTTCGTCGGCCTTTGTACCGAGAGAAAAAAAAACCACCTGCTAGTCGAATCGGCGTTCCCGTCGAATGCATTTATTTATAATTCGAAGCAGGAAGCCTCCTCGTTATTCCGTTGTTACAACTGACAACAGCTGTTCGCGATAGCCTATTTATTATGAGGAAGAAAAAAAATAACAAAAAATGATGAGAAGCTTCGTCGAGGCTTTCGAGAGTTGACTAGATCGTGAAAAAAAAGAAAACCTCCGCGCAATCGGTCCCAAAGACGGCGAGACCCGAGGCCTCCAATGACCCGAGCCTCCAAGAGGCTTAATAACGAAGAGAAAAAAAAAAAAATAATTGATACGATCAATTATGGGACAGGATGCGATTCACGATCACCCATCGATCTTCCAACGGGGGATTATCGAGTACGACACGAGACTCCGGAACTTGTACCGTGCAAATCTATGCAACAGAAAAAAAATTATTATTACTTGTTCAAATCGGAAGCAATGGCCAGCGATCGAGTTCCACGATCTGTACAAAGTTCCGACTGGAAGAAATTAAAAAATAAAATAAAATTCGTATCGTAGTGACGAATAGAAGACGACCGAAGCTGAGGTTGCCACCGAAACTCCACAGACCCGTGCAGAAGAAGAGCGTCCGAAGAACCATCGGGAATAAAAAAAAAGAAAAATTGCATAGTTTAGAGTGACGAAGACGATAAAACTGATGAAAAGGAGTCTGTACAAAGTTCCAAAAAACCGAAACGGGAGAAAGAAGAAAAATAAAAATTGAATATTTTAGTGACGAAGCAGCGAACGAGAGGAAAAAAATCGCGGCTGTACAAAGTTCCAACCCGACAAAAAAAAAAGAAGAAATCACCTAGTTTAGAGACGACGAGGCGGAAGCTGAGGAAAGAACGTTCGAGGAAGCTACTGTACAAAGTTCAAGCGGGATGGAGGATAAAAAAAAAATTGGTTATTTTATCGGCTGCGAGGATGAAGCGAAGAGAACGGAGAAGACGCAAAGTGAAAGCCTAACGGTTATTGGAGAGGAAATAACTGAGGGAAGAAAAACGAAGAAACGAAGAAACGAAGAAACGATGAAGAAGAAAAACGTTAATAAATCGCGTAAAGTAATGAATATGCAGCGAGTATTCGCGTAGATCGCGACATACGATGATAAAATAGAGCTGTAGCGTACCGAGGTTATTTTTAATACGAGAACCAATCGGGCCGCAAGATCGTCGTTAAAGAAAAAGAAATAATAACGCATTTAGCCAATGTGCTAGCTCCATAAGGGCCAAGCGCGCCGTGTGATAGGGGCTCAGAGCTTCTCGGGGGAGCCCTTCGAGTCCCCTTTCCCTGCCCCGGCAATCCCCGCCCCCGTATAATATCCCCAAAGTTCGCAAAAAAAAAATCGAACGATTAATGCGAATTACTCTTCTACCTCTTCCGAATTCGATGTTCGTTGATAAAAAAAAATAACTAAACAGCCGGGAAAAGTAAAAAAAAAAAAAATCCGCTATTTTAGACTAATCACCGACGACCCACTGTCGAGCAAAAAGGGTGGCAAAAATCCACACTCTCGAATCTAATCCAACAAATTCATGTAATACGATCATCGAGTCGAGTTAAAAAAAATATATATTAATTAAAACAAAAAAAAAAATTAGTAGAAGCTCGCGTCGACGTTTTGTCTCGGCGTTAATTTCGAGAATCCGCGAGCCCGATGTCGAGACTATCGGTGTATAAAAGTTTTAGAGGAATTAGACGTTATTGTGTCGTCCGCGAATAACAGCGCGGGGATAATGATGAACGCGCGCGAGCCCGAAAACTAAACGAAGCTTTCCGCGAGGATTGGGATGGAAGAAAACGTCAGAGCTGGGCAAAATGCACTAAGTACTCGTATACGTATCGAAGCATCAAGTACTGAGTCAGTGCAAACTATTCAAAACTTCAAGAATTTAGTTCTGCCAGTACTCAAGAACTACCTAGCGCCGAGTATTTGATACTTTAATACGCACTTCAAGTACTCAGGGTATTTGCCCAGCTGTGGAAAAGATAAATGAGAGAGAAGAAAAATATATATATAGTAGACGACGATAGTTTGCGTTAGGATGACGAGAGGTAACCGCGATAGGTCGCACACCGTCGTTCTGCGGATTAAATGTACCGTGTAATTGTACGAATAATGAATTACTGATAATTCTACGAAATAATTTGTTACGATACCTCAGCGCACAGGCATTGCATTCGTAAATCGGCTCTGAACGGAGAGAAGAAAACAAACAAAAAAAAACAATCTCTCCACTCTAAAAAGTTTTATTTAACTCGAGACTCTCTTCGATCACAGCAGATAGCTGCGTGAAAAATATTTTTTAAAAACATAAAAAAACGATAAAAAAAGAAGGGAAGGTCGATCGACTTGAATTAATACTCCAATAGTTGGAAAGGACCTGTGGAAACTTATTATTTCGAATTTTTTTTTTCATATACATTGCCTTCGAGTTATCTTATTTTTTAATGCTCTACCGAATTAAAACGAGGAAAGATTTATTTTTTAAAAATGAAACAAAAGGAACGGGCCTTTTTATAACGTACCTGAGTCGACGAGTTTTTTTTGTTTTTTAATTGAGAGAGATAAAATCCTCACGGTCCGTTATTCTAGCTGAATTTTTTCATCGACAACCCGGGAGAGGCTTCGGAATTAAAATTACGTCTGTTCTGAGTCGTAAAAATTTGTTTAAATTACGATAGCAAAGGGAGGAAACTAGCTAGAAAAAAACGATAGTAAAGCGAAGAAGTACTAAAAAAAAAAATAACAAAGTGAAAGCCACTGTCGTACAAAGCTGTGATTTAGACAGATTTTCACGCAGCCTCCCAAGAGAAGAAAAACAAAAAGAAATGAAAACGTTAAACAGTGGGCACAACGCGCAAGAGTAGACGAGAAAGGCGACTAACTAAAAAAAAAACCCAAAAACACACACACACACACACACAAGAAGTAAATAAGACACTGTAAATTAAATCGAAAAAACTAGAGGGAGGGAGGAAGAGATAAAAACCGATAAAAAGATTAATAAGACTGAGCTTGCCAAAAGAGGTACGCAACGTAGATACGGTCGGGGCTGCGTGCTGTTCGAGCCTCCAATTTCGTTCTCGTCGAAGACCGCGGAAATCGATTGAGCTGATTATTCACAATAGGATTTTATCGACGAATTACTGAAAAAAAATTATTTAAAAGAAAATAAAAAAATAAAACTTCCATCGATTAAATTGAAATCCTGAATTTCTTTTTCACACTCAAACTTTCACCGCGTCGCTTCCGCACCTTAAAAAAAATACAAAATAAATGAAGAGTCTCGAGACAGCGCGCGAAAACGAGAGAAAACGAATAAATCCGAGAGCCCTGGATATAAAAAACCAAGTTGCTCTCCCCCACGAGACTCGCGAACGAAAAATCTCTCAATCGGCCCGCCACTAATCAAAAAAGTCACGCAACAACAATAACAGCAAACACTATAAAAAAATAAATATCAAACGAGCGTTTATAGTAGCGAGAAAAAAGTAACGTAAAAAAAAATATACACGCTAATATGCGGAGACGTGGAAGAAATAACGAAAAATCGAATAGGCGAACGAAGAATAATTGCCAGAAGCTATAAGATCTATTTTTTAAGCAAACGATCGTATATTTTTTTACTAAGGCAGGCCTTAGTGTGCGACGAACGAAAAGCTCCTCACGGCGCGTATTATAATAGCGGAGAAGAAAGGCCCGGTAATAAAAAAAAAAAACATACAAACAAACAAACTGTGATGTGTCTGTCGTCGTAAAAAAAAAAAAATCCAAAAAGCGACGAAGCTCGATAATAGGGAAGGGACGAGGACACAAAGTAAAGAATGGATATAGGGTAGATCCGTGTAGAATGGGCATATTTATAAATAGCGAAGAAGAACCTGTACGTCGTACGCGTAGAGTGCGATCGCGTGAGCTGCGCAAATGAAAAAAAAAGGTTATCGTGAGGAGAGTTATGAAGGGGTGAGGGAGGGCTAAGCGAATGAAACATCTGTGATAAAAAAAACAAACAAACAAACAAACAAAATAATAAAATCTTTTAGAGGGATGCGCGAGAAATGGGATTGTGTAATGATCAACGAAGGACGATAAGCGAGTTTGATAAGGTATAGATAAGAAGAAAAAAAAAATCGAAAAAATGCGAGAATTGTTAAGATGTGTAATAACGTGTGTGTGTGAGAAGAAAAGGCTGTTTTCTGTGCATTGAGCCAGTCCAATTAAAACAAACAAACAAACAAACAAATGCAAGATTGCTAGGAGTCGACTTAAATACTACATTACGTTATAAAGGTATAAATGAAATGATGCTGAAACGCCGTTCGACGTCGATAAGCGAAGAAAAAAAAAACAATTACCTGAAAAAAAGAAGAAAAAAATCTTCTAGCGATCGTCTCGTTCATAAATCGTTGTACTATACATACTAATATTGTAATATCTATATTGTATCGAAGATCCGTGTGTGCATGTGTGTGTCTCTGTTAACAATCGTACGACGAGTGGAGAAAAGAAGAAAGATAGGAACGCTGGCCGGACGGAGATGCGTCAGAAAAAAAAAACTACTACTGTGTTTAGATCTCAGTTTCGTCATTCCAGTTAAAAAGACTCTTGAAGACGCTCTCGTTACGGCCGGAGCTCGAATCCACGTGGAAACTGATAACCGTGCGTTTTTGTTGATATATTATTAAAAACTATAAAAAAAAAAGAAGATAAGAACGCGCGTGAAAAAAATCCACGAAAACAACACCACGAACAGTATTACAAGTTCCTAAATGAGAAATATGACAAATGATGATTTTCCATGCAATTGAGATTCGATTTGTTAGCCTTGTGTGAAAGACGAAGTGTGTCCACGAGATACCGATGGATGATGCAAGAAACACGATTACTGTAAAAAAAAAAGGAAAAAAAAATAATGTACACACAAAAAGAAATGAACAATTTGTTCAGCGACATCGAGAGAGCGAGTTCAAAGATCATTCCAGTTGTGTGGGACGGATGGATCCAGGATCGATTGGAACGAGAGTTGCCGACTAGATAAAAAAAACAACAACAACAACTTTTATGCAAATATATATTTCTTTTAATATCTTCGAACGAAAAAAGAAAAATATCGAAGGACGACGAGAGAGATTTTGAGCGTGTTTGTATATTATCGCACAATTCGCTATTATATTTTACAGTTAACAAAAGGAAAACGTCCCGTTACGTCGAGACTTTAATGGAATTAAAAAAAAATTATAATAATAAAGATTATTCAACGTTGCACGAAGTTTGTAAAAATAAATATCGGCGAATGTTTTTTTAATGCTGAAAACAAATTCCCGACACGAGAATTTGTTGAAAATTTATCGAAAAACGGACGATCTGACGTGACAAACACAATTGTACAGAGTGTATAGATTTACCGGGACAAAAAAAATCGACGCCGATAATAATAACATTTTTCTCGATCTCTTTAGCTTCATCGTTTAAACTATAAATAAATTAGAAAGCAAAAACAACATAGAGAACATTTTTATTATTCTTTTGTACCAAACAATCGGCGTCGCTCGCGGTTAACTTTTGAGTTTCTCCGTAGCATAGAGAAACAGCGTGACGACGAAACATGTCAAAAGAAAGAAAAAAAAAGAATATACCACGATCTGCAGGCGGACCGCGGTTAAAGCCCCGCACAATCGCTGACCTTCAAAAGCGTCGACCATAAAAAAAGAAAAAAAAAAACGATCGAACAAGATATGTATACACAAAAAGTATAGTATATTATTATATTACGATAACGATAAGTGACGTACGACGAAGACGATGATATATTTGCGCGTCCTGATAAAAAAAAAAAAAAAAAAACAGGTCGCAAGCATACTCTTTACTATACGAATACGAATACATTGTCTCAGCGAAGTTCTAACCTCGTGTTGCAATTTCTTTTTCCTCGTTGTTAGTTCACAATGTTTTTTTCGATCAGTGGGAAAAAAAGAAAACAAAAATTTCGAACCTAAAAATAGGGAATACGACGAAGATGTATATTGTCGGTGTGTTATTGTCGTTGAACTGTTCGCCCGTAACTCTGTCTCTTGTAGGTCATTCGCGATCGGCTTGTGCGTGGTTCGTTGGCAAACCTGTGTATATACATAATATGCAACCGCATGTATTTGCTGACGAGCTACGAGCACGCGAAATCGGCAAAAAAAAAAGAAAAGGCGGTGGAAAAAAGAAATGGTAACAATTACATTACAGAATTATTGGATGGAAGGCAAACTGAGAAAAACACATATATTATATATACAAACATATATATATCGAGCCCGCGGAGACACCGATCTGCGTTATTTTTATTCCAACGAGAGATCCTCATCTACTACTTCTATAAAGTTATTGTAACGACACTCAGATCCCGTGTATTCAATCATTGGTAAATGAAAAAAAAGGAAAAGAAAAGAAAACAAACATTCTGCAAATAAATATAATTCGTGTGTGGCAAAACGAGAACCTTGGGTCGATGACATCCTCGCTTCCTGTGTATACAAAATATCAGCTGTTACGCCCTCCCGTTTCCCAGCGATCGGTAAACAAAAAAAAATTACTAACCCAACGTTGAAAAAGAATAACAAAATGTGGGGTTATATAAATATTTAACCGATTATCAAATTGTCATTATTGTTGTTGTTATCGTTGCCACGGCAAAAATTGTACTCAATTTTCACTTTCGCTTTCAGAGGTGTCTTCGATTTAGCGTTTTTCGTTATTACAACGTATGATAACGAAAAACGCCAAATCGAGTACAACTCAGATAAACAAGAGACGGTGTGTCGATGGAACGGTGAAGGTACCAACGATACACGCTCCACGGCACGTTTTTTAATCTGGAAAGACATCTTAAGACCATATGAAACACCCCCCTCCCCGTCCCTCCCGGGCTCAGTCGGTATCAAAAACTGTAATCAACTTTTCTCACTGGATCTCGCATATACGGTCAAAAGAAAAGTCTCATGGGAAGCCGAAATGATATCCGCTTCCGATGAGACTTTTCTTTTGACCGTATATGCCAGAATCCATGAGAAAAGTTGATTACAGTTTTTATTACCGACCGCGGTATTGCACATGCTCTTAACGGACCAAAATTTCAAGAAGTTCGTTTCTTAAAAAGAGTCAAAATATTGGCTTATACAAATATTATAGCGATTATCAAATTATCATCATTGTTATTGTTGTCGTTGCGGTAGGACCGTTGTCATGGCAACAATTACTCTCAATTTTCACTCTCGCTTTCTGCACGTTCGGAAGTGACCGGTGGCGCCGCTAGCGGTGAATTACCCAGAATTACCGATGGATCAGCTGTTTCGTAAACATCTCCGCGTCTCGTGACAATCGAGCGTTGTTCTCCGATAAAAAAAACATTAAACAAAGTTTTTGTCGAGACAATAATAAAAAAAGGCGCGATGAACGAGGAGGACAGTGCGGTGGTGGTGGTGAAGGCGAAATCTGTGCGAAAAGTATTCAAAGCACCGGTGAGAGTTAACAAGATACCCAACGAACTGTTGAACGATCCTCTGCTCAACGCTGCCATAGCGGTTCTTCCGAACAATTATAATTTCGAGATACACAAGACCGTATGGAGGATAAGGGAGACGAAGGCGAAGAGAGTCGCTCTCCAGATGCCGGAGGGTCTTCTCCTTTACGCGACGACTATCGCCGATATCATCGAGGATTTCACAACTGCCGAGACCGTTATCATGGCCGACGTGACCTACGGTAAGGTTATCTTAGGACACGCGCGATCAAAGCATTTTTTCGAAGATTTGTCACTTCTGTTTATTACCAGTTATTAATGTTTGTTGTTTTTCACATTTATTAATTTTATTTAAAGTTATAATTATTATTATTATAACTTTTTCAATAATGTTATGAAATGTTGATATTTATTTATTTTATTTATTTATTTTATTTATGTATTAATTTGTTTATTTATTATAAGTTTTTAAATACTTTAACTAAATTTTATTTTGCGTTGTGCAGGCGCGTGCTGCGTGGACGATTACACGGCGAGGGCCCTCGACGTTGACCTGCTGGTCCACTACGGACATTCCTGTTTGATTCCCATCGACCAAACGGAGGGAATAAAAGTTTTGTACATATTCGTTGACATAAAGATCGACGCGGCCCACTGCATCGAGTGTCTGCAAGTTACTCTGCCGGTTACAACGAAAATAGCGCTTGTCAGTACGATACAATTTGCCGGGACGCTGCAGGCCATCGCCATAGAAATGAGAAAGGCCGGTTACGAGGTCACCGTGCCTCAGAGCAAGCCTCTCAGTCCTGGAGAGGTGAATTATCAAACTACATATTAGCGGATTGTTGTGGCTCGGGCATCCTTGCTATGGACTATGGAATTCAGAAAACCAAAATTTAAATACCCATGGACTTACTGGAAAGAACAGACAGCTTTCCAAAAAAAATTAAATATTAAATCAACTTGATATGGTTTTTTTTGTTTTCTTTTTAAATCAGATTCTCGGATGCACAGCGCCGCAGATAAGATGCGCGGACGCGGTGATTTACGTCGGCGACGGTCGTTTTCACCTGGAAGCGGTGATGATAGCGAATCCGAAGCTTCGGGCATTCCGCTACGATCCCTACGAGAAGAAGCTCACCGAGGAGTTTTACGATCACGAGGCGATGCGGATGGTGAGGGGAGAGGCGATCGAGCGCGCGACGAGAGCCGAAACCTTCGGTCTCGTTCTCGGCACACTCGGGAGACAGGGCAATCCCAGTGTCCTGAACGCCCTCCAGAGGCGAATCAACTCACTGGGAAAGGAAAACGTCGTTATTCTACTGTCGGAAATATTTCCGGAGAAGATCGGCATGTTTCATCACATAGACGCCTTCGTACAGGTAATAATCGATCGTATGTTATTTACAATAGTACATTTCGATACGAGTGTGAAAAAACTTTTTCTGACGAGTCTGAGTTTGCAGCACGAGCTCAGAAAACGTTTTTCACACGAGCATCGGACATTTTTTTATTTCACAAGGTGTGCAAATTGGGGTTTTCGCACTCCAAGCGTACGCAAAAACAGCAATTTTCTCACCGAGTGAAATACATTATTTAACGATTGTGGACGTAAAAAAAAAACATAGCTTCCTCTATGAGGAAAGAAAATTTCCAATTTTTTTTGTGTATTAATTATGAATTGTAAATTTTGCGTTATCGACGAATTTCGGTGCTGTCCAGATCGCCTGCCCGAGATTGAGCATAGACTGGGGAACGGCCTTCGAGAAGCCTTTTCTGACGCCGTACGAGGGTGCGGTGACGCTGAAGCTCGCCGAGTACGACGAGAGCAAGCCCTATCCGATGGATTTTTATGCATCGGCGAGCCTCGGCCCGTGGACACCCAATCACAAACCCGCCGAGCTGGAGAAGCAGAGCGACGCTTGCTGCGGTAAATGTAAAGATGGCAAATAAACGGACGACGAAATTTGATATTGTGAGTCGATTTTTGATACCATTAAATCAGTGATTTCATTCTTTTACATCGTGAAAATTTTTCTTCACCTTCGTTGTTACCGTTTCTTCACGTTTTACAAAGATTTATTTTCCACAATTTTTCTTTCGTTGATAAATTTACAATTTTTTTCAGTCCAATAATACGATTCGCCAGACGAAAGTCACAATATCGCAATAATAATAATAACAATAATTCTCGAATTCTCGCCGTCAAGAAATATCCGTTGAGTGTACAACATTTTATTTCTCATTCGATATTTTGACCGTCTACAGTAAAGCTGTTAAGCCGCGATATAAAAAAGTGTCTGCAGACGAAACTCCGAGAAATTTGTTTTCCTTCTGCGAATCCAACGGTAAATTTATAATCCGCAAAGAAAATGTCGCTGTCCCAATCCTTTATCGCTTCCATGAAAATTCACATTACATCGCGATAATGATTTTATGCCAGCGCTCGGCCACCCTCGCCGACCCGCATCTCTCGTAAAATTATATTTTTCATCCACCCCCACAACTACTCTCGTATTTTTTGTATTTTTTTTTTTTGGCGCCGTCATTCAACGACCTTATCTCACAGAGTCTGCATAATAATCGGTACGATAAAGAGCTCCCGGAGGCGGGATAGAGAGATTCGCCGATCCGGGCCGAAGGATAGACGAGCCCGCACGCACACTACGAGGAAGCACTCCACGCCCGGAACGGCGACAGAGGAGACGGGGCATCCCACAGGCATCAGCCCAACCCCCGACAACCACCCCTTCCCGGATTTCATTCCGCGTCGAGTTGCACCGATGGATCGGGCGGCCGACAGCGAGGCGAGGGTGGAGATCGAGCGGGTGGAAGGGCGAGCAACCAGTTGGTCGTGTTGCGATAATGGATGGATGGGAAGGGTGTCCCCGCGTGGGCGAATTACGTCATACGCCCACCTGTAGAAGCGACGCATCGAGCTTCGTGCGGACGCGCTTGCACAACCCGTGTCCCATAAACACCCGACTCTTCGGCGCTTCTCGCACTTTTTATACCGTCAGATTTGGTATTAACTCTCCCCGGACCGACGCCCACGGGATTCAACTAATTTATCATTTGCTTGCCGATTCTGTATTTATCTCGTACGGCTATCGCGCAGCTTAAAAATATAATATAATAATAATTATTATTATATTATTTTATTATGAGACTTTGATTAATATTATTGATATCGATTTCTTATTAATGTTACATTTTTTATTATGCTAAATTGTATATATTAGCTATTGCCGATCGGATAGTGAAATTTTTCTCGAGCATTTTTAAATATCAGTTGAATGCAGAATAGTTAGTATCGCAATGTTCGTAACGCGAAGATTGTTAAAATCAGAAAAATTAAGAAAAGTCCATTTCTACGAGTGTAACGGTTCTCACTTTCATAATTTTTGGACGAGTCTTCGAGCGATTGAATTTTTTATCCGCAATATTTTCCAACCGAGTATCGGCGTCTCGCGGAAACTCCCGATAGCTTCGTAGATTAAACTAGGGGTCAAAACTTTATGAATTATAATTTTTTAATCAATTTTTTTTTATCGATACTATAGGCAATGCATAAATTAACGTTTGTCCGCAGCTCGGAACTCGAGCTTCATCGAGCTCGACGTAAGTTCTTCATTTTTTTTTCCTTTCTTAATTTTACGTTACGTTGTGTCGTGTACCGTGTTTCGATGTCGTCGCGCCAACCCCTCCGGGGTAAAACGTGCACGGGGTATGTACGAGATTTCCGGGGAGGATGCTGGAGGGTGGAAGGCGGAGCGGCGGCGCCGACCGCACCCCGGCGGCGCGTCGCTACGTCAGTAGTCGTCGTTCCAACGTGGCTCAACAAGTAACTCCGCTCCGTCAGCGGCTACGCGAACGACGAGTTCAAAATCACAATTTCTTCCCTTCTTTAGAACGAAGTAAAAAAATATTTATATTTTTAATCCTCCAACGATTTCTCGTTCTCGATAACAATCGACTGTTTTTAACGAAACGCGAGAGCGAGAATAGTGAAAAAAAGGTGGAAGATCGTTTCACAAGAGGATTAATTTGAAGCTAAATTAATCGCGAGAATCGCTGTTGCGAATTAACGAAATTGTGAGTATTTATTTTGTGGCTTTCCAATTTATGTTTTATAGATTTTTATGTATTTTATAAATTGATTTTTTTTAAATGGTATATTTGTATTTTTTTTTTCAGTCAACAACGATAATGCGATCGGAAGTGACAAGCGAGGACTCGCTGAGCAAAGACTGGGACGAGAAAGAGCCGCAGGATGAGGAGCGTTCTTTGCGTAGGACGTCGAGACGGATCGCTCGGCACAATCTGAGAAGTTCCAAGTCCTCGCGGGCCACGACCCCGAGGGAGAGGACTCTCCGGAGGCTCGAGAGTAACGAACGCGAGCGCATGAGGATGCACAGCCTGAACGACGCGTTTCAGGTAATGAAAATTAAAATTCATAAAACTTTGGTATCCAAAAAGCTAGACCGTAACAATGAACCTGCACAGTGTCTGAAGTTTCTGGACCTAAACCGATAGATTAAATTTAACGTAAAAATAAATTTGTATACTTTAAAAAATATTAAACTTATATATTTAATATTAAATTTTGACATTCAATATTAAATTTTGACATTCAATATTAAATTTTGACATTTAATATTAAATTTTTACATTTAATATTAAATTTTTACATTTAATATTAAATTTTTACATTTAATATTAAATTTATATATTTAATATTAAATTTATGTACTTTGTATTAAATTTAAAAAATGATTTTTTGTAGTCTCTTAGAGAAGTTATACCGCACGTGAGCAAGGAGCGTCGTCTGTCGAAGATCGAGACGCTGACCCTGGCGAAGAACTACATCGTCGCCCTGACCGACGTTATCTGCGCGATGCGGGGTGGCGAGGAGGAGGCTATCGCGAAGAGCGTCGCGCAGGCGGACGGCAAGGTCGTCGAGGAGGCTTCGTCCGATCGAATAAAGGCCGCTTGCCTCGGGATGAACACACCGTCGTCCTCGAGATCGTCAAGCCCCGCCGAGATGGGAAATTTCTGCGACAGAAGCCAGCCGGACGCGTGGACGGTCGACTCGGGCGCGACGGCTAATTCGACGACGAGAAACACAGGCTTCTGAAAGCAGATCCGGCTCGTTCGTCTTGCCGGTATATAAGTAACGAAAAAAAAGAAAAAAGAATCCGTTTTTGCGAAGCGGAACAAAAAGTTTTACGATCGATTGGAGTTCGATGCGTGATAGACGGTTCAATTAAAAGCCCGATAAACGTAAAGTTGATCAACGAAAAAAGATAAAAAATACAACAACAACAAGAAAATCGTCTAGATAGGCCAACAGTATTATTATACGATTTTTCTAAAACTATCTGCCAATTGTTTGCTGTGTTAGAGAATTATTAATGTTTTTTCGTCGAGATAAGAGAAATAATGAAAGTAAGGAGGGAGGTAAAAGGGGAATTGCATTTTAACAGGGATTTTAAAGGCAGTGCCAAAGATACTGTGAGCATACGACAAAAGAAACAAACTATTTGCGTCAGTATTCCGTAAACTGTTAAGGTGTAGCGTTTAGCCGAAATAAATTATTTTTAGACTCGCCGGTGATAATAAAAAAAAAGAAACGAAAAGTCAATGTCGTTCGATGACGAAACGATTTGACCTAAAAAAAGCGACACAGTATAGTATTTTAATAGATCGTAGGAGCATAAGAAGATAATTCTTAGCGGCTTTTTAAAATAGAGACGATTGGTGAAAGATTCTATTTGGTCTCGAACGAAAAAAACAAATGCTTTTTTTACATGAACGGAAGTGACCAGTGGTGCGCACTAGGTCGGTTCGGAAAGAACGCTTTACCTCCTCACGCAAGTATTTTGTTCACCGAGATTTTTTTTGCCGACTCGGCGGTAGGAAAAAAAAGAATAATCGTCCGGGCAAAAATCTTTTGATGAGAAATCGCCTGAAAAAATAGAGCATTTTTGTAAACCGCTCCGGTGCATATAGTGTAGAATAATAATTGAAATTTCGACGTCAAATTAATCCGAGGGCGAATATCGCGGAAGAATTACAGTGCGCAACGTCCCTATAAATTTTATCGGGTAAATGAGGGGCGATATATAGATGGCAAAGATTTATCAAACGAGAGATATCAAAGAATCATCAGGGTACTAGAATCAAAGAATGCTTTCACATTATTTTATCGTGTCGAAAAAAATCTCATATTGACAAACCGATGACTATGCTTTTCGATCGATTGCCATACAGACTTGACGGATCAGTGTAAAAAAAAAAAACCACAACAACAAAAAGAGAGTACTGCGACTTATGATAAATATCACATATATTTATTGAATATTGTACGATATAGAATATATATATATATATATATATTTAAAAATAATAAATAAATTATATATTTGAAGCGCAATTTTCATGCGGTCAGTTAAACATCCAACGTTTGTAGGGAAAAGCCGGGCATGACGGAAATTCAAGACTTTAATGTCCTGATTTAAAAAATTGTCAGAAATAGTCAATTTTACTCCGCTGTTCCTTAAACTTCGAGCATCAACGGCAAACAAAACAAAAACAAACGAAAAACTGATTCAGCTCGATCCGAATGAAATTGGCCAAGCGTCCAAAGAATTCAAATCAACGATTACGGCGGTTTCAGTCTTTACGAACTTTGGAATACATATCAGTCGAACTTTCTGTCCCTCTTCGCCTGCGACCAAGAAAAAAGAAAAATTACTTCCTCGCCCATCGATCGCCTGATATTAAAAAAAAAAAAATACTTTTTTTTTACCAATATATAATTTTGTGGAATATTCATCCGTGTTCCCGGCGAAGTATATGTCCGGGCATTCCTTCATTACGAAGGGATCGCTCCCGAAGTACGGATAAGCCGGCAGAGTGTCTGGGGCCGTGGGCGCGTAATGACGCCACAGGAGAGTCCTCTCCAGCCAATCCAGAGCCGTGGCTTCCTCCAGACCCGCGACCTTCGTTATATCCTCTATCGGCTGACCGCTCGATCCGGCTATTATCCTGTCGCCGAGTTTTCCGATCCAGGGATTCGTTACGCATCGAAGACTCTTGTATCTGCGTGAAACATTTATTCTCAAAAAACAACAAATAAAAAAAAAGAATTCTTCCACTTGAAAATATTGGATTTGAAAAATGAATGCATGAAACATTTTTTATTTATTTAATGTTACGACAAAGTAAACAATAATTTTTTCAAAATTCTTCCACTTGAAAATGTCGGATTAAAAAAATGAATGCATAAAACGTTTTTTTTTAATTGAATTTTACGAGGTAAACCCACTGTTCTGTTCATTGGGACTAAATCGTACCTCGAGGATTTTGGTAGCATGCACGGATGCAGCGGCTGCTGAGGCAGCGAGTGATCAGTAGGATCGAACTCTCCGGGCATTACGATGACCGAGCAATTTTCCACCAAGCTCTCGAGAAATTTGTCGAATTTGTGAGTCGCCACGAGAGACTCGAGGGCACTCGCGGCCTGATGCTCCTTCTTCGCATCGTACGCCCGGCTCGTGCGAGTCTCGACGGTGGCTCGAACGCTGTTTCCGGCTACGATTACCTGCATCACCGTTGCCTCCTCCCTCTGAGCGTTCGGAACACCGGCCAAGCCGCCGATCCATTCGCTCAGGAGGTCCAGGCTCATGCACTCCGCGCTCGTCGCTATGTCCAAACCGGAAACCAGCAAGAGCTTTCCTCTGTCGCCACCCGACATTTCGGCGCTGGAAATTTGCGGGCAACACCCCGGAAAGCACCAATCCTCGACCTGTTTCAAAAAATGAATAATCCTTAAATTACAATTTTTATCGAAATTCCATTTTATAAGCTATAATTTCAGAATTTCGTTTTTTATAACGTATGGAATGGATTTCGAAATTCCGAAACACCATTCAATATGCTATATTTTCGAAGATTTGGTTTTCATAACATATGCAATGGATTCCGCGAATTCGAATTTCATTCCATGTCCTATATTTTCGGAAATAATTGCAATAATAACAAAATTAACATTATTGTTATTATTACGATTATTATTAATGTTATTGTTATTATTATTATTTCAACGACTGTGTTAATTAATTGTTCATTGGTACCCAGAAAGATCCATCTTCGGTTCCATGTCCCAGAACAGCACAGACGAGTCCAGTGACTAGCTCTGTGTGATTCGGATGATGGCCCAGTAGCTTAGCTCGCAGTACCTCATCCTCAATGAATAGTTTGTCCTTGTCCGAGGAATAATTGCTTCTCAGTGGTTGATTCACAGACTGAATCTCGTCGCTGAGTTCCTTGAGTATCGAAGGCTTCAATTCCTGATGCTTGTACAGAGTTCCCATGAGTACAATAGGTCCCTCCTCTCCTAAGACTCCAAACTCTGAAAGACTGTCTATCTGCAGAATCGGCCGTGAACCTGCGAATCGGAAAAAGAAAATGGAAAAGGTACGTAAATTTTTATGACCTTGGAAAAAAAAATAATGCTCTACCCCATTTTTGACGAGCTCGCGCGACGAGCGTGTCCTTCAAGGCTGCCAATCTCGCGAGGTATATGCTACAAAATTGTTTGTCAAAATTCTTTGTGCCTGTGTTGAATCTGCGAAAGTCATCGATCTCGGCTGTCCGTCTGTTGATGAGCAGCGAATTGGATTCTTCGGAATCTAGCATAGAGCTATCTGAGCGATGGATGAAGCACGGAAATATATATATATATATATATAGAGTAGGATAGTGTATAGAGTAGTATACTTCTCTCGTATACGAAAAATTAAAGAAACGTCAAAATTTGGAGGTTGTGTTCAACCTCTGTTTACCCGACGACGGAGTCACGTGACCTCCATCGGGAGTTACCCAACAAATGAAAGACGCAAACAAAATACGGTGCGACAAAGTTTTAGTCTGTCAGGAAAAAATACACGAGTTTGTTATTAATTCGAAGTCGCGATTAACAATATACAATTTTCTAATGTCGATTGACAACAAAAGTTACGTTTCGGCGTCAACTATTGCGATAATTGCTATTTTTATAGTTTTTCAATTTTCGACGCATGCGCCCGGCTGATCCGCAAAAAACGGTCAAAGCGCGAACGCGCGTATTTTTCTCGGTAGATGTTTACGCGACACACACGCCATCAGAGTCAACACGAAAGCATGACGTTATCGTCGTCCTCGTTGGGTCTCTGTTTGAGAGAGAAACATGTCTCGTAGCTGTCGATAACGAGACGGTCGGCTTACGTGTTATTTAAAAAAGGAAAAAAAAACAACGAAACAACAACGATCGAAAGCTCGGCGAGAAGAAAGCACACGCACAAAGCGTGGCCCCGCATGAGGCTTCCGGGGAAATGAGCGCTCGCGACAACATGCGAAGGACTCGTTCGACAGTTTTCGTCGTTGCGGCTTGTGTACTTTGTCTCGCGAGGATAACGATATGCGATGTCGGAACGCAAAACGTCAAGGATCTCGGAAATGAGAAAGACAGAAAGCCGGATCAAGTTCCGAGTCCCAAGATCGAGGATGCCAAGGAAAAGAGCAAACCTCCGCCCGTCGCACCGGAGACGAAAACCGGCAAGGAGGACGTAACCTCCAAACCGAAAAAACCCACCCTCGACGATAAATCCCCTGCGACCGGCAACGTTTCGACTACTTCCGAGGTACGTTTCGTCACAATGCGTTGTTACTCGGAATCTCGATAATCATCGATGTCAATGCAATGATTTATATAATTGCGACCATAACAACAATAACAATAATAATGACAAAAACAGCAATAACAATTAGCAGGTAAAAAAAATGTAATTTGGACCATTTTGAGATTTAATAATCAATGAAAAATTACATTTTTTTAAGATCATTTTTTTAATAATCACAATGAAAAAATTACTTTTTTTAAACGATTTATCATTTTGGTTGATGCATAATTACTAGACCTGACTTATTTTTTGTTCATTTCTATTGTTTTTTTGTCCTTACACACCGAGCCTGACCCTTAATTTTTGCAGCTGCAACCAACTTCTTCCTCACATTGCATTCGCTATAGTTTTATGACTAAAGGCATAGGGACTGCAGAAAACTTACATGGACGCAGTCGGTCTCAAATTTGCTTCACATCACCGGAGCTTCGTCAAGTTTTTCTCGAGAATCTAAACATGGAATACAGCTATATTATTTACTTTTGTTATATTGTATTTCGTTTCGGATGTGCATGAGTTATTTCGTAACGCGCTACTTTATTTCATTATTATTTTGTTATTTTTGTATTTTGTATTTTTATTTTTATGCCGTTTATTTTATTATTTTTGTTTTTGTTGCTATTTTGGTTTATTTTATTATCTTCATTTTATGTTTACGTGCTTAGTTCATTCGGCTTCTTCTTCATTGGGTGCCATGTGCCTGAGGAGCTCAGGTTCTAATCTACAGTACATGACATCTATCTATTTACCTGTATACTTGTGGCACACACACGTACAAGTATGCATATGACCAAAAATATATCTCTACAGCTATGACCCGCTGATATTTTCATTTCTTGACAAAACAACTGCGTTGAACATCGAACCCTCGACCTGCCGGTGCTCTGGTTTGTCGGCAAGCACTCTAGCCAACAGACCAATGTACCGGTTTAACAACAATCACATGTTTTTAACAAATTAAATTTTATACGTTTTTCTGGCTTTAAGCAAAGATTTGCAAGAGATTTGCATTTTTCAATTAGTCATGTTTAAAAAAAAATAATTTTATTTTTTTCCAGCCACCGGGGGTGGTCCACTCGACGTCCCTGAACTCGGGCGCTCTACTGCGAGGGTTTTACGTCTTCGTCGGCCTCAGCATGATCGCCCTGGCTTACATGGTGTTCAGGAGCTTCAGGCTCAACAAGTCTCGCACGCAGATGGTGAGAAAGTACGGAGTTCTGGCGCACAAGCAGGACATGGAGATGCGGCCTCTGCCGCTGGACGAGGACGACGAGGACGACACGACGGTCTTCGACGCGGCGGGACTCGCGCCTCCGAGGCCTCAATCCTGACTCCGTTCCGCGCCGCGACGTCGAGTTCCGCTTAGAAAGATTTAACGCGCCGTGGGCAGGGTGAGCTACTTAACGGAACTTTGCATCGAACGCATACAACACACAAACAGATATATATATATATATACACATATATATATATTTTCAATCGAAAATGATTATCGTTGTAAGATTATACAAATACAAATTGTTTATATTTAAAAGAAAAAAAAATAATAATTATTCAATAATGGCGAGGGAGGAACCTGCGACGATTCCCGTCTTACCGGCACGATTCTTCCCCTCGATTAACTAGTCGTTCGTATACTGGAGCGGTAGTGACGGAAGAAACGTTTTTTCATCCATTTTTTTGCAACCGAACTATTTGGTCAATTTTTTAATAATTAATTTGTTTTTCTTTTTATAAAAAACCTCGGGAATGAGCGTGCACTATCAAATCGGCGAGACGTCGCCTTCCGGCGGAGGTCTTGATGTTTTGCACCTGCCATATTTTGGCTATGTCGATAGCGTCGTCGCCCTTTATCACGTCGAGATCGAAGGCGTCCGCCTCCTCGAGCATCGAGAATGGCACCGCCTCGATGGCGAAGTTCAAACCGTGGATCCACTGATCATTCACCTGGGAAAAGACAACATTTATACGTACTTTATCTGTTTTCAGGAGTATGGCGTACTTTTATCGTAATAACAACGCACACGTTACTTTAGTTATCAATTCATTCATTTTGCAGTTAGCGATTTTCCGCAATACTTGTTAAGGTAAATTTTCGACCTTTTCAATTTTCTGAGATGTAAACATTTTTTACTGTAAACAAAAAAACAGGTGCAAAGTAACTTGCACACGGTTTTCCCATTTATTACAATTTTGCGGATTGTTCTACGAGGAAGCAAAAATCGATCAACGAACTTTCACATAGAAAAAGCTATGCGCAAAATTGTTATAAATTAGAAAGCCGTGTTAGGTCGCAAGTTAATTTGCAACTTATTTTTTTGTTTATATATTAATTAATTAAAAAAATTGAAGTTCCAGAAAACGTTATGGGTCACGTTATGGTTATAAGATATCTTTTTTATCTTTCTAAAATCAAGCAGGACGTGGGTATTTGTTGAAATTTTCTCGCGGATATCGATATTTTCAAATTTTCTTTTGCTAACATGATTTTTTTTTAGGCAGGATCCTTCTAAAACGCTTCGTTAACTGGACAGAAAAAAAAAGTAAAAAATGTACCTCTTGCTGGAACAAGAACCACGGATAGACTTTCTCGGGATCGGAGCCGAGGGCCTTGATCGCGTCCGAGAGAGTGGAATGATAAGTTTTCAGCATATCGTCGAAGTGATCGTCGAGAATCTGTTTGTCGCTGCAGGCGTAAACGAGGAAGGACAGATCGAGGACCGGGCTGGCGACCCTGGCCAGCTGAAAGTCGAGCAGCAGCGCCTGCTCCTTCTCGCTGTCGCCGATGTTCCGAGCGAGAAAATTCGGGGCCCAGGAGTCACCCTGGTTTATCACCGATGTCGGGGCGTGTTCACGTTTGCAGAACTCGGAACTCTTGTCGTAAAGCTTTTTCGCCGGTTCGTACGAGTTGAATTTCGTTTCCGCCGCATGACCGGGATACTCCTTCGCCAGAGCGTCTCTGGCCACGCGTATCAAAATTGCCTAAAGCAAAAACAAAAATAAACCCACGGTTGATTAACCCAAGTCTCGGAGGAGTTAACGTATCCGACGACTATTTATTCTTATTATTCTTATTATTATTATTCTTATTATTCTTATTATTCTTATTATTCTTATTATTCTTATTATTCTTACGGAATGAATGAATTTATTTGTATGAGTATTTTTGGGAGTAGGAATGGATCGACTCACGTGGAAGTTTTTGTACCAGTTCCACAGGTCATCACGGAAATACGTCTCGACGAGTCTGTCGGCCAATTCCTGGAATCCTTTCTCGTTCTGATCTTTGAAAGCGAAGGACACAGCGTGAAAATTGGCCATGGCTCTCAGGAGAACGTTGAGCTCGCTGAGGGCGAGAGTATTGAGACGAGCCACCGGTCCGTAGCCCTGAACGCTCACATCCTGAAGAACGAGGTAATCGTTAACGCCGTCCACCACGGCTGCCAAGCACGGGGGCACAACGAGCAAACGCTTCTGGCCCTTCGACTCGATGAATTTATCGAATTCCGGAATTATCTGTGACAAAAATAAATAAATTATAGCATAGAGAAAATCGTTTTCGAAAAAATAAACATGTTTCCCATCAAGCAATGCTTTTTATCGATTGGTTGACAACTCTTTGGCCATTTTTATTATTATACAATTATTGTCGATAATTATTGTGATGAATTACCTTTTTTCGATTTACGTCCATTCATTTGAATTTGATTTTACTTCGAATTTTTAATAATTAAAAAAATATCGAGTTTATACGGAAATAATTTATCTGATCGGCAATGAAAAAAAAATTCCATATCACCTCCTTGTAAAAAGTGATTTCGTTGTAGAAGAAATCGGTGCTCCTGTAGGTCTTCCTCCTGCCGATGTTCTTCGGCAGGGACTTGACCACGAGCTTGACCTCGATCGGTTCTCCGTTTGCCACCCCGTGAACGGTTATCCTGTCGACCTGCGACAAGTAACTGTCCCCCTTCGCAGCCGGTGGCTGAAATGTCCATCCGGTAACGCTGACCTCATCTTCGCCGTTTGACTTTTTCAGAACCTCCCTCAGCGTGTCCTCGGTGAACAACTCGCTCACGCCCGCGAGCAGTGCCAAATCCTTGGACATGTCTTCGTCTTGGAGTGGAAACTGACTAAGGAAGGAAGAATGAGAATACAATTCCTATTTTTCTATCCGGGGGAAAAAACGCTCTCAAGGAAAAAGAAAACTATACATCGGGGAATAAAACGTGAGAACGGACCAGTAAGGACGATATTTCGTCGATGGTTTCGACAGCGATCGCCAAGACAGCAGCGAAAGTTTATGCAAAAAAATCAACGACTCGTGTAACCTCAAGCACGAATTACGCTTGCGAGGTAACGCCACTTTTAATAACCGGGGGTTATTAAAATTTACATTGTTTATCGCAGACTCGCAATGCGGGCACGACGAAGAGAACAATCGCGATTGGATGCTTCGAACGATTTGAATTCTTATCGTTTAAACGGCGCGTTACGCGATCGCGAACAGCCGAGGTATTTTGGATTCGAGTAAAAACATTCGGTCATATGACCCGGGTGGAAAATTGGAGTTGTATGACCGATGTTTTTAAACAAACAGTATAAATCGACGAATATATTTTTTTTTATTTTATGAAAATTGGGTGCAATGGAGTGGTTTTAGAGAGACCGGTTTTCTGACCTACCTTGTACCGTACTGGCGCGTGCGGCAACTGTAGGCGACTGCGAACGAGTGCTTTGGTGCGGAAAAGCGTCGTTGCTGACAAGTCGAATTCTATCTTCGTTTTATAGATGACGGTTGGAGGAAGAAGGAGAAACTGCCGCGCGTCGCCGTTGGGGAATGTGATTACGAGGCTCGACCAATCGCGTTGGCCCACATAACGGCGGTCTAGCCCATCAACGGCATTAGTTTGAATTGTGCACGGCACTATCAATTGCCGGAACAGCAAGAATTTTATCGTACATAAATCTTCGACGACAGCGGAGAAGATAACATTTAGGAAAACTCGTCACGGGTCACAGTTGCAAAACATTGAGATTTTTTTAGATTCGTGCAAAACAGATCGAGCAAAGAACTTGTTACCTCTGACTTGAAAATGTCATTGGTTATAATTTTTTGAATAATTTTATTTCTCTAAATTCAGTGGCGTTGATAGTTACGGTGGGACTTCGTCGACAATATTTTTCTGGTCTCTTCCTCGTAGACTCAGGCTCTCCGGAAGAATATTGTTGCTATATCTATATTGCTGTTATTGCTATATCTATTTTCCACGTATCATTTTTTATTTCATTTACCGACGGTTCGAGGAATCGAATGTTCGACGTAGAATCGATAAACTTAACGGGAAAACTATAGATAAAGACAGGACAGGGAAAAAAGAATATTGAAGGAATGCCGTGCGAGGCAGTGTATTGATAAAAAATATATTTTTATTTTATTTATTTACATATTTTATTTTTCTTGTTTTGTAAATATAAAATACAAAACCCGTACGAGAATCAAACGGATACAGAATTGATCGTTACGGTTAACGATTTAATCAATATAATATTTATCTAGTCGTATTAATTACAGAGATTTGTCCACTAAGTTACCCGCCACGCGTAAATTTGTTGCTCGATTGGTAGAGAATAGAGCCATTTTTATTTCAAAGTCGATAAATTTTTTACAGGAAACCTCGGGAGTATGCGTGAACTAGCAAGCCAGCTAGACGTCGCCTGCCAGCGGAGGTTTTGATGTTTTCAACCGGAAGGGCCTCAGCCATGTCGACTGCCTCGTCACCCTCGATGATGCTGTCGAGATCGAAAACTTCTGAATCTTCCATTACAGTGAACGGCACTGCCTCGACAGCGCAGCTCACGCCGAAGCAGGAATGTTCTTTGACCTGCAATGAAGTATGTGGATCAAAGACCGTTTTCGGATAGCGAGACACTGATAGTAATTGATAATTTAGTAATTGATAATTTAGTAATTGATAATTTAGTAATTGATAATTTAGTAATTGATAATTTAGTAATTGATAATTTACTAATTGATAATTGATTAATTGATAATTTACCAATTTACTACTAGTGAGAAACGAAAAAATAGTGTTTTTTAAGATGGAAATAGTTTTACCTCCTCCTCAAACAAAAACCACGGATAAATTTTTTCAGGATCGGAGCCAAGAGCCTTGATGGCCGTCGACAGCGCAGAGTGATAAGTTTTCAGCATCTCGTCGAAGTGTCCATCCACCAGTTGTTCATCGCCGCAGCAGTAGATCAGAAACGACAAATCGAGAACAGGACTTGCGACCCTCGCCACTTGAAAGTCGAGCAGCAGAGCCTCCGTTTTGTCGGCGACTTTTCTGATGAGAAAATTCGGTGCCCAGGCGTCGCCCTGATCGATGACCGACGTAGGCGCGTGCCAGCGTTTGCAGAGAGACGAGCTTCTCTCCCACAATATCCTCGGTGGTTCGGAGTTGAATTTCTCCGTCGCCGGATGTCCGGGATATTCTTTGGTCAGGGCGTCTCCGGCCACGCGCGCTAGGATTGCCTGAAGACAAATCAATCTCCACATTCTTCTCTTTCTTGCAGCAATCATTTGTAAAAAACAATTTTTTGGCTTCATCGACTCACACGATAGTTCTTGTAAAAGTCCCAATGGCCCTCCCCGAAGTATGTCTCCTCGAGCTTATCCGCCAATCGTCGGTACTCATCCGGATACTGATCCTTGTACGCGAAAGACACCGCGTGAAAATTTGACATTGCTCTCAACAAGATATCCATCTGTTCCAGGTCGAGCCGATCGTTACGAGTCACGGTTCCGAAACCCAAAACGCCGACGTCCTCCAGGGCCAGATAATCGTTCTCGCCATCCGTCATCGCCGACAGACAAGCTGGCGTAACAAACAAAGACTTCTGGCCTTTCGACTCGACGAATTTTTTCAACACGGGTACTACCTGCAATCAAGTAAACAAATAATAACAATCCTATTATATTAATATTATATAATATTAATGTTTCAGATTTATATTCTTTTATTTAGATCAGCATAGGTTTTCTGCAGTTTCCCTATGCCTTTAGTCACATGATTAAGGCAAATGCCATATAGGGAGGAAGTAAAAAAACAGAAATGGACAAAAACACAAAAAAAAAATAGTGAGGACTAGTAATAACGCATCAACCGAGCCGACCCGCTTTGAGAAGCGGGGGACAATACAGATAAATAAAAAATATATATATATTTGTATATTCGCGGGCATAACCCATTTACAGGTCGATGTTAATATATCGGCTAAACATAATATTGACAATAGAAAGGGATTCTATTGCAAGGTAGTTTGCACTTCTACCTTAGTATAAGATTTCTATAAATATTTGTATTTATATTCATTATAAATAGTTTATGCTTGCATTTAATTTTCAGTGCGAATCTTTCCTGGAGGAAAACTCGGAAGCAATTTACGACCAATCGTTTTTTCATCGGCTACCTCGTTGTAGAAGGTGACTTCGTTGTGAAAAAAATCGGTGCTTCTGAAAGTCTTTCTTCGGCCGATATTCTTCGGCAGAGACTTAACGACGAGCTTCACCGCGGCCGCTTTGCCTCCGGATTCGCCGAAGACAGTTACTCTGTCGATTTGGGACATGTAACTATCGCCCTTTGTCCCAGAGTCCTCGAAGCTCCATCCGGATACCGTGACGTCATCCTTACCGGTAGCCTTCATCAAGATCTCCTTCAGCGTCTCTTCGGTGAAGAGTTTGCTCACCGTAGACAGCAATTTGAGATCTCTTTCCATCTTGACGAATCTGACAACAGACGAGAATTCCTTACATCATTTTATCTCGATATTTTATCAGGCGAAGAGAAAAGAAATTGATAACAGGTATGTATGCTTTATGTTCGAGTGAAGTACTCGAGATAACTTTTTATTTCTATGTTTTCAGGCGCAGCGCTCGATGTTTATTGATATTTGATAAACCGCCTCGCAAAGGGAACCCTCGCGATTGGGGTGTCAAAATATTTGAAGATTTCAAATCAAGATTAAATCTTTTACCGATAAGATGAGAAGAAAAAAAATTGTTCTCGAATTGTTTCGATCGGATGAACGTCCCGACTACTGATCGCGCAGAGCTCCGATTCGCGGTTAGTCGATGACTAATCAGCTGTTGATGCTGTTGCGTCGTCCTTCGAAAACGTCGGAGGAAAAACGACGGAGAATAACGCCCGTTATACGTGGACGTTCAATGCGCGCGCACTTCTATGACGAACTGAACGCGCGATTAACTCTTGATGCAATGTTCCGTTATCGGATCAGCCTCGATAACCGAGAAATCTGCCTTACCGACAGGGCTGGGAAGCTGCGAAATTTTTTGTTTTCGATGTTTCTCGCCGCTGATACAAACTCGTATTTCCATCTCTCCGATCTTGATAACACACGAGAATTCGTTACATCATTTTATCTCATTTTCCATCGAGCGAAGAGCAAAGATCCCAAAAGTATCCCAGAGTAATGAGCCGTAGCTAAAGACGAGAATGGCAAATTTCTTATGTTGCTTAAACGTAACACCGGAAGTGAAGTATTCATTACCCAAAAATGAGTTTTTTTTTATTGCACACGACGATAGCGCGCAACGCTGCTGTACACCGCATTATTGTGCACATTTCATCGAATCGCACAGAATAGAATCAGAATAGTATTATAGGGAGGTAGTTATCAGGGCCTGGGATGAAGGCCTCTAGGGGGGGGGGGGGGGAGGACTTAGAATAATTAGGGCTTGAGGGGCCCCTAGTCGGACCCATGCATTCTTGAAAATTGGGGCAAACAAACAAGTTTCCAAAAAATATATATATAACATTTTAATTATTCAAATGTTCAAGTATTCAATTCAAGTTTCGAATGGGATATCAAAATGTAATTCAATGCGATAAAAATGCACGTCGCCCATCTCCAGTTTTATCTTCACGTGGAACCCAAGTGCAAAAAGTGCGATTGATAGGCCCTGAGGTTACCCGTGTCACCATCGATTTTCACACGAAAGAACGCGGCTCTGTACGTGGAGGTCGACTGCAATAATTTACACTTAATAGGTGCATTAAATGCACCTATTAAATTGTACCGTCTGCACTGTACCGTCCGCAATTTACGTATAAGCCCTCTCATAGAATATAAATGTGACAGAGAAACCGATCTTTATCATTGGCTTTGAAACGCGCATCGGCGTTACATCGACTCAAGAGATGGTACATACAAAGGATATTACCACGTGTCTGTTGTCAACTTCACGCTACCCGGCACACATGGGCATTGTAAACCTTTCTTTTTATAATTGGTTGGGCATTTGCTAGAAAATCGAACGCTGATAATGAGTATAATTGGTGGCAAAGGGATGTTAGCAGACGTCACGCATAGCATGACGTGTTATGCGATTTTACAGCAAGGTCTCCACATGCTTTCCACGAGAATTCGATTCAGTCGTGAATTGTCCGTTGCTTTCGTAGCTTCAAGTTTTCTGTCAGCAGTCATCTAAACCATAGATAAAGCCATGCCGTTAACTAAGTTTTTGATTTTCGTTTTGTTCCTCCCAGCGAGGATCTACCAAGCTGAAATCTACCGACCGCGATATTTCACTTCCCCTTAACCGTTATAGTGTCTACAATTATTACAAATATTTCTACACCAAAGGTGACGACCCGTTGCTCCGTCAACGCCGTGAAAATTTCCATCTGAGAAGTTTACCTATGTCGTCTGGTCGATCTATAGATAAAGGGCGGCTTCGTCTTACCCGGATGTAATTGCCCCCGAAACAGCGGGACTTTGACCGCCGACTGCCGGAATTCTGAAAGTACCGACTCTTCTATACGCCAGAGGAAAATTGCGTTATTTTTGTTGCCTTTCTTTAAACGCAGGCCAATAATAATTTGCCAACGTTCAACAATACATAAAGGGATCTGCAATAGAAAAAACGGTACCTAAAAGCCTTTTCCTAATCAATTATAGTACAGCGGCGTGCAAATCGATCGTTTAATGTCGATGTCCATGAAATAGTTGGACACCTTAAAGTACCGACACGGCTTGGAACGTTGTGCGAAAAGTATTAGTAATTCTCAACGCAGACACAAACTCGTATTTTTTTTTACACCATTTAGATTGTTTTCTATTTGCTCATTTCTCTGTTTTATACAAAACATCTAACAAACACGTATTATTTATTATTTTATTTATTATAGTTAGGGAGGGTATTCGGGCTTCGTCAACATTTTTTTTTTCTTCAGGTTTTTTTCTTCTTCGTCGTCTCGTCTTACGCGATGAAGTTATCGCAGCAGCAGCAGCAGCAGCTATCCTATTTTTCTCTTACACTCTATTAAAAAATCGACGGATATCTCAAGGCGCTGCAGTTTAACGTAAGATCGATTAAATCTAACAGAACTATGAGTCATCGATGAAACAAAAAAAAAATTGTGCAGCTAGGCCGTTATCGATAAACAATCGTTTTACTTATCTCTCGTAAAATACAAAATAAACTTTGTTTATACAGGTGCATCAAGCGGCAATAGCAGGGAATTTCGATCTCTTCTATGCAGTAATCTATTTTCACTTATAGTTACAATAATTTTATACCTAAATCGTTATTTATTTACAGAACGCTGGCTACGAAAACATTCGCGTTGGCGCGCTATCACCAATTTTTTTTTCTTTTATTTTCAATATCGAAAAATCAATTTGCACCTTTAATCGCGCGAAAGGAAGACGAAAAAAAGAAACAACCTTATTCGCGACCCGTTCATCCAGCGAATTCTCAGGTACACTTCCCGGTCGATCAGCAGCAGCGGGCGACTAATAAATTCCACTTTCTCGATCTAAAGTCAACAGTAGCGGCGAGTAACAACTTATATTCAGCATCAACAACAATTATAACAACGATTATTTATCTTATTTATCTTCGATAGATTTTTTCTTTTTTTTTTTCGTACGGTGTTCGTTCGTCGTCTCGATCTTTCATCTTTCGCTCTTCGACTCAATGTCTTTTGCAAAGCAATGTGTTCTCTTTTTCTTTTTTTTTCGAAGTAGTCAAGTTCCTCGAGGACTTGAAAAAAATGTTGGTGTCCCTAAAAAATGTTGTTGTATCTAAATAATGACTAACGACTAGGTGGCTCTTTAATGACGAACGGGCTGGGGACGTGTGTCTCGCAGTTTCAGTGTGGACCTCTCCCGGTCGATCATTGACTCGTGGACTAGACGGATATCTTCGACGTTGATTCGTTAAAATCCTGAAGAGAAAAAAAACTATAATTTTTATCTTTTTTTTTTTCAAATTTGAACTTTTCTCTTCAGGTCCTAACGGATCAAGGTCCTTCCTCCTTTCGCCGATCAGCCTTAATCTCTGTCTCCCTATCTCTCGCTTCATTGTGCGTTCGATATTCCGACAAATCGGTCTCCGTGCATTTTTTTTCCAATTTTTTTGTCCAAAAAATGTTCACAAGACCCAAAAAAAAAAACAAATAGCTCACTTAGGATTTATCGTTCTTTGTACATTACACATTTTCTTCATACACTCCGAAAAAAAACAATAATCGAAAAACGATCGAATAAAAAATGATGGTAAGCCGAGAGATGGAAAGACACACAAAGGAGACGGAGAATAAGTAAGAAAGGCGAAAGGAGTTCAATGATTCATTCTGCGATTTTCCATCGCCGCTATGTCGTCGACCGATATGAGTTTCTCGATCGGTATGCACGAGAGTTCACCGCCCACGCATGACTGAGGTTGCTGCCATCTGGCCTCCCTCTCGGCCTCTTTCGCCTTGACCTCGGCCTCGCGGGCTCGCCTCTCCTTGAGCTTCAGCGAGAATATCGCGACCAATCGCGCTCTCTTCATAAGGCTCTGCTTTACCCTCGTCTTCTTGGCCTCGCGATCTTCCTTCGACGATTTTTCGTCCTCTTGACTCGACACCGTTCGGCTGGAGTCCGAGAGGCCTCCGCTCGCCTCCAGAGCCGACGAACGACGATCCTGATGCTCTCTCTGTTGCAGATAGTGCTGCTGCTGTTGCTGCTGAAGCTGCTGCTGCTTCTCCTTCTCCTTCTCACGCTCGCGGACTCTCTCCTTCTCCGGGGAGAAACGGAACTTCTGATTCCTGTGCGCTATGGCCCACGGTGGAGCGGATCTGTGAAACGAAATTTTATTATTTTTATCTTAACGGCAATTTATTTATTTATTTATTCATTGATTTATTTACTGGAGCCAACCTCTTTATATTAATACATACACGTTTTGGTATCTAATATAGGTTCTCAAAAATTACTAATAAAAAAAAATTTGGTACCATGTTGTACTGAGCCTGGAAACAAACGCACGGGGCGTTCGACTATGTGATATTTAATAATTAAGTTAAGTATTTAAAATTTTTAAATTTATTATATTGTTATTGTTTTAATTGATAGTTAAGACCTTGAGGAGCACCCGTGAATTTTTTCAGATTTGCAACTTTCTCATCTGCGAAGCTTCTGGCTTTTTTATATATTGGGGGACGACTCGTGTGTACACCGACTGAGGGTGCTGTTAAACAGCGTACCGTTTCAGGCTTAATAACCAATCATAATTATTTAAGCATAAAAACAAAGCTTCCTCTACGAGCAAGCAAAATAAAATGAATCATACCTGAGTAAATCGCTGTCCGACGAGGACGCGAGATCCTTCGAGGCGATGCAATCGGTCGATCGATGTAGGGCGAGCTCGTCGCCGCTTCCACTTCCGGTACCGGAGCTACCGATCTCGGAGTCGCTGGTTTTTCTCCCAGCGCCGTCGAGGCCGAGTCTCCGGACCCAGTCGACCCCTCCGTGAGGTCCGATAGTGAGATGGTGACTGTACTGATCGTTTCCTGGTGAAGGATCCTGCTCGCTCGTTAACCAATCCCTCGATCGCCTTCCTGCAAAGTGCAACAGAACTTAGTCTTCACTTTAATAGGTCTTCGAGGTTGATAAATTCTTCATGGAAATTCAAACATCGGTTCTTCCAGAATTTCGTGGCTTTTCGATAGGAAGATGATTTTCGGATTTATTATCATTTATCATTAATCAAACGCATCAGGAGAAATGATTTTTATGTAACTCATGGACAGCCGCTTCCACTTCCGGTACCGGAGCTACCGATCTCGGAGTCGCTGGTTTTTCTCCCAGACAGTGCTTTTCATGCCTGCCGAGAGTGGCGTAAGTGGCGCTTTACAACCAAGTGTATTATAAATACTCGGCGCATGTGTACACCGGCCCGATTTTACTTTACCGCACGCTTCTCGTACTTTACGCACGTGTCTCATACTTTACGCACGCTTCTCGTACTTTACGCACGTTTCTCGTACTTCACGCACGCTTCTCGTACTTAACGCCCGATTCTTTTACTTTACGCAAGCGTATCGAAAATTTCTATTTTATTTAAATAAAAAAATTAAGTAAAAAAAAAAAATCCATCGAGCCACAAACCTCGTTCTCCACCAGGAATCGAGCATCTCGGAGTGTTGTGGATGTCCCGGCTGCTGCCGAGGTTGTACCCGGTCGAGAATGGACTTGCGGCCTCGTGGGCGCTGCCGACGCTGCCCGGAGTCTCGGCCGGCGGTGGAGTCTCGGCGATCCTCGGCACGTTGGCCGTGCCGATCGGGGTCGGAGGACTGGTTGGCGTCTGGGCCCTCGAGGCGAACGTCGGGGTGCCGACCTGGCTCGACGCCGCCGTCGTCACCGTCTCGATCGAGTTTCCGCCGATCCCGCTGGACGACACCGCGGCCGCCTGGCTCTGCTGATCCTCCTCGCTCTCACCGTCTGCTGGATGCACCACGAACCTCCCTGAGTTCGAGTCTAATTAATAATCGGGGGGACGATCTAGAGAGAGCGCCCCCCGGCAAAATTTGTCATCGCCAATGCTCGCTCGTCGGAGACGAGAAATGTTTTACCAAGCTAAGTTGACGAACCGGTGGAAATTCATTTTTTGACCCTGACGAGGGAGCATTGCCAAAAACAAACCTTGCCGAGGGAGGAAGAGGGAGATTGAGATGTGACAGATAGAAGATCGTTTCGTTGGATCGTGACGTCATAGGCAAGGAAATATTTCTTTTTTTTCTTGAGAGAAGAAAGTACATGTTTATAAAGGTGAACAATTTCGAGGGCTTGCAGCTATCTATTAGCAATCTTCTACCTCATTCCAAGCTCGAACTAGAGTAATCGCTAAATTCCTGATCTACGGACTGGTTGAAACGATTTTAAAATTTTTTTTACTAGAACTGAATTTTATTTTCATCCAACTACGGTTTCTTCGACTGAGTTTTTATTGTTAAAGACTCAAAAAAAAAATTGTTATCTATATATTTTAATTATATTAATTATTATTTGAATCGATGAAAAATTGTAGGCTGTTTTTGAATATTTCAAATATTCAAATTAGTCTGAGGAATTTTTTTTTTATCGAGTCAAATGATAATTGTGGAAAGTGAAAACAATTACCTATGACCGTCGGAGGCTGTTGCTCCGGCGACGGCGTCGAGGACAGTCTTCTCACTGCCTCCCTTCTCAAAAACTCTACCTTCGCCATTTCCGTCGCCACCCAGTTCGGGATATCGGGAATCGCGCATATTATTATGAAACGTATCGCGAGCATTATGTGCTCGAGAGCGACGATAAGCAGGATCGTCTGCGTGGCCGACATCTCCGGAAACATTCGTTGCACCTGTCCGCTCAGGGCTATCAGCGCGCAGTTCACGAGAATCGCCACCAGACCCATAGCTTCCATCGCGTTCTGTAAAAGAAAATAAATGAAATTTTTTTCGTTTAATTGAAACAAAGTTTGATTAATGTTTGTTTTGTTTAATTAATATTTGTTAAATATATAATATCATTTTTATAATATTGCAAATATTTTAAATATAAATAAGAATTAAATTGTTTTTTCTTAATAATTTGTTCTTATTAAAAGAAAAATTGCTTTTGCTTCTGGCGCACATTTTTATTTTATTTTAATTGGGACTTTGTTAATTTTAAAATTTAATAAAAAATTGTATTAAAATTAACGAAAATGAATTTAATTATAATATTTACAGGGATAAAACGATAACAGTTTATTGACACGAGTTTCGGCTGTTTACCCTACCTGCCAGGTTCCTATACTCGAGACCCGCCGTCCGAACGGTCTCTGCAGGACGAAACACAGCTTGAAAGCGTCGCCCCTCAATTCCAGAAGATTTCCGAGCAGCGCGGCGAACGCTGCGAGCGGAAAGGCCGACGAGAAAAGGCACACGTATCCCAGCTGCGAGAGCATCTCCAGGTGTTCCGAGAAAGCTCCGTCGTACTGCGAACGACAACCAGAATCTCATTATTTCTCATCTAAAAGATTTCCGTAAAACAAAAAAAAATCACGTACACACACATACACATAGGATGCTTCGTAAACAAGATTATATTCTAAGAAGAAGCAAAAGTAAAGAAGAAAAGGTGTTTCATTTTATATCGTGAACAAGTGGAGAGTCCAATCGAGTCCGATCGAATTTGTACTTACTACGAGAGTATGAAAACATTTATTATTTTAGGAAATACTTTTATAGTTTTTTTCTGTATATTTTTTTTTAACGATTATTGTTTCGATTTCGTAACATTACCTTCTTAATCATCTGTATCTGCGCTTCGACGATGGATACCGAGAGTGTGATGGTGGGACGCGGAGTATACAATATAAAAAAAAAATTGTTAAAAGATGTTCGTTTTTTTCCCCTCCAGTCAATTTTCACGAGCACAATATCGACTACTAAAAAAAAAAAATTGAAAAAAATCTACCTTTTACATTTTTTAAAATTTTACTTTGTTCAAGGGGTAACTGCAATCGATCAGCCGAATTGGGGACAACGTAGATCTCACGATTCTCGTGCATGTGTGAACAGTGACGATAATACGACATAGAGAAAAATAAAAATAAAAAATTTGATTGAAACTAAAAAAAAACAAAAATAAAAAAATTAAGAGTGTTAATATCGAATACAACGAATAGTCGATAAAAGATAAAATAATAATCGGCGTAATCTAGACCAAACCTTGAAAGTAACGTCACTAAGTAGAGAATTAGCAGGGTGTCCTACTCTGTAGAGTGAGCTCTCGAGTTCGGCCTGGCTGACGTTTCTCGGCTGTTTTATTCCCTTGGCACCGTCGTTCGAGCTTCCGGTTTCGTCCTTTTCGTCGGTTTTCGAGTTTTCATCGGCGGCAGCTCCGTTTGCGGTGTCCTGGGAATTCGAGTCCGGGAGGGCGGTTTCTTCACCCGGCGCTGGTCTCGCCTCACTGGGACTCAAAGCTCCGAAGAGCTCGAAGCTCAGTCTGGCCAGACGCAGTTGCTCTATCAGATAGGGAATCGCCGATTCCTTCAGGTTGCTTATCACCTGGCGCGCTATCAGGAGAGCAGCGAGTTGCTATTAAAAAAAAAAAAATAATAAATAAATTAATCCATCAGTAAAATGCATATTTAATTTGTGCTTTGCTTCCTCATTTTGGAGCGTTCAAAGGGCTTCCTCATGGAGGAAGGTATGTGAGCAAAAAAAATGAGGATGTAATGTGCAAATAAATGTTTTTTTTGCAAAACGGCTTCCTCAATGAGAAAGACATTTAATAAATGGCTTCCTCAATGAGGAAGAATTGGGGTAATTTTTTGTTTTTAATCAAATCTTACCTCTTTGAGTCTCTCCTGATCTTGAAGATAAAAAGCGATGTAGAACAGCGAGAGGAAGGAGTTGACGAACTGAAACTGAAAATTACCGTGAAATTTAGAATTTCTTTACTTGGCTGTATACATTTTTTCAACTCGTGCGAGAATTTTACGAAAAAAAATTGCTACACTTTCTAAAAGTTTTATGTAACGAGGTTGTTCTAACGTGGTTATTTTTTTTTTTTTTCTATCGCACTCACTACGCCTAAGTCGGCCGGAAGGTAGAGGAATAAAAATACTTTCGAGCGAGTGTGACAAAAAAATAACGGGATGAATATAGAAAAAAGAATTTTGTTCGTGCAGGCACATAGACAGCTCAGAGCACTCGTGTAAAGTGTTTTCCTAAAACAATTTTTTTTAATTAACAAAACCGAATTTGTTTTTTTTAATCGAAAAAATTATCACTACAACACCGATGTACTCGATACATAATAAGTGTCTTTCGTGTTTGGTGAATTATTGCAGAAAAAAAAAAAATTAAAAACATTTTTGCAATAGTCGTGTAACTTGTTTACAACAAACCTTACAGTTTAAATTGTTTACAGACAAAAATATTCCGGAATGGATATTTAAAAAATTAAAAAAAAAAACGAAGATATATATTATTAAGGTATTAATGTTTCTCATCATTACCAGTGCCACCTTGCAGATCAGATGGTTCTCGTACTCGGTGTCAAGACGATAGTTTTCTGCGTCCAACATAAACAAAATCATAGATTCTATGTATCTAACCGAATGGCTCTACAATGAGAAAATGATTTCTTTTTTTATAAAAAAAAATGCAGACGAACAAAATTATCGACAATTTGTTGAAGAAATGGTCGTTCATTAAAGTCAATTTCGTATTTTTTAAATCTATGATATAATAGATACTAACTTTCGATAATATCGATAATATATAAGATTCTGGCTATAGTGTCGTCTAATCGTGCACGGAGAGTATATATAGCAAAAATTGGGGCAAGATGGTCCACTATAAAAAAAAATCATATCTAAAAAATAGATACAATTTTTTTTTAGTGCTCCATTTTGCTCCCCTTGCCGATATGATATGAGTCTTTTTTTTTTGTATAATCTAATGTTGGGTGGGTTATAGATAGCAAGATAGTATAGATATAGAGAGAGCAACGAAAATTAAGGGAGGGCTCGCTTATCGCTTAATAATTTTCTTACCAATTTAATTATAGTACATTTGGCCGATTAATAAGAAATACCTACGTGTCTACATTTCTCGATTTACGCGATATATTGGTGATTTTTTTTAAGACATTAATTTTTTTTTTCGCTTTAAATCGAGAAACGCTCGTGTGGTTCGATTGTCACGAGAGTACATAGAATGAACCTCGGTGTGATCAACAAATACGTTAATCGATTACTATGTACAGAAATTCTATAATCTCGAAGTTGTTCGATCGCTTACCCGCGTCGTTCAGCCAGACGGCTATTTTGAAGTAAGCCTCGTCCATAAGGGCGATCACGACGGCGAGCAATACTTTCGGCACGTAACTCAACCAGAAACCGTAACCGGCAGCTTCGAGCTTAGCGTCCCACCAGTCCTGTACAAATGATCATTTTTCGAAATAATAATTAATAAATAATAAATTATTATTGTTTATAATAATAAATGATTATTATTTATAATAATAAATTACTAATGTTAATAATGATCAATTATTGTTATTTAGAGTAATAATAATAATAATTTTTTAATCCTGATAAGTCGATAAAAATTTAATTTTTCTCCAATCAATACTCCTGGAATTATCAGTATTGAATATAGAGACCTGTATCTGAAAGCTGAGAATCATGACGACGAAGACGAAGAACAGAGACACCCCAATTACCGGGACGGTCAAGCAGTAACGAGTTATGTTCCGCGCCCAGTTGGGATAAGTTGGCTCCAGTCGTCCGGTTACCGGTGATATTTGCAAAGTTCCCTAAAATAAAAAATAAAAAATCAATATTCTCAAGATCATTCTTTTTTTCGTTAAAAAATACAATCTCCAGAAATTTGACCTGCGGAATTCTGTTACTTGACTTATCAACGGTTTGTGTTTTGTTTCTTTTTTCTATCTCACCACGAAAAGCGGCCTCGGCTCCACCAAGAGATCGTCCCTCTGATCGAGCGTTCCCCACCTGTACGCCAGTTCGGCTCCCCTTCGTTTCCAAGTCTCGAGATAAGCCGTTGCCCATATGACGTTGAATACGGAGAAGAAGACGTACGCTACGTCCTCCACCGCCTGGTTCCTACCGATGATGCCGACCTGTTCGCAAATTCCCAGATGAGTTGATTCCCCCAATCAGTGAATCGGAAACGGATAAATAAAGATACAAATCAAATCAAACAGATCATACCCAGTATATGACACCCACTACAGCTGGAACGACGAGGGCGGCTGTGTAGTGTCCGAGCCACGCAAAGTACATGGTGATCTTGACTCCGAAATAGTTGCAAATGTCGTCGAGTGGCTGAGGCGATAGAAAAGCTCGGACCCAGCTTCTTTGAAGCTTCTCCAGGGCAGGCAGTTCGTGTAGAGGGAAGACCTGCACAAAATCATCTCTTTATGATGTCTGAAAGACAGACAAGTTTCTGACAAACTAAAAGATGTCTGAAGGATGTCTGAAGGATGTCTGAAGGATGTCTGAAAGATGTCTGAAAGATGTCTGAAGGTGTGGAATACTGAAAGATGTCTGAAAGTCTGGAATACTGAAAGATGTCTGGAAGGCTGAAAGTCTGGAATACTGAAAGATGTCTGGAAGGCTGAAAGTCTGGAATACTGAAAGATGTCTGGAAGGCTGAAAGTCTGGAATACTGAAAGATGTCAGGAAGGCTGAAAGTCTTCAATACTGAAAGATGTCTGAAAGTCTGTAATACTGAAAGATGTCTGTAAGGCTGAAAGTCTGGAATACTGAAAGATGTCCGGAAACCTGCAAGCAGCCTCCGTACAGCTTTCAGCTCAGAATGCTCAAATTCCAAAGTGCCACGCTTCAGAGCGCCAAGCTCTGATAGAGCTTAGCTGAACTATGCTGAAGGTCACCAGAAGCATATACCGTTCGCAACGCCGTTCCATAATGTACCATCCCGAGTCCCGTGTACGCGATCCGCACGTAGCTCGGATGCCTGGAAATTACGGCACTTCTGGGAGTGCTGAAAAGCTACCGGACTCCTAATTAATCACCTGTGATATTATTCCTGCTGAGACACATTTCGGGATAATTGCCTGTCCCTCGACGAGCTTGAGACCAGGAAGACTGGGTAGATCGTGGGGACCCGCTCTGAGGGTGTGAAGCAGATGAAGAACGAGCGACTGGCGCTCCTGGGTAGTGAAGAATCTCGTCTCGTCGTCGCTACCCTCGAAACAGCTCGCCTCCGAACCGACGAATTCCTTAAGGCCGCCACCGTACTCCTCCCTCAGCACCTTCGGCAGATGAACCTCCTCGGCCGCTTTGAGAAGTCTATGAACAGGCGAACAGTCAACAATCGTTCCCGAACACGTTCTCTTCATTGTCTCTCTTAGCGAAGCTCGATTACATTGGGTAAGGCGCCGTCAGGTAAAATCCATAACTGTCCGAAGATGCGTGGTGGCGAACGTGAACCACGAGGCCGGGAGTTCCGGCGCGTAGACGTCCCAGCAGCCACATCAGCGTCTCGTCGCTCGCACCGCTCGGGAACATCATGACTACGTCGCATTCCTGTCGAAACAGAATACCTCAATCATTCTCGGAGTTTCGTAAAACATTTTTTTTCGCTAGAGACGGGAGAGTTTAGTTCTCCGATGGTAAAACAGGAATCTGTATAGGAATGGTTATAATTATCTGCGATTCCGGGTCGGTGCTGTTAAAAGGGAAATTGTCTTGCCCTGGATGGGATGAAAATACACCCTTGTAGGGGCTTTGCCGTTGGATTCGATGAGGAGACCTTAGGAAAAAGTAGGATCGAGACAAGTGGTCGGTAACGTTTTTTGCAGAGAAAAGCTTCCGCTCGAGTGGCCGAGGGGGTTGACTCGGGTCGTCTCGCGGTAACAACAGTGGAGGACAAGAAGGCGACAAGGACGCGACGGTAGTGCCAATAATAAATTTATAAGATCGGGAGGGTGTTGTGAGTTTCGTAAATAATTTTTTTCGCTACAGACGGGAGATTTTAGTTTTCCGATGGTAAAACAGGAATCTGTACAGGAAAGATTATAATTATCTGCGATTCTGGGTCGGTGCTGCTAAAAGGGAAATTGTCTTGCCCTAGATGGGACAAAAATACACCCTTGTAGGGGCTTTGCCGTTGGATTCGATGAGGAGACCTTAGGAAAAAGCAGGAGCGAGATAAGTGGTCGGTAACGTTTCCGATGGTAAAACAGGAATCTGTACAGGAAAGATTATAATTATCTGCGATTCCGGGTCGGTGCTGCTAAAAGGGAAATTGTCTTGCCCTAGATGGGACAAAAATACACCCTTGTAGGGGCTTTGCCGTTGGATTCGATAAGGACACCTTAGGAAAAAGCAGGATCTAGATAAGTGGTCGGTAACGTTTCCGATGGTAAAACAGGAATCTGTACAGGAAAGATTATAATTATCTGCGATTCCGGGTCGGTGCTACTAAAAGGGAAATTGTCTTGCCCTAGAGGGGATAAAAATACACCCTTGTAGGGGCTTTGCCGTTGGATTCGATGAGGAGACCTTAGGAAAAAGCAGGATCGAGATAAGTGGTCGGTAACGTTTTTTGCAGACAAAAGCTTCCGCTCGAGCGGCCGAGGGGGTTGACTCGGGTCGTCTCGCGGGCACAACAGTGGAAGGCAAGGAGGCGACAAGGACGCGACGGTAGTGCCAATAATAAATTTATAAGATCGGGAGGGTGTTGTGACTGGCGGGAAGGCCACAAGAGCGTAGTTCGCAACACAACAAAAGAGCGTCGCGGAGTCGAGAGGCGGAGAATCGATTCGTCATTGGCGTGTCGGTGAACCCCCGGCGTCCGACATACCGTGGGACTGTGGCAGGAAAAACTCATCCGTTATCCATACACATTGTTGCATAACGCTCGCGACACGCGACGAGGCGAACTACGCGCAGAGTTTTGAATTATAAAACGATGCATGCACGCCGCCTTTGTTTTTATCGTCACCGGCAAGCGCGTTCCATAATGGTCTTCGAATGGCAAATACCGAAAATCGTTCGACATTACCGGAGGGAAAAAAATCGTCCGCTATCTGTACACGTTATTGCATAATACTAGTTACACGCGAAGAGGCAAACTACGCGCCGAGTTTTAAATAATAAAACTATGCGTGCACACCGCCTCGATTTTTATCGTCAGAGTTCGCTTCGCCGAGCGCTGCAGAATTTTTTTCCCACGCCGAATACCGAAAATCCTTCGACATTACCGAAGAGCACTTTTAGCATCAATTTTTGTTTTTTGATATTAAAATAAGAAGTAAAAATGATTTGGCTCGAATTTTTATCCCCGTTGCCATTTCTCGTCGCCGCGTCTTAATAAATTCGCAGAATAAAAAAATGGCCGCCTCGGTGAAGTGGAAGAAAAGAAAGGAATGCAGAAAAGTAGCCGAAGTGTGTGTATATTTTTTTTTTTATCGGGTAATCGTAGGCTCCATTCTGCTACTGTATTCTGGCACGAGCCGAAACGTTATTCTGGCGCGGTTCCAAGTTGTGCCATCAGGTCCACGGGCCTGTGTGCGCGCATTACTCGTCTCTGACATACAACACCCGCGTATATTGAGTGCCCCAAACGAGATAGAGGTCGAATGGGGGCGTTACTCGTCTGACCCAACGTTTGCCACAGCTACTTCGAGGATTCTTCCATTCCCGCTTGTTCCAACAGGGCTACCGTCTAGACCGCATCTCTGTTTACGTTCCAAGGCTGCCAGCACAAAATCAAATACCGTACATATCATCCGAACATAAACAGTTGGTACGGTATTCGGTCTGTGAGAAATACCGCGGTATTCTAGTCTAAACGCCAGAAAGCTCGACTGCCGAATACTCGAAAGCCGACGGTGAGCGTGATCGAATACCGTATTTGTAGTACTCAGGATTGTACTCTGGACGAAAGTGGGCTCGAAAGATGAATACCGCATTTGTAGTACTCAGAATAGTATTTAAACTCCAGCGACCCCAACAACGCGGTACTCAAGTCCAAACTACAGTTAGCATTAAGGTTGAATACCGCGTTTACGGTACTGGAAGAATTCGAGGCCACAAATCTTATCCAGAAATGCAACTCTACCTCGTCAATGCTCCACTGTGCCTTGTGTCTTCGAGATACTCGCAAAGCCCATTCGTTCGATGCAAATACCCACCGTACCCGATGAGAAACCGCGCCCGGGTTTGATATCCGATGAATACCTCTCTCGTTTGCCACCGACGAATTAAGCTTCGCCCGCAGAGATACCCGCGCCTCTATATCGCCGCGTATTAGACGGCTTTCACTGGAGCGCCCTTATCTTCAAGCTCGCAGCGTTCATTGCAACGATCTCCCGCCTCTCGCAGCCCGTTTCTGTCGTAACTTTCTTGCCCCGCATCTCCGAAGCTGTGTACTTGTTTTCCGCATCGGGGAACACTCGGAGACCGCAAGGCACGAAGCTGTTACGTGGCTCGATGGCCCCAACGAGGAAGACCTTCGACGAGCTTTTCTTCTTTTTCATTCCTTTTTTTTTTTTTGTGCCGGTGCTTCGAGCCTCGCGTGTAGGGCAAAGAGCGTACAATATTGGACCGAAGCCTCCGCGGGGGCAACTGGCTTTTCTCGATTTATTGCGGCTTCGATGGATCGCCGGGCAACTTTTCACCGTTATTACAGCGCTAAGTAGGATCTTACAGGGTCGTTTCCTCTAACGGAGTTTTATCATCTGCCGATACGCGTGTAAACTTCGGTAAGCGGGAGTACTCGAGCTTTGAGTACCGTACTCGCCTCGTTAGGCGAGAGTACTCTCACGAGCGTTTTTAACGATGACGGAGTTTTATGGACGATATCAGGGTTCATTTGAGGTCGTTACAAGATCCGAGCCTGAAGTCCCGTAATTACTTTTTAGGGTACTTCCGGTATCGTCGAGCCTCCGAAGTGGGGCGAGTTGGAGCTGCCGAGTATCGAGTACCGCTTAAGTAGACGAACGCGTGGTCGGCAGAATTCAATTAGCATGCAGAGTACTTAAAAATTGTACTTACAAATTTCTATCTATAATTGAATACACAACGAGTACCGTCGATTTGCATTCTCGCGCGTCCTTAAATCGGCAATCACCTTGCCGCGGAGATCATCGAACCTGTATGGCTCGGACTGCGGTATTCGAAGCTCGAATACCGGTACTCATCGCTCGAATACCGCGCACTAGCTCCAGTGCGTGTTTGTCGATTAATATTTAATATCTAATACCGACTGCTTTGACGTATTTGCTCAACGGAGGCCCGGGTCGACATTTGAATACCGGAGGTACGGAGGGCGACGATTCGGGGTAACTATTTTCGTTTACCGATAGACCCCTCGTCGAAACATGTTTGATGTGGTCGCGCCTACACATCACGTGTATACCCAGAAACCGCCTGGCGATCAGGCTTAATCAATAAACGACGAAAAGAGCCGGAGGGAGAGACGGTAAATGGAACAGAGCTCCGGAGTAAACCGAGAAGAGTTGCACAATCGGTGTGTGGAAAAAACGCGGAAACAGGGGGAAAAAGGAGAAACACCGACTGGAGCACAATCGCGACATCGGACACTCTTTCTTTTTTTTTTTCGTCCATTGTGCGGAATTTCTATGCATGCGCGGCTTGGATGGTACGTACTTGAGTTGGAACCTTTTGTATCCATAGGCGGCGGGGGGTCATCAGGTGGCCGGTGCACGGTATTTTTCGTCTCAAAAGGCGGGAAGCTGCAACAGAGTGACAAATTATCCGATTAAGACCTCCTTGTCGAATAATTAACAGGAAAAAAAAGAAGAATTTTATTCTTCGAGGTTTCGATAGAAGCGAGATCGTTCTCATTCCTCAGAGATACACTGTAAAAAAAATTGCTTGAATTTAATACACATATGTGATAATATGTATGTAAAGCTCGGAAGCATATAGTGTATATTAATTTTAATATAGATTCTCGGTTGAAGTATAAAGTGTTGGTATATTAATAATAAGGTACACACCTCTGAAAATAATGAACTTGTGCTCTAATACTCTCATATTGCACTTTCTGACATTAAATGATAAACTTATAATACAAACATTATGATAATAGAAATAAAAAAACGTAAAAATATTTATGAAATTTTAATATAGATTCTCGATTGAAGTATAAAGTGTTGGTATATTAATAATAAAGTACACACCTTTGAAAATAATGAACTTGTACTCTAATACTCTCATATTGCACTTTCTGACATTAAATGATAAACTTATAATGCATACATTATGATAATAGAAATAAAAAAACGTAAAAATATTTATGAAAAAAATATGATCACGAATAACCGAATTACTTATAGCAACGAGAAGAACGGCCTGGGGAGGGAATCGAATATTCGCATCGAGCGTCGGTATTCACACGCTGCGAAGGAATTCGCGCAGGGATTGTTGTCCTGGCCGAGAGGCACGCCAAGAAAATAAGGGAGTAAAGTTTAGAATACATAAAATAAATAAAATAAAAAAATTCGCTCGATTCGGGATTGTTTGTTTTGCGCTAAAAAAAAAAAGATTTAAGGCGGATTCTCAATTCCGTTCGGAAGAGTTACGTGGGTTTTTGCTTGTCGGGAATGTATGTACCAGCCGGTGTCGCATGACACTCGTTATTCGTTCAGCCAGCTGCGAGGAACACTTTTGGAGCGACGGGGAATCCCCGGCCTTCGGCCCTGCCCGCGCCTCGGTCGGTAATCGAAACTGTAATCCATTTTTCTCAAGGACAACGAAGCCTACCCGGAAATGCAAATTCTTCGCGTTTCTGCAACCGAGACACGAAGAGCCTAACAATTCTCTTTTTTAAGTGCAATTTTGCCCAATAAAAATAACAAAGTAATTAATAAAAATAAAAAAATGGATTACAGGAAAGCGTCGATAATTCCGTGAAACAATTTATCGATACACCGTGCCGAGTATTTCGAGCACGAAGGACAAGCGAGAAAAGAAAGTAACGAGAAAAAAAAATGGAAGCGAAAGGAGGAAGAAAAGAGGAACAATGTAATTACAGCAGTTTTTATTTTCAGAAAACTTTGAACCGGAAGTTGCACAAAGGACGTCGATCGACAACAGCCCCGAGACCGCAAAAAACTTGTGACGCTTCCCGACCTCGTCAAATTCTATTTCGGTATCTCGACGGAGCGCAGCGCGCAAAGGGAAGATGAGAGAAAAATGAACGACGCGCGATAGAAAAAAAAGAGGGAAGAAAAGCGAGCTGACGACGTAATTCCGGGACACTTTTTCCGAAGTCCGTAAACCGGAAGTTGGATAAAGGATGACAATCGACGAGAGCCCCGGAGACAGGGCAAACTTATGACGACTGCCGAACGCCTCTTTGTGCTCTGTCCGAGAAATCGGCTGAAAAAAAAAGAAAAAAAAATGTAATGGGATCTCGTGAAGATATAAATGGAGGGAAGAAAAGTCGAAGCGGGTGTCGCGGTAGCGCCGTCGGTGCAACCTTTGCCGTCTCGCTCGCGCTGCCTTTCCACCCTCTCATTCACTTTATCGAACGAACTCGGTCACTGTAAGTGGGCCGGTCGAGAGGGGAATTCGAGGGCTCCGCGATGGATGAAGCGTGTATAGGAAGTCGAAGTAGGTATAGCGGGCAAAAAAAAAAATGGAGAAGCGATGTAAAGCGGACCGTGGAGCGAGGACGAAGTGAAGCGGAGGCGCGAAGACTGCTAACGAAGTACATAATTAAAAAAAGATGGTAAATCGGATATTTTATTAATGAGACAAAAATTGAATGAAGGGAAACGGCGATTGGACGAAATTAGAAAATGTAATTAAAAGGAAAACATATATGCGTGGTGAAATTGGTAATTACAGTTTGATGGAGGAAACAAAGGTTGCTCGGTATCTCCGTTTAGCACCCGCTATGAATTAACCTCGTCCAAACTTATTATCGTGTAATCGTCTTTAAACGACCCTCAGCGAAATTGCAACTTCTTTTCACGGTTTTTTCTTTTTTTTTTTTTTAATCTGTCGACTAACGTTATTCCGAGAATTCCGCTTTTCTGTGTGAAGAGACTGCGATCCTTTGTTACCCGGCGGAGCCGGCTATTTTTCATGCTAGCAGCCCTGATAGCCCGGCTAATTTGTCCGTCTAATTAGCCGGTCTACTCAAGACTCTGCAGCTCGGCGTCTTACGCCCCTGTGTTCTTTTTGCAATTTTTTTTAAAAGCCGGACTGACTCTTACGAGATTAGAGTAATCTCTGCAGATTATTCAGTTGCAATGGAGGGGACGCCGAATGTATTTCTATTCCGTTTCGTGTGTTGGAATCAACATTTGACCTCACAGTCACCACTCCAGTTTTTCAAACGGATTTCTTAATGTCAAATTTGACCTCCGATTTGACCTCGTAATCATGATTGTTAGTTTTTCTAACGGTTATCTTGGAGGTCAAATTTGACATTAGTCAAATTTGACCTCCAATTTGTCCTCGCAGTCATCATTGTTAATTTTCAACCAACAACTTTTATGCTAAGTTCGACCTTAAATCTGACATCATATTTGACCTTAAAGTGTACACAAAATATTTCTGTAACTTTGACAGCGAATGTGATCTCAAATTTGACCTCAAATGTAATGTCAAATTTGACCTCAAATGTAATGTCAAATTTGACCTCAAATTTGACCTTAAATATGATCTTAAATTTGACACGAAATGTGATCTCAAATTTGACCTCAAATGTGATCTTCGATTCGACCTCTAGCCGTGAAGTTTAAAAGTGGAAATCCGATATCTGAAGTGGAAAGACCTTAAAATAGCATTGTCGTATGCATAGAAAAGAATTCGTGAGGGAGATAAGCAAGGAATTCTCGGAAGATTCCGTAGAATGCGAGGAAACTCGTCTGCCACTCGATAGTTGCCCGCGACGCGCGAGGGGGGGGGGGTTTACGAGGAGTCGTCGAAACAAGAATTTTTCCCAAGACGAGAGTGACCGGATGGTCCACGTGATCGGAATATGTCGTAGAACCCGATACGTATGAAACAAACCGATAAAACTGTTCCGCATAATCCGAGAATCCAAATGAGGTTTACGATGCGATAGAAACGACTGTTTTTGTTGCTTCTTTTAAAGCTGGTCCAGTCTACTCTTCGAGGCAGTCTCCTCCGTAGGAGACTGCCTCGATCCGGAAGTTGGACAATCAATGTTTTCAATAACAATTTCAACGTCTTCGGAATTTTCGGAACCGTCGAAAAGTCACCCTAAAAAAAAATGCGCTTTGCGCTCAGCAAGAAAAAAATAAACATACAAACCGACAACATTTTTGAGTAATCGGCCCGAAACTTTGTGCGCGAGCGAAGCTGTTACAAAAATTGTTTGGCACCGGGTTTTGGCAAGAATCCACAAAGGTCCTAAAGTGTCATCAATTTCTTTGATTCTTTGAAAAATGACCAGTGCAGGTTCGACACTAACAGTTGTTTATCTCTTAATCCAAAAGGTCATAAATCGAGCTACAAATGAAAAAAATTAAAGCCAAAAAGAAAAACCTCTGCGCATGGTACAATAATTTTTATTAAAAAAATCAGCCACTTAAAGAATGGTTGAAAAAACATAAACTGATTTATTCTTACAGAACATTCTCATCGAATAAAACAAAATGAAGACAATAAAAAAAACTGTTCACATCTTGCCTTAATTATACGACGTAAAAAGTGCAAAAAAAAAGACCTAAAAACAAGATTCATCCCGAGTCGTTCTTACCCTTGTCGAGGGTCTCTTTAGCCGCGCGTATGACCTTTCTCCGTCTGAGGCCGTCGCCCGTCACGACCGCGGCGGTCGCCGGATCGTTTTCGTTGTTGTCATTGTCGCCGTTAGTTATTTTATCACTCATTCTCCCGCACACCCCACTTCCACCCTCGTCGTCGATCGTTGAGTTTCTCGGGTCCGAATTTGTGCTTCGTAAATCCTTTTTACAATCGATAGGGTCGTTCGACCCCTCGCCGCCTGGCATTGTGGGAACCCGATAGCGGGCAGGAGATCTTCCTGTCGTCCTTAACCGGAGGACCCCTGCGCTTGTACTGGCTCCCGCGTGGCGTTGCCGTCGTCGTCTTCGAGCCCCCCCCTTCCCGCCCCGCCGCCCGCTCCCCGCCACACCGCCGCGTCCTCTCCGCCGCCCCCCACTCCGCCCGACTTCCGAGTAATCGACCCCCACCTCTTCCCGCTTCGGCGAGCGCCCGGCGCACCAACGCTCCGCGCAGAATCGCCAATTTTTTTTTACCGACCATGCGCCATCTCCACACCCAGAGCTCAATCGCCAAGCATGCGCCCTTACGATCGATGAACCACCCTCTACCGACCCACCGACTTCACCCTCCGGGTCGTCGTTCCGTCTCACTCCGGCCACGAGCCATCCTCCTCTCGTACTCCTGTGCCGTTTTGCCCTACAGCGGTTAACTGGGGTAGATACACCGATTGTCGCCATTTGCTATTCCTGCGGTTTCATTTGCTTTTTTTTTTTTTTTTATTTATTTAGACACTTTTTTTTTGAGGGAAGACGTAGGGGACTTCGTGAGGTTGTTTGATGATTTATGGTTTTTTTTTTATAGGGCTCTTTGGAAAGCGGGAGAAAGGTCGTTGACCAACTTTGAAAGGGGAAATTCGAGGGAATTTTTGGGAAGACTTACGGCGTATGTCGAAGAATATATCCAAGATATATTTTTTGCGCATACTTTTTATTAGAAATAGGGTAGTGTATGACGTAGGTTTATTTTTTTTTATTATTCGCTTTAGGGTTGTTTGGAAAGCGGGGGAAAGGTCGTTGATCAATTTTGGACGTGGTGGTTTTGCGAAGGAATTTTTAGAAATATCGATTATGGAAAGATTTATGGCGTATATCGAAAATATACTTTGCGCGAATATTTTTTATTGGAAATAAGGTAGTTTACGAAGTTTGATGTTTTTTCTTTTATTATTTGTTTTAGGGTTGTTTGGAAAGCTGGAGAATTCATCATCAATTTTGGACGCGGAGGTTCGCGAAGGAATTTCTGGAAACACGAATTATAGAAATATTTGTGGGTGGCGTAAATCGAAGAATATATTTGTGATATATTTTTCGATGAATTTTCTTTATAAAGGATATATTTTGGAATATTTTTTTTTGAGAATATTTTTAACTTCCGTAGGGATCCTTCGAGCCAGTGTGAATCCGTTCGCGAGGGTGGCTCGTGGAGAAAATCGTCGAGGCCTTCGGTGAGGACTATATGGGAAAGTTTCGAGCTGAAAATAAGTTCGAGCACGGAGGAGGGCTTCGATCCGGCGTGGGAAACTCTTAATCGAGTTTATAGATCCTCGAGGCTATTTTCGGTTGGAATTATTAATTAGTCAAAGCGTGGGCCGAGACAAGGGGTGGGTAATTGTAGCGAAAGAAAAGTCCCCTAGGAGGAAACGGAAACGTCGGACGAAATGCTAATTTTTGAATTGTCATTAATTTATGCGCAATAGAAAAAGCAGAAAAAAAACATACAATAGACACAAATCGGCGAGTAAAAAAAATGACTGGACGGTAAAACAATTTGCAATTTGCTTTGAGTATTTTTATTAAAATATCTTCTCGATCGAACTTAACAACTAATTAAATTACACGTACAATTCTCGAGATATTTTTAAATACGGGATTAAAAAATCCAGCGATCGTTTAAATACAAATAATACAATAATAATAATAGTAATAATAATCATATTAATAATAATAATAATAACGGAATCGTTTGGAGTAAATTACAAAATTTTCGTACGTTGCTACTTATGATGTAAAAATTATTAACAAAAATTAAAAGCGCTTTCCGTTTGCCGAATAAAAATAATTTAAAGGGTCAGCGAGCGACGGACACGGATTTTATATCTATAAAAATGTAAAACGTCGAATGGAATCGCGGGCATTCCGCGATAATGAAATTTGGCTTCATTGTATTCCGTCGTTTCACAGTGTTGCGGTAAATGGTCCATACGCGATGAATTCCCGCCGAGAATTTGAATAACTTGAATGAGCGCAATTTGTCGCGTCGCGATGACGTATTCGTCGAATAAATAATGAAAGAATAGAGAAATCGAGGTGGAAAAGGGAGTCCCATCGAGGAAGATGTCGACCCGATAAATTACAAAAAGGAAAAATAAAGAAGAAATCACGACATTCCATGTGGCAAAAAAAATGACAAAAAAAAATATATATATATTTTCGAATATTGTTCGAATTATGAAAAAGTTTCTTTATAAGGGTCAATGGTAAAAATTTGTATGATTGGTACAAATGCCACAGGAAAAATGATTCAATCGACGGATCATGAAAAAAAAAAGTTATTTTTTTTTTCATTTTTTTGAAACTCTTTTATCATCTCTCTTGAATTTCTTTCTTCGGTTTGGTCATGACGCATCTGCCTCTGTAGCATATCTCGGTCATGTGCGAGACTTTCGTAGTCGTCGAGGTCCGGAGGATAGCCCCGAGTTTCGTCTGATTAGAATTCATCGAAATTGGGGCGGTTTCCGTTGTGGTTGTCGTTGTTTCGACGGCTTCCGAAGATATGGAATTCTCGCCGGCCAGTCCAGCAGTGGAGGAAGCTATCGGGGCTTCGGTATCGACCGACGAGGTCGAAGAAGCAGCGTCAGCTTCGGCAGAAATTTCCGTGGAGCCTTCGACGTCGCTTCTCGTCCCGGCGGTTTCGGCAGTTTTGGCCCTTTGCGTTTCCGCCTCGACCCCCGAAGAAATCTCCGATAGATCATCCGATTTTTCATCGCCATTTTTATTCCCACCGGCCTCGTTGTCATCAATAAAAGATCCCAATTTTCCATCAGCATTTCCCTGCCCATCGGCCTCGTTTTCGTTAAAAAAAGATTCCAACTTTTCCATCACCGAATTCGTCGTCGGGACTTCCGGAGTGGTCGAGTACTCGGTCGGTAAAACAGTGTTTTCCGACTCCCCAGTGGTGCTCGTTGAATCCGGAGCGGAAGAGACGCTTTCTCCGGCCGCTGAGGTCGCATCGGGGATTTGCTCGTTATCGTTCTTCTGCTCGTCGGCGTTCTTCATGGTATCGAAGATCGCTTTGACGTAGTCCGAGAGAGTCTTGACGGTCGTCTCGCCGTCGGATTTGGTGACGACTCCGGGCAGCTGGGTGGTCGTTGAATTCGGCTTGAGCCGACGATTGTAGTTCGACGATCCGCGATCCGTCGGATAACGCACCTCGCTCCACTGGCTCCGATGATTCTTCGGATAATTCTCACCCTCGACGTCCTCGTCGGTTTTGGCGATGGTCTCTCTGTAGTCGCTTTCGAACACCTCGTTGCCGTGACCGGTCATGTTCTCGTCCGAGTCGTGGTTTTCCTGGGGCGATTTTTTTACGGAAAGATACTCGCCGCTGTGCATCGCTATGGAGTCGATGTATCGTTTCGTGCTGTCCCAAGACTTCCTGGGTATCGTCATCGTCGTCATCAGCGGGGCGTTGGTCGGAACTTCGGTGGAGCTCGGATCGGTAGTTTTGGAATTCTCCTCCCCATTACTGACGGTAGTTTCGTAGTTTGTCCGGTCGATCGTCGTAGTTTCCTGGCTCTGCGTGTCTTGCGTCGCCTCCGAAGTTGCGACGGTCGTAACCGGTTCGGAGTGGTTCGAAACGGTCGTTGCGCTGTCCGGGCTCGATTTATTGTCGGTCTTGAAAATCTCCTCGAAGAAGTCGTCCAACATGGTCTTCTCCTCCGGTTCGGAGATCAGTTTTTCCTGCTGGGTCGTCGACTGGGTGGTCGTTTGGCTCTCTTTGGACTCCTCGGCGAGGCGATTGTACTTGTAGCGATCTTGAACAAGACTGTTCACTGCGGAACTTATGTGCTGCGACTCGGCGGTGACGAAATCGTCGATCGGCGCCGGACGAACTCGCACTCGGACTCTGCGTCTTCGCCCTCCCATCTGCAAGACGACGGAAACAAAATGTTGAAATTTCGGCAATTTTTGTCGCTGACCGTAAATTCCTACGACACGGGCTGAGTTATCGTTGGCACACGAACTTGACCTATTCATCGATCGGACTTAAACTGCAAGTCCGGACTAGTATGTCATTTTTAAAAATTAAACTGCAATTTCTCTTATTTTTGTAAGACTTCAAAAATTCCAACGTTCCAATTCGAATCACTTATAACTTCAATTATTTCCCTCCGTTTTTGTAGCATACAAATGCTAATAACATATTTTACAACATTTTAGTACGTCCATTTGTATAACACATGGAATGGAATTCGACTAAAACAATTTCGAATTTTGAATTCCATTCCGTATGGTATGAAAAACGAGTTACCGAAATAATTGTACGCACTGAGAAAAAAAATTGGTTGGATTAACCAAAAGTCGCCTTGATATACGTTCAAAGCTGTTATTTGTTTGCTACAAATAAAGCATTGCTTTCTTAAACAATTATGCGCTTCAATTTATTCGAAATTTGTCGATTGAATCAAACATTTTTGTTGCATCAACCAAATACACCTTTGAACGTGTGTCACTGCGCATTAGCTTAATCCAACCATTTCTTTTTCTCAATGCATGCGATGGAATTTTCATATTGGCCCGAACATTGGCCGTTTTCGTTCGTTCGGAAGAACCTACAAAACCTACAAGGTTTTGTAGGTTTTGTAGGTTTTGTAGGTTTTGTACCCTTCTTGTTGGTCGAACCTACCCTTCTTGTTGGTCGAGGTTCCGGGCTCGTTTCCTTGAAGATCTCCGTTTCGCCGTTGGGGACATTCTCGCTAGAGGCCGTAAGCTCCGTAGAGGAGTTCGTTAAAAATGTCTCCTGAACCGTGGGAGTCGGTGTCGTGTTTGCCAGAAAAGCGTTCGTCTTCATTCCAAAATTGGTTCCCTCCATCGAAGCGGCTTCCACAGAGGCTTCGGCACTGGAGCTCGCGGACTTGGATTCCCTGTCGTCGGAGCTCACCAGTACGGTGACGTAGGAATCCTCCGGAGCGGCGGTAATGATTTCCGGTGCGTCCGCCGAAGCTTCGTCGTTGGCGTATTTGTATCTTTCATTTTCCCCGAAGTTGTTGCTCTTCCCCGCGTCCTGCGAAAGCCTGTTCGCCGATGGACTCGGCTGGAAGGACGTGCTCGTCAGTTTCGTCGACCACTGCGACTCGGCCCCGTATATATCGCGATCCGGGCCTCCTCGACGCGGAGAATTCGCTTTAAGGCGCGATCCACTGGCTTGGCCGTACTTGCGTGGCGGATTGCTCGCCAATTGCGTCTGATCCGCTTCCGGGCTTCCTGGTTCCGGTCCAAAGTTCAGAAGGAAGTCTTGGCTCCCGAACTGACAAAGACGAATTAACCCGGTGATTATTCAGATGTCGGATAAGAAAAGACAGAGTATGAAAATGAAATAAAAATTGATGCGGCGACGATGCGTAGAAACTATCGTTGACCCATTTTGAAAGTTGTTCGATAAATTGTGAAAGGTTTGAATTATAAGTGATTATCAGTGATTATTACTGATTATTACTGATTATTACTGATTATTACTGATTATTACTGATTATTACTGATTATTACTGATTATTACTGATTATTACTGATTATTACTGATTATTACTGATTATTACTGATTATTACTGATTATTACTGATTATTACTGATTATTACTGATTATTACTGATTATTACTGATTATTACTGATTATTACTGATTATTACTGATTATTACTGAATATTACTGATTATTACTGATTATTACTGATTATTACTGATTATTACGGATTATTACTGATTATTACTGATTATTACTGATTATAATTGTCACTAATTCTTTACTTACTGAAGTTTCGCTGTGTTGTTGTTGTTGTTGCGCCGGATCGCCCGCTGCACCCGAGGCCAGCGGAAGAGTTTCGAACTTCTCATCGTAATAGGCTTGTCTGTCCGGATCTTGAACGGACTCCACGGGTCGAGGATAATTTTCCTCGAGTGGAAGATCGTTGTTCTCCTCTAGCACGTACTCGGTCGTCGTAGTGGTTGTCGTAGTGGTGCGTCTCCTTCCGGGCTTTCTGCCGCGAACGCGGATTCTATTGTTCTTCGGCTCCTCGACTCGAGTCTTAGGTTTTTCGGTGTACGGCGAAGTGTCGGCGCTGAGGGTCGTCGAAGAGACGACTTTGCTCGTCGTCCGACGATTCGGCGACTGATACTTGGGACGATTTCGGGGTACCTGAGCGTGGCTGAGACTCGAATCTTCGGCCGTCTCGTCCACCGGAAGAACGGACTGTAACTGGGCCTGCAAAAAAAAAAATTAACGATCATTTTTATCCAAACCCGAAATTTTGTAAAAAAAATCTAAGACCTCGTCCCACCTGATTATCGCCAGGCCTGAAGCCATTATGATATCTGTTCTCCACGGGATTTACCGGATGGACGGGATGAACCGGATGGACGGGATGAACCGGATGGACGGGATGAACCGGATGGACAGGATTGAAATTCGGCGGTCGAATGAATCCGTACTCGATGTCGTCGTTGGACTCGTACTCCACAGTCGTTGTGGTAGGCGCTGGAGTCGTGATCGTTGGCCTGTGAGTGGTGGAAGGTGGCGTGACGATTGTCTTCTGATAGGTCCTTATGGGAGCCTGAATCCTGACGTACTCGTTGCCCTCGGTCTGCACGTTAGGGCCGTTGGGCTGCGGCCTCGTCTTGGGCCTGGACCGGGTGCCCTCGCGATGACGAGCCGCCGGACGTTCGGTCGTTGGGGCGTTGTGGTTGTTCACTGAGTTGAATCGAACGTACTCGTCCTGGGAGCCTCTGGGCCTCGTCTGCACCGACGAATCCGGTCGTCCGCGACCTCCAAGTCGTCCGCGGACTCTCTGGCGGATGACGACCGGTGCTTCGGTCGTTGTCGTGGTCGTTGTGGTTGGTTCGGTCGTCAGCTGAAAGAATGGACCATCGAACGTATCAGTACATTTTTGCGACCCTAGCGACCACTGCGATAATCACCATGTTTTCACGGTGGTTTTGTGCGAAAAGTGTACTAGGGCTGATTTGATGGTAGCAAAAGTTTTCTTATCTGAAGTGAATGGACAATGAATATTTTATTGATTTGTTTACTGAAATTATTATTGGAAAGAAAAGGTACTTTATAGCCTATGTAAAGTTCATTTTTATTAGCATTCATTTATATAAATAACTTGTAAAAATAAATGCTAATAAAAAGAAACTTTGCGTAGGACTCACATAATACCTTGACATTTGAGTAATCATTTCAGTTAATAAATAAATGAATAAAATATTCTCAGTCGTCAGGTTTTTCTCTCCCCGTAATTGGGTATATATATAATATAGCATCCTAAATTGGTCCTTGGCATCCTAAAAGCATCCGTACATGCTAACCGTCGTAAAAACAAATTGTGTAACTGGTGGTATAGTCCGTCGTCTCGCCTTTTAATACACATGTCATGAAACGGTGGTTTGCGTGGTCGTTTCGAATAAATGCTTCGTAAATTTTTTGCACAAACCACCACGGTAGTTCCAAAGAACTCCACTGAGAAAAAAAATTGGTTGGATTAACCAACAGTCACCGTGACATACGTTCAAAGCTGTTATTTGCTTGGCACAAATAAAACATAGTTTTGTTAAGCGATTATTTTCTTCAATTGATTCAAAATTTGTCGATCGAAACAAAAATGTTTGTTGTACCAACAGAATACACCTTTGAACGTATGTCACCGCGCATTTGCTTGATCTAACCATTACTTTTTCTCAGTGTCCGTATTTACCTCCAGCGGAGCCTGCTCAGGCTGCGACCCAGCAGCCCCGAACGACTCCTGATGGTCCCCAGCGAAGGGATCGTAGATCGGTCCCTCATTGGTCCCGAATCCGGAGTTCTTCCCATCGTCGATCGAGAAGTGGTCCCGAGGTCTGGTCAGGTCTTCGTTGGAAACGCGGGGAACCTCCCCGCCGTGTTCGTAGAAGGCAGGCCGCTGGTAATCATCGGCCTGCGAATTGGCGGGTGTTTCCGTGGCGGGTCCGTGTGGGCCTTCGAAGCCCTCCTGCTTGTGCTGGTAGAAGCCAAAGTCGACGGGAGTCGCTGGTGCGGTCGAGCCCGATTTGACCTGGTAGTTGAATCCGTTGACCGGAGAATCCTCCAGGCTCGTCCGGCTGTAGTCCCCAGCTGGGAAACGCTCCTGATACTGCTGGGAAAGCTGCTCCTCCCGATGACCCGAATCCTCCGGCGAGGAGAGTCTCACTTGCTGGTAGCTCACGGCCTTGGAGTAATCGACTCCAGGGACGGAGTCCTCGAGCCTCGTCTGGTCGCTCTCCTGCGCCGGATAATTGTCGACTCCCACCGTCGAGGAGTCATAATTGTACTGCGAGTAGACCGGCTCGTTGGATGCGAGTCCATCAGCCTCAGGAAGACGGGCGTTCGGATCCAGGGAAGGATTCCTCTCGCTGCCCGAAGCCTCGTGAGCCTGGACGTCGTGAACCTGATTCCTGGAGGAATGCGGATGCTCCTCGTCCCGGCTCTTGTGCCTCTGGTTCTTCGATGAGGAGGGACGCTTGTGATTCTCCTGAGTGTAGGATCGCTGGGTCGTCTCAGCCACTTTGGACTTGGTGGGTTCGTAAGTGTCCCGATACTCCTGGGTGGTCGTGACGTAACGGGAGCGTGATCTCCCGAAGGGCCTTCGGGTCCTCTCGTCCCGGGATTTGGCTGGTGGACTCGGGGTCGTAGTGGACGTTGTGCTGGGCCTGGTGGCCACGAGTCTTCCCCGATGACGTCCCCTGGACCTGACCGTCGTGGTCGGTGCCTCGGTTGTCGTGGTGGTTGTCGAAGTGGTCGTAGTCGTCGTGGGTTGCCTGTAATTGACCTGACCGCCGTCCTCGGACAGCGAATTCACGAGACCTGGCAGCTGGGGAATTATTGGTGGAAGCTCGGCCGGAAGATTGTACTGGGTCGGACCTCTGAGGGAATCCTCGTAGTTCGCTCCCGAATCGACCTGGCCGGTAGAGTACTCGGGTCCGCGCTCCGTTTGACGGTGATCCTGCAACTGGTACCGCTGAACGACCTCACGATGCTGGGATTGCCTGTTGGGAGAATTCTCTCGGACTTGGGAGTAACTCTCCTGGTAGACCGGAGTGCTCGAGACGGTCTGAGGGTCTTCTTGGTAGGAAAACGCATTCACGACACTGGGACGCTTGTAGACTGGAGTGGTTGATCCGGAGGACTCGTCGCTGTATCGGGGCGAGTGATTGGGAGGCGCTTGGTTGGATTCCTCCTGGAAAGTCGGTCGGGGTTGGGACTGTTCGTGGAAGTTCTGTCGCTGCGACTGGTCCTGCGAACCCGCTGCGCTGGGAAGTTCACTGGCGAAGTGCTGACGGAATCTGAAGCGGGATCCCGGCCCGCTGGATTGGACGGTCGAATAGGCCGGTGTCGATTGATACTGAGGCGTGCTGGAAGGCTCCTCCTGGCGGTAGTTGGCGTAGGTCGGTGTGGTTGGTGAATCGTAAGTGGTCGAGTAGGAACCGTCCTGGTTGGATCCGTCGATGAAGGCGTTGGGCTCGATCAGAGGATTCAGATCAGGTTTCTCGACCTCATCGAGGCTGCCGTCTTGCAATGGCTGGATGTGGGAGTCCAGGGTATTGACGACAACGGAACCGATGTGGGGCGCCGGAAACGGAATCTTGGAGTAACCGGGCGGAGGGTTGAAGCTCAGAGGAGCGACGAAGAAGGGCAGCTTGTCGACCCTACGCTCAACCCGATTGTTGTCTATGGACGACAGGTAGGGAAGATCGAACTTGGCGTAACCGGAAGGTACCTCAAGATTGGACGGTCCAACGAAGACGTTGGGTGCGTCCTGACCGACGTTGTCCAGGACATCGATGGTCTTGGCGTTCTTGAGGGTCTTCAGGACATCGGATATCCTTATGACCCGACTGTCGAGGCCCGCGTGGCTCATGTACACGGCCAACGGTGGTTGATTCGGCGAGAGCGGAGAGTTCGTCGTGGTCTCGTGAGTGGAGCGGTCGAACTGCTCGATGTTCTGGTTGGCCAGGGTCTGGGGACGCTGGCGGGGCTTGGTGCGGACCCTGCTGTGTCTGTTGTACTTTCCGGAATGCTGGTGCTGCTGGTGGTTGTGCTGGCTCTTGACGAGCGGCTGAGCCTGCGGCGGGACCTCGGACGGCCTGGATGACTCCTCACGGTGGTTGGCTCTTTCGGCCTCTTCCTTCTGGACTCTCTCCAGCTCCTTCTGCGCCGCTATCGTTCTCTCGATCTCCGCCTTCTTCTGTCTCTCCAGGGTGGCCAAACGCTCGATCTCCGCCTGTCTGGCCACCTCCTGCTTCCTCTTCTCCTCGTTAGCGCGCGCCTGGGCCTTCTTCGACCTCTCGACCTCCTCGAGTCTCTGCCTCTCACGGGACGCGCGGATTCTCTCCAGTTCGCGCTGCTTCGCGGCCTCCTCCAGTTTCGCCAGCTCCTTGCGTTTCTTCTCGGCGTCGCGCTGGCGCTCGATCTCCTGTTCGCGCTCCAGGGCCGCCTGCTGGAGCTTCGCCTGCCTCTGGATCTCCTTGCGCTCCTCGCGCAGCCGGTCTAGCTCCTTCTGGCGGGCTTCCTTCAGCAGGCGGTCCGTGCCCTCGTGTTCGCGCTGCAATTGCTGGAGGAACTCACGGGCGTAGGCGTCTTCCTCCGGTGACACGGTCGTCGGATTGTTGTCCCTCTCGCGGGGCTCCTGAGACTCCTGGCCTCGCTGGTTCGCGTAAGGACGCTGGACACGCGAGTCCTGATTGCCGTACTGCTTCCTGTCGCGGAGTCGCTGGTGGTTCTTCGACTGACCGCGCTGGGCCAGCGTCTCAGCTGGGACGTAAACCACCTGGATCTTTTCGATGAGAAAAAGACAACGTAAGATTACTTTCGGATCCAGTGGATGTTTCAGGGTGTGGCTGAAAATCAACGAAGGTCGAAGTATCGATCCAACTCACCTCTTCCTCGCCATCGCCCACTCCACTTTCGCCCGCGCTTTCCGAACCGGACGGAGCCTCCGGAACGTATTTTTCCTTCTCCCTCGCTGATTCCCTGGGTCTCTCGGAGTTCCGGTAGTCTTCCGGCTGACGCTCGACGTAATCCTCGTACTGCTCTTGCGCGATCTCGCTCTGGGGTTGACGGAAATTCTGGGACGAGTAGACCGGTGGTCTCGCCTCGCCTGACAATTGAGGAGGAACCAGGACTTCCGGTGCCAGTTCGGGCAACGTCTGAACATTGGCTATGGCGCTCTGATGCAGCGACTGCTTGTTCTCTTCACTCTCGGAAATTCCATTGGGCAAGTATGCTTGACCCTGGAGAACAAATTTATTATTGCATTCGGATTTGGATTTGGATTTGGATTTGGATTTGGATTTGGATTTGGATTTGGATTTGGATTCGGAATGGATTTGGATTTGGATTTGGATTTGGATTTGGATTCGGATTCCAATTTTGTTTCCTTACCTGCAGAAGTTGCTGCTGCTGTTTGAGCTGTTGCTGAAGCAACAAGAGCCTCTGTATGCTCTCCTGCGTCTTCTGAAGTTGCAGCAACTGCTGCTGATACTCCTGACGGAGCTCCGGTGGCAACGAACCCGGAATAAGGGGCTGATGAATCTGCGGTAGAGGAGGCGGTGCCAAATTTTGATGATGTCCCTGCTGCTGGCTTCGCGGATTAGCCAGGGGAATCCATTCGCTGTTCGACACTTGTCGTGACCATCTTTCCGCTTCGGTCGGTCCGGTAACCGCGAGGACGATCAACCAGATGGAAAGAACGAGCGATGAACTCGCTCGGCCAATCTACCAAAGAAAAAAAAGACTAAAATTAACATTTTTCCCCAAAATATCAACTGAAATGAAAATTTTTCCCAAAATATCAACTAAAATGAAAATTTTTCCCAAAATATCAACTAAAATGAAAATTTTTCCCACAATATCAACTAAAATGAACATTTTGCCTAAAATATCAACTAAAATTAGCTCTATTCTGTTCAAAACGCTTCTGCGCTCGCCACGAAAATACCGGAAATTCTTACTGACGAAAGTTGCTTTATAAAAAAAAAGGAGACATTTCTAATTTTCTGAACACTTTTTATCAACTGCTGATCGAGTTCGTGACTCGAGAGGACAGTTGTCGCGCTAGCGTAAGAGACACGTACATAATACCTGTAATAAAGAATCCACCGGGGACCCGGAGAACCGGCAGAAAGTTCATTTTACATATCCGGTTGTCGAGAAACAGAGGGGCGTATCTCGTGTCACGCAACGCGTAAAATCCCGTCAGTTACGCCCCTCTGTTTCCCGGCTCTTCGACACAGGAGCGGGTTCGTAATCGGCGGTCCGTGAAATAAATGAAGCGGGGGCCTCGCGGCTCGACGTAATAATACCGGGTTTTCGATTGACGCGCGACCCGGTGATATAGCGGATAGAACACGGCGAAAGGAAAGCGATCGCGTTTCTCTCTGCAGTCATAGCGTCGCGAATCGGTCATCTGGACTGGATTTAAAATTATACAACGGGTTTTTGCCTGCTCTCTCGGGGAACATATTCCGATCGTCGAAAAATAAGGTGTCGCACCCAGAAAAAAAAATTATTTGACGGGCACCGTTTATTAAGATCAAGTAAAATATTTATTTGATTTAAATAAATATTTATTTGATTTAAATAAATATTTACTTAAATGAAATAAATAGTTACTTAAATTAAATAAATATTTATTTAAATCAAATAAATATTTCACTTAATCTTAATAAACGGTGGCCGTCAAATAAATTTTTTTTTCTGGGTGCGAAAGACAAAATACATATGTATGCATAGCGGCAAGGAGCAAAGTGGATATCCACGAAATCCGGACGACCCGGCAGATTCGATTAGCTCCGAGGTTCAGAAACGAATTTTTCTTTTCGCGAGATGTCGACGCATTTTCGCGCTACGTTTGCTGGCTTTTTATGATACAATTCTCTTTTTGCCGTTTCACCGGGTGAATGTAGTCGACCTTCTGCAGATCCGAGCTGCTCTAAGGCGATCGGAAAGTTTAGGCGCGCTCGGGTACGAGTATAGATACGAGACTCGCGGGACGACGGGGTGAGAACTCTAAGCTCCAGATAGACGAACTCGATGATTTTATTTTAGCATTGAGTTCGCATTTTCGTGATAAGTTTTGCCAGTTTTAGCACCGCTTGTTTTTTTTGTCAATTTACTTTTATCGAATTGGGGATATGTTTATGTACAGCGGGGACAAAACTTAGCCGGTCATGATGCAGATACATTTCGATGGCATAGAGATACATTTTTACTAAATCGCGAAAGATAGCTGAACAGTAAAATAAACTATATGATATAATATCTAAATAAAAAAATATAACAAATATCAGGCCAATAAGATTCAATGGGCGACTACAACAAAATACAACGACTACATAGATATATTTTTACCAAATCGCGCAAGTTAGTTAACCTGTAAAATAAACTATATGATATAATATCAAAATATAACAAATATAGCAAATATCAGGCCAAGTAAGATTCAATGGGCGACTACAAAGATACATTTTTATTCCAAATAGCACAAGTTAGCTAAACTATGAACGAAACTATATGATATAATATCAAAATATAAAAAATATCAGGCCAAGATTCAACGGGCGACTTCATAGATACATTTTTATTCCAATAACGTTATCGGCAAGTAAAGCGATAAAACGTTGTCTATCCTCAAAACAAGCACCACCGTGACCGAATTAATTAAAACTCGCTGACTTGTTGCGAATCCGAGTTGCATCGCTCGGCAAAAATCTTTACGGATGCAAGCCACCTCATTATTCAACTCCTGTCCGGGGCGATGAAATAAATTGATTATCGCTAATTGAATCAGTGAAAATCCAATTTTCTCTGGCATTCTTTTAACTCAATTTTTTTTTCCAGATCCATCATCGCTTCCTCCAGGGAGATATCTCGGATCTTGTTCCGATCGTCAAGCGTGCTGTCGTCGCGTGTCGTAACTCCTCGGTACGGATTCACCGGGAAACGGGCACTCGGAATTGTAATCGCAAAGCAAGGCCGTTGTACGAGCGATATTAGTCGAGGAAGCGCAGCAGCTCGAAGGATTTGGAGTGAGACCGTGAGAGCTAACGAACTGTAAATCGGAACTCTCATCGCCTCTATATATATACTACATTATTATTATAACACTGTTATTATACACCATACGGAGTTCCTGATGCTGCACCAACGACTTTGGCTGCTTTGCGAATGCGCCGATTTCTAATAAATACGGCAATCGGCCGTCACACTTATTTTTACCAACTTCGAGATTTCTCATTTCGACCGAGGATTTTTATCCGGAAACGTTGCCGAGTTTGATTACAACACTTTTTATTTATCAATTTTTTTTTCACACATTGGGTAGATAAATTAATAATAATTTGCTGTAGATAAATTAATAATTAACATTAAATAAAAATTGTTATTTTAAGTCGATTACAATAATTATTTTTTATTAGAAACATTTATTTTTATTAATAGCTAATACTTGATTAATAATTATTTAATAACTACTTAATGAATAATCAATAATATTTATTATTTTATTAATAACATATAAATATTTTATATATTTTTGAAATAATAAGAATGCAAAGTATAAAAAAGTGTACGCGAAATGTGGCGTTTTTCGGACCAGAATCGAAAGGCGAAGCGGAGAAAAAGAGAAACACACGAGAGTTTCCGGAGCTTACGATTGCGACATTTTTTTTTCAGGCTTGTAACGCGACCTCGAGTGGAAACGGCGTCACCGGTGGGAGAGTGGTGCAAGGTGCGTGACGCGGAGGTCACCTCGACCCGACAATTTCCCGACACTTCAGTGGTGCGCTATCAAAATTTTCACTCATATAAATATATAAAAATATAAATTATTTTTATTTTTATTTCTCGTCTCCTCGACGAGACAGAAAAAGTTTCATCACAATCCGCCTCAATGCTATAACAATATCCCGAAAAAATTTAACTCGTCGTCTCGCTTCATTTCACCCGCAAGAAATTAATCGACTCTTACCGGATCGCGGCTATCGAAGCGACAGATTCTTGTTTTTTTGCTCGGTCGTCGAGATTTAGTCACGAGCCTTTTTGGCTCTTTTTTTATATATATTTTTTTTAGAACAATGTATTATCCAATAGAACTTCGGTAGGTGGTATTTATGTCGTGTAAAAAAGCGAGCAGTGAGAGCTCTTACTCCACTGACATCCTTTGCGATTACGTGCCGGGACGCTGGGCATCCCCGAGCGATATTTAATTCATTGCGGCATATTTATATCGCGTGCTCTCGCCTCCTGTCCGAGGCGTCACGCAACGCTTACGCTCTTTTCTGCTTTCCTCGTTAATTCACGATTTCCTATCTCGCCGAACGAGGATGTGTTTCCACGTCTTACGATGGAGCTCCCCGATGCTCTTTTCTTTTTTACGGTCCTTCCTTTTATTACCCCACCGGGGCATCTCTTCTTTTCTCCTTAATAACAAACTGCCCACACGAGAGACGATACGAAAACGTCGCGTCCTCACGAACATCGAAGTGGCACGAGATAAAATAGGTGAAAAAAAAATGTGTTAATTTGGTGAAAAAAATATACTTGAAAAAGAAGATGGAAATAAAAAGGTGGATTAATTTTGCAAAGAAATCGGTACCTGGTAAAAAAAAATTTGCAGGTATTTTACAGAACAAGTACTTTAGAAAACATACATTGTGCAAAAGATATTTGCTCTTGTGAACTAAAGAAAAAATAATGAAGGATTTAAGTAGCCAGATTATCTGTTATTTTCTCTTTAATAACAAACTGCTCACACGAAAGAGCATACGAAAACATCGCGTTCTCACGAACATCAAAGTGGGACGAGATAAAATAGGTTAAACAAAATTGTAAATTTGGTTAAAAAAAAAAAAATATGCTCGAAAAAGAAGATGAAAATAAAAATGTGGATTCATTTTGCAAAGAAATCGGTACCTGGTAAAAAAAATGTACAGGTATTTTACAGAACGTGTACTTTAGAAAGCACAAATTTTGCAAAACATGTTTGCTCATTTGAACCAAAGAAAAACAAAATGAACGGGGGAATTTAAGTAGCCAGGAATTTAATAACCCATGCCGAGCGCCAATCTGGAGATAGAAAGGTGCCGGCGACCTCCTTCGAGTTGCACTTATCTCGTACCCTGCACGCCGGCGTGTGTGGACGGCTGAGAACCAAAAGGGCCCAGCCCGATGATCGAAGCGTGCGAGTCGGGCCATTTCGATTCCGGCTCGGTCGATACAGTAGAGCGCCTGCCTATATCTCCGGTATCGTTCGTAAGCTATCGATAATTAGTCAAGCAAACGAAATCTCGTTTGCCGGGTCCAGCGTGCGCTCCGAAGATATGCACGGCGAGGCACTTTAAGGCGAGAGGGAAAAGAAAAAAAGAGGAGTGAGATTATGTTCGGAGGAGGAAAGAAACTCGGCCGACTTGGCCGGTGCTTTGGACCTGCCGTATCACACACACGCACGAACGCATACAATGAAGAGTCGAAGAGAAAGTTATTTCTCCGGGTGGATGATGGGCGTGGGGTCTTCGTGTTTTCAAGTGGCCAAACTGGCACGTTCCGTGGAGATTCCGTCGATCATCCCAGCGGGGGGGAATTATTATCGGTCGGGCCATTGTACACGAAGCCTCGCAGACGAACATTAGAAAGCGGGGAGCCCCGGGAGACAACGTCGCGTTCAACTTGGTCGTTTGTGTAAAAAGTAGACTAAAAAAATAATTGACTATTTCAATTTTTTTCGTTGCGGACTGGATTTGGCTCGCGATGGCTCTGGAGCGCGCGACTTACGGTCGGTAATAAAAACTGTAATTGATTTTGTCAGGCATGCTGACTGCTTTTGGTCAAAATTGAATTGTCAGATGAAATCGAATTGGCATTCGGTGAGTGTGACAATTCGCTTTCAACCGGAAGTGGTCGGAATATGCGCGCGCGCGCGCGGCTTCGCGGTCGGTAATGGAAACTGTAATTGATTTTGTCAGGCATGCTGAGTACTTGTGATGAAAAGCGAATTCTCGGATGAAGGGGAATTGGCACTGGGTGAGGGTGAGAATTTTCTTTCGACCGGAAATGGTCAGGATTCGTGAGAAAAAGGGATTGTAGATTTTGTTACCGACCGAGCCCGAGTTGGGCGGGGGTGAATCGTTGTCCTCTGAAGGAGGAAGTTTCGTTACATTCCCAGCCATAAGTGAGATTTCCAATACTTCCTAATGGGAGAAAAAGCTGAAAAAAATCAACCATTCGCAAGGTGCTAAGAACTTTGATTTTTATACCTAATTATAATTCTGCAACGTTGCTAACAAACTAGTGAAAAAAAATAAATTGTTCAACAAAAAAAATCGGCAGCCTATCTTTTATTTGCTAAAATTGCTTGCTTAATGTTTCCGAATACACACGAAATTTTACCGATATTTTTCTAATTTTCGAAATCCCCGTTTATCGAAAAACGTTTAAACTGTATTTGCGAATCTTTAAGACCAATTACCCAGAAACTTCTTGAGTGTAGTGTTCTTGAGCGTAGCCTTTTTGCGAAAACATATCCAAATTTCGTCACTTATTATCTATTTTTCAAAACGAAAAAAAAACAAATTTCGACAATTAAAAAAAATCTGAAAAAATTAAAATTTATTTGTATGAATAAACGAATCAATTTTGGCAATAAAAAGATTTAGGTTACCGGTTGTTTTGTAGAGTAATTTTTTTTCACTAGTTAATAACGTTTAGGATTTATCAATATGCAAGATGCAATGTTCTTAGCATCTTCCGGACGGCAGATTTTGTTCAGATTTTTGTCAAATTGCAAAGTACTCAAAATACTTTCCGAAACGAACTTTTGGCTGGGAATGTAACGAGACTCCCTCATTATCGAAGGCGCATCGTCGACCAGCAAAAAACAACGTTGAGAAGCGAGTACCCGATTTTCAGCGCACGAAAGTCGGTGGTCCTCGGCTTTTACCTCGCTGAATTGCCAATGAAAATTCTGCGGTCGGCCTTTCGTCGATCGGTAAAACTGTGCCCCGCGAAATTGAGCGCGGCGAGTCCGGTAGGTGAGCCCGAGCGAAGGTGATCGTCGTCGCCGGTTTTATCTCGAAGAAAGTTATATCGCGGAAACATCAGCGGCAGGAACGTTCGCCAGCGGGCAACGTGGCCACGCCTGCGGTACCCTCGGGGCCCGGTACCATTAAAAACCGTCGACTCGGGCGAACGTCCCGACGACCGAGGGAATGTGAAAATTCGTGCGAAGGTTCGCCGATCCCCGGACCAGCGATTCGAGCAATCTCTCGACCGGATATTGAATAGGCGAATAGCGATAAATAATAATTGCTGAACATTCCAATCAAGCAACACTGGATTTCTAAAGAAAATCCGATCAGTGTCGGCCGAGATGGCGTGGGTTGTGACAATATTATTCGAGACTTTTATTTCCTCACGAACTCCTCCGCACTTCTATTTTCTTTAGATATGCGTAAAGCTGTTGAGTTACTTCGAGGCGACGTGAATAAAAATTCGGTCGGTAAGGAAAGCTGTGATTTTTTATCGCGGGTCAGTAACATTTTGGAAAATGCTCTTCAAAGACTACGTTAAAAAAGGATAAAAATCGATACAGTTTACGTTATCTTAAGTTTACGTTACCGTTAAAGGTTAATTTGTTAATAATATTTTGGAATTATTATTATTATGCAAAATTAAATTTTGCATAACAATAGTTCCAAATTGTTATTGACAAATTGATGAAAAATAAAAATGTTCAAAGTGCTTCGTTCACTTTTCTGAATAAGCATGCATTTTTTCGGATTTTTAAATTCTCTTTGACTTTTTTTCATATGCAAAAAACCGCTAGAAAGTCACAAAATTCACAATGGATTTAAAAATCTGAATAAATTCATAGGTATTCAGAAAAATAAACCAATCATTTTCACTTCCAATCATATTTTTATACCAACGAGAAGTGTCTTTAATTCCCTCTCATTTCTCTGAAACTTACGCGAAGTGAACACCATTCGCAAGGACTACCGTAAAGTACTCTTGATTGTGGCGATGCGCGGTTTCCGGAAGATTTGTTGAACAATAAAATTTTTCATCAATTTGTTAATAACATTTTGGAATTATTATTACGCAAAAATAATCTTTTCGGCATCTTTAATACGCGTGATTTTTTTCAGATTTTTATACCATCGAGAAGCGTCTTTAATTCCCTCCAATTTCTCTGCAACTTATCCGTAGTAAAGTAGCATCGACTGTGGCGATCGCGAAGTCCGGACGGACTCCCGAGCTTTTTAACGACCATGTGAGAACTTCACTTTCATTCGAGTAAACGATTCCCGGGAATCCCCTTTCGCTTCCGCAGGATATTAAAATTCCTTGCGGAATCGTTTTCGACAATCCGCGGATCGCCCGAGAAAGGTGGAAAGAAAGGCGTGGAACGTCGCCACCCAGACATCGCTTATCCCCTTATCTGCGACTGTACACTTATTAATTCGTCGTTAGATTTAATTGTACCGGCTATGGAATCACCGTAGCGAAGAGCACGGCTACTTGTGCACTTCCTCCTTTTCCATTGACGGCCCGACGATGTAGCCTCCATTTTTCTTTCGCTCCTTTTTTTTATCGCTACCGCGCGGAGCTCGTCGACATCGGGCGGCGGAGACAAACGTGAGAGACTCTATGGGAAAACCGGAAGTCCAACTTCTTTCAGACATGGGTTCTTAAACTTTTACGGCATGTCCGGGTTACGCAAGAAAAAAAAGGCCCGCTCATCGTCTGCGTACGGCGAGAGAAATGTTTTTGCACCCCCCCCCCCCCCCTCGCCCTCTCCAAATTAAAAATCTTTCATCGACTAGTCTTATATTCGATATTTCTTGTGAAAAATACACAGATCCTTTGTATCGGTTCTGAGAAAGCTAAAAAAATGTTAAATTTAATAATCTTAATTTTTTTTTTTTCTCAATGCTAATCTGCTAAGCTATAATTTTCAGGGTATCTTATTAAGTAGGTATTAAGTAGTCCGGAAATTGTAAATTTTCACTTCTGTGTTTTTGAATAGAAATAATAATTTATTTAAAAAGCACTTTTTTTGTGTGTTAATTCCGGAATATTGAAAATTATTAACTTTTTTTGGACGGAATGATTTCATCGAAGTCTGCGGAGTAGCTGGAGCATCGGGACATTAAATGGGGCAAAACGGGCCATTTATTATCAATTTTTCGTGAGACAGGAAAAACGTTTCATCTCGGATGGAGGAGACTGGTCCATCGTGCCCCGCTTCCGCGCGTGTCATAAAAATTCGCGATCCGCAAACGCGATCGTACGGCGAGAAGGAAGAAGATAAGAACGAAGAATCGCTCCGGGCCGGAAGGAAACGGAGGTTGACAAAAAAGAGGCGCGCGACGAAGAAGGAGAGAACGGGAAGGAGAGAAGAGCAGAGAGAGCTCCGCGAGGCTGAGAGAAGACAACCGGTCGGTGAACTCCGGGGAATCGAGAAGACCGCAGAGAAGCGAAGCTGCTCACACACTGACCTCCATTCGGTCGATTCTACACCGAGATGTCTACGTACGGATAGAAACATAAGGAGGATCGCCGCGGGTAAGTACGAAAAAGCGTACCGAGCGTTCCGCGAGCTCCGATGACCCGTGGCTACCGGTTCCACCGATTCCGCGAATCCAGCAAACATTTCTTTATTAACTCGTTAGAAATAACTTTCCAAAAAATTTAGGACAAATTTTTGGCAGAAAAGAAAATTATTCGAAACCTTAATAATATATATATATATATATATATATATATATATATATATATTTTTTTTTTAGTCGAAAGTACTTTGTGGGTTTTTATCTGCAAATTCTTTTTTAATCTGTTTTTGTTTCTCTGTCTGTTCCAACGATTCCGCGAATCCAGCAAACATTCTTTTTTCAACTCGTTAGAAACAACTTTCCAAACAAATTTTGGACGCATTTTTGGCATAAAAAAATTATTCGAAACGTTAATAATATTTTCTTTAAGTCGAAAGTACGTTGTGGATTTTGATCTTTTTTTGTTGTTCGACCCGATAATGGTTGAAAAACTCAAAATATGTATACACATTTTTATGCTTTTATTATACTTCGATCCGACAAACGAGTTACGAAACGTTTCACTGTCCGCTTATATTCAGTCTATGGTGCAAAAAAAGTTCGTAAAAAAATCGTCAAGCGCCCTTTTCCCTCTCGTCTATCCGCAAACATTTTTTATACTATTTTTTACTTTAATACATTAAAAACAAAATTTCAGCATGATATATATTTTTTTGCAGATTCAATCACTCACCATCGTGGCGAACGTATATCCGGTCAAAGACAGAAAACTCGTCCCGTCGAAATCTCTCACGCTTCCGTTAAGAAAAAAAAAAAACTTCGAAGATACAAAGAACGAAAATTGAATTTCACCCTCGCACTATCCACCACCCACAGTTCATGTCGCCAGCGATTTCCTCGCCGGAAGTGTAACCTATCGTTTTATTTATTTTCAATTTTATTTATGATTTCTTTTTCTTTATCCCCGGCAGGAAGTTCTTTCCCCGAAGAACCGGAAGTGACGCGGCGTTCGCGTCGTACGAGGCCGTTTTTTTTCGGGAGCCGCGTACGCTCCGTGTGCTCAAGTTATCGCGGATAGTTTGAAGGCGGCTTCGAGGTACTCGGAAGCCTATATAGAGATCCCCACCACGATGCAAGATTCAAAGGCGTTTTAACACGGGAAAGGTGCGCGCGTACCGCCGGCTCTCCGATCCTGGTTACCGCTGCTGCACGAGAGAGGAAAATACATAGAAAGAGAGCTGCGGCGAGGAGTCGTGTGGATGCTGAAGACGAAAGAGACGACGGTCCGGGATCCAGGGGAAAGCACATTCGTTCATTGGCCTGCTCGTCGATGCAGCCTTCTGGCACCGAACGACCGGAAGCTCCCACCCTACGCCATCGGCAGCTCCTCATCTGCCCTTCTGACTTTCAGGGAAAATCGATCAATCAATTTAATACGAATTAATTAAATAAATATCGACTAATTAAATTAATATGCAGTAATGAAATCAATATCGATTCATTAAATGAATATGAATTAATCAAATAAATATTGATTAATTAAATCAATATGAATTAATAAAATCAATATTGATTAATTAAATTAATATGAATTAATCAAATCAATATCGATTAACTAAATTAATATGGATTAATCAAATCAACATTTATTCATTTAATTGACATCGACTAATTGGATTAATATCAATGATTTCAACCCCTTCTACACTATGGGCACCCACTATAGCTCAATTGCAAAAATTGAGCTTTCAATGACACAAAGACCACCGAAACAATCTCACTCCGCCGTCTAAACAGAATTAAGATTACAAAATCTCAGCATGAATTTTGCACAGCAACATTTCGAATCCATTATCCCGCTATTTAGAAAGGTTTCAGTAAAAAAACGTCCCCAAAGACAAAATCCCAATACCCACTGCTTTTGAAATAATCTTCGCACCAGAATTAAACGAAACAGAGCTACGAACCCACTAGCTTAAGCTATTAACATAATATTTTAATAATAAATTATCAAATATTATACTAATAGTATATATTAGTATAATATTTAATCATTTAAAGTAAATGCGCTAATAAAGCGCATTTACTTCTACGACTACTCAATGAATTAAATTAATATCAATTAATTAAATCTAATATTGAATATTGAAGTTCCAGCTCGCAGAGTCGAAGCGTATAATTTTTTTCACATTCAATACCATGCATTCAAGGCTCTCTTTCTGTCAGCATTCAAACTTCACCGATTGCACAATTAACCCAAGTATTTACTGCGATTTTAATCGACAAGTATTTTTATTTATTTCCTATTGAATATTCCGCAACTATTTTTATTTACTTCCTATGGAAATATTTTTTTTTATTAGTTTAATTTTTTTTATATCAAAATTTGAATAATAATTGGTGTGAAAAATTATCCAGAGGAGATTTCAGAGTGGTACATCGAGGCCTCGGCTCCGCGACCGGCGTGTAGGAAATACACGCTTCCCTTTCACTGGAACGGTATCGGTATCTGCACGGCGCAGCGGCCAGTACCAGCGTCAGCAACCTACGGCGGAATGAATATGGCATTGGTTATATCCAAGCTAGTGCAACGGCATAGCAGAGCATCGAAGTAAAAATTGGCACAGCGTTGTCTGCGCGAGCGAGTCGAGATCCATTAGGCCGGAACGTGCCCTACTGCACACCGCACGCACGTTCTCTCTCCTCGACACACGTTAACCACCGCACGCACACACGCCGGCTTTCCTTCTTTCCAATTTCGAAAAAAAAGCTTCCTCCATGAGGAAGCAAAAAAAAAACGGCGAACACATCGAAAACCGACCGACCGTGCAATTCGCTATTACGTCGAGAGAATCCTTTGCACGTCCCGCATTTTCACTCTCAAAAAAAAAACGATTTTGCTATATTAATTAAACAATATATTTTGGTAAGGTCGAGCCTCGCAGACACGACTTTTATAAATTTAATCAACAGTGATTAAACGGTAGTGATAAAATTAAGATTTTATTTATTTTTTTTATTCATAGAGCTTCGGATTTACAGAGTAAGGGGACAATTTTGAGGAACTTTCAAATTTCAAATCCGCTAATGTAAATAAAAAATAATAATCGTACCGTACATGTGTGATGGGAGCACACGCGTATGCGTAGAGACAAACGAGAGAGACCGCAATGGTTCTATTGCATTGCGTCGAACCTCGAAGACCTGCCGATTTAATTTCGGATTTTTAATAGAATGAAGCTTTGCTGAAATGAAGTTTTAATGAAACGAAGGTTTAATAAAATAAAGATTTAATAAAATGAAGGTTTAATATAATAAAGATTTTTTTTCCTCACAACACTTCATCCGCGAGAACTTACGAGTATCTTTCAAATGTCAAATCCACTAATCTAAATAAAAAGTAATAATGGTACTCTACACGTGTAATGGTACAGCGCATGCGTGGAGACCGACAAGAAAGACACGGCAATGGTTCCCTTGCGTAACATCGAGCCTCTGAGACATGCCGATTTAATTTCTTTTCCCCTCTCTCGCAGGTTCCCCGAGTCACCGATATCCGCAGCTCTGCATCGTCGGGTCTCCGCATCGCGAGCGCAGCCACGGATATCTCGGCGGCGGGAGCCGCAAACGGGGCCACGCAATCGTCGAGCCGCCGTGTATCCGGGCATTCAATTCGACGATCGCCGGCGCATAGGAAGAAATAAAGGAGAGTCAAAGATGACTCTCTCTCTATCTCACCGTCGAAGAATATTCTTCCTCGGACTCCTCCCTTCATTGTCTCCGCATGGCACGTACGCGATGTCCCGTGTGTTATAATACACACCGACAGCCGTGAGTATCCATCGGATACGTTTCGCAAGTCGTAATCGCTCCGACACAGGGCGCCGCACAGTGCGGAATAAACAATCGCATCCTCGCCTTGTTCTCGCTTGTCTGGAAATGAAAAATAAAAATAAGAACAAAAAAACATTCTTCGACAAGGTTCGACCTCCAAGGAAGATCCGATGGGATCGCGGGAGATACGATTATGATCTACGCGCTCGTAACGAAATACCGAGCAAAGTGCTGTAACTCCCTTTTCTTCCTTTCTCCGAATCGAGCTGTCGATGGCTCTCGGGATAATTGAGTGGGTACATTTTTTTTCTTTTTTTTCATTAATTTCCACTCGCTTTTGCACAGAGGATTTTCCTTCCGGTCGATCTAGCTCGGTCGGTAAGAAAATCTGTAATTCGTTTTTTTTTTAAGATGTCAAAGCTTTCAGGCTAATAATAATTCTTGGAGACTACCTGTTGGATAGACGGAAACACTGACAATTTTAGATTGGTCCAAAATTGACGGCAAGATTGAAAAAAAAAAAAATGCATTACAGTTTCTCGTTACCGACTGCGTTATAACTTCATATATGGTGGATTATAATCGACGAAATACCGAGCAACGTGCTGTACCTCCCTTTTCTTCCTTTCTCCGTGCAATTTTCAGAATAGGTGCAATTTTATTATTTTTTTCGTACAATTCACTCCTCGGTCGATAACGAAGAATGTAATAATTTTTTTTTTTTAATGTTAAAGATTTTCGTTTCTTCCGAAATTGTCGGCAAGCTTGAAAAAAATTGATTACAGTTTCTCGTTACCGGCCGAGTCTTTACACTGTGCGGAAAAATTTATTTGCGCTTGATGAATTTAAATGCCAATGTTTATTTGTGGTATTTCGGGGGGGGGGGGGGGGGGGGAGAGTTTTTAAATTAATTTCTTCAACTCGTCACTGCGACGTGTAGAATATCGCGGGTGAGGTCGCGAATTTCACATATCGAACGTGAGTCAGCAGGCGACTCGGGCGACCCGTGAGAAATGTATCCAACATGAACCGGTAGTAAGCCCCGAGAGACTGCCTTTTGCCGCTCACTTTTCTCGAACATAGTTCCCTACTGGACAAGTAACTATAATATCGTACAAACCGAGCGCCCGATCGATTTCCAACAGCAAAGCTGACAAAACAAGAACAGCACGCGAAGTCGATACTTAAAAAAAAATAAACAAATTCACAACTCGGTCACAATATTTTTTTATAATATTTTTCTTCATTTTTTTTCGTAAATGTAAATCCATTATAGGATTCCTAGCATTCCTTTGAATGTGTCCGATATCAGTGAAAGTTCATTGACATAGTTAAATAAAAAAAAATATTACGACTCATTCATAAGTTTTTTTAATAATATATTTTTCTTCTTTTTTTTCTTAAATGTAAATCGGTTATGGAATTCCTGCAGTTTCTTTGAACATGGCCGATATCAGTGAAATTTCATCGGCATACTTAGATCGAAAACAAAACAACACGAACAAAGCATAATAGAGAGAGCATAGGGCTATTATAATATTATTATAAGAATTATCCGCAAGCTGTGTATTCCATTATGCAGCTCGCGGATAATTCTTCTCGCTTTCGGTCATCTAGTTTTACCATTGTGTACAGTAGGGGCCGCTCCCGCGGACACACTCGAGCGAGGCCTTCGAAGTTTACAGCTGTTATTAAATAAAAATGGAAACTCTCGTTTCAGCGGCGAGAAGCCGAGGTGTCGACCGCTGCGGGGAAAACATCCAAGCTGTTGCGGACGCTCCGACCTTGCCGTGGTTGTACGGCAATATTTATGGATAAAATTTCGCCGATTCCTATGTAATGTTTTGCTCGAACGCCCGTCTACATTTTTCACGGTCAATGTCTTCGATTCTTCGATATTGAATTTCTTGATTCATCACCGAACATCGCTAATTTTTTTTTTATTTTCAAATGTTAGTTCGCGATATCTTCGAAGATTGTATTTGTTTCTCAAAATAGTTTTTTTTATCTTAATTACTTAATTTCATATTAATTACTCCGAAATATCGTGGTCGATAATAAAAAATGTTGAATTTTTTTGTTACATACCGAATGTCAACGTTCGAGAGCAAATTCTTAGGTGAACTTGCAACGATTTCTGCTTCATTAAAAATTCGCTTTTCACCGGAAGTGGTCGCGGGGACTGAGAAAAAGTATAGTATTTCTGACTATAACGAATAGTTCCCAGGGAGAACGTCTGTGTAGACAGTTTCTGACAGTATATATTCAATTGGTTAAACTATAATTGTGGTTGCAATAATGACTTTTTGTCATTCTCGTAACTATAAAATGTAGACGTTCCCCTCAGGAACTATTTTTGATGGCAAAAAGTCAGTATTTTCGCTTTTTCAGCGTAATTTTTTGCCAAATTTCATATTAATTATTCCGAAATACCGTGGTCGGTAACGAAAACTGCAATTAATTTTTTTTACCACATCTACCGTCAACCTTCGACAGCAAATTCTTACGTGAACTCGCATTGATATCCGCTTCATTAAAAATTCGCTTTTCACCGGAAGTGGTCGCGGGGACTGAGAAAAAGTATAGTATTTCCGACTATAACGAATAGTTCCCAGGGAGAACGTCTATGTAGACAGTTTCTGACAGTATATATTCAATTGCATAAACTATTCAATTGTATAAACTAAATTATGGTTGCAATGACTTTTTGTCATTCTCGTAACTATAAAATGTACATGTTCCCCTCAGAAACTATTTTTGATGGTAAAAAGTCAGCATCGTTGCTTTTTCTGTCTAATTTTTTTTCTCGATGCACCGGTAAAAAAAATCAATTACAGTTTCCGTTACCGACCGAGCTCGGAATGGTAAGTAACATCGCTTTAACCGCGCAATTGTTTGTGACGATTGGATTCTCTTTCTCCGCGTCGATCACAAGTATCACAATCGACCGAAAAAACATGGCTTCCAATTTCCGCCTCGCCATCGTCCTTTAATGTAATTTCGTACCGGAAGTTCGACCATGTCCGAAGAGCGTCGTGTCAATTGCACTATCTCAAAAAAAAAAGAAGTAGCGAGTCCAATCATTCCTCTACTGTCTTGGCTGAATTCACCGCCGCCGAGACCGCTCAGCTGCGGTGTAACGAGGATCCGCGGAACGAGACCGAAGCGATTCTTATTGTGTTTTATCGGTGAGCGTTTTGTTGCCCGTAGCTGCCTCGGGCAACAGAGCCGAACCGAGGAATCGGGCTCTCTTGGCTTAGGAGAAAGCGACCCGCCCATAAAGTAAAATGCATTCCATCTTGTAGTTCCACGTCTCCCCGCGACGCCGGCACACAATACGCTCGGCTCACCTCTTCCTTCCTTCTTGTTATCAGCTCCGGTGTGCGAAGCTCGATCCTGACTATGAGAATCCTAAATGAGCCGTCGATTCAAGTTAAACAATCGCCGATTTGTGAGGCTCGCCTCTGGGATCGGAGCGGCCCACTTGTCGGCGCCATTTTGGATCTCGATATCAATTTCTGCACTCCAATAGCAAAGTACCACGTAAAAACATGGAAACATGTGTTGCCGTTTCTGGAGTGAAATTAGTTACTGACTATTAAGCTGGGAGTAAAATAAGTTGAATGTTGTAAGTGGGAGTAAAATATCGTGCGTCGATCGTTTACGCCGGTGTAAAATGCTGTCGGCTCACCTCTTCCTTCCTTATTTGTATTGGCTCCGGTGTACAAAGGTCGATCCAGACTATGAGAGTCGTAAATGAGTCGTCGATTGAAGTCAAACAATCGTCCATTTGAAGTTTCGCCTCTGCGATCGAAGCAACCTACTGCTTAATACTTGTCGGCGCCATCTTGAATCTTGACATCAATTCATCATTGCGATAGCGAAAATATACTTCGTGCCATGAATTTATCAACCACACGACCGATTTACCCGAAAGCTTTCATTTAAATTATGAAGTACGAAGACACTAGAAAATATCTTCAATAACAGCGTGGTAAAAATTGGTAAAATGATTGAATAAATAATGACAAGTCAGAAGTACGATCGGGCGGTACACAAGGATGCGTCTTCGCCGCTTGCTCCGCAATTACTGAGATATTACTTGAAAGGATCGTAACCGCGAGTTTTCGAACGGCTACTACAATCCCATCGTCCAATCCACGGATGATGAAAAGCCACACTGCCGCTCGGTTCGCGCTTTTAGGTTGAACCTCGAGGGAACGACAAAACTTCCTGGACTGCAATATTTTCTGTATAATAATTTTCGCTCTTCGCACTCGCGAGAAGAAGGAATTGAGAGAGACGAAGGAAAGAAATCGTCTTCGACATTTCTTACGTGAATTTCACGCGCCACGTTACGCGATCATTCAAAGTCTCTTTTGTATTCTCCCAGCTTCGGATTTTTCGCGCAAGTTTCGTCTTTAGATATTCACGAGGGCGACCTGTGCATAACACTCTCGTGTCGGAGACTTCGGTATTTGGTATTCCACTCTGGTTCACCTCGACGTCGAGACGCAACTTGTTATCGTTCCTTGCCTCCAGTCGCGAACGAGAATTACTTAACAGTTATTTTCGTCGTCGATTAAATGTTTTGTTGTAATTCAGCAACACTGCAACACAGCAACGCAGCTCAAACAGCAACGCAGCTCAGACAGCAACTCAGCTCAGACAGCAACTCAGCTCAGACAGAAACTCAGCTCAGACAGCAACTCAGCTCAGACAGCAACTCAGCTCAGACAGCAACTCAGCTCAGACAGCAAAGCAGCTCAGACAGCAACTCAGCTCAGACAGCGACTCAGCTCAGACAGCGACGCAGCTCAGACAGAAACGCAGCTCAGACAGCAACTCAGCTCAGACAGCAACGCAGCTCAGACAGCAACGCAGCTCAGACAGCAATTCAGCTCAGACAGCAACTCAGCTCAGACAGCAACGCAGTTCAGATAGCAACGCAGCTCAGACAGCAACGCAGATCAGACGGCAACGCAGCTCAGACAGCAACGCAGCTCAGACAGCAACTCAGCTCAGACAGCAATTCAGCTCAGACAGCAACTCAGCTCAGACAGCGATTCAGCTCAGACAGCAACGCAGCTCAGACAGCAAAGCAGCTCATACAGCAACTCAGCTCAGACAGCGACTCAGCTCAGACAGCGACGCAGCTCAGACAGCAAAGCAGCTCAGACAGCAACACAGCTCAGACAGCAATTCAGCTCAGACAGCAACACAGCTCAGACAGCAACACAGCTCAGACAGCAACTCAGCTCAGCACGATCAGACAGACTCAGCTCAGCCGATCAGACAGCAATTCAGCTCAGACAGCAACTCAGCTCAGACAGCAACACAGTTCAGACAGCAACACAGCTCAGACAGCAACACAGTTCAGACAGCAACACAGCGCAGACAGCTACAGCATTAATCGGAGATCGAACATTGATTTCAGAGACGTGCTGTACTTGACTGGTCAAGAAGATGAAGACGATGAAACCACGTGTCGACGAGAAGGGCACGAGGAGAAAGATCAACAAATACTCGAAGAGGGCAAAGAGAAGAGCCGCGAAAACGACGCGACGCTGGATGAGCAATGAACTTGACCGGAAGTGGGTCACGGTGGCGATAACTCTTTCTCTCTCTCTGGGGCCCTACGGGAGCTCCGGCGTGCTTCACGATGCGAAACCGCGGGTTTGCTCTGCCGTCTTCGTCAGCGATATATGCACCTCCGGAGCTTCACCGGCTCGCACCAAGGTGTTACTCTGAAAATTGGAGATACGTGCAACTTTTTTGTTTCTCTTGAATGAAGCTAAATATTGCGTTAACGCAGCACTGGCTCGAAGTGGGTTAATGCCGTTCTTCAACGAAACCTATCAAAGGGTCCCCCCGAGAGGAACTCCGCACAGTATCCTCGAGTAAATTGGGAAAGTCTCGTTCGCGGTGCACCCGCGCATCCTCGCGAATGAGCTCGGAATATGTCTCTTGGGTAATTTTGCCAATTTTACGACCATGTTCTCGGATCCCCCACCGCGAGATAATGGGGACTACGTCAGCTCTCTTTTAACTTTTCAGAACAGTCATTACCGTTGTAACAGTGTAATTGGACAGAAATGATTAGAAAACGTGTGGGCTCTCTGATGGCTGCAGAGGAAATTGTTGCCGCAACCCCAAAGTATTCTCAATCGCGTGGAAGCAAAATCCGCTTCGAATCTCATTTTTTTTTTGCTTTTTTCAGATACCGAAAGATGAATGGAAAAAAATTGGGACATTGGTTTTTTTTTTTTTTTTTGTACCACACATTGAGTACATTAAACGTTGCTCGAGCTATCCTGAAACGAAGCGATGAAAAAGAAAGCAACTGGCGCAACGATCTTACACTTTCACGCTGGACCAGTCGAACTCGCGGTCTTCGGTCTCGGTTTTTTTTTTCAATGCCAGGTTCAATGCCAGGGTTTCCATCCTACGCCAGGGGATCCGTCAGACGACTCTCGCCGATGTGTGTGCCGTGTGCAAAGGTGTCGCGAACGCCCGCGAGAAGTTCGCCCGCTCTTTTGGCCCCGATTATCGATTTCGCGACCGGTCCCGCGAAACACACGAACTCGTTAACCCGCGAGACCCACTTAAGACCACCTAATCCGCGAATTCCTATCGGCGATCGACCCACTGGCCGTTCCCGTGCCGATTATCGATTCATAGGCTATTGACGAAGAAAGTTCGCCGAGGCGGCACCTGAATTTCTTGCAATTTCATATTTTTTTCTAGAAAGGCTTTTAGTCAAGCTTTTATTAAAAAACACTTTTGTTTACACCGGGAAGTTATAAAATTTATTAGTTTTATTTGTTAATTGTTTGCTTATTTATTTACTGCACTTTATCTTTTTATAGTAGTTTGTATTATTTCTTCATCAGCGATCGAGGCGAAGCTTACTTATTAGTAATAAATAAATAAAAATTAAAGAAAAATTGTAAGATGAAAAATTAATGAGGATTGTAATCGAGGCGTGCAAAGGGTCACAAAATATATCTTAAGAGGATATTTCTTAAATGCAGAATTATTATTCTGTATTTAAAAAATATCCTCTTAAGATATATTTTTTTGACCCTTTGCACGCCTCGATTACAATCCTCATTAATTTATCATCTTACAATTTTTCTTTAATTTTTATGTATGTATTTATTTATTTACCCCCTTAAGATTCTTTTCTTAACCCTTTGCAACTCCGAGTTATTGCAACACCGGCGAGGTATTGCTTCACAGTCCATTCGCATCTGATTTTGTCACGGTTTCGGCCAAGTTGATCGATAGTGTGTTTACACGAGGGAATGTAATTCTGACCGCGACACGTCAATCGGCAAATCCCCACCTCGTTCTTCGACAAGTCCTAGAAGGAATTCCAGATGAAACTCGAAGTAGCGGATGACGAATGAGAAAACTGGTTCAACCTGATTCCTAGGGCGTCAGTGAGTGCCCGATGTTCGGTGAACTTTCGAAACTTGTGACGTAGTGCAACCTCTTGTTCAGCTTTGCTCGTAGTCTTCAGAATTTCAAAACTTACACCAGCTTACGCGATCTCGCCTGCGGAGAGATCAAACTTAACGCACGGAGGGCGAAGTTGGGTAGGGAAAGGTAAAAACAAGTGAAGTCGAAGGTACGACGCTTTCGAAGAATTTAGTAGCCCATTTGGTCCGAATGCCCGGAGGCTGGGATCGGCACGGCCTTACTTTCACCTTCGAACAAGGTCTAGGACACGCGACGGAGCAGAGATTGCGCGTCAACTTCACCTGCATCGCTTCACCTGCACCGCAACCCCCCATCCGCTGTTTCTTCATTTTTCGACGATGGTTTCAAATGAAAATCTAATGAAGAAAAAAGAGGAAAGGCCAATGTAACCCCGGTGTGACGTGGGGGCTTTGTGCGAACGCGCAAACAATGGCTAAAGAATAGGACGGACAGTCCCTGTTCTCACGTTACTCAGCGGTCTTTGTTGTCGCACCGATGGGACGCCCGGAGAGAAAGAAGAAATAACGGGTTGAACCGCGTACCTGCGTACGCGTACAGCAGTCACAATTATTTTCACGGACCCCGCGACTACTCTGTCGTGTCTTCACTTTCACTCTCGAACCTCGTTGTTGTCACTCTCCGTCTCTATTACCGCCGCAATGAATCTAAATTGCCTACTCGGGGAGTAAGGAACTGAGGATGGATAGGCTATTGTGCGTTTTATACCACTTGGATCATGAGAACTCGCTACCGTTCGACGCTTGTCCCACGGGTGCGCTGTTCACCCTGAAATTGTGAACTTTGGCGACTCGGAATTGGGGGAAACATGTGGGATCGTGTAGAGGGATTGTTGCTGAACAAATTATCCTGAAGAATTTTTTTTGTAGGGTGCCTAGTTCTCGAGATACGGGAGGTTGAAGTTTGGAGCCAATCAGGCCGCGCGGCGACCGTCGCGCCATCTGGCGAGCGCCGCTCATTCGTCCAAACTTTAACAGCTCGTAACTTGAGAACTAAACACCGTAGAGAAAAATTTCTGAGGGATGGTTTGTTGAGTTTCCTTCCCGGAATACGTTACCACCATTTTTCGGCCGATGGGAAGCACCGCTTTTTGTTAAATTATGTACCAGATACAAGTATGATTATTTTCTTCTAGAAGGGTTACTACTCGTTACATCATAAAACACTTTTCATTTTCGGGTATTAAAAGCCTCATTTTTTTCTTCTCTTTATTCACGACAATTAAAATGTTCATCAATCATAATGTAATTTTGTTTTTTTTTTGTTTTTCTTTTTATAATCACGAAATATCAACGATCGCACGAGAGTCGTACTAGAGACTAAAAACTTCATAACGCAGTCCTCGTCGAATAGTCGAGACACAAATATAGAGGTGACACGAAGAAATTTCAAACAGTAGTAGATATTAGTAGTAACAGTAAAAGGCTCGATTTTTTTCTTCCTTTCTTTTTCGATTGTTTCGTTTTTTTTTCTTTTTTTAGTAACACATGCAGATTTACCGGAAAACGAGATACACGATCGTAAACGAGATTCATTAATACTTTGCGCGCTTTTCTGTTATGCGTTCCCGTTGGGTATTTAATTATTATTGATAATTAATAATTAGCAGTATCATAAATCTGCGTTTTAAATATCTTCTGTGTCTGTGTTTGTGTGTGTGTGATAAATTTTCGTGTCCTTTTTTTTTCATCCTCTTATCATTCGTGCTGGGTCTCATCAAAGCTCACAATAATCTCCGTAACCAAGTACAATGAATCGAAGAAATATATCGACGTTAAAATGGAATATGAAAAGAAGAAGAAAAAAAAATGTTGTTAATAAATATTCGATGCCTGTTTCACAATCGTGTCGGACTGAAGGGATTTACAAAAATGGAAGAGTAGAAAAAGACGTAGAAAAAAGATAATCGCTTCGCGCAGTCGCCTCGTGGGTGGGGGAAGTGGAGATATTTTTCACACGATCTATCTTTCGTCTCTGTTAAATCCACCATTTTTTTTTTTTTTTTTTTTCACAAAAGAAAACTTGTATCTTCCTTTTTTTCTTTCGTGACAGTGTGTGTGTACTTACAGTTATTGGTATGCAAAAAGGGGGAGATATACGGTACAAAAAATGGTTTGCACATTTAAAAAAAAAATCTTCTTGGCAAACGTCCACAATTTTTTTATTTTTTATTTCACAATATTTTTTGTTAAAAATACGTTTCGTTGAGAAAAAAGATATTGTAAAATTAAGAAGAAAAACAATTGTGGAGATTTTGGGACCGACTTTTTTTTCCAATGTACGAACCTTTTCTTACTGTGCATATGTGTGCTCGGGTCGATGTAGAGATGTGTCTAAAATTTTAATAAATCTTTTCGTCGGTGTTTCTTCTCCGTGATATCGCTTCGAGTATTCGAATAAATCGGTCAATCCATTTTCGGCTATTTTTGAAGTAATTTTTTCCGAAATGTTGTGTATATATTTTTACAACCGAAAATGGATCAATCGCTACATCGTCCGAAATCAGACTTGTACTCGTTTTTTTTTTAAATCGTAAACGCGCTCTAGCTAAAAATCGTGAAGCTCCTTAATTACCTCAAAGCCGTGTTTGAAATACAGTCTGGAAGAAATAGTGTGTCGCGTGACAATTCGGCAGCGATCTCATTACAAATTATTAATTATTATTACGAACAATTCGTATCTTTAAATCGTCTGTGGTCAATAAACGCTCGTCACGCTTTTTATCGTTATTCGCAATGATCTTCACAGTTTCCCCTTTTCTTCTTTTTCGCTTTTATACATAATTAATTTGTAAATATAGATCAATTAAAACGATTCGTTGAAGAGTGGAAGCGAAAGAAGCGTTTCAAGGAAGAAATAGAATTCGAAGCTCACACTAAAATAATAGTTCATAAAAGAAAAGTTAAATGCATCAAATGAACATTCAGATTCATTACACACAATCGTTGCGAAGAAATGACTCTGTCACGCCGACAGTAAATACGCCGATTAAAAAATCGCGGAAGTTATTAAAGACGATCGCGGTTCGAATATATAAAAATTTGATGAACAATAATAATAATAATTAACGATAATAAAACTTCATAATACAGATATACATCACGTAATTTTTCGCGTCTCTGCTTTTGCGTGTGTAAATATATAATTTGTATAATAATTTATCAATATTTATAATCTTCTTTTTTTAAATTTCTTCATTTATTCGTGACGCGCGCGCTTTTGATGAAATCTAATCTCACATTGTTTTTTTTAATTTGTTTACTTTTTTAATAGAACTACGACAACGATGGACGCAATTTCTATTGTTTTTCTTCATTTAATGCATGATTCCGCGCGCGATTCGATTTATCATCAATTTTTCAATATATCTATTCAACTATATATCTATGCAATAATAATAGTATTATACACAACTGTAAGCCTTTAATTTATCTATCTAAAAAAAAAAATCCGATCTCGCGAGCTTTCTTATCTTTTGACTTTCTTATCGTTTTTCTCACTCAAAATGTGCTCACTTTTTATCCACTTGCAATTAATTACCTCTTGGTGTTCATTGCTAGATGAAAACATTTTTAAACGGTTTATTTTTTTAATCCATCACAGTTTACTCACTTCCGCTGTACCCTGACTAATAGACTAGAAACAGTTGACCGTGCATCCTAAAAAAAAAAAACTAAAGAAAAAAAAAATAATCGGCCGTTTTTTTCTTCGAGAACACACGGTCTCTCACGCGAAAGTCAATTGCAAAAAAACTTATTTTTTCGTCTGCTAATTCTGCCTAAGGTTGCTGGCGTGCATGGCGAACTAACGCGAAATACAATCCCGACCCCACGAATAAAATCATCTGTGTTTTTGTGTGATTTCTTCGTTTTTTGTTTCTTTTTTCAGTCTTTGACGCCCTCGTCCCGGGCCTCCGTGGATCCTTTTCGCCTACTAAGCGCGGAAATTAATTTCCCTCGCATAAGCACCGTCTTCAGTATATTGTTGCTGGTTACGACGGGAGTAGGCGGTCCGGCCGGGATTTCGGCTGGCCGCATTGAAAGTCGTTACGCAGCTTTGTGCTTTTTTCGCTGATCTCTTCGCGTCGTCGCCGGAGCGCTCGTGCTCGCCGGTGATGTGCCACCTCGCTCGCAATCCGCCGTCGGCACTGGCTTCAATTCTCTGCAAATATTAAATATTAAATATTAAATATTAGCAGGCTGTGGCTCGGGCGCTCGTAATTGACTACAGAATTTGGGAACCGGAAATTTAGATTTCCCGAGATTTACCGGAAATACGTCACTTCAGGTTTGAACATTTTATTTTTCGACCAAATCTCATTTTGGGCTGTCTCTCATTTTGGGCTGTCACTTCCAGTCGGAAAATCTCATTTTCCGACCGGAAGTTACGTCATACGCTTCCGGTTTGAAAATCTCAGTTTTTGACTTGAAGTGACAGCACACCGGAAATATGTCCCTTGTGGTTTGAAAATGTCAGGTTTTAACATACTTATATTTAATGCCTATATTTGAGTGTTTGAATCTACCTATAGCTGAGAAGATCCTCGTCGTCAGGTACCCTGGATATGAGATCGAGAACCTCGTTGTTGGGAACTGAGTGAGGCCTCAGGAGTTTCCTCAAGAATTTGTTAACGCCCCAACCGAGAATGAGATACCTCATTGGTATGAGATAGAGAACGATGGCAGCGAGGATCGTCAGGGCGATCGCCAGATAGCTCAGATAAGGTACGGTGAAGTTGAAGAGGTTCTTTATTCTCTCGCACAGACTCGCTATGTAGCCTATGGAATTTTGAACTGTTTGCGTCACTTCCTGTATCGCTTGGAGACGCTCCTTCAAACTCTTCTTTTCTTCCTGAAAAAATAATAATAAATTAAGTAATTAAATAAATATTGCCTAAAAATGAGGGGTGTTTCAGATCTGGCACTCACCTTGTCCTTGTCGTCCTCGTCGTCGTCGTCGTCTCCAGGAGTCACGGGACCCTCGTCGGAAGCCGGATCACCGGAGTCTTGGAGATGACTTACCAAGGGACTGTGATGGTAGGAAGTCGACAGCGATCCTCCAGTCAGCATGGCGACCTGGCCATTTAGACAAATCACAGTTACACATTAAATAAAAAAAATCAACTATTATAAATATTAATAAATAAATAGAATGACCTTCGAAAATAATAAAATAAAAATGAAGGTAACGATGCTTCGATACATTTAAAAAAAAAAGAAAGCATAGTGATCTGGCAATTTAAAAAAATCACAGTCATAGATTAAACAAACAATTAAATATAATCAACATTAATAAATAAAAACGACCTTCGAAAAAAAATGACGATAACGATGTTTTGTTAAATTGAAGAAAAAAAAGGTATTCGAAATGTCGGTAACTTACCATGCAGTACTTCATGAGAATGAGAACCGCCGCGGTGGGAATCATCCACGGCTCGAAGTAGTAGCATCCGAGGACGAAGAGGACGAGCGCGACGATGCTCCGGGTCTTGCTCTCCCATTCCCAGCAGCTCTGGATGTACTTCCCCATGTCGATGAAGAAGACGATGACCGCCTTCAGTCTAAGAACGTTTCTCAGAAAAACCTGGCGCTTGAACTTTACTTCCGGTTCCATGTACTTCGTCTCCTTGGGATTCAAAGTTCTAGCGCAAGCCCTGAGTACGTTCCAGACTACGATCATCTCGAGGAGTATCTGCGGCGAGTTGCCCTTCGCCCGACCGCGCAATTTTTTGTCTTTCAACGCGTACCAGCGCTTCTCGGCGTTGCGTATCCGCAACAGCGGTATCGCCACTCGTCCGAGAAACTCGACTTTGTGGTCCCGATCCTCGTCGTACACCGTCACTTCCAGCACCGAATTGATATCCTTCACGTTGCTAAAAAAAAGCATAATGACGATATTTATTATTATTTATTATTTATATTAAAAAATTAAAATAAAAATTGCATCGATACTCACAATGTAAAAATCTTCTGCCAATTTGGAGCGAGTGTCTTGTACTCCGTCTGAGTCTGCAGCCTCGCGTTGACGAGCTCGAGGACGCAGAACGGATCGCTCTTGCCCCCCAGATCCGCGGCCGCAAGACCTTGGGCTCTGTAGACCTACAGAAAAAAAAAGTTATCACAGAATTGTTCTGGGCCGTCGATTTCGATACAATAGAAGTGGAACATTCTGCTCTGTTTACTATTTACTGCTTCAGTTATTCTAGACGATCTTTCGATCGTCACGGTGATCGGCAATGATTTAATATCTGTCTTATCGATAACTGATTACCGAGGAAAATATTGTTGACAATATTCTCTCAGTAACTATTACTGTTACTCTTACTGCTGTTTATAACCATCGTTTATAACAATTGTTTATAATAATTGTTTATAACAGTTGTTTATAACAGTTGTTTATAACAATTGTTTATAATAATTGTTTATAACAGTTGTTTATAACAATTGTTTATGATGATTGTTTATAATAATGCTGTTAGCACGATATCGATAACAAAAAATTGTCTTGTTTTACCTTTACAGTGAGATGACCAACGTCCCTCGGCCTCTGAAGGGTGTTCTGAAGTGCGTATTTCTGAAGAAGACGAGCCCGTTCCTGCGGCGTTTCCTCGTGGGCGGCCAGGTCACTTATCGTCTCGCTGGCAGTGGTGCCGCTTATCGTAAGCAGAAGAAATATCTGGCCGGCACCGTCCTCGAGATCCCGCCAGAGGCGGTGGGTAGTTTCGCGCTCCATGCTCGCGAGGTCTATCATCGTTCTGCCCATCAGATCGTCCTGGTGGCTCTTGTCGCGGTCCCAGACCGTCACCTCCAGCTCCTGGCCCAGGTAAGGGTCCTCGTAAAGATGAAGGTCGAATTGCTCCAGCCAGACGGGACTCAACGTCTTGTTTATCACCTTCGATTTGTATTTTTCCGTTCCCAGACTTGGAAATCGAAAAAAAAAAAAAAAAAACAATTGAAATCTTCATAAAGCTTCCTCATAATTTTCCTTTATTCGCAAAGCTTCTATAAGATACCATGATTCTGGATTTTTGCCTCCTCATAGAGGAAACTTTTCGAACGAGGGAACATTTTGAGGAGGCGATATGAAACTTTTATTTTCACCTTCTTCATTTATTTATTTATTTGTTATATGTTTGAAACTTCGACAATTTTTATTTTTTTTTATAAATACCAAAATCTCTCTTACAATGAAATCAAAACAGTCTGATCGCCCTGTTGAGCGTGAAAAAATACTTGAAAAGAAGTAGACATTTTTTGAAAATATAATTTTTCGATGTTTTCAAACATTTTAAACTATGTAACAAAAATCTTGAATTTTTTTTTACGAAACCAAAACTTCCTCTATGAGGAAGCAAAAATTAAAAATTACGGTTTAAAAAAACTGTATTTTATAAAAAATTACCAACCGAAATTTGACGTAGGGATCCGACAGACCGTCGATGTCCATCGGCAGAAGATTCTTGGCCTCGACGAGAACTATCGTCACCACCGAGCTCCATATCTGCGACTTGAGCTTCCTGTTGACGTCCGCCAGGCGACTCGTTCGCTGAAAGTACTGTGCAGGTAACACTGCGAATTAACTTAAGACGTTACGGTAATGCGTCGGTGAGATTAGCGAACATGCATCTGTTTCTTCTATTCCTCTCTATAATCCTACCCTATATTTCTACCCTAATCTATGCCGTTCAAATACGCCCGAGATTTCGAGAAAAAGCCACCTAGTAATTCGATTTAACTGCCGAGTCAACATTTCACCGTCGCAGCGCTCGTAGCGGCGATATCGAGAACTTCGTGTACGCTGTTCTAGCAAATTTTAATCCAAGGACAAAAAAATTCAACTCGAAAGAAGCTTTTAATAATAATAATAATAAACATGCATCATTCGTGATTCAGGCTATTGGAAATTTTTATAATCTGAATAAATTCAATAAGAAAGTAATAAAAATTAATAAATAATGTTTGCTTCTCTCGCGGCTCACCAGACCGTTCGGTAAGCCTTGCGACAAGCAATCACGTCAAACTCATTCGGAAGGTCCATTTTCGTAGCTTTCCAAAAAAATGGCCCAAATTTGATGAAATCCTCGATCGTTGGATCGATGAGTATAAATTTCATTTTCAATATAACATATATCTATAATCGACGATCTTTGTACCCTCTGAACGTCCTCGACCCGTTCCTTGAAACCGTCTCGAAGTTTGTCGAACAAATCGCTAGTGTGGCTCTTCTCCGTTTTTTCGATCTTCCCGACGGTCGCTTCTTTACCATCGGCGCCACCTTTCCTCGATTCGGGTGATTTCGTCGATTCCGGCGAGGACTCCGACGATCCCGTCGGACTCGAGTGAAGGAAACTCTCGTTTTTCCCCTTCGAATCGTGGTCCGAATTTTTCTTCATCGATTCTATGAAAACCTCCCCACCGTCCATCCCGTCCGACGTCTCTTCCTCATTTTCCTCGCCCCGCAGCGGACAAGTCTCCTCGCTCTCCGAGCTCGAAATTCGACTTATCGATTTATTGACCTTAGGGAACTTCCCGGAGTTCGATGACCTCGCCGATTTGTAGCGATCGACCAGCCAACTCTCGATCGGCTGAAGCCACGGATGCCTCTCGGACGAGTCCTCGAGCATCTTCTCCACGTGGTCCTCGAGGATCTTCTCGACGCTCTCGACCCTTCGCCCCAGCGATGCCTTGAAGCCCGCGCTCTTCTCCTTTCTTCTCGCACGAATTTCCCGCGCCAGCGTTATGCAATCCTTCCTCACCAAGTTACTCGTTTTGGCGAGCCTCGAACCTGCATTACCGACCGACGGTCGAGCAGGTTTCTTGCTATCCTCGGCCATCTCGGAAGTCGAGCCCGAAATCGGCGCCTCGCCGATTTCCTCCTCGATCTTCGAGAACTTTTCCACCTCGTCGATTCTCTTCGTTATCTCCGGACCGCTCTCGATCTGCGCGTCCGTGAGCTTCACCCATCTGCCGCCCTCGCATCTCTCCGCTTTCACACCCAGAACACCCTCCAATAATTTTTCTCGCATTTTCGATAGCTCGGCGGGCTCTTCCGTCTTATCTTCCTCCTTTGTTTCTTCCGCTTCCGGGGTCTTCTTGTTTCGCATCTTCACGTACCGGACCGACAGCGATTCCTTTCCGGGTATAGATCTCTTATTCTTTGAACCGTTCTTCTCCTTCGGAGACTCTGCTGGTTTATTCTCTTCCGTTAGATTCGTTTTTGGATCATTTTTCGGGGTTTCTTCTTTTGGGGCATTTTTCGGGATTTCTTCTTTTGGGTCATTTTTCAAGATTTCTTCTTTTGTTTGGGCGTTTTTCATGGTTTCTTCTTTTGTTTGGGCGTTTTTCATGGTTTCTTCTTTTTTTGGGTCACTTTTGGAGACTTTTTCTTTTTTTAGGGCATTTTTCAATGTTTCTTCTTTTTTTGGGACATTTTTAAAGATTTCTTCCTCTTTTGAAACATCCGCCGATTGTTGTTCCGCGTTTGGGCTCGCCATTGCGGCAACGAGGCTTCCGCCGCTGATTTCGCCGGAAACGCTCGGGGAATCCCCCGCGGGATTCCACTTTTCTTCATTTTTTTTTACCGGACCTGAGCAACTGTTCGGCGGATCGTCGAGATCCGCCGGCGAGTTCTCCTTCGGTTTAGTGCCTTCTTCCGGCATATCTTTTTCATCGCGTTCCTTCATGCGTCACTGGCTTCGAGGCCCTTTTTTTCTTCTCTCGCCTCCGCGCCACGTTTGATGAAATTTCGATCGACTGGCTCAAGAAAATAAAATTTTAAATATCTTTATAATTTACGCAAAGATTTTAATTCAATTTATTTTTTCAATTTTTATGAAGTTGCATTTTTTTTTTGCTTTCGATTAAATCAGTTTTTAATTTTTTAATTTTTTTTTTAGAACGTCGCTTGTGCGATGAAACTGCAGAAGCACGTGATCCGCCGTTTCGCGACTCTCCGACGAGAGGGGCGTTCAGCGATGTAATAACACGTCTGGCCGCTAATTATTCGCTTCCTACGGCGAGGTCGTCCACTCTAGTTCCTGGTTCCTCGAAATGGGAGTGCCTGCTACGCTTTTATCCCACGATCGATACGATTTTTTTTTACCCTCACTTAAATATATTCAGAAATTATTTTTTTAAATGTTTAATTATTGCGTTAAAAAAAACTATAAAAAACAACGAAAAAAACCACTATTCATTTATCGAAAATATTGAAGAATTAAACAAGCAAAAAATGTATTAATTTTTGTTTCCGAAATAACGATGATCTTAATTAGTATTTTATTTTTATTTTTGGCTTCGCAGACTGAATGAAGAACTTGTTGGGGAGTCGACGTAGACGCGCACTCGGGAATTGGCTGCGATGACGATTCCGCACGACCGGTGAACGTCGAGAAGACGACGAACAGCGCACGCACACAATTCCGAACTCGGCAAAAAAGAAAGTCGGAAGAGCCGTGAAAAAATTACGAAAAAAATCACTATTAATTTATCGGAAGAAATCGAAGAAATAATAATTTTTTTTAATGAATAATTTTTGTTTACGAAATGAGAATGATTTCGATCGGTGTTTTTTTGGGTTGATTTTTCGTCGCAGATTGAATGAGAAACTTGTTCGGGAGTCAAGGTAGACGCGCACTCGGGAATTGGCTCCGGCGGTGAACGTCGGGACTCGAAGACGACGAATAACACACGCACACAGCCCCGTGTTCGATAAGAAAGAGAATCGGTGGAGCCGTGGATCGCAAACTTGCCCGGAGAGGAAGAGTGGGGGAGAACGAGAAGTGCGTGTCGAGAAGAAGGTCGAGAGAACGCCGGTGTGTGAATAACAGTCTCTCTCGAGTTAAGGCGCACAATCGTGGATCAACAGCCGGCCGGCCGCATCTGCATGGATGCTTTTTCGGTTTGTTTTAGATTTTTTAATATTTTTTTTTTTTAATTCAGATTAAAATTTTTCTACTCGTGTAAAAAAGAATAAAATAAGTCATCGCACTGAAAGCGAATTTTTAAATTATTTTTTCACATTTGTTTATTGTACTTTTTTCCGAATTTAAAACATTGCATAATTATCGTGGAAACTGACGTTACCCGGTAAATAAAATTCGTATGAAATTTATTGTACTGGTACTTTATTTTTATGCATAAACTGGTTATTAAATTTCATGTACAATTGCGATGGAAAATTAACGGGCAGTATGTAATTAGAGTAAGGAAAAATCTATAACTTGTCGCAACCGATGTAATGCTATGGTACTTAGGGGATTTATCCCAGTACCAATAAATCTCTATCTATTTATCTATCTATATTCCAAGTTCCAATAATTAATTTAATTTCACTCCAAAAGTCGATTAATTTTTCATGACGATTGTACATTGAATTTAATGGAGTAGCTTTAGCATAACAATTTCCTGTCTGACACATTAAAAGTCCAATTTTTTTACAGTGTACGTATCGGCTGGCGATATGAGTAACCGTTCGCGGATAACCGGTTATCGTTCATCAGCGATGACGAACGAACACGAATGTTTTTTTGCCGGTTTGCATGAGCAGGAAAAATGCCCAGATAAAAATGTATCTACTCGTTCAAAACAACAACAAGAAAAATGAACGAAACATTGCATCGCACTAAAAGTAAATTTCTCGATAATTTTTTTCTTTACATTCGTTTATTATATTTTTTTATTTTGTTCCAAATTTTAAGCATCGCACGATGTTCGGTGGAACTGACGTTACGTATCGGTTCGCGGAATGAGCAAGCGATGACTAATAGACACGATTTTTTTTACCCAATTAGACTTGCAAATAAAATATATATATATATATATATATATTTCGCGATCTGATGATCCGATCTGTTTAATTGGCGAGCGTCGGTAAAATCGATAAATCGGTTTCCAAGAAATCGAAGAAAAAAATGAGAAAAAAAATTGTCTCTCGTTGAATAACTGCTCGGAATAGAAGCGGAGTAGGAAAATTTTAATCTGGTTCTCGTTGACAACTCGTTGAGAAACCGGGTAAAATTGCGTCGCGACTTCGACGACCGAACCGTCGGAGCTCGTTTTCGTTGGCGGAAAAAAAAAGAAGATATTCGACTTCGTCGAGGCTCGTCGAACGACTGCGAACGAAGAACTCTCTTCCCCGCCGATCCGACGCGATAGCTCGTTTCCCTCCCCCACACGCGGCGGGACCGAACATTCTCACGTTGACGCTAAGTGCGAAAAAAAACCGCTCCACTATGTAGACAGCCGGTCCGAGGAACGGCCGCCTGTATCTCATTCTATAAAAAAGAAAATAAGCCGGTCGAGTGTTCGAAGAAGCGAAAGATATCTTCGCGCCAAGTGGAAAGCACAAAAATATCCCTCGAGTATCGGCGAAAAAAAATTACCCGTTATAAAAGTAAAGTAAAAAAAAATTACCAGCTGCACAGTAAAAAAAAAAGTGTACTTTTTACAACTTATTGTCCACAAACGTCCAGAATTTGTTATTGCGTTTTCTAATTTTACAAACAAAAGTACAAACTAAAATTGTCAATGACACGGGAAATAAAAGCAACGCTTCGTATATTCAATTAAGTGAATATATGAAACTCGTTTGTAAAAACGAGTTTGTCGCTTATTCAACAAAATTATTTTTTACGAAATTTCGAATTCCAATTTTAAGAAATTATTTTTACTGCGTACAAAAAGCACACAGCAAACAAAGCAAAGTACAAAAAAATTATTCGTTACAAAAGTAAAAAAAGTAAGAGAAGAAAATTATCTGTTACATAAAAAAAAAATTCTTATTTCTTTTTTTTTTTTTTTTTGAGGCAAAAAAAGTATTGCGAGGCAAACCATAATACCGGCCGAGCGAACAGATTAATGACGATGAGACAGCGTTGCGTATAGAAGAATACCGTCAGCGGCTTGTCGTATAGAGTTGTGTAAATTCTCGCAGTTAATTAATTATTTCCCGTGTCTTCGAACATAAATGCAACATAATAGATGCAAGGATAGAAGAAAAAAAATTGCTCGCTTATGCACTCGATTCTTTCGCAGTAATAGCGAGCTTTTTTTGCCGATAACGATCTTCAAGACTCAGTCGGTAACGGAAACTGTAATCAATTTTTTTTCAAGAATCTAACATGTTTCGGGCTTGATAAAAGAAAATGAACATCACTTGAGGCTCTCGTTCTATTAAAGAAATTAATGCAACCGTGTACGAAGAGGCGGAAGATATTTTCACGTTAGGTGGAAAGAACAAAAATACACATCGAGAATCTACGATAAAAAAAAATCGGTTACAAAAGTAAATTTTTTTTTTAAGTACCGTTATGCAAACCGTAATACCGGCTGAGTAAACAAATTAACGATTGAGACAGCGTTGCGCAGTGAAGAATACCGTCACCGACTTGTCATATAGAGTCGCGTCAATTATCGCGGACAATTGTCCCTCGTGTCTTCGAAAAGATGCAAACATGCACTTCGAGTATTAAAGAGAAAAAAAAAATTACTCGTTACAAAGAAAAAAAAAGGAAAAAAAGAGTCACGAGTCAAACCATAATACCGGCTGAGTAAACAAATTAATGGTGATTGAGACAGCGTTGCGCGTCGAAGAATAACGTCACCGGCTTAGCGCACAGAGTCGCGTCAATTGTCCCCCGTGTCCTCGAACAGATGCAAACATAAAAGGAAAAATTGCTCGTTTATGCTGTCGGTTTATTCGCAGCGATAGCCAGCTTTTTTCCAAGAAAGATTTTCGTAACTCGATCGGTAACGAAAACTGTAATCAATTTTCAATATCTCCAACATTTCGTTCTCGAAAAAAAAAAAAAAAAAAATGCACATCACTCGAGCCTACGTGCCTTATCAGGCTCTTATCAGAATCGTTTAAACGCAAACGCCCCTTCGGAGTTTCCAAGAAAAAAATTTCGTAAAAATAGCCTTCGTTTATCCAAACTCTCATACATGTTTATACAAATTTCGAAATATCTCCGTTTATTATTTCAGATCCGAGCTTCGAGTCTATAAGCCCGCCGATAGAGAACGATAACTCGAGCGCCGCGGCCGATCGATCCCATCTTCACCGCAATCGCGGAAAAAATACTCTTAAAAAAAATTTAAAAAAAAATTAACAAAATAAAAATATAATCCAGAAGCCAATTGTGAAGAATAATCTGCGGCGAGATCCGGCTTCGTGTCAGCTGGGTGAGATCGATTAATTTTTTTCGTTCGGCCCTATCAGCTTCAATCGTCGACCGGGACTCCCGTCGAACAAAAAGATCGAGCTGTGAGCGAATAACGATAACGAGTTTTGATTACTCCGGCGTTTCTATTTCTCTCGGCTCTTCGCTCTCTCGCTCTCCCCGTCGCCGACGCGACGTTCGGGGCATTATCGACAGACCGACGCTTTGAAGTTATATAAATAGCTCCGGAGACATTTAAACGTGTCCGAGCAAAGTTGCGGGTGTTATTATCTGTCGCACCATCGAGCTCGAGTCGCTTGCCCACATTCGCGCCCGCTCAATGACTGATAAATACAAACACGAGGGCGGGGCGACGGCGCAGGGCAAACACACGGCTAAATGGCCTTACAGGGTGTACCAAAAAAATGGCAACCATATTATTAAATGAAGTGTTATTTTCATTGATTATTATTGAAGACGAAAAAGTTCGTGCAGCTTGGCGTTTCGCAAATCCGTCTCACGTCGGTACGGTAGAAAAAGGTAAGGTCGGTAACGAAACTGTAATGCATTTTTAGGCTTTCGTTCTGTTTCAAAGCTTTTGAAATTTTTTTGACGATCACAAAATCTTAGAATCTTCATTTCTCAATCGAGCAGACTAAGAATGTTCTCTGTCCTGAAAATGCTCGGCACCCTTGAAAAAAAAATGAATTGCAGTTTTCGATACCGACTGAGGAAAAAAGAATTTAACAAAATTTCAAACTCGGACGTGAGAAAGATTTTTTTTTTAAGTAAGTCTATTTATAAACATTTAATCAAACTGCCTTCAATAATTCAGGCTCAAATTCTCGACACACCCTCAGCGCTCTGTGTAGCGATAAATAAAGTACGATTCTCTCGTTGATTACGAACGGTATTATTATGCACACGGGTGTTGGTAATGAGAGTGTATGTGTGAATTACAGTTTTCCTTACTGACCGAGAAGAGAAAAAACTTAAATAATGTAATACTTATATAAATATTAGAATTTTAAGTATGTATTTCCAAGTATAAAAAAAAATATATATATTTATTTTTTAGACAGTACTCAAGTCCTCCAATAAATATAAGGTTTTTTTAAAATAAGTGTTCAAATTACCTTCAATCATTTGGGCTCAAATTCTCGACACGCCCTGAGCGCTCTGTGGAGCGATAAATAAAGTACGGTTCTCCCGTTACACTTTGACTACGGACGGTATTATGCACACAGGTGTCGGCAATGAGTGCGTGTGTGTGTGTGTGTGTGTGTGTGTGTGTGTGTGTGTGTGTGTGTGTGTGTGTGCGGAAGACGTGTTACGTACAAGCGCGACGATAACAGCCAATGCGGGCGGCGCGTCGTGGAAGTGGAACACCGACGGAGATGGAAAATAAGACTTCGAAGCGCCGTCGGCGTGTATTCCCTCCGGGATGATGCACGTGCACAGCTTAAAGCAACGAGCCAACTGAACAGCATACACGCACACAGGTCCGGTGGCTTTCTCGATGAGTCTCGGCGCATTTATACCGAATACGTGCGGATACAACGCATACACGAAAAAAAAAACCCGGTGATATAACAAGTGGCTTAACATTTGAATACGACGCGAAGCGGATTCACTCCGGTTACACAACAGCGAATCTCGCATGTGTGCCAAGGAGTTTGCGATAAGTCGACGGGGCGCTTTTCACTACGTGTTGCACGTAAAATACAAATTAACTCGAAAAAAAACATTCTATCTCAAAATTAATTCAATCACTGTTATTATTGTTATTATTGTTATTATTGTTATTATTGTTATTATTGTTATTATTGTTATTATTGTTATTATTGTTATTATTGTTATTATTGTTATTATTGTTATTATTGTTATTATTGTTATTATTGTTATTATTGTTATTATTGTTATTATTGTTATTATTGTTATTATTGTTATTATTGTTATTATTGTTATTATTGTTATTATTGTTATTATTGTTATTATTGTTATTATTGTTATTATTGTTATTATTGTTATTATTGTTATTATTTAATGTGAAATAGAAAATACATTAGTGTCTGGAAGCTGAGTAGGAAAATATGTTTGACATGACATTAAGCACCGAAAGTTTGCCTCGAGAAGATAACGAGCTTAATTAAAAACGAACCCTCTCTTAATTGAAAGAGCTCTGGAGGGCGCGCAAGCTTTCGAAGTTAATGAAGTTTGTTTCGCAAAAAGGCATCGTACAGATTTAATGTTAATCAATGTTTTACTGATAACGAAAAAAATCTGTAAGAATTTTACAGTCTGCAGTCGATTATTATGACGAATGGACCATTTACATTTTTGTCTAAAAGTGATAGGCGAATGTACGATTTTTTTTTTTTTATTGAACTTTAACTAAAAAAAATTTTGTTGATGACTAGACGCAAAAGTCTAACACCGTCTCTTTATAGGGTCAAACTTCACATGGTTTTTTAAAATTCCTAAACGCTGCCTATTCCCCTTAAGCAAAAAAAAACACGAATGAATATAATGAGATTCATTGGTATTTTCTTTTTGATTTACGGGGTTGATCTACGGAAAAAGCCGTGCGGCTAGTGCAGCGAAATGGATAAATAACGGATGTACCTGTTCCTTTTCCTGCTGATTTCGCGGCCACAGGGTCGCCGTCAGATACAACTCGCCGAGATGCTGCCGAGGTCGGGCGGGATCCTTAAGCTCGAGGACGATGTCCTGCGCGTGGCCGAGGTCGAGTTGGACCAGCTCCAGTTGCGCGGCTCCCATGAAGTCATCCTGAAGCCCCCAGTCGTAGTCGAAGACCTGAAACGGCGATTGATCGATGAAGAAATTGAAATATTCTCGGTAAGAGATACCTGTTGAACGGTCGGGAAGAGACACGGAGGTAAGGTTTCACTTTCCATACCTTCCATGAGGCTATTTTTTTTAATTTTGCTTTTAAATTAGATTTTTTTCATAAATGTAATTTTGAAGAAAAATGTATTAATCAATTTTGAAGAAGAATATTGTTTTCGGCGCTTTCCAATGTCTCGCTTCACTTTAGCCCGAAAAGGCTAGCGGATTCGTGCTGAGCGGCAAAAAAAATACATCGAAATATGTGGTCGAGAATTTTTATTTTTTATTTTTTCGAAAAATTTTAATCAAACTTTTGTGGCGTTTTTCTTGTGTGTTTTTTTGCGTAGAACACGATGGACACCTCGATTTTGTTGTATCTCTGTCAGGAAGCGAAGATATTGGCGTTTAAAAAATCCCAAAAATCCCCACTTTTTGAAAAATGGATTTAGAAACAAAACAAAAGTTTCAAGACTATGTTCGACGACTTCTTTCCCGCTAATCGCGAATGTGCAAATAATTTTGCTACAACTAAATATCTTGCATGGAAATCCGAAAAATCCGAAAAATATTAACCGGCTAAGACATGCGGGATTCATTTATGCCGGCCGAGACTGTACGTCATATATATTCTGCGAAGTAGCGAATTACCTTGATGTTGAGTGGCTGAAAAGGATCCTCGATCGGCAGAGTTACGCTCTCGTCCCACACCGGATTTAATTCCCGATGAACCGTGCGAGACTTGTGAAGAAGACGACCCGAGCACTTGATCTTGACATACGGATCGCTCGCCCCTGTATTTCACACAATCAGCAACATTTTACGACCAATAAAAATTTCAACTCGAAATTGCTGAGACCTTCGGGATACTCAACTGTCTATCTATTCGATACTGCGAAAAGGCGACCCCTTCGTGAATTAAAAAATTGAAAATGAAAAAATGTCGAAAAATAATTGAATGACAATACTCAATAATTTATTGGTAAATATCTTAAGAGTATAAAAAAATGTCATTTACAAATAATCGAACTTTTTAATTTTATTGATATTTATTATATTTTACTATATCTCAATAATCACTAAAAAAAAATGAACTCAAGCCTGATAATCCGTTCGATTAATCCTCACCGACTACCGAAGTTTTTCGACCGAGGCAATTAATTCGCGGGGGACCATTTTCACCGGCTTCAACGTCGATACGCTCTTCAGGATGGATTTTTCTTTTAATTGAAAAATCAGAATATCCTCAGTGTTCTGCCGGGCTTGAAAAAAAAATTCCAGCGCACTCGGAGGAACAAAAGGTCGATTGTACGAGCCACTCGAGATCCGCCAATTACTATTTTAATTGCCAAAGGGACCAGAAAGAAACTGGCGCTCGCGGAATAAAGAAATACAGTGGATGCTCCGATATGCACGGGGCGAGGTGGAGAAAGGGGGGGAGCCTCGGTATGAAAACGGATGAGCCGTGAACTCTTACCGCATCGATCCATCGCGACGAGATTAGCTCCTCTTCTGATATGCAGTCGTAATTGAAAGAAGGCGTGCTGACGAAGTGCCAATTCCCGCCGGCGGGCAGCCTCGTCCTGCAGGGAAACCCCCGACTCGCCGGGAATCCCCGAATCCTCATCGTTCTCGGCGCGCATCATGCCCTCTCGGGAGTACAGGGGACAACTGTGGGAACCCTTCGACGAACCGTCGCTGCATCTTCCGGGACTGTCATCTCGAGAGTTTCCACTCTTCTCTCTGGTACCTCGCGCCAGTGGAGATTCTGCGGAAAAATTTGTAAAATTAGCATAGAAATGGAATGTGTGATTTTGTTCGGATGTAGGAACGGTCGAGTGCACTCGGAGCTATTTATTGAAGCTATCGGTTCTTGACGTTTTGACTCTGGGAAAAATTGGTCTTTTCGGAAACAAGATGAGCGATGTAAAAAAAAAAAATCTGTAAATTCAAAGCTGTTTCTTCTGTTATTGAAGTTTGATAGCTTCAATGTATGTTGGGCTACGGTTAAGGATTTATTAAATGGAATATATTGAATAAGGAATGGAAGAACATTATAATGGAAGAATCTTGCTGATTGCAGGACGCTAGTGAAGATTCTGCGGAAAAATGTGTAAAAGGCAAAAATTAGCATGGAAATGAAATGTGTGATTTTATTTGAACGTAGAACCGGATGAAGGTATATGAAGCTATTTATTGAAGCTATCAGGTTTTGATGGTTTGGCTCTGGAAAAAATTAGTATTTTCTGATACAAGACGATGCGAAGTAAACTCAAAGCTATTTCTTCGCTTATTGAAGTTTGATAACTTCGGTTTGTTGTTGGTTGGGTGACATGCCTGGAGGACCCCAGGTCCTAATGCACGATAAATGCGTATCTATCAATCTATTGAAGATTGATAGCTCCAATGTATATCGGACCACCCTTGAGAATTTATTTAATAGAATGCATTGAAAAAATAATAGAAGACAAATGGCCTTTCCAGATAAGGAACGTTGCAAGGAGAGCTCGAAGTCATTTCTTTTCATATTGAAGCTATTAAAAGGCCCTCGAATGTTGGTTAAATTAAATGGATTAAATTTTTTAAAAAGAAGAATATTAGTCTTTAAATGTAGGACGATTCGACGAGTGCCGAGAGCTGTTTCTTCCGGTATCGAAAGATTTATAGCTTCGGTTTCTATCGAACCACCCTTAACGATTGATTAAATTGAATGCATTGAAAAAAGAATAGAAGAAAAATGGTCTCTCCGGATACAGGACGAAGAGACGAGTGCTCGGAGTTTCTTCGCCTCTGAAACTATACCAATTCCCTCCGGGGCCGATACAAATTGAATAGAGTAGAACGGATAAAAATGGAAGAAAAGGAGAGGAAAAAAAAATGGGTACAGGTACCTGGATGATTGAGACAGTGCCTGGCGGGACTTTGTGTTGCGGACGAGCTTCGACTGTGCTCTGAGGAATAATCGGCCGCATAATCGGACTCGACACCGACGTTTCTTTGAGGCGAGTCGTGGGAATTTATAGCGTTTCCCGCCGCGTCCTTTGCCTTCTTTCTCTCTTTGCTTCTGCCGCGCACCCATCGGCTCTTCAGTGTAGCAAAAAAGGTTTGCGTGCGCTGCGCCACCGAGGTGTATCGATGATGGTGATGATGATGGTGATGAGGCGAATCGCGACTGCGATTATCGCCGGACGCCTGGGAAGATCGGCCGCGAAGGGACGGCGAATCCTCGCGCTTGTTCACTCGCAGCTCCGTCGCGCTTCGGGACAACTGCCTGCTACCGTTTAAATTCAATCCTGACCTCGATTCCGATTGAGACGAACCTGTAAAAAATTCAGTTCAATTATCGATCTTCAATTTTTCAAATTTTGCAATGTTTATGTTTATGTATATCAATTGATAATAATATTACGAAGAGAGTTACAGATTTCTGCAGAGACGAGCGAGCCAGCGGCAAAATAATAATAATAATAATAATAATATAAACATTGAAATCATAATAAGTAATGAGACATAATTAATAAGCATTGTTTTCTTAATTACGTTTTATGTAAATTCGATTCATTTAAATTGATCAAATATTAATGAACTAAATTATCGTTTATTCAAATTCGATTCATTTAAATTGATCAAATATTAATGAACTAAATTATCGTTTATTCAAATTCGATTCATTTAAATTGAGCAAACGTTAATGAATTCAATTATCATGTATTAATATTTATGTATGTTAATAATGATGGTTAATAATGATTTTTATCACGGTTTTCGTGGCCTGTAGAAAATTTTATGAAATTTCATAAATAAGAACAAAGTTGAAAAAAAAATGAAATTTTTTTTTCAACTTTGCGATTTTTTTTTTCCAGTTTCTTTCATCGGGATACTTGAAGCTTGAGATTTATGTAACGAGACGGGCTGCGGCGGCGCAAAAAGTTGCGTTTCGAAGCGGACGACCGAGAACCATCGAACTGCATGCGAGAAACGACGCGCCTCGTTAGTGAATTATAGGTGAACGTCGCTGGGAGTCAGTGAATTATAGACCGCGTCACTCCGAGTTGCGCCGGCCTTTTGGATATTCTTTCGCGTCGGTTCAACTTCGCCGAGAGCTGTCGGTTGACCGATTTTTTTTCGACCCCTCCGGTGAACATTTATTGCTCGATTGATCCATCAATCAATCTCAATTTGGAAATTCGCGTATTTTCCGACCCTCGATAGAATCTCGTTCGTCAATTTCTGACGGAAAGTTTGTTTTTTCGAACACCCTCGGTCGGTAACGAAAATCTGTAATTCACTTTTCTCAAGGTCGCAGCCATCCTCGATGCAAAGTGAAACTCTGAACATCTGTGCGACTGACAAACGAAGACCATAACAATTTTCGTTTGTCTCGAGTCACCAAAAACCTCGTGAAAAATTGATTACAGTTTTCGTTACCGACCGCGATAATTCGTTCACCCTAGAAGAAGCTTTGCCAATGAAGGAACATTATGAGAAGGAAAATTTTCAACTTATATGAAAAAGTCATATGAAAATTTCAATTTTCAACTTTTATGAGGAAGCGATATGAAAATTTCAATTTTCAATTTTTTTTTTTTCTTACCAGGTCTGGGCTCACCGTCCTCCGAACCAGCGAGCAGCTCCACGCTCTTGCTCATCGTTCGTCGAACCGCTGGAAGTTGGTCCGTTTCTTCGGCTCCTTTTCGAGTTCGTTCTTACCGACGGAGCGGCGGGAGCGGCAGCGAGGAGTCCCCGTTCTCTTCGCGATCTTCGAATACTTCAAACGTTTCTTGAAGCGGGCCAGACGTACTCGCCCGAGTAACATGATTCTGGCCGATCCTTCACAGTTCCTCTCGTCCGGTCAGTCATGAAATTTTTTTCTCCCCTTTGACATCTCCTTTTTTTTCTTTTTTCTCTTCGTTTCTTCGTTGGCTTCGATTCAGAAGAAGCCTTTGAAGCTCGAACTCACAATTAACTTTCGATAGAGACGTCGCGAAAATAAAGTCGAAGAGCCGAAAGGAATAGCGTCAGGATAACACGAAATCGCGTGCCACTCGTACATTCTGAAAGGAAACAGAACGTCCGGAATCCGGTTTAGATCTCGGCCGGTGTTACAATGCAGCTCGAACAAGTGTGGCCTCGCGCTTTAATTAATAATAATAATAATAATGCTAATAATAATAATAATGCTGATAATGATAATAATGATAATAATGATAATAATGATAATAATGATAATAATGATAATAACGATAATAATGATAATAATGATAATAATGATAATAATGATAATAATGATAATAATGATAATAATGATAATGTTAATTCCCACGAACTGCGTTTCGACAGTATCTCGCAATTTAATCCGATCCGGATTAAAACAAATTTCTCACCACGATTCACGGTCGGATGCATTTTGTTTTTTAATGAAATTTCAACTCTGAACTTCGCGGCAAAAGACGTTGCAAATATATTATTCATTAAAAAAGAAACAATAAAAAATATAGACCTCAGACAAGTGTGGCCTCGCGATGCTCGGATACAAAATAATAATATTGATAATATTGATAATTATAATAATAAATTTATTTCCCACGAACTGTGTGCTTCGAAAGTAGCTCGCAATTTAATCCGAACCGGATTAAAACAAATTGCATAATGCGATTCACAGTCAGGTGCAATTTTTTTTAAATACATTTTTCAACTCTGAACTTTGCGGCAAAGGATGTTTCATGTATTCAATTAAAAAATAGTTGTACCGCTATTCGGAGCGAAACGGGGGGAATTGAATTTTTTGTGCGCTCAATACGCGTTTTTATCGAAAAAGCTGAATGGTTTTTAAAGGGGTAGAGCAGTCGTACGGCCTCGGTGGATGATGCCAACTCGGCGAAGCTATACCGTCGACCGGGTCGACGACAACAGGTACAAAACGTGGATATCCGGAGCGGCGAAACACGAAAGCGAGTAAATACGTTAAGTAATTCCAGAAAAACCGGTCAAAGACTCTTCCGTTCGCGACACTTCATCCGTTCACTAATTCCTGGGTAATCCATTTTTTTTTTTTTTTTTTTTTGTCGAGAAAGCGTTTCAATGAAAACACGGAAAATAATTTACTGAGTGAAATTTCGCTGACGGGCTTCGGAGGTTTTTATCGGCGAAATAATTAATGAATTCCCGGGAGCAGCGTGAATCGCGCAAACTGTAAAAGCGACAAACACGAGTGACTTTATTATCGACCGATACGGAAGCTAACAGCAATGAAAGGAAATGTGAAGAGTCGGTCTCTGTCACGCATCAATGACGAACCGTGGAAAACACCGGAAGTCACCGTAGTAATGACTGATACGCTGAACGCGAAGAGAATTTTTACGCTCTTTCTGGATTCGATTGTTTCAACGTGAATCAGGGATGTTTTATTTTAGAGATCTCCAATTTTGGCCGCCGCAATTGTTTCTATGTCGCACAGCAACTACAATTGTCGTTATAAAGTTATTTTTACGGCCGACAAATTTGCAATAGTCTGTGGCATTGAATGAGAAATTAAAATTGAAGAAAATAAGTTTTTGGGAAGTCCGTGCAAAAAAAGATTCACAGCATTACAAGAATTACCAAATCGACGTTGAACGTAAAGGTGAAGATCGCCGAATTTTCAATAGCCTGAAACATTGATTTACATAATTTTTTTTTACCCAAAGTGGTAATTGAAGAGATGAAGTTTTTATTGAGTCAATGTAGACAAAGATTTATCACGCGAGAAAAATTACCAAAACGTCGTTGAAGATCAAAGCGAAGATCGACAATTTTTCAATAGCCCGATTTCTATCATTTTTTTAATAGCATTGATTTCTATCATTTCAATAGCTTTCTATCAATTTCAATAGCATTGATTTCTATCATTTTTTTACCCAAACGGAAAATTGAAGAAAATAAGTTTTTGTGAAGTCAATGCAGAAGTTGAATGTCAATGTGAAGATACAAAAGCAATCTTGAAATCTAACCTTAATCCTGGAATCTGTGGGATTCCAGGATTTGTGGGATTTGTGAGTGCTTGGAGAAGAAATTGAAGAAATGGCATTTTTACCAAAGCTAGGCGAGAACAACACGGAAGAACTCCCGCTGCATTTTATATCGTGCAATTGATCTGGATTTCCACCCATTTAGGGACACATAAAAATGGATTAATATCCGGTGTAACGTCGTCCATAAATAACACCCCCGCGAAGACAATAAAGAAAACGATGCACCCCGCCGTCCGAAGGAGATTTTAATCATAAACCTACTCGGCCAACTGACACACTCGAGAGACACATCTAAGGGATTAACTTTTGCGGCGACGTTGCATCTCAACAACAACGTCTTATCACCGACTGGAGAGAAGATAAACTTCGGTAATACGTCGTCCAGTTTCTTCCGCACGTGGGAACACCGGACTTGACACACATAAGGGGGATTGAATCTCCGATCTTGGAGATAAAAAGTACTTCAGAAGCTACGACGGAAGGCCGCAGGCTTGTCACATACTCATCCGGAAGATACATTTATTAGACATAAATGTACAGCACGGAACATTAATTTTTCAAAATTTCAATTTTTAGTTTTCAATCATCAATTTACATTTTTTTTAATAATCATTTTTTTCAATTTTGTCAATCGATCATTTCTTTTCCATTTTGTTTTTCCTCGACGGAGGAATGACGAAGAACGGGTTTATTCCGTACAATTTGCCCGGAAATTTTTTCAGCCGAGTCCCCAGGATAAAAATTAACACCTCGGGGACGGCGATAAAGAAAACGTTTATAAAGACAATGAAGTTGCCACGCTTCTACGGCGACTCTAAAGGAACCCTCGGGCTTATCGCAAAATCAGGGAGACGATGGTTTTAGGACGTATAATCAATTATAATATATAAAAACAAAAAGAAAAAAATTCATGATATGCAATGTACAATATAATGTATAATATACAAAAAAAACAAAATATATTATTGTTATACAATTAAAATATATAATTTTAATATTATTTATTTACAAAAAAAAAAATTGATTAATTTCTCGACGTTTGTAGGTAAAATTTTTCGTCCCCATGATGACGATGAGGTAGGACTTTTATCGTGACAGCGAAGTTACCTGTTTCTCAGGATTGACGATTCGGACCCTTCGGAAGTTCGCCAGGTGACCCAAAGCTCCGTCAGGACCTCGTGTATCGCCCGCCGCGCCGCGTTTCTCCCTCGTCGAGGTTATCCTTCACATTACCAATCCCCGTTGTATCTTCGTTATCGCGCACTTTCCTCCGCACACGCTCGTATCGTCTTCCGTTGTCGATAAGCAAAAGCGTCGACGGGAAACGGACCTAACGGCGCTCTAACGTCGTTCCTGCTCTCCAGGCGGGAAACACCGCGAGCGCCTGGACTCCGATCGCTCCTTCATCCTCGCAACCACCCTCGCCGACACCCAATATTAACAACGACGAAGTTACTTTCCTCCCCCTTTTTTCCCTCCGACCGAACAAACAATTTTATATATTCTTTCTACGAATCACAGAATTTCCTCCACTGTGTCGGAAGACTCGTCGAAATTACCAAGACGATTCATTTGGACACACTTTCGCTCAAATTAAAAACCACAGCGATGTTTTATTCTGTTTTTTAATCGATAAAAAGTTACGCCTCGGTCGGTATTGAATACCGGTATTTATTTAATCAATGCACCGTACGAGGCGTAAAACACCTTTCTCACACCATTCGACGTTATCCTTTTTGTATCAACAAAAAGTGACGACTCGGTCGGTATTGAATACCGGTATTTACTCAATAAATCAACCCTATCAGGCTCGAAACAGCTTCATGTTTTTTTTATATCACTTTCGATGTTATTCATTAGTTGATCGATAAAAAGTGACTTCTCGGTCGGTCTTGAATACCGGTATTTAAACGAACGGACCGTACCAGGGAAATAGCTCAATATTTTTTAGATCACTTTCACTCGTTTTCCTTTTTGGTTTCCTCAGATCGCTTCACTGACTCGATGTTTTAATTTTTGCTCGAGTGCCATCGCCGTGGAAGCTGCGATTCGACGCCTTCGTAGCGGAGGACTACGAGAGAGAAGAGAGTGGAAGTGGGCAAGAAAGAAGAAAGGAGGGAAAAACGACGGACAGCTTCGAGAGAAAGGAAGAGATAATCTCGGGAGAATCTCGTCTCGATGTCCCCCTCGCGGATAATGTTTCCGAGCGGCAATGTACACACTCTCGAGCGTCCGAGAGGCCACTGACAGAAGTCTGACGTTTCCCCCCGTTCCTTCGTCTAGCGCGACTGGCGCGCGGGGTCGAGAGGGTCGAACGAGGGGAATATCGTGGCGGATAAACGCGCAAGACCGCGTCGTCGTAGAACCGATGCTGGAGTAGAGCGTGGACAGCGTGGCCGTGCACATTGAGACGGTGGAAGAAGAAAAGGAAGAGAAGAAGACAATTTTTTTTTTCCCTCCTTCAGCCGTACAACGGAATCAATGGTGCTAGTTCGACATTGATTTTTTTTGTCCCTTACATAAATATGTATTTTTCAACACACCCCCCGGCAATGACTAAGTTATTTCTTCGTCGTACTCGAAATTCGAACGAAATTTTTATTTCCTCCTATTTTTATTTTTTTTTATTATTTTTGTTATATATGATTTATTTATTTTTATTCGGTTGAACATTTTTCTGGGACGCCGGAAGAGCCTGGAGGGATGTGCACATCCGGAGGAACGGGATACACGGACAGCGTGTGGAACGAAGGGGGAGAGACTGGTGCCGTGTTCGCTCGGTAGGGAACAGCAAGGAGAGAGAGTACGCGACTCCGCACTATCGACCCGAGGCGCCGATACGCCCGACTTTTCACCACGCTACGATTCTCACGTGGAGATCAGCCACGCGTTTATTCTCATTTATGTGTGTTTATTGCCTCGAGAGCCGCGGTGACACGCCACCGGCAATCGAGCGAGAGACAATGACAAACGCGAGTACCGGTACTCACGTCGATAGACGAAGGCCTACATGTTCGGCCACCAGATTGTTCGTGTTTGTGGAGTTCAGTCATCGAGAAACTATCAGTGAATACCGGTACTCGGGCCTGATGCACCCGCCGAGTACGCGTATTCCGATGCAGCTTTACCCGCGAGCGTTAACCGGGAAAACCTCACTGTCGGTTTGAAAATCTCGGATTTTAAGCCGGTATTTTATTATAATTCTCAAAACGTCACTTCCGGTTTGAGAATTAAATTTTTTGTCCTGTGTGACGTCATACCTTAAATAAGTTACTTCCGGTTTGAACATCTTATTTTTCGACCGGAAGTAACGTCATACCTGAAATACGTCACTTCCGGTTTGAAAATCTCATTTTTCGACCGGAAGTGACGTCATACCCGAAATACGTCACTTCCGGTTTGAAAATCTAATTTTTCGACCGGAATTGACGTTATGTCGAAAATATGCCACGTTCTGTTTGAACATTTTATTTATCGACCGGAAGTGACATCATACATAAAACACGGGACTTGCGGTTTGAAAATCTCTTTTTCGACCGGAAGCGACGTCACACGAAAAAAAAAAAGTAATCAGTCCGGCATGAACTCACGTTGACGGCATTGTGAAACATGAGATTTAATACGCGCAACCACGAAGTGATTAAAGAAAATCAGTGTTGACGGCTTATGTTCAAACGCATTCGCTATCAAACGATTTATGAGTTTACCCTATTAGTGCTGGTCCTGGCATTAAAAAAATTATGTCGGATCTAATAAATCAATATTAGTTCGATGCAAATGAATTTTTCTTTATCGTCATATTGATAGAACTTATAGAAAGACTTTAATCATGTGATTAAAAGGGAACGAAACAAAATCATTAACTGAAAGATTTGCTTTCAATATTTTGAAAGGCAAACGAAATGCGCTGTTGGCAACGCGATGTGTCTTCGTAGCTATGAAGCAGCTCCACAGCTATTATTGCTCCATCTCGATATAAAATGTAGTTAAAACCCGCTCAGACCCTCCGCCTCGCTCGACCTCTTGTGGATGTCGTCTTCTTTTTATCATATTTTTTTATAGTCTGCCTCCAACGTTTCTCAATCGATTCGATGGCTCTCGTGGCCGATCGTCCTTCACTTTCCTCTCTCCGAGGGAAAGAGAAAGCTCCTCCCTTCCTGCCAAGAATCCCTGAGTAATGTATTTTCCATCAGTCTCTCAGTGATGCAATATTATAATTTTTCTTTTAATATCATTATCGAGCCTCCTTTTTTTCTTCTTCTTCACCAAGGACTATATTTTTACAAACATCGGGACGTAAAGTTTTTACTTAATTAAAAAAAAAAAAAATTCTGACCAAAAATAACGAATCAGGTGTGAGCTTAGGGTACAATTAGCGGAAGAGCTTATTTGTCAGTGGCAGTAATTACGAGAAATTTTCATTAGGCTGATAAGTCTGCGGGCCGTTTATTAAATTGATAAGGTCTCGGTTTCCGTCGCTCCCCGGGTGTCCCGCAAGTGTTTTGCACGCAATTCACGCTCAAATTTAATACGACCTAGTTGAGGAAGAGCAGAGGTAGTAACCACGAGGAGCAGCGGTTGTAAGACATATGGGCTTGAGGTCGATCGTCCGCCGGAAGCTACGACCCTCATCCAACCATCGGCCGTGCCCGCCTCGCTGCAGGCTCAATTTTTTCGTTAATAAGTGGAGATAGGACAAAATGTCTGGGAACATTTTTTTCTCCTTATCGAGTACAGGAACGACTTGTATCTCAAACTTTTTTTCTGCATCTAAAGCGGTTCTCCAATATTGCTTCAAACCACAGCAGGCCAACTACTTCGACCACTTGAAGTACGTATCGAAGTACCAGGTACTTGATGTACTGAATACTGGATAGTACTTGATGTAATGATAACTGGATAAACTTAATGTACTGAATACTGGATAGTACTTGATGTACTGAATACTGGATAGTACTTGATGTACTGAATACTGGATAGTACTTGATGTATTGAACAATGGATAGTACTTGATGTATTGAACAATGGATAGTACTTGATGTACTGAACAATGGATAGTACTGGAGTTCTGGGGCGATGCGTACTAGGAAGTATTGGATGACTGGGAAGTATTCGATCACCTCGAAGTATTTGAGTACTAAAATGGGGACTGAGTAGTATTTGAATACCAGGGAGTATACGACTACTGAAATGAGGATTGAGTAGTGTTTGAGTCGCGAAGTACTGGGTCTGAATATATCAAATACTTAAGTACATCAGTTAATTTCATCAAATATCTGCGGTATTTACCGAGCTGTGCCTCAACCAAGCCAAATAGCCAATGTCCGGAAGTGTTCCAGGCACTTAACGAAATTACTTTGACGACGATGAGCCGACGCATCGCCGTTGGAAAATGTATTAATCCGGATTTGATAACAGGGGGTCGTTGCTGAAGTATCGTTGGAGAAAAAATGCGCATCAGGTAGTTACGATCTTGTCGCTCCGAAACACGCAACAGAGTGCAACGGCGATGACGAGGATGAGGATGTGTAGCGACGACGACGGCGACGAGGTGCCACTGTGTCGGCCGCGACCCCTGCCGTTCGCCAAGCGGGGGCCGTTCTGCCTCGGGGTGTCCTGGCAACGGGAACACGAGGCGCCGCGGTATCGCGTGGTTTTGTCCGCCAAGCGCAACCCCACGCTGTCGTAGCTGATGCTGCCATTGTCCCTCAGGTTCCCTCTTATGCTCCGGCGATTCCCAAAGCGATGAAAAAAAAAATAGTCGAGGTGACACGCAATGTGCTTGCTCTCACGAGGGGTCGCGCGTGCCGGGCTCTATGGACGATAGTGGCAACAGCGAAAGAGGCAACGAGGTGCAGCACTTGGAATTTATAATGAAAAAGGATTTAAACGAAGAACTAGACTCGGCGTAGCTTAAATTCTCAGCAACCTTCTGTTGGCAAGCGTATTTTGACATTGGCGAGATATCATTAACATTGGCAAGGACCATTGACAATGGCAAGGACCATTGACATTGGCAAGGACCATTGACAGTGGCAAGGACCATTGACATTGGCAAGGAACACTACCATTGGCAAGGACCATTCCTATTGGCGAGATACCACTGACATTGGCAAGGACCATTACCATTAGCAAGGACCATTACCACGGGCAAGGACCATTACCACTGGCAAGGACCTTTACCACTGGCAAGGACCATTACCACTGGCAAGGACCATTACCACTGGCAAGGACCAATACCACTGGACCGTTACCATTGGCATGCACCGTTACCATTGGCAAGGACCATTACCATTGGCAAGGACCGTTACCATTGGCAAAGGCCATTATTATTGGCAAGGACCATTACTATTGGCAAGGACCATTACTATTGGCAAGGACCATTACTATTGGCAAGGACCATTACCATTTGCGAAATATCATCAACATGGGTAATGTACCATTATCATTAATAAAATGCCATTAGCATTGGCAAGGAAACATTATCATTGGAATATTCGACATTGGCAAAGTACCATTACCACACAGATAGTGAAATAGAACTGCAGAATAGAATTCACCTCTGAAGGTCACTTTCTGTTTATGGAAAGATACTCTTTATTTCTTCTTTTAAGAAAATGATGAAAATGTAATTCTGTCGAAATTATTATAATCGTCACATAGTCTTTTCGATGTGTGCCAAAGAAGAGCTACCCATCGTCTCGAAACTAGAAACAAATCCCCGAAAGCGGGGTCGTAATTTAATTTCGACGATTCAAGCGTATCAAAACACAATTTCCAAGTTTTGGTCCCAACGGGAATAAAGTTTCTCTCGCAGAACAGTTGATAGTTCGATAGAATTCCGATAAGTCAGGGGTGACGCAAAGTGGTTGAATCACTTCCGGTTTAACGGGTGCCGGCGGAGGAAAAGGCAAACGGCCATGAAACAAGATAACAGCCACAAACGAATAGGTCGTTCGATTTTATCCAAACGAAATAAAACTCTCCATTTACAATTTGCTTCCTTTTTCTTTTCATTTTTTGTTTTTGTTCTCGTCGTGTCGTACAATAAATTAATAACAAATACAACAACAAAGATCGAATCTCATTCGTGTTCTTCGTAAAATTTAATTTATATACAGTTTTACATTAAATCAATTAATATTATATATAGTCAATATATATCAATTGCTTTATTTTTTATTTTGTGTTTTATTAATCAATGTACAAAAAATCTTTGCGGCATACACGGTATGCAAATATTATGAATACACACGAAGGCGAGCGCCGTGGAGAAACAGCCACAATTGACGCTACGGGGGTTATTGTGCGCGATCGTCCGCCTCGCTCGCCTGCGTGTTCTCTCGACTATTAACTATACTCTCTCTGCGTCTAGGCATTTGCGATCGATCGAGTACCCCTCCCCCCCCCCCCCCTCCATCCCGCTGGCTCGGTTCTTTCCCTCGCCCGATCGACCCTACTCGTTCGAAATACGAATTAAAGACTACGCATCGAAAAACCGGAAGTCCTCAATTATTAATGATTTTTTTTTCAAATCCGATGAAATTTCATTTCAAGGTTGACCCGATAAAATTTTCTTTAACCCTTTACCCGATTCTCCGCTAACCCGAGGGACACCTTTCCCGATGCGAAAACGCGTGGGCGCGTGCGCGAGCTTTACGCGCATCATGGAAGCTCTCGGGCCAGCCTCGAGAGCCACCCCCGTCAGGCTTTTCAAAGCCTCGGAAATATCCTTTGACGATTGGAGAATTTCTATGTTTTTTTTTTTCGACGTTGAATTTAGTCGGAGCAATTAAAAATTAATTTAAGCTCGTTAGCACTTCGGCGCCAGCCGGAAGGGCGAATTTTACTTTTTTATTTTCTACGCAGGGAATATTAATTTGTTTGGGAAAAGGGTTGAAAATTTTATGGAACTCATTTTTTTTTTAAGATCCTGGTCAAGGCTTCGTGATTTTTTTTTTTTTTTTTTTTGGATTTTCCGAATATTCGATCGTAGTCATTTCTTCTTCTTTTTGCTAACAATAATGCAATCTATCATTTAATCTCAAGCATCACAGCCATTTGAATAAAAATCGAGGTACACCCCCCGCCCCCGTTTCCCTCCATCTACCGCGAAGAAATTAGCGTGAATCGCGCTCTCAATTTTCACGTCAACGGAAGAAGACTGGTTTCTTTTTTTTAATTTATTTTCTTAAATATTTTTTTTTCCATTTATTTCTATCGGAAATATCACTCTGTTTCAAATTCATATTTCAATGAAGTTTATGTCCGAACGCCCGGGGTCCGATAAGTTCAGTAACATTGGTCGTCAATTTACAAAACCGGCTATGCAATTTAAAACTACAAACGGATAGGCGCGTTTCAAATATCTTCTTTTTTTTACTCTTATCTATATTTATTATCGTACAAACTACGCCCACGCGCGACGACAATAACTCGAGCTCGAGACACTAGCGAAAACGGTGTATTGAAAAGCAGGGGGATAGTGCACGAACGTAAACATTGTATTTTATTAATACACTTTGTTATTTCTTCTTTTTTTTTTAACTTCCCTATCTTTCTTCTTTTCGAAGATGAATTTTAGTTTTTGTTTTTTTTTCTTTGACATGCCTCTCTGTGTGTATGTGTGTGTTTGTGTGTGTGTGTGATGGATCGTGTGTGAGTTGTTTTCGGGAAGCTTTGCGCGGTATCCGAGCGCCCGGATCAGATTCGCCCTCTCGCGTAATTCTCGCAGGCAAAACGAGAGCCAGGCTCGAATTCGAATGCGGGACAAAGCTTCAATCCCTCGAACCTACGCCCCCGACAAAAAATCTTATCCGAACAAATTTACATTATTGCGAATCGATATAATTAATATAATACAATACATCGAGGAATCTGTTTTCCATTTTTTTTCTTCTTTTTTTTTTCTTTTTGTACGATCTCGATCGCCTCTGAAATGCTCAAACGTGAGGATAAAGAAAGCGGTAAAATAATCGTGTCGACCCTCCGGACTCTCACTCGAGATTACAAATGGACACGTGTTTCGTGTAATTCGCTTCGGTACGAATATTTACAAGGTTTTTTTTTCTTTCTTTTTTTTGCGAACCCCGAGGAAGCCGCCGACGGAGCGAGGATCGCGCGATTTGTCTCAAAAAATCATTCGCTCATTATCGTTTCTTCGTTTCGTCCTCCGAGCACGGCTCGGCTTAATTAAAAAAAAACAAAAGAGAAAAGGTCATCGCCCGATTTCTCGCTCAATTTAAATCTCGTCTTCCTCGCCGAGCTTCGATTTTCTCAATCTGATAATCTTCTTCTTTTGTCGTCACTGGGCTGCAGCGAGCTACATTGATTTTCAGCCGTTGCTCGCCCCGTTCCGTCGACTGCGCTCTCATAGTCACTGTTATAATAACGATATTATAATGTCATATTATTATCGATAATAATAATATTAACTGCAGTCTTATAGCAGAGTCTCCGTACGATCAGAACTCTCCGATTTCTTTAACGAAGAAAAAAAAAAAAGAAAAACAACGCATTCGTTCCTAGCCCAGAAAAGCTCTTAAATAACAAATTCCCCATTTTCATCCTCGGCGATATTTTCTTCGGTCTTCCTCTTCCGGTCTCTTCATTACCAACCGTTGCCTCTTCCCCGTCCCCGAAATCCACCGCCTCCGCGAAACTGTCCGCCCCGTTTGTTACCCCTCGGTATGAACGCGCCGATGGGCGGTCCCCTGGGTCCGCGGTCCATCCACGGTGCTCTGGGTCCCCCTCGGAAGCCGCCTCTGGCCCTGAGCTGCTGTCCGCCGCCTCGCCACATTGGAAAAGTTCCGCCGGGCGCGACGGCGACGGCGGCGGCCAGGCCGGGGATGCGAGGTCGGAAATTTCCCGCAGGATTGTTAACGTCGTACTCGTATATAACAACGGGATGAAGCTCGGTGGGTTGGGGCGGTGCGGGAAGGAGAGGACCGTTAGGCAAGAGAGTTCTCTTTTTCGTCGGCGTCAGAGCCATCGATTCGTCCTCGTTATGCTGCTCGGCGAAGCTTCCGTTGGCCGCTTGCCGCTTGAGTTCGTTGACCCCGGTCGTCTTTCCGGAATTCATGAGGGCCTCGAGTTGCTCGGACAATTGTCTCGGAGGCTCGTCCGCCCTAGCTACGGAGCCTTCCTGCGACCTGTCCTCGCTTCCGGCCTCCTCCGAGTCGCCGGAGACTCCGGGAATTCCGGAAATGGCCTCGGTATTCGGGCCGGGGTTTCTCTCGCTCCTCTCGACGTCGCCGTGGCTCTCGGGTCGCAGCGCGACGGTCGAGGAGGCCGCGCTGCCGACCACGAGGTCGCTGCCCTGAAGAGGATTGCTCTTAAGCTCGACGCAGGCGGGCGACAAATTTCCTCGACGCTCCGCCTCGTCCAGGGCGCTCCTCGGATTCTTCGTGCCCTGAGCGTCCGGCTGCTGCGTCGGGACGACCGTTTCGGACAGGGACTTGGGCACGACGGGGATGTTCTCGAGATCCGGTCGGGTTATCGTTCTTCCCTCGTCGTCGAGGACTACGCAGGTCTCCGGTGGCTGGAGAAGCAACGGCGGACCGCGACTGTTGCCCATCAGATCTATCGAGGGCTTCTCCAAGAGCGGTTGCTGATCCTGGAGTCTGAGGCGTCTGTTGGGAATATTTCGGGTCGACAGCTGACTCTGCTCCTCGACGAATCTGTCGCGTCTGTTGCGGGGGAAACCTCGACCGCGGGCGCCCCGATCGTTTCTGTGGAAGATCGGGGATTCTCTGTGATGTTGATTCTGCTGTTGCTGCTGCTGCTGCTGCTGCTGGTGATGGAGATGGTGCTCGGGGATTTGATTGGCTACGGGGTACCTCCCGCGAAGAGGAGAATCGCCCATGAAATCAGGTGGGCCTGGAATTCTCGAGTGCTGCTGAGAATTTTCGTGGAAATCGTATTCCTGCTGTTGCTGTTGCTGCTGTTGTTGTTGCTGCTGTTGCTGTTGCTGCTGTTGTTGCTGCTGTTGTTGTTGCTGCTGGCGAGCTTGATGAAATTCTTGCTGCTGCTGCTGCTGCACTTGGTTCTGATGAAAGTCTTGAGGGATCGGGTGAAATTCTTGTTGCTGCTGATTCGTCACGAAGATAGGCTGCTGAGGATTTTGCCGCAGAACCGGGGCGAACTCCTGATGAAAGTCGCCACCCTGAACGCCGTGGAAGTCAGCCGGAACCCGGTGAAACTGCTGGAGGGGCGGCAGAGGCGGCGGGGGCGGCGGCCGGATCTCCTGCAGCATCGGACCACCGCGCGGCATGACGTTACCGGGCAGGGGAATCATTCGCATGTCGAGATCCTGCATAGGCTGCGGCAGCCCGCAGCGCATGTCGCGATCTTGCTGGGAACGCACGTCGACGAGGACGCGACTCTTCGGCTTGCCCTCGCCCTCCTCGTCGGACATCTCCATGTCTACGCTCTCCACTATATCGCCCTGCTGTCGTCTGAAAGTCGAACGGAAGGTGAGTATATTTTAGACCGTGTGAAAAAATATTCCTAAATTCGGATAATCGATTTAAAAAAAGTTGGATCAGTTTTATTTTGCGAATATAGGACAGCTTTTTTTGTCGCCTTGAAGAAGCTAATAGTGACATTGGAAAAAATTATTGATCAACATTGGCAACTAAAGTTTGTAATCTTAAATTAGAGGGTAAATCTTATTATATAATTATTTAAGACACTTTTCGATACCGATAGTTCTGATCGGCGCTCGTCCACACGTTGTTGTTGTTCGGCAGCGACGTTCCAGCCTCGTTGGAATTGGAGGCATTGTTCGCCGGACTTCCGGTGAGACTTATAAGATTTCTGTGATCAACGTCAGCGGCTTTGACGAGACGATGAGTGAGATGCATCTCCGCGGGCATCGGTATCGTTCTGACTCTGCAACGATTTTTAATTATTTTTTTTTAGCCACTATCTTGATCAATGTTTCGATGAATTTTTTTCTGATAATTCACCTGTGATCGACGTCCGCGTCGCTGCTCAATATCGGTGCTTGCGCATCCACGTCGTTGTACTCTATGGGAGTGTTGAAACTTGATTTTTCGTAAATAGGCGGTGACTCGGGAGTTTCCGACAGAACATCGTTCTTCCCTCCGATCGCGCTCGTCCAAGTTGCCTCGTTGCCGGACTCCCAGCGCGCTGTGTTCTCCACCGTGTCCTCCGACCAGTTTCCGCTCATGCTGTTCTTGCCAGCTGAAAATCGGATTTCTCGAAGTTTTGGACTATTCTAAATACTCTGACACTAAAACCTCGAAATTAGTAAACTTTTATATATCCTGCAGGATATATTTTGTGATTTTCGTTCGTCCCGCTCACCTTTGTCCTCCCACTTGCCGCTCTCGTTCTTCGATCCCTCGTTCGCTGACGTCCACGTGGGAAACTTGGGTGGCAATTTGTTGTAGCAGTTCTCCTCGTCGAGGAATATAGGCGGTGGCAGAGGCGGTGGTGGAAGTGGATTTATCGGACTCGCGTTTACGTTCGACGAATCGACGTAGGGCAGAGTCGTCATGTTGCTGAGGCTGTTCTGACTCGAGTACGGCGACGGCGTGTGAGATTCGCCGGCCATACCGCGGCAGAGTGGCAAGGGTGTGCTGTGAGTCATCTGATGATTATTCAGAGGTGTTCCGGGGCCGCCGATCATTCGTCCGCTCATCGGCGTGGAGTTCATCTGTCCGGCGAGGGCGCCGTAATCGGGACGCTGGGGAGATTCCGCTCTGGAGTCCACGGCGTCGAGACCCAGACCCGGTATGCCGCTGGCGTTCGGGCCGCCCTCGGTTCCAACGCTGCCCGGAAGAACGGTCTTCAGGAAATTCGATATGCTGAAGTCGTCGCTACTCGCCGCCACCTTCGACGGCCTCATGTTTATCACCTCGATCGGCATCGCCTTTGGGAGAGACGAAACATTTCTTATCAGGGCTTCACAGCTCGGTGCTTCGTTCGCGGTCACAACGTAGCTTCAATGCAGGAGGAAAACACTTTCTTTTGTAATGCATACATGAAAAATGCTACTTTACGTGCCTGTCGAGAGTGGCGTAAGTGGCGCTTTATAACCATGAGTGTAGTAACACGCCCATCGGGCCGATTTTACTTTACGCACGCTTCCCGTACTTTACGCACGTTTCTCATACTTTACGCAAGTTTCTCGTACTTCACACGCACTGGCTGTACAGCGTCAGTATCAGCAAGCACGAAAGTAGCAATTCTCCTGCATTCGTTACAAAAAATATGCCATACTCGTCCGGTATAACAAATATTATACAAAGACTGTGAAGTGCATCGTATTTCACAAACTGGGTATAATGTTAGCTTTACCACACATATCTCAAAGTCCTATTACGCATCGGAAGTGAGAGAACTTACCTCCGAAGAGTCATTGTAACCACGATTCCCATTCGTCGGAGTGTCCGATCTGTCGCTGAATAAATTTCTCTGAAAGAATAAATCGGATTGTAAAATCATCGTCGAAGTGTCGTCCTCGAGCCGTGAACAGGGAATGGTCGCCTCACCATATCGAAATCGACGTTTCCGCCCATGAAGGATGAAAAATTGTTAGTAAAGTCTGACGAGCTGTTTCCGGTCGCGAGCTCCGGCGCCGGTACCGGCATGGGATCGTAGTCGTGCCCGTAGGAATTGTACATCGAGGGAGGCGCGACGTCCATCATCATGGAATCCGTAGTCTGACTCAATATCTGTCCGTCGTCGCCCGGAAGCTCGATGTCGCTGTCCGGACTCGGCGACGGAGCGTTCACGTCCGGCGATGGAATTGGCGAGATCAACGTCGGCAGAAGCTCGTCCAATTTCTTCTTCAGATTCTTCACGCGACTACCGAAATTTCGGTAAGCCTGCAAATCGAACGAAACATCGGCAAGTGCATCAATACATACAGAGCTCATCTGGTAACTGTTCGGTAACGATAATGGTTGATGAGACGATGAAAAAAATATACATTTTCATATCGCTTCTTCAGAAAAGTTGAAAATTGAAATTTCAATATCGCTCCCTTATAAAAGTCAAAACCGCGTAAAATCTTTATGAGTCAAAGTATTTTACTATAAAATTCTAAGCACGTTTTCATTAAAATCTCGAAAAAAATGTTTTCATGAAAACAAAGCTTCCTGCACGCGGAAGCAAAGATAAAAAAATGAACCCACGTTCGTAACGATCTTCACTTCTCCCCGCTGAGTCTCGTAAAACTGATCCGCCTGTTCCAGCAGCTCGAGGACCTGTGTTCTCTCCCTTATCTCGGCTTCCAGCGCCCTGACGTAACTCTCCACGTTTCTAACGGCGCTCTCGACCTCCTTCTCCGCGTCCTCGACGTGTCGCCGGTCCTTGAGCGATGCGCACAATTCCTCGGCGTTGTCGATATCGACGTTGCTGTCCCGGAGATCCTGCAGTCTCGCGTCGGTCGCTTGCTCGAGGCTCGCGCAAGATCTCATCGTCGAGATCAGCAGAGTCGCCTGAAACTCCTCGGTCGTAACGGCCGGTTGGGGCTCGACCTTCTTCTTCGGCGCGGCCGATATCAGGCCCGACAGATCCGCGAGAAACTCCTCGTCGTAAACTTGCCGCTGATCCCATATCTTGAAGATCCGCAGAATCCTGTGCTTCACCTTCTCGTCGCGGACCATCGTCGTAGCTCGCTGCAGCGTCGTTCCCCAAGACTCGACGAACTCGAAGTTCTTTCGCTTCGAGTACTGAATCACATCGTTCGCCAAGTAGAACAACGTCAGACGATGCTCCACTTTCACTGCAAAGGAAACAGGAGTTTACAATACGGTTCCGAAAAAAATAGCGGTCGAATTGAGCCGAGGCGAAACAGACTCGGTCGGTAACGAAACCTGTAATTTATCTCTCATGGGTGTTGGAAGAATTTGAAAAAATATTCTGTACGAACGAAATCGGGAAGTCGGAAGTTTGCGAACAGTCTTCTCGTTATCGTTTATCGTTGTTTAAATTGACGAAAGGCCATGAAATTAACGGTATTCGCGGCAAATCTCGGAGCGAACAGCGCAAACCGCTCGTCGATAACGTCGGCCGGCCGAGAATCCAGCATGGAGCAAAATTATAAGTTCAAGGGCTGGAGTCAGGTCGATGGCCCTTTGCCAAGGTGTATAATTAACATAGGAATAAAACTAATATAAGGGGACACTTGTATAAAAATTATTAAGCACTGGCCATAAATCTCTTTTACTACTACTATAAGTGCAATACATTAAATAATATTAATAATATATATATAATATATAAGTAAATGCAGTATTATTAAATTTAATGTAATATAATTACATTATTATTATTATCATTTGTTCATAAATATTAAAAAAGGAAATTCCTGACGACGAAATTGCGAAAAGTTTTTACTTTATCATTTAGCTTGTTTAAATTGACAAAACACTTTGAAATGTATGATATTCTCAATGAAATTCAGACCTAACAACGCAAACCGTTATGATAAATACATTATATAATATTGAATAAAAAATAATTGAATATAATATCAAATTAAGCGTATCATTGTAATTAATTTTTAAATATTAAGTAAGTTAATTCTTGGCGATTAACTTACGATGACTTTCCAGAATTATTGTTATATCTTTAAAAAAAATAAATTATTTGACTCTTTAAGAATTGCTCTGCGATATATGGTCCACTACGGAACTTAAAAAAAAAAATTCCAGAAATAAATAAATAGCGCGATCAAGGTCGTTATCGACGGACAATATTTACCTTTTTTGAGTACTTGAAGCCAAGTGGCGACGATCTTTTTGTGGTGCTGGCGTCTCTCCAGGCACCACGTAGAGAGTCCCTGAATGGACTCCTGAGAGTCTTTGAGGGCCTGCAGCCTCCGCTCGAAGAGTTCCGTGTCGAACTCTGCGTTCGCCATCGCTCCGAACACTCTGAAACTCCTCCGCGATGACCTCCTCCTCGACGCGACCTCAATCGCGCTGTTCGCTCTTCATCGGGCGCGCGGGACCTCGCGAGGCCAAATCAACTCGGCTTACAGTCATTTTTATTCCCAACAATCTTCGCGACACAAAATCTCTTTTAACCTTAAAAAAAAAATCCACAATAAAAACGGCCTCACGTCTTCGTTTCTTCTATATTTTCTTTCGCTCTTTTAGGTTAAAACTCTTTATCGGCGTCTCGAAAAACCACTGTCATACATATATGTATGCGGGAAACGGAAAAAAAAGAAAAAAAAACGAAGTAAACGCTAACGACGCTTCTGCGATAATTTCTCGAGAGCGGATTGATCGAAGAAAAAAAAAACACACAGATTTCGTCGCCGTAGCGCGAAAAATCACTTTTGTCTTAAAGTGAATTTTTAGTTTTAAAAAAAAATGATATATGCGTCTATCGTTTATGCGAATTCGAAAAACATTCGACGATGATTGTTTGTCGGCCGGAGTGTTGAAAAAAAAATATATATATGTATAATATTGTCGGTGTTGGATTTTCACCGTCACGCCACGACGGGGGTGTGGGGGGGGGGAGGGGGGGAGCCCGCTGCCGCTGGCTCCGAATACGCCGAGAACCCGCGCGGACCTTTTTTTTTCTGTTTCCTCACTTTTGTTCGGTCGGCGATAACGAGCGCGCGAACGTTCGACAAAATCAGGAGCGAAAATTTTCCGTGTCCCTCGGTTTATCGTCGCGACTGCCGAGTCGCGGGATTGTCGTTGAATTACGTCGCGACGCGATTCGGCGTTCAATTCAACTTTAGGCCCGTTTGCCAAAAGCAAGGGTCCGCCATTTTTCCGGGGACCAAAACACACGACCGCGCAATGGCCGCATTGGCGCGAAGTTCGACGCACTTCGTCGGGATTCGGGGCTGCCACGAGAAGAGCGAAAAAAGTGGCGGGAAATTTGAATCGCTTTCCCTCGGGAGACTCTGAGAGACGAGAAATGAACGCTTCGACCGGCGATTGTATTTCATCTTGGGGTAATTATTGACATCACGAGACTCTCGACACGTCTTATCGGTTAACCATTCTCAACGGTAAGTTTACCGGTAATAATAGTGAGTGATATAATTTTGTTATTTTTGTTTTTTCTTTCATGGCTCGAGCAGCCATTTTGCGGCGATCTTCAGAGCGTTCGGGACGAATACGAATGTCAACAATTCGCTGTCTCTCGAGTTCGATTCATCATGACGTCTCAAAGTTGTTGTAAATAAACAATACATTTAATACATTTAATAAGATAAACGCAGTGTCGAACAATGACGACGCTCGGTTCGAAGGACAATACGGAAGAAACAATGAAGGATTCTGCGCGACCCGAAAAATCCGAACGGTACGACGATGTTGCGGCAAAATACGATCTCGACAAGTGCGTCGAGTGGATAAACGCACGTGGACTTGAGAGGGTTAGTTGAATTCAATTTTTTTTATCTATGACTTATCTCCATCGACTCTTCGGCTATAGGAGGATTTTTGTTTCCTCGTCGATCGTCAATGCCGAACCAATATTAATCATTATTTTCCGATACACATTTGTCAATTGCCCGAGGTTAGACGGCGGCCATTCTCTATCGCTCGTCTATCACGTACGCACTCGAATTATCATTATTTCAAATGGAAAAAAAGCAATAATAACAATAACTCCGAATTTGCACAATAATTCGTTACAATTATCATTTATTCGCTAAGGCACTTACATAATTTCCAAATCCCCAATTTTTCAAGATATTCGACTTTACTTAATTAAAAAAAAATTGGATCAAATTGTCCTTCTTTCAATATGTTCAAATTTTTTAAATGAAAGCAATGCAAAAATCATATTTCGCTATACAATTAAAATTCATTATAATTTTAATAATAATAATAACTGTAATAATAATTCAATATCACATTATGATGTTGCTATTATTATTATATAATAATTATTGTCACATAATTATTATTATTACATAATCATCATTATTGTATAATTATTGTTATTACATAATAATCATCATTATTATATAATTAGTTATTCTTATATTACAATTTTATTTTTTATTTTTTGCAGGTATGTCTTCAATTTCCGGACAGCCTGCTTGAGGATTCCGCGAGAGTCGCTCTCTACCTTCAGCATAGGCTCGAGAAAAAAGTCTACATACTCGGTGACACGACGTGCGGAAGTTGTTGCGTCGACGAGATCGCCGCGAATCACATAAAAGCCGACGGGATATTGCACTTCGGTCACGCGTGTCTGAGTCCGACGGCTCGCATGGCCGTCTTTCACGTCCTGGAACGGCGGGAGATCGACGCGGAGGCTCTGACTCGAACCTTTTCGCGATTTTTCGACGATACCGAGAGGAAAATTCTTCTCTTCTACGATGTCGCGTACGCTCACGCCATTGGTGAGCCCAAGCTTTGGATTTTTCTTGGAAAAATTCTCGATGGAAAAAATAGATCGGTAATTTTATTTTAAACATTTTTTTTGCAGAGGCGATCAACGAATCTCTGAGATCGAAATATCCTAAGCTCAGCCTTTCGACACTGTGCTGCGAGTCGAACGTTAATTTTACGAGTACGAAGGTCGAGACGAAAATATCGATATCGGGAAGATCTTGGACTCTGGAGAACGGATACAAGGTCGAGGACTACGAGGCTCTCTACATTGGGGAGAACGGCAAGACACTGGCCAGTCTGGCTCTCAGCATTCCCGCGAGATCCTGGTACCACACACTCGGCACCGAAATCGCTAAGTTCGAGCTCGTCGACAATCCGTGGCTGCGACGCCGAAGGTATCTCGTCGAGAAGCTCAAGGACGCGCGCACCGTCGGCATCGTCGTCGCTACCCTCGGTATAAAGGACTATCTCGAGGCTCTCACTTCCATAAAACGAGTCCTCAAGGACAAAAACAAAAAATCTTATATATTCAGCGTTGGAAAGCCGAATCCAGCGAAACTCGCTAACTTTCCGGAGGTCGGTACAGATTCCTGTTTTTTTTTATTTACGGAATTTAAAAAAAATGTCAAAAGCAATGTTTTTTAAGGTAATTTTTCTTCGTTCGTGGCGTAAAGTAATACCGACGACGGGTTGGCCTTCTGTTTCCTCAGGTGGACGCATTCGTAGTGATCGCTTGCCCGGAGAACGAGATCTTCGACTCCAAAGATTTCTACAAGCCCCTCCTGACGCCCTTCGAGGTCGAGCTCGCGTTCAACAGTTCCCGCGATTTCGCGACACACTACTGTCTCGACTTCAGGCAAATACTGCCCGGCGGTGCGAACTACGTGGAGTTCGAGACCTCGACGGAATCGGACGTGTCTCTGATCACCGGTGGGGTCAGAAGTTCGGATAAAGATATTTTCTCTGCGGACACGATGAGCGCGCTGAGCTGCCGAGGCTCCAACGCCGTGGCGATCGGCAAAGCCGGCGCGAGTTTTCTTCAGGAGAGATCGTGGAAGGGCGTCGAGCAGAGACTGGGTGAGGACGAGGTCAAAGCTGCGGAAAAGGGTCGGAGCGGCTTGCCGATAAATTACTCCAGCGAACCGATCTCCCGGGAATCGTGATGAGAAAAACTAGGGCATCGAAGAATTGGAAAAAAAAACAATTTATTTACGCGTAAAGTGCAATGGCGATTCAATAAAAATCGAATTACCGACATGCGTCGCTATCTCTCCGTAAATATTATTTACATCGCTCGCGGAGAGTTCGATCGAGGTCGGAACATGCATGAAGCATTTTTTACGGAATGAATCGTGAGGTTCTTGTAGAGTCGCGTCGATCACAATACTCCTTTTATCCTCAGTTCTGCCTTCGCTTCCTCGATTTGCTGAAAAAATACGAATACGATAATTAGTACGAACGCACAGAGATTTCGATCGTGCGAAAGCTCAGTTCGACAAGTTTTTTTTTTTTTTTATCTAAAAGGCAGAGTGCCTTTTGCAGCAAAGTAGAAACAGAACTACATTAAACATATATTATTTTTTTTTTTAGTTATGAAACCGAAACAATAATGAAAATTGCTGAGACAAATACCTGTACCTAATACAATATAGAAATGGCTTCTCAGGCTAGTCAGTGAGGAATTATATCTTTCCTGTTCCAGCAGTATTTTTTCAATTTTTTTTTATTTTTATGTTAGATACCTAAATCTTATATATATTTTGGAAAATATTCGTCCCAATTTTCAAGAATCCATGGGGAAGCCCTTCCAGTCTGCAAAATCCATTTCTCGACCGGAAGTGGCGTATTATCAGATGTGACGTCACTTCCGGTCGCGAAATAAGATTTCCAAACCGGACGTAACGAATTTCCGGCAAATCTTCGGAAATCCAAATTTCCAATTTCTAAATTCCATAGCGAGCCCGCGAAACCCCCGAGCCACAACTTGCTTTATTAAAAAAAAAGAAATCTGTTTACTCTCTTAAGTTCCTTGGCAGCGCCTTCGCAATCGTTGAACGTGAAGACCCTGTAGAGGACCGTCACGGCGGCATAGAGGCCAAAGAGGAACAGCAAAACGACGGGGAGCGGCAGAATAACGTTACGCCATTCCGAAACGAGTGACGATTGAATCGAGCCCGTTACTGCGGCGGTCCAAACGCCGAAGAACACGGTGGCGAATAATAACCACTCCATTAACTTCGTCATCTGCGAGAAAAAAAAAATGAAAATAATGTTTATAGAAAAATCTTACCCGAGCCGGGATATTGGTGTCCATTGATCTTTTACAGCTCTCAGCCAATTAAAAATCAGAGTTACCTCGGTTCCGGTTGCGCAGGATGCGTGTCAATCAAATATTAGAATACAACTATTCGTTCACTTGTTAGTAACGAGAATCCTCGAATTGTTTGGCAAGATCTAACCTCAGTCTCTGCATATCACAGTTTCTTATTTTTTTCCTTTTTTTCATCCACGAGCAAAAGCAAGCAAAAGTCCCTCTGGACTACGTTCGCCGAACTGCGACGCTTCAGAATCGTTCGCAGCTGCGGAATCGATCCGCGAGATGACTCCACTCGTCTCGTAAAGCCGAATCAATTTTTTATTATCGCAAAAACTTACTTTATATAAAAAACAAAAACAAAAAATATATCACTTCTAAAAATAACCTCCCATTTCGCTCGAGTCGATCCATAGAATTTATCGGACTCGTAGCAATTGCAGAACTATGCTTTATCCATTGCTCCGATAAAGACGACCGCTCGCTTACATTAAATCGCGATATTGCTTATATCTTTCATATACCGATCGAGTATTTTCACCTCCACAACGTGCACTAAATTTACCGTACACTTTTATGCGTCGGAACTTTATCTTTCTCTATATTGTTATCGCCAACAATTTTTAACAGCGAAGTAACAAGAAAAATCGTCCTAAAGCAGGAATTTAAATATTCGCGGGTACTGGAAGTGCGCGAGCGGCGCGGAGCGGCCGTTGCGAGAAGACAGTTTCTCACTTCCGGTTGTCCTTCGGCTTGCTCGGGCAACGTACGTCGTCTGTCTGTGTCGCAACACTCTCCGTGCGGGGAAAATCGTTTGTGTACTATAAACGTGACTCTCTCGGCGACGGGACAGAGACTCGATCGACGGGACACAATATCGTTGATAATTACGCGTTTTCGTTCGACCATCGTCGTCGAAACTTCGAGTGTCGTGCGGAGACAAGCAGTGGACGAAGAATTCGTCGGCATTTAAGTCGAGGCATTCCAAATCGAGGACAAAATGTCCTCGTGGATGGCAGGTGGGTGAGACGAGTCGAGTTTATCCGCCGCCCCATCAATCCCAGCTGACCGTTCGCCACAACCGTCGGGGAATAAAACCATCGTCGTCGCTCTACGCGCGCGGGAGTTGCCGATTTAAGCAGCAAAAATAAACCAGAAAAAAACGATAAAATAAAATATAAAATGCGTCCGTTAATTGCTCGCTGGGCGTTCGTCGGTTATTACAAGAAAAATCACTACTGAGACAAATCTTCGACGTCGTTGATAAATCGACGAAAAAGAAAGAAAAAGAAAAGACATTTTCTTACGACACAACTTCGTCACATTCCTTCTGGCGAGTGTAAAAAAAATAAAATAAAGCTAAATTTAGCTCGACCTACCGCCGACAAAGAGTTTCCTCGATAATATTCGATATTGGGAATTTTTTTTTGTATTTCTTTTCTTTTTTCACCTTATACGGGAGAGGATTCGTGTGATTTTTTTTCCGGATGCTAACGAGAGGTGCAAACTCAAAGTTTACGCGGCGTTAATTGGAATACCCGAGCGGAGACTCGGTCGGATGAGCGTTTCAGTGAAGGAGCGAGAGAGATAAGATATTGAGTTGATAGAGAGAGTGAGAGAGAGAGGGACAGCGAGACAGACCGAGGCGATGGAGAAGGGAGACGAAACACGGCCGTCTGTGGACGTTGACGAGAACGGTCTTCTTCGAGGTAAATCGGAGGAGGATGAAACCGAATCGACGCAGGAGCACTACGGATGTGCACACTACAAAAGAAAATCGAAATTTGTGGTGAGAAATACGTTTTAGACTAAATATATTCAAAAAAAAATATATATGTATTTATATATGTGACTTTTCCCCCACCCCACTTACACGACTCGAAGACGACGAAAAATTAAGAAAAATTCACTCACCCACATTCCGGACGTTTATTTATTATTATTATTATTATTATTATTATCATCGCATCGCCCGTAGCGGAAATTAAAGAAAATAATGAATACCGCGAGCTATAAACGAAACGGTGACAATCCGATAACACAAGTAATGCAACAGAAACTGTTTAAAGAGAAAACAATAGAAAAAGATACTTTTCCTTCACCCACTTACACGGCTCGAGGACGACGGCAAATTAATTACAAAAATTACCGACATTCCGGACGTTTGTTTATTTATTGTTAATCATCGTCGCATCGATCGTAACTTAAATTAAAGAACATGATTAATATCGCGAGCTGTAGACGAAACGGTGACAATCCGATAACACAAATAATACAACAAAAAATTCCTCGAAGAGAAAGAAAAAATAATTAAAAAAAAGGTAATTTTTTTTTTTAAATGTACTCACCGACATTCTGGATTTTACTTATTTATTTATTATTATCATCGTCGCATCGCGCGGAACGGAAATCACAGAAAATCATTAATACTTATCGCGAGCCATAAACGAAACGGTCGCAATCCGATAACACGAGTAAAGCAACGAAAATCGTGTTTTCAATCGTTCATCCATGGCATTAAAAAAATCAATAATTCACACCTATGAAACTCGAAAAAGTTGACTCACATTTTTATCAATTTTTTCAAAAAATTCGTCTAAAAATTTCAACGTTCCCTCACCCTCTTACACGGCTCAAGAACGACGAAAGATTAATAAAAATGTACTCAGTAAATTTCGGTAAATTGACTGAAGTCACCGACATTCCGGACGTTTATTTATTTATTATAAATCATCGTCTCCTCGCTCGTAACGGAAATTAAAGGAAATAATCAATATGTGCAAAGCTATAAACGAAACTTCCTCAATCTGATAACACAATTAACGCAACGAAAATTGTGTTCCAAAAATCGTTCGTCGATGGTTATTGCGAATCCACGAGCGTGTCTCAAACTCGAAAAAGTGAGCTCGAATTAATTTTCGTTAATTATTCACAAAAATAAAAAATAAAAAAAAATCAAAAACCGATGCAAAAAAAGCTGCTCGAAGAGAAAAACGTCGTGAGTAATTCAAACATTGCGCGGATTACTCTAATGTACGAGACGACGACCCATTGATTGATCGATTACTCCCGGTCCCCGAGTTCCAGCGCGATCGAAGGTCGCGCGGTTTGAGTGATCAGCTGGCTCATTTCTTTCTTCGTTCCGGGCGACTCGGCAATCCCGCTGTGGACTCGTCATTATCGTTCGTCAATTATTCGTCGGGAATCTCGTCGTCGTGGTGTTTATCGAACAAACACGAGAGAACGGGGCGAATAGCAACGATTGCCACGATAGACAGGCGTGCAGACGGCGGGCAAAGATAACGGAATGCGTTTTAGGGCTGGCTTGCCCCAGTGCACGTGAACGCGAACGGGCGTCGCGACGGCTTCGTGCATGCGCGCGCTAACTCCCGGTAAAAAAAATCAATAAAATTCTTCACGCTGCCTGCCGGCCCGCGAAAAAGTTAATAATAACGCCCGACTCTAGCTCCGTCCACGGTGCCTCGAACTTTTCCTTCCATTCCACGTGGCGGATGCAGAAATATATATATATATATATATATACTATATATATAAATATACCACGATAATCGGATTGATCGAATGAACCTTTGATCACTTCGATGCGTTTCAGGTCATCAGTTTTTTAGTGGTAGAACCCATTATTATTTTTTTTTAATTAATAATAAATAATAATAACATAATTAATCGTTATTATATCAATACATTAACAATCGAATTTATTAATAATTAATTATATTAATGATTGTATTGTTAACAATAACATTATTATTAATTTATTATAATTTATTGTTGATGTTATTATGATGATTATTATTGACCTATTATAAATGTTAATTTTCAATTTTTATTGATTGCAGACGCCCTGTTGCAACAAGGTCTACACCTGTCGTTTCTGTCACGACGAGCAAGAGACGCACACGGTCAACAGGAAGGAGGTGACAGAATTAATATGCGTGCTGTGCGACACTCGTCAGCCGGTCCAGGCGACTTGCCAGAATTGTCACTGTCGGTTCGGCAAGTACACTTGCCTCGAGTGCAATCTCTTCGACGACGACGACAAGAATCAGTACCACTGCGACGGCTGCGGTATATGCCGAGTCGGCGGACGGGACAGATTTTTCCATTGCGCGACGTGCAACATGTGTCTGCCCGTTCAGCTTCAAAACGGACACAAGGTGCGAAAAATTTGAAAAATTCATTAATTTTTAATTAAGTTGCATAGCATATTTTTTACTTAAAGATTTTTTTTTTGCAGTGCGTGGAAAATGTTTCACACGCGAATTGTCCGGTTTGCCTGGAGGACATTCACACGAGTCGTATTCCTTGCCACATCCCCGACTGCGGGCATTTGTTGCACCGCACATGCTTCGAGGAGCTCCTCCACTCGGGCCACTACGCCTGCCCCACGTGTCAGGTCTCCCTCCTCGACATGACCGAACTCTGGAGATTTCTAGACAAGGAGGTGTCCCTCACGCCCATGCCTCCCGAGTACAAGGACTACAAGGCCGAAATACTGTGCAAGGACTGCCACAAGGAGTCGACCGTTAAGTTTCACGTCGTTGGGCTAAAGTGTCTCAACTGCGGAAGCTACAACACGTGCAGGATCAAGGGATCTCCTTGTCCCGGTAAACAGACCAATTCACACTTTTTTCTACCCGATAATTAAATTTGACAATACCGATAATAATAATAATCATGGTTATTATTATTATGTAGATCTCCTTGTCCCTGTGAACAGACCAATTCACACTTTTTTTACCCGATAATTAAATTAGACAATATCGATTATTTTTATTATTATTATTTATTAGTGTGTTTCTCAAAGAGGAAATTTTTATTTATTTTTCTTCACACTCTTTTAAAGCACAGATTTCGAACTCAAATTGAACCTCACGAAAGATGGTCCTTAACAAAAAAAATCCTAAGAGGTGCCGCATTCAACTTTAGTACACAAGAAAAATTCGAGCGAGGTTCAATTTGAGATTAAAATCTGTACTTTAAAAGTGTGGGAGGAAAAATAAGAAATGACCTTTCTGAGAAACACCCTGTTATTTATATTATTAACCATTTTTATCCGCTCTGAACATAAATGTGTACTTTACAGATCCAGATTCGTTGGACGTTGCTGCAGGCGGAAGCAGTACGGGTGACCAGGAGCAGTCCGAGGAGCAAAGTTCGGAGTAACGATGAAACATAAACGGAAAAAAATTAATAAAAGACGAAACGAAAGAAGACAGATCTAAATGGGGGTCTCGTCCGAGCCGGAAGGCAGTAATGGAGGCAGTGCCATCGTAATTCGACAGCTTCGTACGAAACGGAAGAATGCAGGCGAAGGAAACGAGGCCGTGCCTACGCCGTCTTTTCCCACTCCCCGCCCTCCCCATGTGCCCCCGCACCGTCGAAAGAAAATTTAGAAAATTTGTACATTTTTTCAACGTTGCAACTAACCCTTTCGTCACGCGGAAGAAGTCGATTTTTCCTCGATAAATTGCGGTCGATCGTGCGTCTCCGTGGCCCGCCACACGCGACACGCACCTTCCCGCGAGCAACAATCCTTCAACCTAGATGAAATTTAGTTATTAATTGTCACGATTCTTTGTTTTTTTTTTTTCCTTTCGTCGACAGCTAACAACGATCGTTGTTTGAATCGCATTGATTTGTAATTAGTACAAATCGCTCGGTGTGCCGCAATCATAAGCGCCGTCACGAAAAACGAAATTTATCCTGTAGTTTGATATCTCACTCGTATTGCAATGTTGTTAAAAAAAAGAAATGAACATCACAAACTGAAGTGATAAAAGGAATTAATTCTCACCGATAGCCGATCGAACTTTGTTGACCGTAGAATATTTGTCGGTTATTTTTTTTCTACCGTACTTTGCGACAAGAAAAATTAATCACTCCGTAGAAAAAGTTAATCACTCCTAATTTTTAATTAATTGTCGAATCGATCGGATCCGATCGCGTTTTCGTATTTAAACAAACAAAGTGTGTGCAATCTGCAGCGAGGATTAAATCATTGATTTGAGGTTCAACCCCTTTTTTTCTTCGATGTGTTAGCAGGAGTCACGCATTTATCGCAGAGACGAAATTTAGGGCATATCAGAGCGCATTTACGCGGTCGATATTTTTTTTCGGACCATTTTTCGTTGCTCGTTTTTTTTTTCTGGAACTTTTTTTCGCGTATGACGAAAATACCCGAAAGCTACTAGTTATATTTTTATAAGACGACAAAAATTTCGCTTCGTGCCGCTATTGAGAGACACGGTGTTGTAGTTTAGCGGTGTGCAGCGGCAAAAAAAAAAACAAAAACAAAATCGTACTGGATAGTCGAATGTGTTATGTAATTCGAAACTTTTTTAAATGCGTCAATTCTCAAGTGGCTCAGGTACACGCGCTCCACGTATAATGTTTTACCTCTTTTCTCCCCGTCATTCCAGCGACTACGACACATTCCATTTTTTAATTATCTCGTAGAGAATAAATAAAAAAAAGCTCACGACAAATTTTGACCTAAGCGTTATAAATGTTAATTATTACTACGAATAAACGAATAAAAAAAACAAATGTAGGCGATAGCAGTGTACCATATTTTAATTTAAACAAAAAAAAGCGAACAAAAGACGAAAGTGTGCTGTTTTCGACCACTTTCGACGTCGATCATAATCGACGAAAATATTACCTGAAAACAAAAAATTATTCACTATTATTGAGATTAAATAAAGTTGATTAAAAAACGATTTTATTGTATAGTTTCGTGGCGGAACGACAGCTGCATTTTTTTAATACCTCACCAGGCACCAAGGCAATTTATGTAATTGACTGTAAACTTGTATTTTTTTTTGTTTTTTTGTGCGTTCTTTATTACTGAAAAAATGTAAGTTTAATACGAATTACAAAGGCTCTTTGTACGTAACGGCCGCAAATAGTGTTTTATATTAATAATATATATATAATGTTCTATCAAATAAACCGGCTATAGTTTCGTTTATTTTTTTTTTCTTCGCCCTACTCTTCGCTCGCTCTCGACCTCTCTCTTCTCGGATCTCTCCGTCGCGAATGTGTGTACAAATGAATAATAAATCGTTTGGTCTATCGTGAAACGTAACTTAAAAAAAAAAACAAAAAACAAAAAGAAAGTAAAATAAAAAAAATGAAAAATCTGACGCTCAGTCTACAAAGTTTTACCCTTTCTACAAAGCTTTGACTAATTCTTTTTTAGACCTCTTGCTGATTCGCCGACACGAATTTTTGAGGAAAATTCACTCAAATTGTTTTTTTTTCGACGTTTCGTCTTTGACGCGACAACCGCGTGCTTTTTTTTATGACGAGACGGCAAAGCGAACACATTTAAACATCGCGGTATCTCGTTCACCGCGTGCTCTCTCCGACTAGTTTGATATTTTTTAGATTGTAATTCTTGAAGATCCTCTGGTAAACTCTTCGGCACTCCGGGGGTGTCTTCAGAAATTAAGGGAACGAGGACGCAGCGGCGCGTGACCGTTCGCGCTGAGGTAACGACGTGCCGCCTTTGTCATCTCCTGCTGATCCTCGGTTAGGCCGCAGGCGACCATCGTCCATTGAGCTTCCAATTGTAGCTAAAAAAGAATTGCGTTAGATATAATGCATCGGACATAGAACAGTTTAGAATCTTTCTGTTCTCATATCGACGATTCAATTATTCTACATCTCATACTGATGATTGAATTATTACAATTCTTATATTGACGACTCAATTATTCCAATAGTCAAGTTCCCGGTTACTTCAATTTTAAGTTGCGACTCATTTCTGTAAAATCTCTCAGTTTTTAGCAATTCAAAGCCGAAGCTTTTTTCGAGATGAAAAAAATTTTATATTCTTTACCGCTAGGAAACTGAATTTTTGCAAAACGTGAAATACGTTAAGTTAACTCCAAAAGTGAAGAGAATAAAAAATCGGTTACTGTTGCAATCGCAAAGTCGGATAGGATTGAACCAAAGAGACAAAAAAGGGGTGAAATAAAATCGGGGATAAAATAAAACTCACCTTGGGACGTTTCGGCGGCCTGATAAGCAGAGGACTGGTCAGATTACAGGGGCTGTCGAAAGCTTCGAAGGTGATAGCCCGCTTGGCATTGGGCTTCCGTTGAATGGACTCTAACTCGTGGGATGTCTGGAAAGGAGATAGACACACTAGCTACAGCCGGCAAGTATACATTCCTCTCATTTCCATTTCTTTTTTTTTTATCTCGCTGCTTCAGCTTTTGCCTCAACAGTACGAGTGTAGAGTGAAGAAAATAAGAGTTTAAAAAAAAAAATTTCATTTGGTGCGTGTAGATAAATAAAAAATTGACATTTGCGTCTTCCTTCCAAGAGGAAAAATAAGCGGAAGACGGTCGAGGGAGAAGAAAGGGCTTTTTTTCTCGATTTCATCGATGCAGACCGGCGATTTTTTTTTCTGCGATGACTAGGTCATAAAAAGGTGGGGTGAGCCTCTGTATCGAGTATTTGGTGTATCGTCGACCGAGTCGTATTTTTTTTCTCTTTAATCATCATTTCAGTAGTACGTCCTGCACGCGGCGAATAATCTTTGGGCTTTCTCTCTTTTTTTTCTCGTTCAGCTTTTTTTCAAGCTCTCGATGGGGTTTGGGCGGGAGAGACGGGGAGGAAGCTTTGGTGCGGCTGGGAGTGAGGGATTTGAGGTACTTTGGTACGCTAGGCCAGGCCTTTTACAATAATCGAACGTATACGAAAACAAAAGTTAATTAATTACAAAAAAAAAAAAAAAAACGGGATGGCGCCAACGAATGGTGTTAATTCTCGCGGTAAACCACACGCGACGAAAACCCCCAACGTAACGAAACAAAACAAACGCATAAATAATATAAATATGTTAACTTTTTTTTGTCTTAAAGAAACAAAAATTCTTACGTTCAAACGTTCGTCGCTCGCGAAAAATGAAAAAAAAAGATCTTTGTTAATAATTTAAGTACGAGTATAATATTTTTCTGGAAAACTCGCAAGTCACCAGGGTCTTGGACACGAATTAACTTAATAATATAAAATTAATAAGTTTTTTACATTAGAAAATGCTAAACGAGATTCGTGAGCCATTCTCGATAGTTTGTCTGTTTTTTTTAGTCAATAATTCAATAAATTAATTTGTCGCGTATCTCTTCAATCATTTTATAAATAATTAACAGGGGGACGACAGGGTGGATGAGGATTAAATAATAATAATAATAATAATAATAATAATATTAAATAAGGATCGTTAGAATGAGTTAATATGTTACATTAATAGATCTCGGAGGGAGAATCTTAAACATCGCGTCACTTTTTTTTAGTCTGTTGACGATTACGCAATGATTTTTTTTTTTCACGATTAAACGAGCTCGCACTTTATCGTCTCAGTGCTGACTCGAGTGGGCGTTAAAAAAGAAAAGGGGGGGAGGGTAAGTACGATGATTTACGAAGTGAAGTGATGTACGAAGGTGTTAGAAAACAAGTATAGCATAGTATAGATGGAGTAGTTAATAGACAAGAGATAAGATGGCCGGCTAGCGTGTCTACAGGCGATTGGTGCGTGAATAAAACCAGGAGAGGGCGGGTTGCGATTGACTTTGGACCGTTTGATTCTGACATTGGATTTGGGACTCTACCTTCAACGGGCTCGGCCCTCCCGTCGTTAGGAAGCTATCCTCCAGTGCCATCGATGCCGGCGAAAATAACACGGAGGTGTCCAGACTTTTACTCTGCAAATTAATTTGAAAAAAATGATAATAAATAAATAAATAAAAAATTGTAATTTTTGTTTTCAATTTTTGACGATCGGTATTTCGAAGCTAAGCTTACCGGTGTCTCAACGGCGAAGCTCATGTCCGAGCTGTCGTGAGAGTTCGCCCAAGCTTGGCAGAGGGCTTTCCTCGCTCTCTTGCCACCCGGGGCGCTGTTCTCCTTGCCACGTCTCCTTCCAGTTCCGTAACCGGAGTCCTGGAGCATGCTGCTGCTTCCGGCGAGGCTCTCCCGGTCGGTCTCCTGTTTGATTATCTCCGTGAGTGCGTCGAGACGGCTCGGCGTCGCGGGCAGCTGCGTCGTCGCGCCGCTGCGGCGTTCGAGCTCGGCGAGGGCATTTTTGAACGGTGTTGGAGTCCTCGGCGTGTTGCCGTCGTTCTGACCTCTCCGCAGTCCAGCGGGCTGCGGCGTCGTCAGAGGTCCGGGACTTCCCTTCGGCGTGCTCGCCCTCGGCCACGAGGTTTCCGGACTGAGGCTGTTCAGGAACTGCGAGGGACTGAACGGCAATTGCTTTATCGGTGTCGAGGGCGCGGTCGAACCGCTCGCGTGCGGCTGATTGTGGTCGCAGTTGTGCATGTGATGACCGAGGATGTACTCGTTATGCGAGCCGCTGTCCGGCGTCTCGGTCCTCGAGGCCATCGCCATGGCTTGGTGAAGGGCCGCCCTGCGACGACGGAGTATCGGCGGTGGACTCGATTTTTCACGCTCGTCGTCGTCGTCGATCTCCTGCTCGAGATCGGGCATCGGCAGAAGACGAATGTCCGAACTCGCCGAACCGCTCGCCTCGGTCACGAGCTCGATGTTGAAGTATCTGTTGAGAATTTTGTTGTTATGTTAATTTTAGGATTTTCATTTTTTTTTAAATATATTTTTTAATAGAAAAATAGACTTACAGCGGTGGAACTTCGGACTTGACTTTGACGTCGACGCCTCGCCTCGGCGGCGAGTCCAGCTGGCTCGCGGTCGAACCGCCGTTCGAGCGGTCGCCGCTTATTTGGAGTAAGCTTTGGTAGCTGTTCGCGTGAGAATCCTGCTGATGCTCGCTCTGATTGTGGTGATGGTGATGATGGTGGTAATTCTGATTCTGCGGCGGTTCCCATGCTCTCGTCCAGTCCAGCTGGTCGACCTCCATGCTCCGGGAACTCATGCCGATACCGCTGTCCTCTTGCTTCACCATTACCTTCGAGAACGACGAGCCGAACTGGCCCTGGCTCGAATTCTCGTCGTGGACGAGGCGAGGCTCCTGTTTGACGATTATTCCGGAATCCGAAGCTTTTCTTCTTCCGCGACCTGCGAAAAAAAAAAAATTAAACGAACGTTCATTTCGCATTACAGTTCGAGCCTCGAGGAATGCGAGAGTTAAAAGAATTAACGGTAATGGTGCAATGGTATTAATTATATTAGTAAAAATAATTTGAAATAAAAAAAATTTCTTACCCCTCGACCCGGTTGTACGACCCTCTTCCACCTCGTACTTTCGTCTCATCGTGCTGTTCCAATGATTCTTAATGGCATTGTCGGTCCTTCCCGGCAAAAGCTTAGCGATCTTTGCCCACTGATTGCCGACGCGTCGATGTGCCTCGACGATTATACGATCCTCGGCCTCGGTCCACGCTGTCTTTTTTATTCCCGGATTCAGATGATTGTGCCATCTTTCCCTGCACTGTTTGCCGATACGTCCTTTCAAGTGTCGCGCTATGAGGGTCCACTTTTTCGGACCGTAACGCTCCACCAATTCGACGACTTTCTCGTCTTCCTGCAATGACGGACAGAAAAACGACAGGGGTCAAGTACGTTGATCGAATAATGAGAAGCGAGATAATAAGAGTAAAGGCGGGACGATATTGACTTCCTGGTTGGATGGAAAAACTGTCGGGTGTCTCAATTGTATCAAATTGGTCGATATTCGAAAGTTGAGATCATAAAAATTGTCGGTAATGCACGTCAATCAAATATTAATGGGTCACATAATTTCTGGATTCAATGCTGAAAAGATTTAAAGAAATGGCGCCGACAAGTGGGTTGTGGCGCGTCCGTAGCTAATCCCATGGATTCCAATATGGCGGCGACAAGTGGGTCGCATCATATTGGTATCTAGCGCTGCAAAGTTTAAAAAATGGCGGCGACAAGTAGGTCACCCAATCTTTGTACTTAACGCTGCAAAGTTAAAAAAAATGGCATCGACAAGTGGGTCACCTAATCTCTGTACCTAACGCTGCAAAGTTAAAAAAATGGCCTCGGCGAGTGGGTCACCTAATCCTTGTACCTAACGCTGCAAAGATAAACAAATGGCGTCGACAAGTGGGTTGCATAACTTCCGCATCTAACGCCGCAGAGTTTAAAAAAATTGCGTTCTATCGTCCATACCATCCCGACAAATTACAGTCCTCGACTCTCGAATGCCAACGAAAGCGTTGACTTTTTGCAGAAAATAAAATCGTCATATTGCAACCAGGAAGCAAGGGACAAGAGATGGCTCTCAATGGCGATCGAATTAAAGAAGTAAATTACAGATAAATAACGAGGCACCATAATAAGACGAGCTTCCTGGATAAGGTGCCGTCAAACTTGAGAAGTCTTCTTGTCGCATATCGGGGGCCCGGAGGACTGCACGTATCGCTAATGAATTCCGGGATGATCGAGGAAGAGCCATCGCAGCGTTGCCGGGGGAGAGAGAGGCATCGCTTTTGCGAGCGTGAGAAAAACACGGAGATAGCGGTGTTCGTGGCACTGGTGCGGGGCTCGCGGGTATGTGTTAAGAACGACGGAGGCCGGACCACCGCGGCAGTGACGACGAGGATGACCAGCGGTGAAAAGGAAAAGAAGGAAGCGAAATGCCGGACGGGGAAGGGAGGGGGGCAAAGGGGTGCGGACTGCAATTTCGTGGAACCCCTCCTTCGATGCATCCGAAAATCTCTCGGGGCGACATGCGACCGGCAAACTTTTTCGAATTCCCGTATCAACGATGGTCCAATATTTAGACGATTTTTTTTTCTTCGCCCCGTTATCTTCCTCGTTCGCTTGATAATTAATTCAAAGCGAGATCCGATTATTTTTTTTTACTGCGACTGAGGTAAAAATACGTTTCACCACTTTCGGGGGACCTCGGAGTGATGAAACTTCTTTTACTCGGCGAACCTTTTCAAAGAATCTCTTCATCAAAGATAATAATAAAAATAATTGATCAAGAAAAACAAAAAAACTGATAATTGATTGACTGATTCTTCGATATCCATTAATCAAGGATAATTGGTCCAATATTTTGACCAATTTTTTTTTTTTCTCCCCGTTATATTCTTCGTTCGCTTGATAATTGATGCAAAGCTAGTTCCTATTGGTTTTTTTAATTTACTTTTCATCACTTTCGTGGTTTTTTTTTCTTTATGTTTCACCACCTCGAAGGGTTCTTTTTTTAGGTTCTATTAAAAAATTAAATAGCCGGGAGGTGGATGCTGGGATAAACAAAGTAAAAGGCCTTGGTACTTTACGAGGCTCGAGGTTCGTATTAGTACGAGGAACACGAGCTCGGGCCTGCGGTCCGGGCTCCTCCGCGGCTCGGCTTGCCCTTGGCTGTTGCCGAGTGCGTTGCCCACTCTCCGCTCCGTGCGCAGCATCCCGCCGTTCCATCCTCTCTCGCTCGCTCGCGCGGGCTTCCCGGCCGCGGGAGACCCGTGCGAGCCAGGCTCAAGCTTTCTTATTGCATACCCCACGACCGAGTCTGGCCGCTTCGCCGAGCGAAGTTTCGAGCATGCGCTCAACTCGGCCGACCCGGACTCCCTTTAAATCACTCCTATTCGCGATAGACTTTTAGATAAGTTTTTTTAAATGAACAAAAAGTAAAGAAAAAAAAATGTTTTTCAATCTTTTGCCGACTTCGCCAAGAGCAAATAAAAATGTTAAGCGAAAATGTTCAAAATTGATCCATTTCTTTTTTTAAGGAAAAGAGTAAGATAGAAATTTGATTTTATTCCCAGCACATTGTCGACTTTGCCAAGAGCAAATAAAATTTTCAAGCGAAAATGCTCAAAGTTGATAGATTCGTTGATTTATTTTTCTTTAATAGGAAAGGAGCAAGATAGAAATTTGATTTTATTCCCAGCTCACGTCCTCGCGGCTCGTCAGCGCGCTGGGATATCCTCCCGCGGAGGAGGATAAGAGAAGAGTTCTCTCTTTCCCACGCGGCATTCCATCGAGCATCGGCGCGTCCGTTACCCGCGACTCCGACTGCATTCGAGAGAGGTTCTCTCCTCCCGCCGTACGAAAACAAAGATTCGTCGAACGAGGCGACGCAGAGGAGAGACGAGAGGATGGAAGTCGAAGAAATGTTGCGCTCCGCGGCGAATTCGGAGTGCAAGGGCGACACATCAAGTTTGATTCGCGACGTCCCCGGACACTTGCTCGAACGAAAATTGACCGGGGCTTTATTGCCCAATTTTTTCGTACCGAAAACAGCTTCCTCCTCAAATAAGAAAAAAAAGTGGAACGAATCGATAGAGTCGGAAAGACGGAGAGGAGAGTTTGTTGGCGTAGCCTCGAGGAAGCGTCGAGGTAGGACCAGCGGGACAGCCCTGCTCGTTTAGTCGGAAAATTTTCAAACGAAAACCAGTTTCGGCCGTGCCCGGCCGGCCTAATTGGTCAGGAAGGCCTTATTACGGTAGAGCGAGGGGGCAGAAACGAGATGGAAGGCCCAGGGCTCTAATGTTCGAGCCTAAGCTCCCGTGGAGTCCCGTTCGATCCGACCAGGGTGAAGGTCCTCGACGGCCCATCTGCGAAGTCCTAAAATAATTGCTTCATTTGTATTACCCGTGTCTTAGTTTTCGCTTTCGTTTAAAACCATTCCTGAGGTTCTGCCCAGGTTTTCTGCAATATCTTGACGGTTTCGATTTTGCATATATATGTATATATTTTAGTTTCCTTGAATACAATGCCAACTTCGAGGTGAAGTAGGAAGAAGTGTGTTTCACCTCTTTGGTCCATGGTCCCTTGACCAATTCCGGATTGACGACTTTGGCCCACCGCTGCTGGCACTGTACGTCGCTCCGGTCGGGAAAGTGCGCCGCGACGGAGTCCCATCTCAGTCCGGTGCCCAATTTTTCGGCGTTGCTAACCAGCTGCTTCAGCAACGAGTCCTGCGAAACGAAATAAATGGAGCATTAAATTATAATTCTTCGAGAATTCCCAAAGTTCATTTTTCTCACAATTCTTATTTTGCTTCTTTTTTATTTTCTCACCGAATAGAGAAGATTGGCGTTAAAATCGTGAAATGCCCGAAATGCAAAGGGGGCGCGAAGGGAGAAATTTTTATAGCACCTATTTTTATTGCGGTCCCTTCGGATCAGCGGTCGCCGATCCTGCGTGTATTAGGGACAGCTCGAGGGACAGAGGGACGCGCGAAGAGGCCCTACACCGATCGGCACGTGGGATCGAGGCCCGACGACTTTCCCATGGGAAACCGTATACCGTATGAACGTCGCGATACAACGCGGCCTGCTGCTCATCCCCATCTGTCGGGTATCGGGCGTTCGGGAGCAACCCTTTGCCTCACCCCTGCGTTACACTGTAGCCTCGTCGGACGGCGACGACCCTCCGCACCCTCGGACTGGACCGTGCAGGGACGCGCTCCGCGAACCCCTCGGACTATCCGATTCGACATCGCGACCCTGAGACCTTAGCGTCCAATCACAAATAAACATTCGAGTGTGCGGGAAATAAAGGCAAACTTTTTTTATCCTGTTAAAAGGATTGCGAAATTCTTTTGTGTACTCTAATAATTGCAAAATTCTTATGTGTAGTCCAATAATTGCAAAATTCTTATGTGTAGTCAAATAATCGCAAAATTTATCTCCTCAAAGAAATTGAAAAATGGATTTCATCTCCTCAAAAAAATTGCAACATTTTTTTATTGGGAATCAGGATTTTAATCATAGTTCGACGATCGGTCGACAATTTTTTTTTTTTTTTAGCATACTTTAAACACCTATCTCGCCCGTCCGGCACCCTCGAACTGCCCCCCCCCCCCCTCCCCCTCGGACTACTCGATTTGAAATCGGGACTCTGAGGCCGCTCATGAGTTACTTTTGATCAGCTCGTGAATTTTTTGGTTTTCTACCTCCTCCTTGGTCCATCGACCCTTGTTGATGTGTTTTCCCTGTGGCGCGTTACTGGACGTGACGTTCGTCCCGGCTGCGCCGTTGTTGTTCCCCGTCGCCGGTCCGCTCTGCGACGAGATGTTCGTCGTCTGATATATCGCCGAGTTCGAGTATTCACCGTCGGAGTCCTCGGCGCTGCTCGAATCATACGCCGATCTGGATCTGCAAAAAAAAAGAAAAAAAAATTAATTACAGTAAACACCGTGCTTATTACATCTATGTGCGACGGCACCTTGCAACGAGCAGAAAAAAAATCAGACTCGCAGTCTCAGCAATCGCAAAGCCGCGACGCAGACGCAAACAAGTCGTTTAATTATACTCGAGCAAACAAGCTGACGCTCGAGCCGCGGACCAACAATAAGCCTATAAATGCAGCAAGTGCAATAAAAAAAAAAAAATTCCAACCGTGCAATGTAAATATATATATATACATGTATATACTGATTCGGATAAGTTAGCGAAGCACGTGCTTCACGGCGTGACACATAATATCGCCGGGACGCTTAAACGGCTCTCGCTCTCGAGCTTACGCAACACAAACGGTTCCATTGAGCGAATCTCGGCTTCGATGCATCGCACCGTGTGCAAATTTTGCGCGTGAGCTAGGGTAACCGTTCCGAGACCTGATAATCGATGCCACTGTGTCAAGAGCACAAACTTTCGGAAGCTCGAGCGAAGAATACAATAATTTTGCGTTATCTTTCGATTTTGGAGTTGATTTCTTAAAATGGAGACGAGGTCAAAAATATCCTAAAAATTTAGATTTTCACATTGCTTCCGCACCCGGTAAGCTGCGCGAGCCAATCACAACTTTCAGAGTATTTGATTTTGATTGATTTAAAAAAAAATCTTAAAACATAAAAAAAAAAAAAAAAATGAATGGGTGAAGAAAATGGGTAAAAAATTTGGCGATTGGTGAATTGTGCAGGATGTCACGGTTCTCTTGTTCCTCTTCCTGTCTTCGCTGCTCTTTCCTGATGCTTTCTTTCCCCTTTCCATTTCTTGGTTTTTTTTTAAGTTTCTTCTTTCTTCTTTTTTTCTCGGCTTTCGACTGAGTTTGCAGCGTCGATTGGCTTCTCGGCTCTAAAATCTCTCCCCCCCTCCCCCGGATATATAACGACCGCATCCTGTTGCGGTATGCCCGAAGCCTCTGTCTCCATACCCCATCGTCTTTCTCCGATGGCCGGCCACAAGTGTTTCGCCTTCGGTTTAATTAATTTCCTGTCTCCCGGCGACAGTTACTCTTTCGAGTTTATGCGTGCCCTATGACTCTTTCCTCTCCTCCTCCGTCGCCCTCCCTGCGACCCGTACCGACAATTCTCAGGTCGAGGGAAGTCGTCCAGAAACTCATTTTTATCGTTTCCGTCGCACTCCCACTTTTCTCCTTCTTAGGACACGCAATTCAACCCTTCTATCGTGTCCATTTTTTACTCCTCCATTAACCCTTCGCTCTTACACTTATATTTTTTATAAAATAATTTTTATAAATTAAATTGAATACATTTTCATAAATTTAATTGGGTTAATTTTTATAAATTTGATTGGATCAATTTTTGTAAATTTAATTGAATTAATTTCAATGAATTGATCTGTCATGTCGAATTTTTTACGATTCCATTAACCATTTGCTATTATACTGATATTTCCTAATAATTGATATAATGTAGAAAAAATAATAATTCTGTTAACCGTAAAGAGAGGTCCGGGATGATTGAAAGGTAAATGTATAGAGACGAAAAAAAGGCGAACAACCCGAAGCCTATGGGAGTCTGACGTCAGCGGAATTCTGTTACCCGAGTCCGTGGGTAACCAGATCATCGAGCTCTGAATTACGGAGTACACACAGTGGACGTCGTTGCGTCACACGCGTAAGAGCCGAGCGCGGAGTTTAACATTGAGGCTCTTTCTTGCTCAGAATTCTCCGGTTCTCTCTGTTCGGCACCGCCGGCGGCTCCAGCGATATCGATGCAACCGTCAAAGACTTCTCGGAAGCGAGTACGACTCCCTTGGGTATATCGCTCCGCAGACTCGATGGTACTTGCGATATCCGTCCGTTCTCAACGGAGCGCCACGGCCATAAAACGAGCAATTTATTCAACGCTTTTTCATCGTCGAATTGCATTTTTTTTTAATAAAAATAAATAAAAATCGTATTTCATAGTAATACATTGGATCGAAGACACTCGTATCCGTATTTCTCAAATTTACCCCTCTGAATCTAATTAAGTAAAATCTTAATCTAATTATAATAACAAATCGGCTCGGAGACATCGCATTCTCTCTTCTAAATGTTGCCCTCTAAATTTAATTGAATAAAATCTAAATTTAATTGTTATAACAAATTTGTGCGGAGACAACGCACTCTCTTTTTTGAAATTTGGCCCTCTGAATCTAATTCAATTTAATCTAAATCTAATTATAATAACAAATTGGCTCGAAGACATCGTCTTCTCTTTTATAAAATTTAACCCTCTAAACCTAATTAAAATTTAACCCTCTAATAAACTAAATCCAAATCTGAATATAATTATAATTCATCACTATTTTCCATATAGAAAACAAAGTTTCCACGAATTAAAAAAAAAGTTGTAAATTTAAAAAAAGGTTTCTTCACGGTATTCGTGATGTAGTTATTACAGAGACGTACTAAGTGCAGGGAGTACATAGTAGTACGCTGCAAAAGGTGTATGATAAGGCTCCTATACTCCCCGGCCATCTGTGCCTGCCCTCGCACTCCCCCGGGCATATGCTTACTGCGGCATGTGCACACCTCGTCGTGGCAGTGGATATAGTGTCTCCCGTACTCATTGTTATTAGCCTCCCCCAAAGTTTGCAGCGCGGTATAGAGAGAAACAGAGAGTTCGTGCTACGGAGGTTTCAGGGGTGAATTTTTTCGTGTACCCCTCTATATCTCGCTCGAGTTTTATAACTATACATATATATATAAACGACGCGACGTCGGAGCTGCTGCGTACACGCAGCTGTCCGTGCAGGGGTCCGAGGACTCGTGAGCACGGAGGATAATGGCCGGAACAACGCACATCGATTGGATTTGCTTTATATCCCTTTTTATCCTTATTCCCTTCGGAGCTTCGTGGCTATTAATTTTTACGGCGCTCCGATTGGCTCAGCCGTTTGTTCCTAAGTCGATACATATCGATTCTCGAAATTATCGATCTTTTTTATTATATTAATTTGTCCGGTGTTCCGATTGGCTCTGCAGTTTTTCCTGATTCAACATATATCGATTCTCAAAATTATTGAATTTTTAAAAAAATCGAAACATGAATCGATTGTATTTGTTCTGGGTCTCTTTTTATCCTTATTTTCTTCGGAGCTTCGTGGGTATTAATTTTTCCAGCTTTCCAATTGGCTCGGCGATTTTTTTTCCAATTCGATATATAACGATTCTCGAAATTATCAAATTGTTGAAAAAAAAAAGAAAAGTGCGAATTAAAAAAATAGTCTTCCGGTAAAGTGTTTTTCTATATTTTTTAGAAAAACAAGTCAGCGAATAGACTAATAACGAACCAACCAGTGTATGGGTGGTTTTTTTTTCGTTACGTAAATCGCAATGCTCGGAAGCGCGTCTCCGCTCAGGGAGATCGAGTCAACGTGCCCGGCTCGGGCGCGCGAGCGAGCTGGCGAGTCTTTAAAGATCCGCAACGGTCGCGGGCATCCTTGGATTTAAATCCTGACGGCACGTGGCGTGAGATTTCCTCTCACTCGGCCCCTTCGCTTCTCCGCTCCTCCGCGTTTCTCTTCCATCTTCGGTGCGACATCTTCGGCTCTCGAGTCGCGTCCCGGCTTCTTTTTTTTCTTCACTTTTTCCTCTATTGTCTTCTTCGAGCTGTTTGAATCATTGAACAAATTAATTATTATTTAATGTTACAAAATTATTATAATTATTCTATCGCCATCATAGTTAAAAAATAATTATTTGAAAAATAAAATAACCGATATGGAAATAATAGATATGGAAGAGAATATTTTCTCCGATAGAATTTAAGTTTCGGCTCGAAACGGCAAGGAAGAAAGTGGAATGAATGAACGAAGATAAAGGAGAAAAAAAAAGGTGAGAAGAGAAGATTGAGGAAGAAAGATGAAGATAGTCTCATTCATGTCGCGAAGAGACGCCGGGCCGACTTGTCTGCCCGGTGGCTGTAAGACCTGTTTTCAATTTTTATTTACATTTTATTTTAAAGCTCCTCTCTGTCTCCCTCGCGTCTCTTTCTTCTTCGTACCCTTTCGTCGAGTCGTTCGGCGTCGATGAAACACAATATATATCTATATGGTCAATGTTATACAAGCGCGTCCGGGGGCCTTCGGCTTCGTCGCGCAGACGTATGAATGATTTAAATCTTGATCGTAACAGGCCGCCTTGTATTTTGAGTCGTCGAGGAATTCGCCGACCGTTGAGAGTGTCGGGCACAGCGTCCCGTTAAGAGACTGCACAATTTTGAGCGACAGTCTCGAGTGCGAAATATCCACGAAATTCACGCGACGTTTTTCATCTCTGGACCAGATTCATGAATTTTTTTCAATATTTTCGGAAACTGTTTTGCACTTGGAATTTCTAATTTTCTCTCACACTCCGATTTTGGCCGAACGAGTCGTTCTGTTAAAAAATGCACCATTTTGAGCGACTGTCTCGAGTGCGAAAAATCCTCAAAAATTCACTCGACATCCCTCATGTCTGGACCAGATTCACGAATTTTTAAAGATTTTTCGGAGACTGCTTTGCAGTTGAAAGTTCGCATTTACTCTCACAGGTCGAGTTAGACCGAAAAAAGAAAAAAACAGAACAAGTCGTTCCGCTAAAAATCTGCCCATTTTTGAGCGACAATCTCAAGTCCGAAAAATCCACAAAAATTCAGGCGACATCTCTCATCTCTGGACCACGTGCACAAATTTTTACAGATTTTTCGGAGACTCCTTTGCGTTAAAAAAATCGCATTTGCTCTCTCCCGCAGAGTTGGGCCGAACGAGTCGTTTTTAGAATACTTAATAAAATAAGGATCTGCCTAATGTCGCTATGCCCCGTCCCATCAACCAACCTATCCTTTTTTTATATCATATCTTAATAACAAACAATCATTTTTTAAAATAATCCCAAACTAACGAGTAAACTCGTGGATCTGCCTAATGCAACTATTCCCAGTCTAAAAATTCCCCATCCTTAAATTTCGTTTTCTTTCTCTATCTCATTGTATTCTAATGACTCCGTTGAAGAGTTTCCTGGCTCGTTATCCAGGCATCCCCGATCTACCTACGAATGACCCAGGTAAGAGGCCGCGGTGCGGCAGGTGCACCACCGCCGGAGTGCGTAGCGCCCCGGGGACAGCTGTCGCTCTAGGAGCGTGCTCCGTTCGTCGATCGCGACTTTCGAGCTCTCTATTTTAAGACGCTCCCGTGGGCTGTTTAACTCGCACCCTAAGGAAGGTTTTTCACCTTGGTATCGGGGCGAAGGAACAGCAGCGGCGGCTCGCAAGCGCGCCAGAAGGAACGCACGTCGTGGAGAGAGCAGCTGACAAACTCCCCATTGCGTTTCGACGCTTTGAAGGCGATATGCGCGAGAGGGGAGGTAGATTTCCGAGAGCAACAAAAGGTGGTGGCGCGAGCCAAACGATCCCGCATTCACGATAAAAGTCAGGCGTATCGAGTACTCGTCCAGGTACGAGGAACAAGACTGAATTTCTTCCTACGTCCCTTCGTACGAAAGTTTGAGCTACTTTTCCTTCTTCTTCAACAAGATGAAGGAAAAGTAGCTCAAACTTTCGTATGAATGGACGTAGGAAGAAATTCAGTCAAATTCAAAGTTTGAGCAATGTTCTTCTCACTAACTCAAAGTTTGAGCTATTTTTTCTTACCAGCTCAAAGTTTGAGCTATTTTTTCTTATCAGCTCAAAATTTGAGCAAGGTTGTTTTCTATCTCAAAGTTTGATCTATTTTTTTCTTAGTAGCTCCTAGTTTGAGCTTTTTGTCTTCAACCGCTCAAATTTGAGCTTTTTGTGTTGAATAGGTCAACGTTTGAGCTATTGTTTTTTTTACTAGCTTCAAGTTCGGCGGGGAAGTGAGGGTTCTTTTAAACAAGTTTGATGTTTATTATTCCTGTCCCGTCTTATTCTCCTTCTCGTTCCTCTGCTTCTTCGTCTTTAAGACGATGCGGGATTCTACCTCTTTCGATTATACCTGGCCCTTTAAATTCTCGGAACGTTCGAGCAAACGCGCGCTCGCGCGCACACACGTGGGACGCCGACGCTCTCCTCCGGGACGGTCAGCTGAGCTTTCTCTCCTCGACCTTCCCCCCTGCTGCAGATTAGAGCCTCGTCCTTCCCCCCTGCCGCCCAATTTCAAATTCCTCGTATTCTTATTCCCGTTCGCACGATACCTCTCTCTCCACCTCATCCTTCGAGCCACTTAAATTCCTGTTTTCTATCCGTCCATCCTTCGCCACCGAGAGAAACGCGCATCTCTTAACAGTCCTGCCGAATTCCTTTACAAGGCTTCACAAAGATTCGTTCTCGGTGCCGTTCCTTAATTCGGATTTTTTTTTAAATTTATATTTTAAAGAATTTATAAAAAAAATTGTAGCCCTTTTTTCGATGAGTTTATGATCCAATTGCCAAAACTCATTCGATTTTATCGACGATCTTACGTATGATGAGAGATAAAACTGATGGAAAAATGTTAAGCCGCCGAAGATGAAAGGAGACAAAATTGTACTTTATAAAAAAAATTCAAAAAATATAACTAAAATTTATCGAGAGATATCCGTGTCCCGTTCATGTCGTTTATGTGAGAAACTAAGAGTTCATTTTTCTCTTCTTAAGACATTTTTTTCCATTTCTCTCCAGCATTTTTTTTATAACGGTCCATTTTGCCCCACTCTGTAATCCCCCCCCCCCCCCCCCCCGTACAAATTTGTCACTTGGTACTCGAAGGCTGCGAATGGTAATGAATATTTTTTCAAGGACTCGAGAAAAAAAAGAAATCAAAGATTACCGCGGTTCTACGCAGGTAGCCGAGGCGGCACGGGCACGGCGGCGTGGCCGTGACACGCGCGATATTTGCATTCCTTTCGTAAACGATAGATATTCATCAGTGCCTCGCGGTTATATTCATTTAACCTCGGGAAAATAAATCTTTCTTACCCAAGGCAGATTTGCATAATGCTCGTAATTTTTAACTTGCGAACGATCGGTAAACAATCCGTAAAAAAAAAAGAAAAAACAATTCCTATTCATCGATCGAAAGTCGCTCAAAGCAATCCTCAAATTTGATCCGATCATCGGCCTCAAAATTCTTCACGCGCAATAAAATTCAGCGATAAAAAAAATAATCCAATCAGCTATCGCCATACGGCAAAACTCGAACCATGTAGTAATAATATTGTATTGATAGTATTATATTAAAAATATTATAAATTATGTCTTCAAGAAAATACTAAACAATGTTAATCGGGAATTGCTTTGCCTCGGTCGGTAAAGAAACTCCCGACTTTCCTTCCGGCAATTCCTTGCCATCTTCGAAACTTCTTTGACTCGATTATCTTTTATTTATTTTTTCAAATCCTCGACCCTGTCGCAGTGCTTCGACTGTCTCACTTTCAATCCACGACTATCGATCCTCCAAATTCTTTTTTTTCACCCCTCCTTTCGAAGGAAACTACGAGAGTTCGCAGCCATCTGCGCACGGTCGGTCTGTGTACATTATACTTCGTCCTCGTCATGCTCGTCTCCTTCGACACGCGGTTTCTGTGTGTGAGCTCCTTTCCTGAGGAAAGGACCTCCCTTATGCTCGAAGCATTATTCGCCTCGGTATGTCGGCGCACCGCCATCGGGAGTCAGTTGTTACCGGCGAGTTTACCCTCGACTTCCTTGCACCTTTTTTTTCTTTTTTTTTTTAAGGGTTTTTTTTTCATCGTCCTCTTGGCGGGCCCTTCTGCTCTTTTCTTCCTTCCTTCCGTCCTCGACGACGCAACTCCGTCTCGCAACAATAAACCCGTGCCGGGCCCGGCCACAAGCAACGTGTCACGCAGCCGTGCGTTCAACGTCACCTCCTTCGCTGCGGACTGTCCAGGATAACGAAAATTGTCCTCCCCGGATATGCCGATCGTTCGCGGAAGATTGTCGAATTTCTTCCACATTTCTTCCGGCTCCCTCGACCGCGTCGTTAGCTTCCTCGGGTGGGCAACCGGTCGTCTTCTTGTCGCCGGCTTCCCGAGGAGTCGGCGAGCCTCCGGGGCGACATGATTGTCGGGGAATTATGCCCCGACAGACCGATCGCTCGGCGATGATTACGAGCTTCTTCCTCTCTTCTCCTTCTTCTTCTTCTTCTAATTTAGCTTCCGATGGGTCGCTTCCGGTGGCTTCCATTTACCGCAATTCTTCTCCTGAAGACCTCCTGAAATAGTGTCGACACTGCAATTAATTATTCGGCAATTCAGTTTGCATTGTACTTTTTTTTTTTCATCGTTTTTTTCTGTATTTTTTTCCATTAGTTTTTTTCTTCATTTTTTCATTGTATGTTTTCATTGTATGTTTTCTGCATTTGTTCATAATTATTTTTCTTTACATTTTCATAGTGTTTTTTGGCATTTTTTTCCATTGATTTTCTTCCTCATTTTTCCATTTTTTTTTTAAACAAAACTCACCTCAGAAAGTCGCAAATGTGTAAACCTTTTTGTAATTTTTCTTCCATCGAACTTCTTTCCTCGGCAAGTTTGGCGACAGCTTTTTGGGAGCTCGACGATCCTGTTAGCTCCTCGAGTGATCTCCGGGGCGTTCGAGGGAGGAGGAGTCAGCGGGTACTCGAAGGAGAGTAGGCTCTTCGCGCACCTTCGCTAAAAATAAATCTTCCTCGAGTGCAGAATCCGCGGCGCTCTCGAGAGTCGAGTCGCGGACTCCGCAAGCGCTCCCACTTGTTCTCTGGGCTCTCTCCTCCCCTCTCTCTCTCGCGCCATTCTGCATTGCTCTTGAATGAAAAAAAGTCTTCATTCACCGGCAAGAAGCCGAGGATGGCCGGGCAAAGGGGAGGAAGACTAGCCTTCTTCAAGCTTCTCCGGTGATTCATCCCGTCGCAACTCTGTGCACGTTTCTCTGCGCAGGACTCTCACTCTCTTTTTCTGTCTTGCTGCATAATACCTTTGTGTAACTGATATAAACACCCTGTAGCCGTCCATCCATCCTCTCCTCACTCACGGTCGGCCAATCTCGTGTATGCCGCTATATATATTATATATTATATATTATATATTATATATTATATATTATATATTATATATTATATATTATATATTATATATTATATATTATATATTATATATTATATATTATATATTATATATTATATATTATATATTAGTCTTTATAAATGGTTTCTTTAAACTTTGGTCCAAGTTTACCTTTTTTACCTATAAGTAGGATTATGCGAATAGGTTTTCAATTTAATTGAATTGAATATTGAAAAACTTGAATAATTAAAAAAATTCGAATATTTCGAACCATTTTTATGGATTGTCCCAGAACGCGAAGTAAACATTTCCATTTTGCGTTTACCTTCAATCATAAAAAATAAAAAATGTTCTTTTTTACACTTCACAATGTTTTTTTGTTCCTAGAAAAACCGAGATGATAAACAAATTAATTTTTCGGACGCGGTCGAGCTGCAAAATGTGATTGCAACAAATTTAAGGGAGCTGGTGCTTTGGGATTCGTATGAGCGAACGGGATGCACTAAGAAGACATTCCGTCGAGCACCCACGCGCAATCTTTGTCTTCAGTTTTTTTTTCTCTTCCACCTACACTGTACACGATGCGCGAGGGAAGTATCGCGCGTGGGACGAGCCTCGCGATAACTTGAAACGAATACCGCAAGGTATTACACCGGGCATTATGTGTCTCCGAGCTCGCGCGATCTCTCGCGGTATTTTCCCACGCCCACCCCACGGAATTTCGACCAATTTGCAAACAAATTGATATCGCGCTCCGTGCAAATAAACGCTACCGCGTCCGCTACCTCGGACAAGATCAAGGAGAACACCCACTTTTTTTTTATTCTCTGTTTACAAACATTGCCGGAAGTGACGTCGGATCGATAAAATTCGTGACTCGAGGGAATAAATTGCCGTTAGAAAATAGTGCACTGTAAACGGTTGTTTACGAGTTATTTCCGAGTTGCGCAATTACGGAGAAAAATAAATATCGTCTTTAAGGGGACAGGAGTGAAAGAGCTCGGTGTTTCGGTCGACCCTTGGCGGGTCCCTCGAGACACTCGATACAGATTGTACACTTTGTTGTACGCGCGAGAAAGCGGGAGATGAATGGGACGACGATAAGGGGAGCCCTGAGTTTATCGAAACGCCGCATCCGGCCCTTCGGGCGGTCCACGAGACTTTTTTTTTTAGGTATTGAGAAAGAAATCTCCCATTATAATGTTCGAGCGATTAAAGAATTAGGACGTTGGTGATAATCATTCATAATATTCGAGACCAGCTTTGGCTCGATATTATTATTACATTAATATTATTTTAATATTCATTCAATTTTTCTTTTTTTCTGTTTATCTTTTTTACATTTTGGCTTTTGCTAAAGTTCACTAATTCGTTTTGTCCCAATCCGTACTACGATCCGGAAGAGATCGCTCTCAGATGTAAGTTTTTACTGTCAGAGACCGACAATAAAAACTTACATCTGACGATAAAAATTAGGAATAAACTGACAGTGTCAGTTTATTTTTAATTTTTATCGTAGTGTAATTGGGCGTGGCCAGTTTTTTATGTAAATAAATAAATGCTATATGAATGTTATTTTTCATTATATAACATTGGAGTAGTGTTTTGAAAATAACGACCGTAGAAAAAATAAAAGTAAATAAGAGGAGCTGTGGTCGTTGAGAAGAGAGTGTTCGCACATTTATTTTTTTTTTAAGGAGGCGACTTTTACAACTTCTCGTTTGGGGTTCGCAGTTGCATGCGTACCGCGAGCAATGTATATTTTCCACGTTGCACACTCGTTGCGTCGAGCATGTACGGGGAACGGCGGAGGGTCAGGGTGGAAGCCCTTGCGAGACATCTGGCCACCACCTGCCCCGATGCCCTTGCTCACTTACACTCTTCCCCGCCGATAGCGTTACTCCACCGAGGAGCCAACATACGCCTTGTATTATTAAATGTACACCGGTGCAACAGCCCCGCTTTGACAATTCTACCTGACTATCTTCAGATTGAAAAAAAAAAAAAAAAAAAAATGTAAATTAAAATCGACAATCGATTATATAATCAAAATTTAATATAACAAAGTTCTTCGAAAAATAGTAAGACCAACTCCATCAACAAAAGTATTATAATTCCAACGAACAATATTTATCCACCAAATTATATAAAATTCAATTGCATTTCTGCATTTGTGCATTAAAAAAATGGAGTATTTTTTTTTTTTTCATCGCCAGACTCAAAATTTTCGTGGTTAAAAAACACTGCTCGTCGAAATGCAAACTCGATAAAACAGCTCCGCATTTACGCTCCGTGCTATCAAAGACCCTTTCCGCCTTTGTTCCTGCGCCCATGTACACCCATGTATTATTTTCAATGGCCGAAGCCCCCTCGGCGAGTTCATCCCCCTTTTTTAGTTTAGTTACGATTCTCCCTTTCGGCGCACCTATAATATATCCGAGCCTCATCCACGTCCCCGCGAACTTCCCTTTGTTCGTTTTCTCTCCCTCTCTCTTCTATTTCTTTTTTCTTCCCAAGTTCCTTATGGCGCACGGGGAAGCAACCCTCTTCCGTGCCCGCGTTCCCATGACAAGTGCGACGGCATTTTCCGTGTGAATCTTTAATTCGATACTCCTCGGCCAGGCAAGGGAGGCCGAGCGCAGGGCGTGGGAATCGCCCGCGCGAATAAACGGGACACATCTTTTTTTTTCCTGTACGGGCATTTGCGAGGGTTGTGTGGTCAGCCAGACGATCTTCCTGCCGGCTTCCGAGCCCTCGATTATCGCTTCCGGATATAGTCCGGAGGTCGCACGTGTCGGAGAATTGAGTATATTTTTTTTTTCTTTTTTTTTTTGTGTCTTTAAACAAGTGGCTTTGACGATTTTCACATCGCTCCGTGAGAAGTTTTGTTCGATGCATTTTCGCGCTTCGCCGCTAATTCTCTCCGCAAAGAGCGGCCGATACTCACGGCAGGCTCGTATTTGCTCTGGCAGTGTTTTTTTTTTTTTTTTTTTTTTTTAAGAGACTGAGAAAAATGTACCTAAAGTACTTAGCGGAGTTCGCGAACCAGTTTTTTTATCTTTGGTTTTTGAAGATCGATTTCTGAGTTTTTTTTTTGTAGGTGCACGCGGAACAGGGCGGTCGGTAACAGAAACTGTAATCGATTTTTTTTTTTTTTTAGGGCGCCGATCATTTACGACTATTAGAATTCTTGCGTGAAGCTGAATCGATATCCGGGTTCGTGCAAGAATTTGCAGTCGGTCGTGAACGGTCTGCAATGGGGCAAAACGTAATTACAGTTTTTATTACCGGCCGAACCTCGGGCGAGTGGGCCGGAAGGGGTTTTGCCTCAACGTGATTTTATACTTTTTCGATGCTTTTATAGAGGAAACTTTGTTTTCATGATTTTTTATTATTTTTCTATATATTAATATAAACTTCATAACGTCTTCGTACTCAAAAGTAAATCGCTTTCAAAAGCTATGCAAAATCTTAAATTTTCCCATTTCCCCAGGTACTCAAAAACGATCGGCTCAGACCTGACGAGCCGAGCAATTTTCTTTCCAGCCGACGAACTTCGTCCCGTTCCAGTCTCTCGGAGCCAAAAAAAAAGAAAACAACCAGGAGCGCGAGTGCTCAGCAGATGTGTGCAATCAGGTCGATTCTTGTGTCTCCGACTTGGTTTCTTCCCCGAGGTCGAGAATAATTGCGGGAATCCCACAGGCTCGCCGAGTTGGGGTTCGAGGACTCTTGCCTCCGGTTTCTTCCTCCAGGACGAAGGGGAGCTCTCCCGCAGGAGGACGAAGCCAGACGTCCCAGGCCGGCGTCCCGGTGGCTCCGAGAAACGAAATAAAGCGGCACCCTCCTTCCTCGGCTTCTTCCACGAGCGAGGTTCCCCTTCGCGAGCCGGCCAGACGTCCCGGGCAAGGGCTGGCAACCCCTTGTCGAATTTGCAACCGGGCATTCGGAGTCTCTCTCTGCAGCTCGGCCCTCGCTTCTTCGGGGACGGGAACAGACGGGGACGCACACAGGCTGCGTCATCTCCATTGTCGATCGCCGACGACGACGACGAGCCCGGACGCGTCCGGGAGCAAACAGCTGCTATCAATTTTCGGGGCTCCTTTGAGAGGCGCGTGCCCTTCGAAGTCCGACGAGTCCCCGACGAGGGAGGGAGAGGACTATCGGACACGGCGTTCCTCGGTGGGTCATTGTCGGGGGAATGACTGACCGTTGGCCAAACAGTCTCCTTGCCGGAGGACGCGTGTTCTCCTCTTCGTCGTCGAATTCGTCGACCGGATCCGGATGATGCTTCCACATTGGAGGGCCGGCTCGAAGGAGGTCCGACCGTTAGGCGGACAATGGAAACGAAATTGCACGATGGGCTTTTTATTCTTTTTTGAGATTGGAGTCATTTTTTTTTTTTTTTTAGTCTGAAGAAAAGTTTATGTTATGGATGATGTTATATTTTGGGGATGGAAATTGGACGATGGGAAAGGTTTAGAATGGGCGATAGGAGCATTTTTTTAAAGATCTATTTTTTTAGTACCGGTGAATGGATTTCGGGTTTGGATGATGGTGGATTTTTTTTGAAGTTAACATTGGGCGATTTCAATGGTCTGAAGACAATTTGTTAAAGATCAGGGCCATTTTTAACTCCAGAGGAATTAATTTCTGCATTCGGGCGATGTTTCATATCTTGGAAGCAAAATTTGACCATTACAAAGGGCCGAAATAGCTGGTGGAATTTCTCGCTCCAGGTGCTAGAAACTTTCAGGTCCGGGCAGTGTTCCAATTTCTGGAATTAAAACTGGACCATGACAAAGGTAAAAAGTAGGCGATAGGTGAATTTTTGAAGGTCAGAACCATTTTTCACCCTGGATGAATGAAATTTCACATCCGGACGATGTTCGATTTCTTGCAGTCAAAATTGTACGATGAAAACGGCCCAATATAGACAATAGGAGAATTTTAAAAAATCAGGACCATTTTTGACTCCGTATGAATGAAATTCCACATCCGAACAATGTTCGATTTCTTGGAGTTAAAATTGTGCAATTAAAACGGCCCAAAATACTCGATAGGACAATTTTTGAAGATCAGGGCCATTTTTCACTCCAGACGAAGAGTCTTTCAGATCCGGGCAATGTTCCATTTAAAATTAAATTCCCTGAATAGAAATCGTCCTTCAATATCAATCGGAATACACAGACTCAGCGTACAATAATCGCAGGTGTAGTCGAATTACCGACTTATCCTCGACGTGGAAAGAAGCGAGCCACGAGGCTTCCTCAATGAAAGAGCAAACTCCGAACCGGTGTCATCGACTCTATCGTGGACGTGCGAAAATTTTTTCTGTCGAACCGAGAGTCGCTCGCGGAGATGAAAGAATGCCGTGTAGAACCAGCCGAGCCGAGGGACTCTCGCCTCGCTGGAGACACTTTCACGTTTTCGGGACGTGCCGAAATTTGCTCAGCGCCACATGGGAGGGCCTCGAACGCTCTAACGATCGTTCCCTAAGCTCCATACTCTTTGACTATTCCGTAAAAAAAATATGCCGAGCTCGCTCCTCGTGCCTCGTGTCCGATCGGACCTCAGTGGTTCTCCATAAAAAATAAGTAAAAAAAAAAGAATCAAAAATAGGAAAAATATCGCATCATTCACAATCGTGAATAATTCAGGAAAGGATTATTTCAATATTAATACTATAATATAATATTGTTATATAATATGTATTATATAGTATAATATTATCATTGTATTAATATTATTACATTATAATGTAATAATCAATATGAATAATTTTTTTTTTCCCGAGTGCCAAAAATGGATTTGGCGATAAAAAAAGGAAAAGGAGTGTATTTGTGATAACGTGGTAAATAATCCTTAAACGATCGGTAAGAGAAGCCGGCATCGGCCGCGAGCGAGTCCCCGGATCCGATCCTAAATTCTGACAGGTAAACGAGAGGTATGTTGCCAAACCGGATTAACGATCCTGCTCGCTCGCCTCGTGAGATTACGATAGAAATTGTGGAAGGTTTCACAGCCGAGGTTTGGGAACCAGGACTTCTGAAGCCGGCGTGCGCGCGCACACGGCAAAGCCCCCTACCAGGTGAGAAGCGGAGAGGGGGGCGCGACAAGAAAAGAGCGCACACTTGAGTCCCTCTGACTCCGAGCCGAGACCGTGGAACTCCCTGAGAATATTTTCGAGGCTTCTCTCTTCTCGATTACAATTCTTTTGTCAACCACTGCCAAAATCATTTTCTGTCAGTTCAAACATCTTCTTCAAGATACGCTCGTCATGGCTCTAAATTGCTCCTCAGTACGTTTTTGTTACTAATCAATATTTTTCATATTATTCACGATATTACATTATAATCATAATAATATTATATTGTAATTCAATATAATAATATTATGAATCATATTGTATTGTAATTCGTATACAGTCATAATAATTTTACTCAAAATTATTTTAAAAAAAATAATGACTTTAATAAAATATGAAAAAAAATGTTAATAAAAAAATTATTTATGGGTCTAAAATTGCCAACAAATTGATAGATTTTTTTTTTTTAGATCCTCGTCGGTCTCCCGCGGGTAAAAAAAATCCTTCGATGAACTGGCGCTCGGGATCTTATCCTCGAGGTTCTCGTATTACCCCGTCGAATTCGCGGCCCGCACACAAATATGTGTACAGCGTCGAGTAAGACGCCGCGCGAGAATTCGACGTCGGAGGTGGAGAAGTGCAAACAGAGAATCCGTTGCAAGTTGCACGGGTATAAAAAAAAATAGTGGGAGAATAAAGAGCGACTCGGACAGAGTACACATGCATGCGCCGGGGTTCACTCCGTCGCCGAGATAAGGCAGCATCCTTTGATATTGATATCGTAGCGGGAACTTCCGGCCTCGGAAGCCGCCCGGAGCCGCTTCGATTAATGTCTACAAGTCGGTGTTGTCGTATCGATGCTCGTAACAATAACTCATCGGCACGACTCGCAAAAATCAAAGGTCAATGCGTGTTCCTCGTCAGTAAAAAAGAAAATCTCAAATTTAATTGGTTAATTATAACGATTAATAGATAATCAATAAATCCAATCACGAAAAGCCTCCAGTCATGACTAATAATGATCAAATACAATAATCACAATTCTCAATTCGCGATCCAATTAATCATTTGATACAATGTAATTTCCAAAAAAAAGGTTCGTGTTATTGTCATTTCGAAATAACAAAATGATTATTTGTTTTTTCTCTCCGTCTATATAAGTTCTACGTCTGCGCTATTTACTCTATATAAGTTCTTCATCCTCGCCATTTAACCTATATAAGTTGTTCACCTTCACTTTACTAAATATTCAAGTATCTACCTTTGTTTTTCTACATGTAATACGTATAAAGCTGTCATCAACAACTGCGAACTGAAACACAAACTTGCTACAATTGTGTCGCCTTTCTGTGCTGCTTGGTCCTTAGGGGACAAAGAAACAGCATATTACTATTATTATTATTACTATCGTCGTCGCACGATGCAATCGTGTGCACGGCAAAAATGGACGATAAAAAAGATTAAAAAAAAAATTCTTCATGCCTCCTAATCGTTTCGGAAGGTTTTTAAAATGTAGCAAAGTGAACCTACAAATCCATTAAAAACGCAATGTACTTTTCGTTCGCACTCTCTCGAGAGAGTAAAAACGAAATTCGAACGATAGAAGTTCACGTTCATGCAGTGCTTCGTGCTTCAACCTACATATACATATACACAATATATATATATATATTGTCGTTTGTCCGTTTAAAAACTTACGCTTCAGTCGGCGGTGGGGAGTAAAACGTCGAGTGATATGTAGCTACGTCGACCGATTTGGCCGCAATGAGCAGATCGCCCGGTCTCATGTCCATCGCGTCTGCCTGTGTTTATCCTCGTCGAGAACGTTTCCTCCTGAAGAATTTTCCCTCGGCGGACTCCTCTCGATCGTGACAGAAGAAGAGTCGAGAAGACGTTTTCCCCCTCGATGCAGAAAATCCCAACGTCCGAAAGATTCCTCTCCTCTCACACTATATCCATTCTCGTTTAGCTGCAGTCGGCCTCACGGGGTTCCCCCTCTCTCCGCCCGGTTTTGTCTTATCCTATCGACGAGCAAAACACAACACCTTTCGAATATTCACTTTGCCAAACAATCGTCCGGTTAAGATATCCGACATGGCTGACGGAGATGTGTACATGTATTATCGAAAAGCAAACGACCGAAAAAAAATGTTCACTTCGAATTTGTCCGAATTAGTAGGTTTAAAAAAAAACGATAATATTCCGGGACGGCGCGGACTCGACGCTGCGCCGTTAGAGTGGCGACTCTAATGCCTGCGCCAGCGTCCCGAGCGACGCGCCACGACAACAACAATAATCCCCCCACCAAGCGGCCAGAGCTCGGGTATCGGTCGCCAGGCTTCGCTGGCCCGCACGCTTTATTACGGCTTCGCACACACACACACACACACACGCACACACACAACGGGGAATTAAAACCGAGAGCCGCGGAGACTCACGGATAAACGAATGTATCGCTCGCGTTCCAGCGACTTCCGGTCCCTTATCTTTTAATATCTTTTCTATTCCCTATAGATTTGTTTCTTTTATTCATGAAACTTTAGGAAACGTTTTTCTCGAGCGCGCGAGAGAGACCCAGAGCTGTCCGAGCACTTCCGGTAGATCGTCGATTTTTTTGGTTTCTTTTCGTAGATCCGTTCTCACGTCCTTTGCTTCCGAGGAACTGCGCCGCAACTCCGGAAGACCGGCGTTCGTTCAATTTTACACTCGACGAAAAAAAAAAACACACGTAAACAACGATTTAAAATTCTTTGTTTTTCGATTAGAAATTTTGTGATTCCAATTTTCGGGTCTCCATGATGAACCTCGATTTTTTTTTTAGCGAGGAAGAAAATTATGTCGGAGATTTTTTTGATAAATATAAAATAGAAAACGGAGAGTTGAAAGAGACGTGTGGAGAAGCGTGAGGGAGCGTCGGAGTGCTCGGCCCTCGCACGCTCGATTCGAACTAAGGGTATCGCCGACTCGGTGGAGCGACACAGCGCCGCCTCGGCTCTCCTGGCGGAGGGTCCAAAACTCGGGGGACTCTGCGACGAGAGGCTCTCTTGATAGAGAGAAGTGGGGTAGAGCCGAAGGCCCGAGAAACCCGCGGAAAGAGGGACGGACCGCGCGGCGCGCGGGCCGGGCGGGAAGCTCGGCGCAAGCCCGGCCGCAACGAGTGCGACGAGGACGGACGTCTGAATAGCAGCAGACTGCTGGTTTTTAGTACCGGCGTCCGAAGGGGAGCGTTCCCGTTCATTCGTTCGCGCGCTTTCCGTCTCTCTCGGCCCGTCCTCACGTTCTTTCGCACGCGAAAATCATTCGTGAACGAAAAAAAAAAAATATCCTTTTTTTCCAGCTACAAATTGTTTGACCTTGAAGTGCCGAGAATCCCGTACCGTGGATTTCGAGGCTCGAAAATGTTGTTAAACCTTATGGATCAAATAATTCCGGCCCGATAAGACCAGGAAATCGAGAAAAAAATACTCCCAAGAGTCATTTTTTTTTACTTAACTTTTAGATCCGCGACAAACACGATTTTTCCAAGGTCGAGCTAGTATTATATAGACCATATACTATATATTATTATTATATTAGGATCATCATTGTTATCATTGTTATCATTGTTATCATTGTTGTTATTATTGTTATTGTTATTGTTATTATTATTATTATTATTATTATTATTATTATTATTATTATTATTATTATTATTATTATTATTATTATTATTATTATTATTATTGTACGGTGTGATGACGTAATCGAGTATGTTTTCGATTTGAATTTCCGTCGGTGAGCGATGGGAGGCTACGTCGAAAAATGTCCGAGAGTTCTCGAGCTAGCGGAGGGATGATGGTGTGTGCTTGACGAAACAAACACAAAGGGGGGAGTTCCCCCAGGGCGGCGAACGCGGGGCGTTGGGGACAGAGAGAGAGAGAGCGCGCGCGCGAGTGAGATCGACGTCAATCGGCGTCAGCAGCCCACGCCGACACGCCGTTGTCCCCATGAACAGCCATGTGCACACCCGAGTCGTCTAATACGCCTCGGCACGAAACTCCTGGCTGGCCGATCGGTGCTTTTAAATTTCGAAGAACAGAACACATTTTTCTATCGGGGGATTCTTTATCAACGGGCTAAGCCATCTAGTCCGATTACACGCTCGAGCGTTGGCCAAAATATCGTACCATATGCAACGCCGCGCCGCAGGCTGTGGTGTAGAGAGAGAAAAAAACCATGGAGACCCTCCACCGTCCTTCGACCGAATGATTCATCCTATCGTCCCCCATCGGTAAAAAAAATACAATGAGCTACTATATTGCGGATTTAGAGATGAGACTCGCAAACTGGCGGGGACTCAAATTGTAAACTCTATGGAAATTAGAAACGCTAGTGTCGAATAAAAAAAAATTACATTTTTTATTTATATATATGTATTATATTTAGAGTATATAATACATATAATTTATATTGTATTATTTTATATTATGATCGTATTTTTTAATCGTGAATAAAAATAGCCTCTCCCCCACTTTTTCTATTTGAATGAAAAGAACAGGTCGTACAATAAATTAACACTATATTTATCGAGCGAAGGATGACAAACGAACCGATAGGAAGATCGAAGACGAGAATAAGCAAACTAATTATGAAACAGAGTAATTGTTTTTTAGATTTTTTTTTAAATAGCATTATCGGGCGTAAAATAAAGTAACGCTATATTTATCGAGTAAGGGATGATAAATGAACCGATAGGAGAATCGGAGACGAGAAGAAACAAACTAATTTCGAAACAGCCGCGCGCTGTTCTCTGCACTAAATTGGAAAGATTAAAACCCCCGACTTTCCATCTTTTATTTGTAACCTACATAACGCCACTATTTCCGATACGTTTCGCACACCACTTTTGTTTATTTTTTTTCCCTGGAGGATGGAAAGAGGCGTGAGATACGATGCGATATAAAAAGGACGAGAGAATAGCGGGATAAAAAATAAGAGAGCGAAGGGTCCGAGAGTGAGGATCTATCTCATTCCCTCGTTCCGACGATGCTGCCGAGACCGCGTCTCGCTTCTGTGCCATTGTTGCAACCCTGGGAACCGGTCGATTCCGACGAGCGGCGAGCTCTCGCTTTTTGAACCGCGAACAAACTCAATCCCTGCTTTTGCATTCATACTTTTTTTTTTACCGCCGCTACGTACGGATATATTCTAAGTGCACCCTCGCGACGTCTTGGCTCGTGGCCTCGATCCTAGAGTCCACGTGGGTCCACCGCGCCACCGAGCCAGACTTTATTTATAATCGCAATCCCATGAATTCACAGTGCAAGCCGCACTGCAACGGGAGCTCGTCCGAACGACCGTCGCAACGGTCTCGCGAAATAGAATCGACTCTGAGGAGGTCTCGACTTTCCATCTAGGAGGTCTCTGCATTTTTCACAACCAATCTTATGGTGGTGAAATATTGTTTTTTCTTTTGCAATGTCGATCGATCGATTTTTTCTGTCCGTTTAAGATCAATGTTTTCGAGAAAAAGAAGTCTTTCGACCGAAAATTTCGTCTCTCGCCAAGAATAAAAAAAAGCAAAAGTCTCGTACGCTGAAGTTGGAGAAAACGAAGAGTGACGTAATTGCTTTTCAAACGCTATTTCTTGTTTTTAGCCCCAATAATCGAAAGATCTTTTGCTTAATTTAAAAACTAATTTTCCCAAAAAAAAAAAATCTTGAAACGAACTTCGTTTCTCATCGACGTAAAAAAAAAAATGCAGAAGTCTCTCCCGATGGATTTAGAGGAAAACGAACGAATGCGACAATCATCGAAACTCGGATATCGAAAAATTGAATCGAATGCTCGGAGTTCGAGGATTCGATCCGCGAGGCAGCGGAGGATGTTTGGTCCGGAGGAGAGTCCGAAACGGGAGAGATAGGAAGAAAAGAAGGAGGAAGAAAACCCGGTCCCGCATTCCAGAGGAGGCCCATCCTCTCTCGCGCCTGTTGCCGAATCGCGCCGGGGCCCTTGAGGGCCCTCCCGGGTGGAACACGAGAGCTCTCCTCGTCTCTCGGGGGCCGCGGGTTTTAGTACCCGGCTCTTGGTGCACGCGTGCACGTCTGCGCGCGGAGAGGTGAACCTGCAGTTCTCTTTCATCTGCGCGCTGGCTGCGGTACTTATGTAAGAAAGAGGATCCCGGCCCGGGGCACCATAATTTCGAAGCAATTGAACCTCCGCCGTAGCACGGAGGGAGAGTACATGCACTCCCCGCTGGAGCCTCTTTGCGCTCCTCTCTGACCCCTTCCTCTTCCCCTTATGCATACCGCCGGCCCGATCGTATCCTGCGTACCTGCGAAAAACATATTTCCATTATCCTCGTGACGAACCTCTGTCATACTTAACAATATATATATATATATATTTTTTTTAACTGTAAAATTATCGAGTCCCGGTTTCTGGAGAGTCCGTGAAAAATTTTCATTGTGTAGCGTTCTGGACCGTGTGAAAACGTCCCAGTCACTGGCCGACTCACGCTCGGTCGGTAACAAAAACTGTAATTGTTTTTTTCTTTTCAAGGTTGCGAAAAATTTCAAGCGAAACGAAAATTGTCAGGCTCCGGGCGAGTAAGAGATGATGAGGGTAATGATTTTCGTTTGTCCCGGAATTTGTGGCGAGTTGGCGAAAAATTGATTACAGGTTTCGTTACCGACCGTGGTAATTCGCTTTCGGACTATTCACGCGTTTGTACTCGGGTCAACATTTTATTTTCCTCGTTTTATCGCTCGTCGAGCTACGTCTCAGTTTCTGGCCCGCTCGCGCTCGGTCGGTAACAAAAACTGTAATCCATTTTTCTCCTTTTTCTCGCGGAAACAAAAAATTTGCAGTGAAACGAAAATTGTCAGCCTCCGGGCGAGCAATCGACGATGACAGTAGTGATTTTCGTTTGCCCGGAACTTTTGACGAACCGGTGAAAAGTTGATTACAGGTTTCGTTACCGACCGTGGTAATTCGCCTCCCGACGATCCACGCGTTTAGTACTTGACTCTATATTTTCTTTTCCTCGTTTTATCGCTAGTCGAGCTACGTCTCAGTTTCTGGCCCGCTCGCGCTCGGTCGGTAACAAAAACTGTAATCCATTTTTCTTCTTTTTCTCGCGGCTACGAAAAATTTGCAGTGAAACGAAAATTGTCAGCCTCCGGGCGACCAATCGACGACGACAGTAGTGATTTTCGTTGGCCCGGAATTTTTGACGAACCGGTGAAAAGTTGATTACAGGTTTCGTTACCGACCGCGGTAATTCGCCTTGCAGCGATCCACGCGTTTCTACTCGAGCCTACATTTTCGTTTCCTCGTTTTCATCGACGGAATAAGAAAGCATAATGTCTCGAAGCTCGCGACCGTGCGTTCCAACGATGATTCGACATTGTCGCCCGCTGATGAGAGACGAGTGGAGATTAATTACCACGAGTCACCGAGACGCGGCTAATCGTGACACGGCTCTCGCGGAAACTCTCGTCCTCCTCGCCCTTTGTCGAGACACAAGTTCTTACGGAGCTTTTCGCGCACGCACACGTACGTTTGCCGGCGAGAGAACAGATGTCTGATCGTCGAAGGGGGGAACGGAGTGCAAATTAGCGAGTGCTTGTTCGCGCGTGAAAGAGCCTCGCGAGATAATTTCATCCGCAGGGGAGAACTCGTGCGCATCGATACTCGTTCCCGCCAAGGCGATAATCTTCCTTTTTTTTTGTCCGACACGTCGATGAGAGTCTGTTACTCATTGTTCTTCGCTAATCCCGAAAAGTAATAATTACAGATTAATTTTGCCTTTTTTTATTATCGGAATAAAATAATTAATTCTGACGTTTAAAAAAGTAATACATTTATTAATAATAAGACTCGAGTATTGACGATATTTACGAAATAAAATTGTTATCTTACTTGGGAAAATAATTTATAATTGTAAATCAGTTTTGCCGATTTTTATGAAAGAAATAGCTGCACACATGCTCACGTGAAGATATAGTGCACATTTATTTACTAGATGCAGATATTATAAGTTATAAACCTACTTTCTGTAAATTGAAATAATAATAATAATAATAATAATAATAGATAAAATAATGAATTCGGACATAAAAGAAAGTAATAAATTTACTACTAACAAAACTCGAGTGTTGGCTCAATCTTGAAGAAATAAAATTATTACGCGGACCGAAAGACTCGGGTAAATCCTTTGGAAATGTAAATAAGATTCTTCTAAAAAAAAAATAAGAATAATTGATGTAAAATGTATAACATTGTCAATAAATTTTCTTTACTCCCAAAATACCTCGATTGATTAAAATAAAGGAATGTAAAAAAATGTCATCGAACTTTACATGTTCACGAATACATATAATCTTTTTAACCAGCTCAGTTACTGAAAAAAAAAATGCTACATCAAGAAGTCAACACAGGATTGATCAATTCAGAGGAGCAGGTAGCGCGTCGCGAGGCGAACCGTTCGGTCATCTTTTTAAATTTCCGCGAACACAGTCAGGAAACAAAGAGGCAAGAAAAAGCCCGGGAGAACGTCAGAGGTTGCACCCCGGAGTTCCTGGAGCGCGCCTCGACATTGTGTGTTTTCGATCTAGCGGCCATTTAAATAAATCCATCACGTAAATCCACGAGGCCGGCACAGTAGTGTGTATTATACACGTGCGTATTTTTTTTTTTTTTTTTTTTTTTCTAAGCAATCGCGGGTAGCCTGTGTTATACGTGCCGGCTCCGCGTTCGTCTGCTCCGTCTTCGACAGAGAAGGCTATTCAGGCATCACACGACTGAGCCTTCTCGGAACGGGAGAACGGCGCTTCCTGCGTCGCTGAGAGAACTCCGCGAACGAAAAAGAGAAGCAGAGAATCGCAAAATTCCTGCATGCTATTACGCTCGTGTACCTAGAGGCCATCGAGGATCTACCGGCTCGCGGGACGCGAGATCGTCGTCGAGACTCGATCCCTGAAAACTTTTTTTTTTAAAGACTGTATTCTCGTATCGGTATTTATTTATTTTTTATCCCGGAGTCCAACTTTACTTTTTTTTTTTTAATTCGTGTGGCCTTTTTTTATCGTCAGTTATTTACTTATATACTTTTTTTTTTGGTCTTGAAATAGCATCTGCAATCCTCTCGCTCGCTGATAAGATTTCTTTTTTTTTTAATCCTATAACAATTTTGACCTGACTACGAGTACCTGTTTCAAGTCCTCTCTCCGGCAATCTCCTACCGTCCGTAATTTTCTTCCACACTACCTCTTTTTTTTCTCTCCTCTTATCGTCACTGTTTGCTCCAGCTTCATTATTTTCTCAGCCTACTCCACCCAAAATACCACAGACGTCCCTCAGATTAAATGCCACAACACTATCGAATCGACAAAATAAATCTCCAAAAATACCGTACACTATATAAAAAAAATAGTAAATATAATATACAGAAAACGTTAAATTTACATTACTTACATGAATTGAACATTAATGTACTTTTTTTGTTTAAAATAAAAATACGCGATATTAAAATTACAAATCTTTTGCCTAAAATTTACCAAAATGTTAATTAAAAATCAAAATTCTACTGTAAAATTACAACGGACGTGTGTTTGCAATTTCCGAAACAGTGTATGTAAAAAAGCTTCCAATACCGTTAATTTATTTCCCAACCAAATTTTTCTATAGTGCAGATTATACCCAAAAAGAAAATAAAATATTCCTCGAAAAGTTTTCGCGTGTTCCAACTTAATTTTTATTCTCAGCCCCTAAATATAAATCCAAGACCCCAAGACTGACCGAAACGAGCCGAATGATTTCGTATTTTATTTCAAAACTTACTTCAAAGCTACCGTCGATTAAAAAAAAGTTCATAAAAAATTTACGTCAACAAACTTAATGAAATAATTGTTTAATTCATGAAAAAGAAAAATTGATCCAAGAGTCCTCGCCTCGAGGTTGACTCATCGTGACCCTGTTACACGAAGTTTCGCCGTTCGGCGCGGCTCTCGTGCACGACATGCATACATTCGTCCCGTTCGTTTGCTCAGTGCTCGAAAGGCGCGTTATAATAATAAAAATTCTAGGGTAAAAGTATGCCGCTGTCGTACGGGTGGCGAAGGAACAGCAGCAGCGGCAGCAGCTGGCCGGGCCGCACCTCGCAGTCCCTTCGTCTCCTCGTCGTCCGAGTCTCGGTGATCTCTTCTCGGGCATACGCAACTCGGATATAAAGAACCCGCGCGCCCCGAGGAGCCGTGGAATTTGTGGCGGGTCGGCGCACGCGCAGTGGGCGACTCGCGGCGCTCCGCACCACGTGGGCCCGGAAAGAATTCTCTCTCTGTTTGTCCTTTCGTTCCAGCGGCAGTTTCTCGGTTGCTATGCGGGGACCGTGGCCGGGACGACGACGACGACATCGGACTGACGTCAGCCTTTCCACCACCTCCGCGCGCCCGATACACCAAGGGGCAATTTATAATATTGATAAAGTGGTGGAAGCGTTAGATTGGCGAAACTCCGTCCACGGGACGGACTCGGCTAGAGATATGTTTCCTCATCCTTTTCTCTCTTTCTGCAGGCTGCTGCTCGACGCTGCTACTGCTGCTGCTGCTGGCGTTCCCTTCCGTCGCGTCTCCTATGTGCTCGACGGGAAACGGCGCCTTGACCTATCGCTGGATTAGGCCTTCCGCTCTTAAAACGATGTGAAGGACCCTCCCTCACGCCCGACCCGCACCCGGTCGGTAATAAAAACTGTATTGCTACTTTCTTTTCTAGGGTGCTGAAAGTTTATTGTGTTGATCTTTTTTTTTTTGCTAACTTTAAGGCGAAGTGAAACAGCTGTGCGTGCGAGAGAGATGGTTGCATTTTTCAAGTTACCTTTATTCATTGGTGCTAATTTTTTGGAGAAAAAAACGCATTCGGGCCGGATGTGAAATTACGGAAAAAATTAGCACCCTTGAGAAAAGTTCATTACAGTTTTCATTACCGACCGCGATATTTTTAACTTCTTTTCTAGGTTGCTGAAAGTTTATTGTGTTGATCTTTTTTTTTTGCTAACTTTAAGGCGAAGTGAAACGCTGTGCGTGCGAGAGAGATGGTTGCATTTTTCAAGTTACCTTTATTCAATGGTGCTAATTTTTTGGAGAAAAAAATGCCCTCGGACCGGATGCGAAATTACGGAAAAAATTAGCAGCCTTGAGAAAAATTCATTACAGTTTTCATTACCGACTGCGATATTTAACTTCCCCTTAAGGTGACGTGAAACATCCTCCCTAACGCTCGACACGCACCCGGTCGGTAATAGAAACTGTAATGCTATTTTTTTTCAAGAGTGCTGAAACTTTATTGTCTAACGGAAATAGAATGTCTACCAGTTCTACACTGGGCTCCTATTTCCTTTCGCTAAAGTTTCAGCACACTTGAAAAATAATAGCATTACAGTTTTTATTACCGACCGCGGCATTTCGCATGCTCTTATAATCCAGCGTCGACGACTTCCTGTTCAATGTGCGCTATCAGCGATAAAAGTGTTGTTCTCGGTAGTCGACAATCGCACGCACTTTATGGGCGAGAGGTCTTCAAACCAAGCTTGAGGGCACCGTTTCCGACTCGCACACTGAATGTTCTTCCACGGCCTTTTTTTTTAATGCTCCGATCTACAACTTTCGGAACACGCTTTCAACTTCCCAATATCGAATTATATTTCTACCTAAAAAAAGAAGAAATAAAAACCTTTTTAAGGGCATGTACCTTGTTATGGGCCAATTACCACGGTCGGTAACAAAAACTGTAATGCTATTTTTAGGTATTCAAGGGCGCCGAAACGTTGTTGTTCGAACGATGACAAATTATCGACTTCCGGATAGAGGTCAACAACTGTTGCTACACTCTTCCAGTCCTCCAACTTTATTTTTTTCGAAATCGTTTTAACGAGCTCTTCGACACCGCGGTCATTAATCTTCGTCCTTTGGGCTCTCTCGAGGTGATCGCCGAAAGGTAAACCGGGCTTGAGCCACACGTGAAACTCGAGAGTTTCGTGGATGAAATTTTCGATTCTCCCTCTACACACACGGAGTTAGGAACGATATTCTGTTACTCGGCTGGATGATCGCCATACGCCGATCGAGTAAGAGTATACGCTCGGAGCGGAGGGCATTAGGGGGAGTGCGGGGCAAAACGGACCAGCGATCTACGTTCCAATGGGACTTTTTTACGCCCGCGAAAAATTTCATACAGGTGGTCCGTTTTGCCTCGCTCCTCCCTCGTTCATATTTTTCACCAGCCATAACCCGAATGGCCTCTCCACCTCCTCCGGAGAAAGCTGACCCTTTCGTCGTAGAAAGGGAACTCTCGGGTCCCCCTTTCGCACGGGACACACTATATCCTCCTGTTCGAGAGATACGTACATCCAATATGCAGGCCAATCTCCGGGCATGAAATTTTAGACGCGATTATGATCGATCGGCTAATCGCTTAGATTGAACCTAAAACGCTGTCGCGAAGATTTTTTTTATTAAGTTTTTTTTTTATTACCAAAAATTTCAAAATTTACGACTTTTTAGCCTGGAAGTGCCATTTTCGCACCTCTGTCATTGTAGAGGCGCTACGCTGCCGGGACTCGATATTTTTCGGCTTGTCGCCAGTGAAATCGATACGAGAGAATCTGGACGACATGTTCCATGCCGATTCGCTGAATTCGCTCCAGAACGCAAACACTCCGAATCCGCCGGTCGATCTTTCGCCTGTCTTAGTTCTCTATTTCGTAAATGGTTAAAAAAAATATAATCCAGTCGGATTTTTTCTGAAGACTAACGAATAAGAAAAATAAGAAAAATTACAATATTTAAAAAATGATCAACTTTTACTTTTAGTGATCAAATCACTAAATTTCCTTCGATTATAGAAAACTGCTCAAACCTAATCCAGCTTGTTCCTATCAAGGAACGAATAAAGAAAAAAAAGGACCAACGCGGAGTTTATATACAATTCCACCCTCTTTTCCCAAGCGTGTCTAAATTCCGCTCTAAACGCCTAGTTCTATTTCGTAAATGGTTAAAAAAAAACCATCCGGACGAATTTCTCTATAGATTCACAAATAAGAAAAATAAGAAAAATAAAAAAAAAAGAATAATGATAAACTTTTACCAAGTCACTAAATTTCCTTCGATCACCGAAAACTCTGCTTAAGCCTAATCCCGCCTGTTCCTATCGAGGAGCGGATAAAGAAAAAAAATGGACCAACGGGGAGTCGATTTACAATTCCACCCTCTGTGCCCGAGTGTTCCTCAATTCCGCTCTGAGCGCCAGCTGCACCCGGTCGGCTGCTGTCGCGCCGTAGACCGTATACATGTATAAATATCGTATTCTGCAAGACGCTCGGGCACGCTTACGATTTTTATCCAATGCCGAGTCCGGGCTCGAGTCCTCGGTTGTTTCTGCGCAGGGCGGGGGTAATGCGGGTCGGGGGACACCCTGTGCCGGTCGGGGTGGATGCCCCTGACACGCAAGCCGTGTATACGGGAATGCTTGTATCGAAGTCGGCACGGGTGCAAGCGGGCTCCTAGCGTCTGAGACACATGGGCGAAGAAAACGGCGGAGGACGAACGGGAAGCGCCGGAAAGAGCGAGAGGGAATAAACGCGCAAGGCCCATGTGTGTGTGTGTGCGTGAGCGATGGTCTTCGCGTGCCACGTGTCTCGCCACCTGTCTCACCTAGGCGCCTGATAACACAGAAACAAAAAAAAATAATAATAATAATGATGACAATCTCGAAGTGAGAAAACAATAATTCGAAAGGTTTGCGGTTTCCGTTCTATTACCAAAATTTTCGAGTCTGGTCGTCGTTGATAAAAACGCAATGGAAACATCGAATAGACTCGTTGTAGCAAAACATAAGAATAATGATAATTGAGAATAAAAATTAATTTACGATATTGGAAGGTTTTTTAGATAAACTATTTCTGAGATTTCAAACACATGTGCATTTTCGTTTAACATTTTTGGAAATTTGAGACAAAGATTTGTAATTTTGATATCTGGTATTTTTATTTTACAAAAAAAAGTTCATTTAATGTTCGATTAATGTAAGTAATGTCTGCGAGCTTTAAGTTCCAGTACATTAAATTTACAATTTAAATGTTTACAGTGCCCGTATTCAGTTACTTACAGTGATTATCAAAAGAATAGGATTTTGTGGTTTTTCCATAGTGAATATTTATCAATAATTGTCTGCTTTTTCGAGCTGCAGAAAAATCGTAAATAAAATATGTGAGAACGTAGGCTGAGGCACAATTATTTTTGTATGCGAATCCAATTATTTACAGCTATTATATGAAAAAAATGCAAAGATTGCTATTTGAGGAAGCAAAAACGACTATTTTTGCGAAGAGTGCTGCACATGTCGCAAATATTGCGCCAATACTGTTACTTTTCAAGGCGCTTGTCTATCTCGGATTAAAACGGCTATAGAAAAAAATAGACCAGGAAGTGAAGAACAGTTGAAAGTACAAAGAGCAGAATTTTCACACTGAAATGCTGTTTCGTACGGTGCTCATTGCATCGCACGCAACTTATCAAAATAAATCGTTCGGAAGTCAACGGAAAAAAAAACAGGAAAAAAAAATGGCGTCTGCGATATTTCGCGGGTAATACATCCTCGTCGTAGTGCCAACGACTTTCGACGCTCCGCAACAGGCCTCCGAGCTCACAGTCGCCGAGCGCCCGTTCGACGTATATACGAGGCTCGCGATCGTAAATTAGGCAAATGCCTTCGGGAAGAGGCCTCGCCGGCAAGTGCGTAAGGACGTGAACGACGTCGACGTAACGAGCGAAGGTCGGGGCTCGAAGAATGTCGTATCAAAAACAAACGAAAAAAAACCTCGAAGTCTCCTCGAGTCTCGAAAAAAAATAAAAATAAAAAAAATATATATATAAAACGAAAAACTCACCTGATTCTTCGAAAGTTCATAGCCTTCGTCTCACATGAGGAATCGTCGGGGCGCTCGTTCGGTCCAAGGTGTCGAAGGCTTAATTTCGCTAATCGATCGGATCGTCCCGTTTTTCCTTCGCGCTCGAATTAATGCACAAGATGGCCGCAAACAAAACTCACCCTCGTCGGACAAAAACAAGCGAGTGTAACGGCGTTGTTTAGAAACCTATTTGTAACGTTCGATACACACTTCGCGCGATTCCGCCGGGGAGAGACCGAAGCGTGAAACTCGCGATACTGGTCGGGGAGGTTTCTGAGATTTCGTCGTAATGCCGAAGAGATTGTCGCACGACGTTTGTGTTTACCTCCGTTAGACTTTGCGTGTCCTCTTGTTTACACGGTTATTCCGCCGGCGGCCTTCCGGGGACGAATCGACCTGACGTTTACGTCAGAGTGACTTTTCGCGAATGTTATCAACTCTTCCGACGTTTCTCGTCAATCGCCATCGAGGCTCCATCTCTCGGCGTAACGGCCAAGTACGCTCGAGCAACGGGAATAACGGAGGGATAGATTTTCAAACATGGATGCAAACGAGAGGAATCTAAACCGTTGGCGCCACCCCCACCACCGGCGTTCTGCACAAGACCTGTTTACGAGACCATAAAAATTTGTAGCTCTATAAAATTAGCTATACAACTTTAATTGTTTTGATCGCAATTTATGCCATTCGATTGGTGGTCGTTTGGTAGTGAATGGTAGCTTAATTAAAACATTTGGTTGTCAATCGTTTAATTACAGCAATTAAAAAAATAAATGAGGCCCAAAGTTGGCCAAACATTTTTTTTCACTTCAAATAGGGATTCAAATAAGACTCAAAGCACTAAAGGTTTTAATTTCTTATTCTTGACCACCAAACGATTCCGCATGGATTGAGTTTACCTATATGAAACAATTTGAAGAAAAATTATAATGTTCCGCCAACTTATTTATTTTTTTATTTACTGTAGTAAAACGATTGACCACTAAATGTTTTAGTTGGGCTGCCACTCACCACGAAGCGATCACCAATCGAATGATATAAATTGCAAGTTTTTAAATTAAATTTGCAAATTTGCATGGCTAATTTAATAGACGTGAAGTCTCTGTCCAGCCACGGAAACCGGTAAATAACTGGTTGAATAGCCCGGTAAATTACCGGTTACTTACCCAAGTACCAATTTTTCCGATGTTACGAAAAAGTCATCCGAATGGTATACATAAGTCCGTCCGAATGGTAACTATAAGCTATCCTATGTCCAAAAGTTAACTTTTAGACATAGGATAGCTTATAGTTACCATTCGGACGGACTTATGTATACCATTCGGATGACTTTTTCGTTACATCGGAAAAATTGCTACTTGGGTAACCGCGGCTATCTGCGCATTTTACCGAAGGCAATTTATTGTGTGTTCCAAATTCAAATTGGTGATCCCTGAGCGCCGGTTGGTAACATTGCTCGTTACTCAAACAACCGGTCGTCACCAAGTCCGTGAACGTCCCGGCATCGTCGGTCAACGTGATATCTCCCGCAACAAGATGTTTACAGCGTGATTTCCCGTGATATTTCTACAGCAAAGTAAACAATTGACGTGAAATATTGACAATAAATAGAACAACTGTCGCGTACAGTTAAAAAAATAATATAACATCGAAGAAGGAACGAATTTTTGTGCCGAAAACCACCCGCTACGTTCTTAACCTGCATCGAACATAAACACACTCGTATTTTCATCAACAAACTGGATTGCGTGATTTAAATAAAATCTTCGAACATGCGGATAACAATTTGCACGAATCTCCGATAGCTCTGCGTATGCCGGACTGTGTGGTAAGTTTCGCCCCAAATTCTTTGGTCATTAAAATGATCGTCGTAACGATTTTCAATGTTGTAAAAAAATAATTTTAATTCAACATTTCAGAGGAAGCATAGAATTTGCGAAAGTCACGAGATTGTAGACGAAAACACTTGTCGGACAGATCGAGGGTCAACATGGAGGAACAAGCGTGTCCTCGTTGCAAGACGACCAAGTACAGAAATCCGTCGTTGAAGCTTATGGTCAATATCTGCGGACATACTTTGTGCGAAAGTTGCGTCGATCTTCTGTTTTTGAAAGGTACGAAATGAAAAACGAAAATATTTTAAAAAATTGAACCAAAGTTTCAAGGCGCCAATTCCTAGTGAGAAAATACTTGTGACGCACGTCAATGAAACTAGAAATTATTTGTGGGCAATGTATGAAACATAGCATAAAACAGGTTTTTTTTCCTCATCATTTCAGTTGGATAGTCATATAGGGTAGAGCAGGGCAAAACGGATCGGTGTCCTTCATTTCAGATTACACTTTCTTTGTGTCCTGTGAAACATTTATACGAGTGGTCCGTTTTGCCCCCACTGCTTTGTTCTTTTTCTTCAATTTTTGTGAGATAATTTTTCCCATAATTTGGATTGAATAGTCATTTAGGGTAGAGCGGGGCAAAACGGATGTGTGTCCTTCGTTTCAGATTAGACTTTCTTCGTGTCCTGTGAAACATTTATACAAGTGTCCCATTTTGCCTCCACACTGCTGAGTTTTTTTTTTCTTCAATTTTCGCGATGTAATTTTTCGCCACGTCCGCGAAATCGTAAAACTTGACCCTCGGCAAAAAATCGCCGGAAAAATTATAAACAAAACAACACTTTATTGTCTTTCAGGTTCGGGAGCATGTCCAGAATGTCAGCTACCGCTGCGACGCGCGAATTTCCGAGTGCAGTTGTTCGAGGACTCGATGGTGGAGAAGGAGATCGACATTCGCAAGCGTATACTCCGAGACTTCAACAAGAAGGAGGAGGATTTCGAGAGTATCCGAGATTACAACGACTATCTCGAGGAGATCGAGAGTCTGATATACAACCTCGCCAACAACATAGACGTGATGGACACGAACCGGCGAATAGAGCAGTACAAGCGGGAGAACAAGGAGCAGATACTGAAGAACAAGATGCGCATCGGTAGAACCGAGCACGAGATCGAGGAACTCCTGGAGCTGGAGAGACAGCGCGATGAGGAGAGAAAATTGGAGCTCGCCAGAGAGGAGATAGAGACGAAGAGGGCGAAGATTCGCGAGAAGGAGGCGCTCATAGACGAGCTGATGTTCTCCGAGGGTAACGCGAAGAACATCGTCGAGACGTTCGCGACGTCGATGCAAGCCTCGAAGGAGAAGGCGAGGCTCCCACCGGCGCCGAAGGCGACGCAGTTCAGCTCGGGAATAAAATTCGGCAAGGGATCGCAGAATTACATGCCGGTGCCGAAGATAGACGAGGGCCCGGCGTACGTCTACGTGCCCATTGTACAGGAGATCGAGGGACCCTCGCCGCCGGGCTGGCGGGAGGTGCAGACGCGAGGCTACATTTCTCACGTCCGCGCAGAGAGCAAGGCCGAACGAGCCGGCGGCTTCAAATCGCAGATCGCCTGTCTTCGCGCCCTGCAGGACGCTATGGCCGGATTGTATCACAATCCTACGCAACCGATGTCCATATGACCGTAACACACGCGAGAGATTTATCGCGGATGCTCGTCGATTCCCGACCAGGCTCCGCGAAGACGCGAAGTCGCGTCGATCTCTCAGGGAGGATTCCCACTGAGTTCGTGGGAGAGGATTTTTTTTTTTTACCTTCAGCTGGCTGAAACGTGCCTACGGGGAGGAGGGAGAGATCGTCGTCTGAGAGTACAATAGGAGACATGTAAATATTAGGGATAATGGGAACGAGATGGTGTTGTTATTTTGTACAATACACGAACTACTCGAACATTGATTCTTCGATTTCTTTTTAACAAACTTTTAAATATTCTCTTTTTTTTAATAATGTATTTTTGCATGGGGAGATTGATGAGGCGAGTCGATAGCGGGCAATGTAGGGAGGGACATTGAGGCTTGTTGGCTGCTGGTGTGACATTTTTATAGCGAACCTCTGGGTATTAATGATGTCGATAGAGTAGGGACTTTCTTCTCAACGACACCGTTTCGTTCCATTATATATGCAGAGTGAGATCAAAAGAGTGCAAATTGACAAAACCTTGATTTCATTAAGAAAGTTTGTCTTATTTTTAATGAAAAAAAGTTAATGTTGATGATTATTCGGCCCGATTGGATTGGAATCCGATTTCCTTCGACCGGCAAAGTTTCAGCCTGCACGAAAAAAATAGCATTACAGTTTCTTTACCGACTGCGGTACTTGAAATGACCTTAAATGCATGTTAAATATCGCGGTCGATAATAAAAACTGTAATGCTATTTTTCAAGGGTACTGAAACTTTAGCGTTCAAGGGAATCAAGACCCCACTTTAGAATTTATTGACGCAGTGGCATTCTATTTCCATTTGACAATAAAGTTTCAGCACCCTAGAAAAAATAGCATTACAGTTTTTGTTACGGAGGGGCGGTGTTTCACATCATCTTCATCGCAGAATAGCTTGGAATCGTCGTTCTTTTAAATACTCCCTGTTTTGGTCGATGCACACCACGAGTATTACGCCAGAAAATTGAATGAGTAAAGTCCACACTTTATGTACGGAAAACCGAAAAATAAGATTGACGATTGATTTACGGTTTCAGGTTCCGAGATCGGGTCAGGAGAGATTACTGGATGTGTGGATCGACGCATGAGAAAGGGCAAAACAAACAGGACGCACCTGGGGGGGGGGGGGCGGTGGCCCCTCTGAAATACCTACGTAGTCTCGACGCGGGATATGTCATCTTTTTTTTCACGGAATAGATAAACCAACGATAGCTCTTTAAACGCTCGGGCGGGTATTACCGCGTCTCTCATTCTACCGCGGTATTATTTGCTCGGCAAACACGAGAGTCCCTAAAGTCTCCTGGACGAGGACGCCGAGCCGGTGACTTTTCCCAAGGCATACGTGTACCCCCGTCGGTGTCGAGCTGCGCTCGTCGTCGCCGGAAGTGTGGTCTTCGATGCTGTTCTCGCGAAACACAGCCTCATCTGGCATCATCTTTCTTTTAGTACCTTTCTCGAGACCACGCACAGTTTTTTTTTTATTTCTGATAGTTCAAGAATCGATTACCAAAAGCCAGTTTCGTCGACGTAAAAAATTACCAAAAATGTTCTAGTTCCATTTTTTTTTACAGTTCTGTCGAATAATACGAATATCAATGTAATCGAGGAAGCAGACTCGGAATTTTTTATTTTATACAATAGTCTACGCGGTCCTACAATATCGGACGAATAGCAAATTTTTTGGTGCAAATTTCTAATAGTTCAAGAATCGATTGCCTAAAGCCAGTTTCCTTCGTACAAAACATTATCAATACATTTTTGGTAACTTCATTTTTTTCTTTTTTAACTATTTTGCCGAATAATGAGAATATCAATACAATAGCCTCGAGGAAGCACACTCAGTATTTTTTATTTTCCACAATAGTCTACGCGGTCCAACAATATCGGATAAACAGCCTTGGGCCGTTCTCAGGCCGACGATAAGTTGGCATTGGTTCGATCCCTCGTCTCTCTCCTCCTCGGAGCGTAGTATATATCCACGGGGTACGCACGGGGTTCCTGGGCGCGGAGAGCGAGCAGCAGCGGCTCCGGCGCAGTGTTGGCGCGCGTAACGAGAAGGACCGGCATGCCCGATTAGCCACGCAGAATGAGCTATAGGGCATGTAACAATGGACTTGGTCGACGATTTACCAAGTAGCCCTTGTTGCCGGGCCTCTGTGGCTATTCTAACCAGGGAGGAGAACGAGATGAAGAACGAGAATGGGGAATGAGAGAAATTGAGAGGCCCGTTACTACCGTTCGTATGTATATACATATTATTATACCTGTACTTTGGGTATGCTAAACTACATTCTGCGTAATATTATATCTTTAAATTCTACATAATATCGAGTCACTAAAATCATTGCCTAAATTTTAGTCGTCAAACATCGAATATTATATTGTATTATAAGAATTAAAAAAATATATATCACTTATCATATTTAGGCGATGTTATTGTGTGTCCGAAAGATCCACTGTTTACAGTTCTGATATACTGCATAAAGTCTGCTTTTTTAAAAAGTCACTGTTAATTTTTCCTATTATTGACGCTGGGTGAATATTTTTGTATAGGAAGTTGAAACACTGGAAATATTTGTAGACATTAGTGATTATTATTTTTCGTTAATTATGTGACCATTTTTGTGAACAGACTGTCGAAGAAACGTATCGGAGTGACTTTTCGGGAGGCTTCGAGGGAAGATGAAAGATCCGGCTCATCGGTAGGAGAGTCTGTGCAGCGCTACACAAGGCTCGTCTCTCTTCCTGAAGTGGCCGATCGAGTTTCCCCGATGCCTCGTCCGCGGAGCGGAGAATAAACACGGCACGTCAAAACGAGAGCCACGTGACGCTCATTATATTACCGAGGGATGTTACAGCGAGCTACGAAGGGGGTGAGAGCTACTCTTCAAACTCTCGGACTTTTCGGCGGAAAACCGTACAAATTTTTTCGGTAATCTTCACGGAATTCTCGTCAAGTATTTTGCCTTATGTTTTTTGGTAATCGATACATTTTCTCTCATATTTTCTCTCATATTTTCTCTCATATTTTCTCTCATATTTTCTCTCGTATTTTCTCTCATATTTTCTCTCATATTTTCTCTCATATTTTCTCTCATATTTTCTCTCATATTTTCTCTCATCGTAGTATCTTTCGATTATGAACCGGAAGATTTCCGTGGGACGTCGGCCGATCGTCCGCCGGTAAAGAAAAAGAAAAGCAAACAAACAGATCATCACTCGGCAGTGAAATAAATCGATCCCGTTGATACGAGAATGATTTTAAGAGCGAGCGATAGGCGGAAGGTGACCACCGCAGGTTGCCAGGTGCATGACGGGAGCTCGTTTGTATTCTCGACATTAATCACCCACGGTTCGACATGGACGTTGCTTACCGGTAATGCCCCCTCGCGCGGTTAAATACTGTATCGCGTTCGTACGTACGGCTCTCCCCTACCTACGTACAATTCAGTGAAAGTATAACGAGCCTCGAGCTCTCCCGAACGGGTCTACCGTTCTCTCGGCCACTGCCGATACGTCTCTCGCGAAACGGGAGAGTTACAAAAAAAAAAAAACATTCCAAAACAATCCGTTACGAATCGCTCATTAACCCTCTCAACGCCCTCCCTGTCTCGGCAATTATTTTTCAGAAAAAAAATATACATATTATTACGTTCATAAGAACACATATGAATACCCAAGAATCGCCGGTAATTTATGATTTTAGGTCGTTACTCTTAGAACATAAAAGAAAAATTAAAATATTTATTTTTTTACAGCCAATCGGAGAAACTCTCATCGAGTGAGCCGTTCGAGTGGCACATCTTACCCGGCCTTCTCCGCTGGAGGAAGCCGAGAGCGTGCGCCGACTTCGCCGAGTGAAAGAGCCAAAAGACGGAACTGGAAGAAAAAACGCAGTTAGCGCGGACCAAGTGAGACCAGATACAGAAGACCAAAAAAAAAAAGGTCTCGTGTGCGAACTGCCTAACTATCGTTCGCTATCGCGGTGGTAAGAAGCGAGCGTGTAGGTAGAAGAGGAATAGTACATGCGAGACCAACCTCCCCCGTCGGGCCAATCCCGTTCACCGGCTTCCTCGACTAAGCTCCGCCTTTGACTGCTGCCTCTGTTTCCAAACTATCATTCTCTCGCTCCGACTCCGTTCGTTTCTCGCCCGATGCCCTTTTCCTCGTGACAACCGGACTCCGGACGCACAGTACGTACGCGAACGTCGAACGGGTCGCATCGTCGTCGCCGTCGTCGTCGTCGTCGCCGCGCGAACAATATTTTATCGAACTTTGCCATACGCTGGTCACGATACGAATTCGTCGATGCGAATCGCTCGAGGCACGGAGAGATAGAAAGTACTGTTGTACACGATGCTCCAGTGACTGCGATAGTTTCAGTGAGACGCTCGACAGGAAGGAAACGGTTCCTGGCTGACGAAGATCCTCAGACCGATTCGCGAAGATCCCGGGAAATCTGCGCGCTTCGAATATCGCGGAGCGTCCTCGCGCCACTGAGAACCGAAGCCGTGAAGATCTAGCACAAGATCGCCGTACGACAAGCTCGCGAAGATCGAGCAAATCTTCGGTGCACGATAAACTCGTGAAGATCGAGCAAATCTTCGGTGCACGATAAACTCGTGAAGATCAGATAGCCGTGAAGATCGAGCAAAACGTTCGGTGCACGATAAACTCGTGAAGACCATAAAGCCGTGAAGATCAAGCGAAACTTCCGAGTGCGATAAACTCGCGAAGGTCGAGCAAAACTGCGGAGTACGATAAACTCGCGAAGATTGAGCGAAACTTCGGACTACGATAAACTCGTGAAGACGGGCGAAAGATCGGTGCACGATAAACTCGTGACAATCGATTAAGACTTCGGAGTATTAAAAACTCGTAAAAATCACAAGTCGCGCCGATCAGGCAAAACTTCCGTGTACGATAAACTCCGTGAAGATCGAAGAAAACTTCGGAGTAGGACAAACTCGTGAAGATCAGAAGTCGCGAAGACCGAGCAAAAGATCGGTGTACGATAAATTCGTGAAGATCGAGCGAGAGATCGGTTTATTACAGAAGCAACGCGAAGATCCAAAGTCCTCGAGATCGAGAGAAAAATTGGGTGTACGAAAGAAAAAATACTCGCGCGAAGATCAAAGTATTTTTTCACTGTAAACAATCGACGTCGAGAGTGATGTCATCGTTTGGCTCGCACGGTCCCGCGAGTACGTCGACGAAGATGTAAAACCCGCGTACGAAGAGGCAAGCGCGCACATGCTCGCTCGTTCGTCGATTATTCATCGGTATTGAGTTCACCGGAGCCCAGCGGAGACACGGACGATCGACGGCCGACAGGATACTCGCTCACCTCTCGCACGCCTTCGCTTTCCGGTCGTCCGGTTACGCCAATTCGTTCGCCGAGTCGGCACTGCCGAAAGGCCGAACGTTCGCCTTTGCCGAGCACCAGAAAAATTCTAATCAACGTGCGAAACATCACGGCTTTGCGAGGAACGAAGCTCGAACTTCGATCCGCTTATCTGTGAAAAGCCGAGTGCTGAGGAAAAAATAAAAGGTAAAAAAAATTAAGAAAGAAAAAAATACGATATAAAAGAAAAAATAAGGCAAGAGGAGAACTCGCTGAGAACCGGGTTGATAAGAAGTTCGAGGAACGAGTTTTTAGTGTTTGGCGCGCGAATAACGCAGTGACTTTTCAAGATCCTGAGGGTGGTCGAGGAGAGAACGACGAAGCTGGAGGAGCGCTGCCGCTTCCTACATGTGCGAGCCTCGTTGATCTCAAGGACCTCTTTCAAGGAGTTAGCCGGGCAAGGCTTCGTTCCAACCTCGGACCGTACACAGTACACCGGGATTATATATATATTATATATATAAATATATGTATACACTCGAACGGGCGCGCGGCAAGATGCCAAGTTAAGGATCGCGAATCCTGTCAGCTTCGCACGCTAAACGGAGTGATCCCTGTTGCGGAGTGCTTCGGTTCCCGCTGTATTATACATATCGCGGATAGTACAGTAGATTGTACTCGGAGGATTCTCGACGAGGGACCAAGAGGGACCTGTTATCGAAACGATGCATCTCTCCATTCAGAAGTTTCTTCTCTTCGGGCTTGCGTTCGTTGCGGGGAAACACGGCGTCCTGGCGAACTGGTGGTGAGTCAACGTTTATTTTTTATTTTTTAAAAAATATTGATCCTTAAAATTGATATTTAAAAATTTAGGGTATGATCGTAGCTGAGCTATTTATATTCATTCAATCTCAAGTACCATAACAGATTGTTTATAGTTATTTGAGATTGAAATTATATATATTATTTTGCCCAGAATTTAGGACCATTTCGAATACCATTTTTGATAGAAAAAAAATGGAAAAGGGAAACATGAGGAACTATCGAAAGAATGTCCGAAATAACTTTTTTTTCAGGATCTATTCGTTCATTAGCGCATGGTCGGTCGGTCGATTTCTTCTTCACCTCCCGCATCGTGCCTGTCCGTCTCGGTCGCTTTCCTCGCGAGGGAGTTTCTCAGCGTGGAACAATGCACAATCGCAACAATCGAAGGGGAGAAACTTTTCGAAGCCGGTAGGAGGGCACAAGAGGAATCCGCTTCGGTTTATCGCTCTCTGGATTAGCTCGCTGCGTCCGGAGGAAGATATACATAGCTTCTTCTTCTTTCTTCTTTTGCCGCTGCGTCGCGCGAGACGGTTTCTTTATCGCGCGAATCAAGGCGCGCCTCTTCACCCAGATGAAGCAAAATAAGATGAGCAAGACACTCGGCCACACGCTCGATTTTTACTCGAGCTCAATGATCTTCTTTTCGTTCTCTTTGCCTCTTCGAAAAATTCGAACCTACGAGGACTCTCGAATGCCAAGAGGCAGTTCGTCGAGGGATAGAGAAGAGGAAGAAAAGAAAAAAAAGTACTTCGTCCTGGCTCGTCGTCGCTCGCTCCTTCCCCGCTTTATCCTTCTGCTCCTCCTTCCTTTCTTTCTTTCTCGCGACCTTGGCGAGGCACGCATCCTCCTAGCATCCTCGTCGCGCATGCGTATTTCGCCCTCCTCGCGAATAAGCATACTCCAAATTCCTGAACGCCATTGCGTACGCACCGGACGAATGAGCCAAGAAGGATGGATAGATAAAGGAAGAGGAAGAAAAAAAACAAATAATAATAATATTAAGAGGCAGAAGGACAGATAGTGCACACGAGATGCTCTTTCCAGGTGCGCCGGTCACGCTACTCAACTAGAGTAGATCCTCCGGACTCGACTCGAAACCTCTCACCGCGCCTCTCTCCCTCCGTCCCCCTTCTTTATCATCGCTCTTTTGCTTTCTACCTTCCACATGCTTTCTCGTTTAGTTCGCTTTTGCGCTTCGCGCGGACGATGATTCCCCGCGAGATCCCCAGCGAGAGCGGTCAAGCGATCGTTTGAGAAGATTTTATTTCTGACAAACTGGTTTCCCGACCGATTAATTGCCCCCACTGCCGTACCGACCTCTCCGCCGTGTGCAGAAATCTCTCTCACCGGACACCCCGCCCGGCCGCGCGCGCTCTTTTCTCGCTTCTAAGATACACTCTCTTCCGCTCTTTGTTGCGCTCGCTGAGTCTCCGATTCGCACTGTGCAGGCTCTTGGAAAATTGGTTTTTAAACCAACGTTTTTTTGCGACGCCAGTCCTGGGTCGGTTGTTCAGGTGAAGAGTGCAATTTTGTGGGTTCGGAAGAGGGGGAAGATTTCGAGAATCGATATGTATCGAATGGGCGAGAGCCAATCGGAAGCTCGGAAATTCGGCTCGGTTGTGTTGCACATTTTCTCATCGATGACTGACAAATTTTTTCTGCGCTGTGTTACATTAATGACCTTATTGTTTTTTTTTTAGAACCAGAAAAGAGGATTAGTTCGATTCAAATAAATTTGTCTTGTTCCACGAAAATTGATTTATTGACAGTGATACATTTTCAAGTAAATTTGTCTTGTTCTAAGGAAATTGATTTATTGACAGTGATAAATTTTCATTGATCCGAAAAAAATTCGGGTCAACGAAAGACACGCTAACATTTAAGCTGTGACTACCTGAAAATTGCATTTCAGTGAGATATCCGGTCGACGATCAAAGACCTACATTTTATTTGCAATCAAATAATGGTTTTTTTTTATGTTCTCGGTCAATCTTGTACCGGAAGCCCTTAAGCTTCCCTTTCAACGTTTCATCTCATTCGCTCGATCCTCGAAGCCGCTCCTGCGCCTCGGCCATTACAACTTATACGAGTAAAAGCGACGAACGCAAGACAAGCAAGAATGTACAGCTAGAGGCATAAAGGAGCTAAGCTTTGTCCATAAGCGAGCGCAATAGCCGCGCAGTCTCCGTTGAAAATGCGCCTTAAAAAAAAAGCGTAGCGCCCTCGTATAGCGGCGGAGAAAACCGTGAATGAATGTACGGTTGGGCGTCGAACGGCTCGGCGCTGAGCTCGGCGTTAATGCAATTTTTAATCGCTATCGTAAACTCGACCTATAATACCTACAAGCGCGGTTCGGCAAGGAGCGCTTTGCGGGCAAAGCTCTCTCTCTCCCGTAGCTTCGCGCTCGATAAAGGCGCACCTTTATTAAACGGCAACATAGCCGGAGACACGTCGCTCCCTCATCTCGTTTGCGCACAAAGAGAAAAAAAGACCGAACCTTGTTTCTTTTTCTTTACGACGGGAGGAGAGAAACGGCGCGTTAGTTTTTAAAGCCAAGTCGTGCCGAACGATCCTCCTTTGTCGCCCACTTCGGTAAGAGCATTCTGATTCTGACAGTCGCGTAACAATTTAAGAATCCAACGAAAATAACGAGAACGCGAAGCTTTACCCACTTTGCGGTTTCAAATCGCGCGCGCTCGTGGTTTTCGAGAATCGATATGTATCGAAGCGACCTCGGCCAATGGGAGCGCAGGAAAAGCGGACTCGTCGCTACTCGGAACACTAAATTTTCGCTTTCTTCAGAGTTTCTATATTCGGGCGGAAAACGGAAAAAAATTGTTAGGCCTCTTCGCGGAGACTTCTTTACGACGGAGAGAAGCGTGTGTTCTATATATCTCAGGCTCGGAGTTTGTCTCTGTGTGCTCGCGCGAGGGCGGCCGAGCGCGTTGGTCTCGCGCGACAAAGCCAAGGACCGGAATCACTTTGCGCTGCTCGACGTCTCTCGTTCCTTCATCTCTCCGCACCACTAACCTCTCTCGCTTTCTTGTAGACACACGTACATAAAACACACACACACACATCGGTGTCGCTGTACTCTTTATACGGTGTGTACTATAACTATACTCGCGATAGAAGCGCGGCTTCGATTCACGCCTGATGGAAGGTTTATGAGCTTTACGAGCGCGTTAAAAACCTTTCTAGCTCCAAGACTTAAATGACGGAGAGTGGAAAGACGGTGCGAGTCCGTTAGCTTGAGACTAAGGCGAGTCAAAGCTGAGTAAAAGAATATCGACTCAGTCGTACGAGTCGGTACGATGCGCATCCCCATAATTTTTCTCTTCATTGGGCTCTTTCGGTCTCGGTCGGTAACAAAAACTGTAATTGTCGCTATTTTTTTATGAGGCTGCTGAAGATTAATCGTCGAAATGTGAGATGTTTGCTTCATCCAAAATCACCCGTAGGAAACGGAAATTTACTTAAGCCGATGCTAAGACAAAATCACCCGAACGAACTGTAAATTTACTTAAGACCATATGAAACACCCCCCTCCCCGTCCATCCCGGGCTCAGTCGGTATCAAAAACTGTAATCAACTTTTCTCACTGGATCTCGCATATACGGTCAAAAGAAAAGTCTCATGGGAAGCCGAAATGATATCCGCTTCCGATGAGACTTTTCTTTTGACAGTATATGCCAGAATCCATGAGAAAATTTGATTACAGTTTTTATTACCGACCGCGTTATTGCACATGCTCTTAAGCGAAGTCGGTAACGAAATCTGTAATTGTCGGCTTTTTTCGAAATTGCTGAAGATTCATCGTCGAAATGTGAGGTCAGTCTCCTTCGACCAAAATCACTCGAACGAAATGAAAAATTATTGAAAGCGATCCTAAAACTGCTCTGTTGGTAACGAATCTGTAATCCGAATTTCCGACACGCTGTCGATCGCCCGTACATAAAATCGTAAACAGCTGTCTCTCTTTCGACGGATCAACCGTCACAGAGACAGACATTCGTATTACAGTTTCTGTTACCGACCGAGTAACATAGTATCACATCTTAAATTTACTAAAAAAAAAATAAAGAAAATCTTCCCAAACGCCGGTATTTCGAAGAGTATCTCGATCAGACTTTCGAGCGAGAAGTCTTTGATCCTACGAATCGTAAAATGCACGCACGCTCCTTCCTCTCTCCTCCCTTCGCCCGACGCAGGTCTAATGACTCGATAAATCACGCCCGCACCGCAGCCTCTCGTGATTTTTTCCAACCACCCATTTCTTCTTTTTTTTTTCTTCTCTTCCTCGCCCAATCGGACTCGAACATTCGAGTACCGGAAACGCTCGCGAGCCCGATTATTGTAGAGTTTGGAAAAAAATAAATAAAAATTATACTTTTTATGCCCCGCTCGTGAATAAGAAGTGAATCGCCCGATGACGCATCCGCAGCGCCTGACGGGTTTCCTCAGATATATCACGAACGAGAACTTTGTCGCCCTTTGGGACAGCCCATGGGATCTTTATGGGGGTGTTGCCCCCCCCCTCCCTCCGATCCGCTCGCAAAATATATCGAATGCCTTTTCTCATTCTCCTCTCTGCCCTCTCTGTTCCGTTATCCCGTGAAACGCTCCCCCTTTTACCTTACCCGCCTCGATATACGAGTCACATGCCTATAATACAAGGCCTATAAAAAGTCCCCGAAAGGGCCGCTCGATACATGTGCGGTCACGCAGCTTCTTGCACCGTCGTAAAAAAAAAAGGAAGAGAGGAGCAACTAGAGAAAACGAAGGAAATGAAATCCACACACGCGGGAGTTTTACCCCCTAGTATTTATTATCCTACGGGTTTTCCAACGATCGCTCCGTCCTGCGTTTTTCCGTCCTATTTTGCGCGTGCACGCGACGGAGACTACCGCGAGGGATCGCGATGGCAATCGGGATCGCTCGGATGAATCCATGGTGGGAATATGGTCTACTTTTTATTTTTTATTTTTTACTTTTATTTTTTCATCGAGGTGATTTTTTTCGGAGTAATCGTGGGAAATTAAATTATTTTGGAAATCTGAAAGAAACTCGAAAAAATTTGGCGATCGGTGGGAATATGGTTTTGTTTTATTTCTTACTTTTATTTATGCTAAGGGTGCATTTTTATTTTTTTACTAATCGTGAGAAATTAAATTACTTTGGAAATACGGAAGAAATTCGAAAAAATTCTCAAACTGACGTATCGATGACACGAATACTTGGTGTGAATTTTGGAATTGTTCATCGAGCCCTTTGAAAGATAGAAAAAAAACAAGGCCGCGATCAGAACTAGACACTTATTTTCTTTATAACGCTCCAAGGGTCGATAGGGAGATAATTTCTCGCTATATTTTAATTGTTGTAGAAGTAACAAAAAAGAATCCATAAATCGCATCTCGAAGGATGAAACAGTATTTTTTTTAAATAATTTAAAGTACTTTGGAAAAACTTCAAACGGCCGTGTCGATGACACGAATATTTCGTGTGAATTTTGGAATTATTCATCGAGTGCTTTGAACGATAGAAAAAAAAAAAATAAAAAATAAAAAGCAATCCCACGATCAGAGCTATAAACTCCGTTCGAGCCAGTCGCATCTTTCCCAAGGCTGCAGCCCGCCTGAATCGCGTGTTTAAGGAAGCAATTGCAAAAGGTGCGACCGATCCGGACGAGTAAATTAGCAAATTACTCGAGAAGAGCTCAATGAAAGATTCAACCTGATCCCAAAAAAAGCGTGCTGCACCGAGCCGGCCTCGGGCAAAAAACCTAATGGCATCCTTCCATCTCTCCCTTCGTCATTTCAATCCTTCTTGTTTTACCTTATCCCGCGGTATCGACGCAAGAAAAAAAAAAAAAAAAAAAAGAAGGGTGAGAGAAAGGAAGCTAAAGAGTGAGACGAGTCGAAAAGTTGCCGTCGCCGAACCGCAGGCGCTTCTTCTTCTTCTTCTTCTCCTCATTTTTCCTCATCCTCTCTTCTTTCCGTCCGGCGTTCTCCGTGCGCCGTCTCGGTAAGGGCACACAGCGGTCTTCGCTCGAAAAATCACCGACAAAGGATTTGTCGGCGAGCTTTGGGGAAGAACCGGCGGGGGACTTCTCCTCTGCCCAATGTTTCCCCCGGGCTCTCCGAGATATATATTGTCATAACGACGAGGACGAGACCGAGCCGGGAGGAGGAGGATGAGGACGAGGAGCCGAGAAAAGGAGTCAACGACGAGAGAGCGCTTTCTTCATCCTTCGAAGACGGCCGCGAGACCGAGACTAATAATATCGACCGCCGAGAATCAAAAGGGCGTAACCCCTGTATAAACGCAGGGTAGGTGGGGGCAAGACGGAGCAGGAAAAAATAGGAACAAAAATTTCGGAGAAATTTCGAAATAATTGCATTGAAGTTCGGAGAGGTAAAATGGGAACTGGTCATAAAATGGGCACGGGCGAAATGGCACTTTTTCCACACTACAGGGAGAAAAGAAAATTGTTGGGACAAGACTTTGGTTACCATAACTCATTTAGCTTCTTAACATAGGGATTGCTGTGGCAGCAAATATTTTAGTGTGGCAACAAATATTGTGCTATGGCAGTAAGATGCTTTTAAACTATTTTTATGGTAAAAAGTCACACTATGTATGGTAAAAGTTGGAGAGACAATTGTTGCTTTTACTATGTAATTTTTCTCAGTGCAGGTCGGGGGGAATAAAAAAATAGTTGGGTCCCATTTTACCCCGAACAGCATTTTTATCCAAGATGCTCCAAACGATTGTGACGAACGTTGTTTATCTTTCTTCGGAAAAGTTTCGCTCGAAAAAGAGATAACGGATTACAGACTTCCTGACCGACTCAACCGTTTCAAATCGACTCGATCGATTAAAAGATAAGTAATCGACCACGCAAACCGCTGGACAAAGTTTCGACCCGAAGTTTTCTTTCCTCGGTTTAACATTTGTAAATTTTCGTCCATTGTGGACGAGCCTTTGCCCTCCACATTTTTCTTCAGTCGTCGGGTCGTTGTTCCCCATTTATCGTATGCGTTTTGGTGTTCAAAAAAAAGGATAAAAAATAATAATAACAATAATAAGATGGCAAAGGTGCCGCCGTTGGTTGGGTTTTCCTGTGTGTATAAACTTCGTGAGGAAAACGGGAGTTCAAAAAAGAGAACAAAAAAAAAATACGATGGAAAAGGTGCTAACGGGCCCGCAAGGTAGACGAGGATACTCCTCCTTTTTTTCAAATCCTCTGAGAAGAGAATCTTCCGAAAACGATAGGGGACAGGTATGGTGAAAGATACCGGGGGCTTTGGGGATAAACTGAGCCTATTAGGAGGCTCTCCTTTCGCCTCGGTTCTGTTTAATCTGCCCTCGAGAATAGGCGAAAGGTAAGGGCTCTTCCCGTTTTTCTCTCCAGCTTGGCAACCTGTTATCGAAGCTATCGGCAAATCCGTGGCTCGCAGCATCGATGCGCTTCACTGCAAGGATAACGATATCCTCGTCCAGAGCGAAAGCTAGAGGGATCATTATTTTATTTTCGCGACCAAAAATAAAAAGCATAATATATAATATATAATATATAATATATAATATATAATATATAATATATAATATATAATATATAATATATAATATATAATATATAATATATAATATATAATATATAATATATAATATATAATATATAATATATAATATATAATACAAATTTTTTTCAATCGTTGATGATTTTTGGGAGAGGCTGTAGAGCAAAACCCCTCGGGCCTTCGTGTATCCGTATATTGTATACAATGAGATGGGGCACAGAGGGAGCACCGAGTAACACGATCGCTCGAACGTTGGACGGACGGATTGATGGTCCGTAATAGAGATGAGCCCGCTCTGCCACACGTTCGTTAACTCGTTAGCCCGACCTTTTATCCCCCGAGCCCTCGAAATATACATAAACATACGCGGATCCATTCGTAAATACGTAAATGGATCTGTTGTTAAAACGGGAGGGGAGCTGCGGGGCCGACTGCCGAAAATTTGCGAAGGGAACGACCATTAAACAAAAGAAAATTCCAGCACTGAAAAAAGGGGCAAGAACTTAAAAAACATTCCCTTTATATTAAAATCCAACCCCTTCGTAATTGTGATTAATGTTTGACAAATTTTATCCAAAAAAGATCCAAAATCGTCCAAAAATAATTAAGCAATAAAATATTAAAATAAAAATAATCATACTAAGATAAAAATTGACGAAATTAGTTCGCAGGTCTTCTCTCCGGGGTCTTTCCCGTATTTTATTAAACCTCAGGCCATAAGTTTCCCGTCTGCTGGCACGTAAAATTCGCGAATATATATATATAGGTATATACGTGTATTTATATCCGCGAGTTCGGTCGAAGGTGCCGCGATAAATCTCGATCACCGATGATCTATAAGAGCCACGCGGGTCGCGGCCGAGGCGTTCCCTTTGAATTTTTATTCGGCCGATAAAAAAAAATCTTGGCAATTCTTCCCACTTTTTTTGTTATTTTTATTTTTTTGGAGTACACACGCGACAGCGCCGTGACAGGAAGACCAGCGAGAGAGGCCGCGCCAGGAAGGATACAGAAAAGCTCGTAGCGCGATTGTGGCTCTACGTGCCGCTGCTGCACACCCGCTACCGCACCGGCAGCTCTATCTCCAAAGCGCACACTTGTTGAACGCGTGGTTTATCTTCGGCCATAGATCACTTAGGGTTGTAGGCAAAGGCCCCTCCCGTCCTCCCACTCTCACTCTCGCCGTATATACCGTTAAAGTCCGTCGCTCATTTTTTTTTTCTTTTTTCTACCGGTTTCTCACTCGTGCCCACGAATTTGCCGGCCCGGGAGGCAGCAACCACCCACGTACCCTCGAAACTTCGAAGTCAAAGAGGAAACAGCGAGAAGTTTGCTGATCCGACGACACCCGAAATTTCAACTATTTTTTATGTATTTATTGATCAATTTATTGATCAATTTTTAATGCATTTATTGGTCAAATTTTAAATTTATTAATTGATCAATTTGTAATGCATTTATTAGTCAGTTTTTAAATTTATTTATTTACGAAATTTTAATGTATTTGTTTATGAATCGTTTTATTTATTTTATTAACCCTTTAACGTCAACGAAAAAAGAAACAAAATTGATAAATCGCGTCTCGGAGGGTGAGGCAGTATTTTTCTCATCGATCAGAACTGCAACGAGAATTGATCTGTCGAAAGTTGAACCTCGGGTCGGTAAACAACGCGCGGCGGTATCAATTTCCTAAAGATCGGAGACGCGCGATATATCTCCTGGGAACCGATAAATTATCCGCCTCTCGTGTTTTTGCCAGGTATCCCGAGATAGCTCACCGGATTCGAATGCAATTTAAAGTTTTCCCGACGGTAACAACAATCGGGCATCGTCGATGTTCTCCTCCGTCCCTCGGCTGCAGATGCCGTTTTTACCGATCGGAAAATGTAACGAAGAAGAACTTCCGTAACTTAAATTATACGGAAATATATCATGAGCGAAAGAAAAAATTAATGCGATCCTACCCTTACATTCCTCTTTACTTCCTTGTCAAGATATTTCTCGTAACATATAATATTTATCATTACAATTACAACAGTAATTATATACTTTTTTTTTTACATGACGGCCTCCCAACCGATCTTTGAACAACCAAGACAGTCTTGTTTTTTAACAAAAAAGTAAAATTAATATTACATAATTCCTCATAAAGATAATGAAATACTAATTATCATAATATCTTACATAAATCACAAGACCTTTATAAATCTAATATTAAACAAAGTTATATAAATATACCTACATGACATTAAAAAAATATATATATATAATATAAAAAAGACTTATAAAAATCATTTTAAAGAATTTTTTATTTTATTTTTACAAGATAAGAAAAAATTGGTAGGGGAGGAATTTCGACCTAGCCTAGTCTCGTCAACCGGCTGCACGCCCGGCATAAATTAGTCGCGGTCTAAATTCCTCTCTCTCGCTTGCACCTCCTAATCCATCATAAATAACTCGGTGCAGATGCCGCGGCACAGTATTACCAAATCTACCACGGCGTACCGGCTTGGTTTATTACACGGGGGGTGCGTGTGGGTGCGTTGTACGCGGGGGTTGTTCGTTCCCCTAAATTATTTCGAAACGATTGTAACTCGGCCGACGCCGCCGTCGTTGCCCCCCTCCTATAACGTAACTCTCGGGCGAGCGGTCGCGGTGGATTTAGCTCTAGCCCTCGCACAGCGACGGCAGCGCCCTCAGCGCCGGCATCGGCCATAACTATGCTACACTATTAAACTACATACCTAAACGAACCCGGTACCTTGAGGCGTCCACCCGACGTGACGCAACAACCGGGCACGTATAAATCGAAGAGCTCCGACTTTATATAGCCTCGGACTCCGAGACGCTCATCCGAGCGTGGAAACGACCTCTGTTACGACCCCGCGCTGTATTGCGTTTACGCGCGAAAGAAACTTCACGATCCGATCGGAGGTTATATCTACGCGCATGCGCGGGCAGAGATATGTTCTCGGTATCTCCGCTGTAATAGTTTAGTCGATTTTTCTTTTACGCTCGTAGACTACTACGAATAAGGAGAAGAGAAGGAATCAGTCTTGATGTTTTTTTTTATTCTTTAGTTGTTCTTTGCTTGGGGCGTTTCAGGGAAATGGATATGCTTTCATTTTGCATTTGGATCAAAAAATGATTGAAAAACGATAATTTTGTTGCATTCTGCGCATGCGCGCGCAGATATGTTCTCTGTATCTCCGCTGTAGTAGTTTAGTCGATTTTTCTTTTACGCTCGTAGACTACTACGAATAAGGAGAAGAGAAGGAATCTGTCTTGATGTTTTTTTTTTCTATTCTTTAGTTATTCTTTGCTTGGGGCGCTTCAGGGAAATGGATACGCTTTCATTTTGCATTTGGATCGAAAAATTATCATTTCGTTGCATTCTGCGCGTGCGCGCGCAGATATGTTCTCTGTATCTCCGCTGTAATAGTTTAGTCGATTTTTCTTTTACGCTCGTAGACTACTACGAATAAGGAGAAGAGGAGGAATCTGTCTTGATGTTTCTTTTTTTATTCTTTAGTTATTCTTTGCTTGGGGCGTTTCAGGGAAATGGATACGCTTTCATCTTGCATTTGGATAAAAAAGTGTTTCACTTTGTCTTAAATTATAAATCAGTTCCTTCATATCTATTGTTAAAAAATTAATAATACTTTACTCCAAAATCCAATTTTATTTCTCGTTTGTGTTAATTTACCGATCCTTCTTCTTTTTTTTCAAGAGCAAAATGAAGCCAAACAGGCTTTTCATTAGCGAGCCGGCAGAATTTTTGAGAGCGAATTTCATGTCAGTATTTGACTCAACTTTTCATTTGACCGCGCATGCCGGTACCCGTGAAAAAAAATGTATTACAGTTTTCCTTATCGACCGAGCTCGGTTCATGCGGGGAGGTTTTTTCACGGGTGTTTCACTTGACCTTAAATTATAAATCAGTTCCTTCATCTCCATTCTTAAAATAATAATAATAATAATAATAATAATTTACTCCAAAATCCAATTTTATTTCTGGCTTGTGTTAATTTACCGATCTTTCTTCTTTTCTTTTCGTGGCAGAAAAATGAAGCAAAACAGGCTTTTAATTTGAGAGCCGGCGGAATTTTTGAGTCGTGGAAAAAAAAAAGAAAATGAAGAAAAGCGCGTAACCAGTGGCTAACGTTCGCCGCAGAGTCGACACTCGGGCATACACCCCTCGAGGGAATGGGTTCACTCTCGCAGCTCTCGACGCGATTCCGGACGGGGAGGGGTCGTGAACTCGCGCGCACGCAGTCCGGCTCTCGCCTCCTCGCGCACGTAGAATCCCCAACGGACCTTTAATATTAACGAACAAGTTAGCGGGATGCCCTGTGGATACGCGGGAGCGGGGGCAGCCGGCAATCGTTCCCAGCGTCCACATGCTCTCGCCTCTCCGCCGTATCAACGACTGCCACGCCGAGTCTACGCTTTCGGATATAACATCTACATTCCGCATCTGGAGCCTCCGGGAGCCTCACCCCCGGCCTCCGAGCCCAGGCTATTACACGAACGATACGGGGAATTACAAAGGGGTGGCCGCAGTTTCGATGGTTTTTTTCTTCCTTTTTTTTTGGAAGCCAATTGCCCTTTCCGATCGGAAAAGCCCGAGTTTGAGCCATTTCAGGCTGGAAAGGGACTCCGAAATTAAAATTGGATTTTTTGTTCTGAAGCCTGTGATTTTTTTCACCATTTTTTGTTTCTTCAATTTCAAAACATAAAATTTTCGTTCGGGAAATTTTTCTTTCTTTTTTAAGACACATTTTTTGGGACAAGAAGCGATCGTCGGTGTTCTCAAGAAAGCGATATTTATGCTTCAGACCCTTTCCGATCGGAAAGGCTAAAATTTGAGCCATTCCGGGCCGGAATTGGACTCCGAAATTAAAAGTGAGATTTTTTTGTTAATGAACCGGTGCATTTTTTCACCCTTTCTTTTTCTTCCGTTTCGCGTCACAACATTTCGTTTCCTTTCGACAAATGTCTCTATTTTTTTTCAAGACCCATTTTTTGGGAAAAGAATCAAACTTCGGTACACACAAGAAGCGTTATTTCCGTTTCAGACAAAGTGTATTCAAATTTGTCTGCTATTGCTCGAATTACCTCTAGCGATGCCGGAAACACGGTGTCTGCGCGAGACTGCGAGCGATTTCCCGCTCGCGGACGATTTTCCGGTACACTTGGCTTCCCGAATCCCGAATGAGAAAGTAATCTCGAGAAAAATCGCTCCCCCCTTTCTTATATCGATAGGATACTTAGCGGACCATTCGCGCGGGCTCTCGGCCCGCGCGCTGTTTCCTCCTCTCGAGGAAGAAACACGCCGTGCGTCGCGGAGTTAAACCGAAACGAAGTGGTGTACTCAGTTCAAGTCAGGGTTATATATAGGAGAGAAGTAGGAGGAGTTTTGAGCGTCGGACGATCGCGCGCCGTTTTCTCCTGAGCTTTCAGGTCCCATTACGCCCCGCAGCCGGAACATTAACTTCTACCGAGGAAGAAACGTCTTCCGTTTGCCGGCTGGCCTTTTCACCCGCTCCGATCCAGCCCGGGGAGAGAAAAATGAATTCGTCTCAGCCCTCCGGGAACGCTGAGAGTCGCACCGGCGACCTCCCTGTGTACCGGCTTCTGGAACGAATCGACCAAATTTTTCACGCCGATCTGGAATAGAAAGGCTCTCTCGCGCTCCGATACTTCGATCCCGGAGAACATTTTTCGCTCACCTCGCCTCGTTTAACTCGAATCCTATATATCTCTTCTTTTGCAACTTTTGTACTCTTGCGTCGACGGATTTCTATCGCTCGAACTTGCACTCTTCATCCAAGCTGCGATTATCTTTTTATTGGCATTATTATTTATCATTATGTTGTATGTTTTAATGCAATTATTGTTTTCACTGACAGGCTGTATTGACATTTTTTTAACACAGTTACATCAAGACAGTAAAAATAATTTACATTAACTGAACATTAATGTACTTTTTTGCGTAAAATAAAAATACCAGATATAAAAATTACAAATCTTTTGCCTGAAATTTCAGAAACGGTTTATGTAAAAAAGCTTCCTTCATTTTTAAACAAAACTTTTTTATCGTTTGACAGATCTATCCGATAGATTGAAAACACAACTTTGAATTTTAACAGAAGCTATTACATAACGATAATAGTAGAGGCGCTTACATAATAATTTTTTTCCGGTTTATTTGGGTTACTGCAAAAACCCAGTTTTCGACAAGAAAAATAAAAAAAGAAAAGTACAACAGTAAAGCCCATCTCGCAGAGCGAAACACACTGATTCGCCCAGTTTAAAGATTATTTGGGTTAGTTGGCCGAGAGTCCTCGAGTGTTCACCTTTTTTTTCTCTCGATAATAGGCATTCAACCATCGGGTAGAGCATAAACATAGAACGCCCTTCTATTTCAACCGGAGCAAATTCCATCGCCGAGTGGCCCTCCGGGTTAGCAGTAAATTTCTACCCGAGCCCTCGTTCCTCCATTCTCCACCGAACGCAAAAAAAAAAAAAAAAAAAAACCCCAAGAAAAGACGGAAATAAAAAAAATGGCAAAAACTCGCTAACAAGCTTTTCGAGCTCGAAGCCACGGCGGAGAGTTTGTGTGTTTCGCGATCGGTGAAGAACACTCGAGGAGCTTCGAGCCGCGAAGCACGTGAACATATTGCACATCCGCGGGGTAAAGGAGAAGGAAGAAATGTGCTCGATGTTATTCCGGTGAACGAATGGAGGGAACGAACGAGCTACCGGTAGCGAGCCATCGAGGCAGCAGGTACGCAGCTTCGAGTGCACTCGAGGGCTCCACCCCTGCGCGCGATATACCATACACTCGAAAATCCAACCCCCTTTCTTTTTTTGTTCGAGCTACGCCAATCGGTACGGCGTATCCCAATTAAAGCTGCGCGCACCCGCTCTGCCCAATTATTATTATGTGCAGCAATGCGTAGGGGCGAGACGGAGCGTCTCCAGCGACGCCACCCGGGACCGGTCCGTCCTGCCCCGGCCTCCCCAGTGCACCGAGTTCCGTACACGCGGAAGAGTCCGCTCGATGACGATGACGATGATTGTGCGAGAGGGCGAAGAGTGCCACTTTCGTACGAACGCCGTGTGCCACTACTCTACATGCTCTCTCCGCACTTGGACTTGGAAATCCCATTTCACTTCCGAGAGACTTCATCCGAGCCACTCCGGGCTTCCATCTCGTTTCGCTCTCTTTGCTTCGGGTGCACTCGAGAAAGCGCGGTGGGAGAAAATTCCCGAAAGCCGGAGCGAGACGGATGCACCCGAAGAGCTGTTATCGCGACGAGTTTTCCGGGCAACTTGATGTGGTGTGTATGAGGATTTTTATATTTTTTTTGTTTTTTTTTTAGGCACGATGCTCGAGTAAGCGAGGAGGGGAGAGTCAATTTATTCGACGGCGATGTCTTCGAGGAGAAGGCAGAGGGCGAATTTTTTGAGGAGTTGGGAAGATGGTCTTCAGCCCTGTGGAAGGTCGTCATGAGCTCTCGTCTTCCGGAGTCCGCGATTCTCACGCCATTCGGCGAATCCGCTTAGGGTCGCCACTGGTACCTTGGGCACGTTCCGGCGTTTCGATTTCGCTACAAAGAAGCCGAAAAATATTCACTCCCGGCGAAGCTACGGGGCTGCGAAGAGGAGGTCGCGAGGATTCTCGTGAGCTTCCTTGGGGCCGAGCTTCGCGGGGCGTTCCAGGAAACGGAAAGTAATATTCGTTCCGCCTATACATTATCAAGATTACAATCTTTCTTACTCTCATTTATATAATTTCTCTGCCGCCTCGGATAATCAGAAAGTGGAGTAGGGATCCGAGACTGAAAGACAGACGTCTGGGCGAAGAGGAGTTTCTAGGGCAAATCCTCAGTCGGAGGACCGTCGTCAGGACTTAATGAAGGAGTGGAGGAAAAAAAAGGGAACGAGAGGGTAGAAAAACGTCGGGGAAAATCGTCGAGATTTTTTAGCATTCCGTAGGGCTGAATCCGCGAAACGTACAACCACTATGCGCACCGGATGAAAACCAATCTCGGAAATGAATATGACTTCTGCAAAATTCAAGAGACAATCCTCGGGTGCTTTTTCAACATCTCTCTATCGCTCTATTCGCATCAAGTTTTTTTTCTTTTTTTTTTTCTTTTTTTTTACCCTCTCGGCAGGCTTGTTTGTCTGTTTGTTTGGCCCGGTTGTTTCCGGCCTCGTCTATATGCACGCACACACCTTCCTCCTCTCCGCCTTCGACGAGCGGCGCTTCGAAAAAAAAACTCCCGATGTAAGTACGCGCGGTAAACCACGCTTTCCCGTTACTCTCATACTCCGACTCATCCGAACAAGCACGGGGTTTACCATCGAGACTCGGCTGGGGTGAAGAGCCAGTGCATTATTCACTATGGCGAAGAGAACGGATCTCTCGTTCGCGATATGGCATTTCTTCTTTTTTTAATAACAACGAGAAGTCGTTTTTCGATCGGCGCTGAATTGGAACTCGCAAAATTTTGAACAACAACAACTAAAAAACAATACATTGGGCAAGATTTCTTGAGGATTCGAAGAAATTTCTTGAGCATCCAAAGAAACTTCTTGAGGATCCAAAGACATACAATTTGTTGAGGATCAAGAAACTTCTTAAGGATCTGAAGAAACTTCTTGAGGGTCCAAAGCAACGTCTTGAGAACCTACAGTAATTTCTTGAGGATCTAAAGAAATTTCTTGAGGATCTAAAGAAATTTCTTGAGGACCCAAAGAAGAAATAAATATCTTCGATCAAAGTATTCACCCTCGGATGCCTGTCGCACAGAGCTGCAACACGAAATCTTCTTCTTCCTCATGGTTCAATACCAAACCCAAGGTATACCAATAATCTGCCCCTTTGCTGTCATTAGATGCGAGACCTGCACCATTTTCGCTATGCATCTCATCCGCTAAATCTCCAACCCAATTTAACTGCTCAATCGCCCGAGCGTCCCAGTTAGAACTGGAAGAAGGCCCTACCACCTTATCAAGCTAGAACCCCAATCGCCGATCACGGAAAACCGCATAGAAAACTCCATCACCGCCAACAAGGCTTCGAATCCCGGATCCCTGGGTGTGAATCCGAGGCCTAGCCCACCGCTCTTCCGATACTGGATGTCGTATCGTCGGGGCCCTCGAGAAACCCACGACATGACGAGAATCATCGAGAGTTTCCGGTGGCTGTGGTTGATCTCGATTCGCATTGGTTCCTCGAAGCTCCGCCCTTGGCTAACTAACCCTCTTTGCTAATTACTGCTCCGTGTGTATGTACCACCCGGCCGCGGTTGCCTGCACTCACCGCTTATACGCTATATATACGTCGGGTAGAGGGTGGACCAGGGGGGGCGGAGGGCAGGGGGGGGGGGTTTGGGACGGGGGCGGGGGGAAGTATACAGAACCGGGAGCCGCAAGTAAACCGAGCAAGGAGCATTGGGGGGGTTGAGAACGACGGGAACGAATGAACAAGCGAACGAGCTACACAACACGGCTTAGGGGTGGGGGGTGGGGGAGGGGGGTTCCTCGTTGCGCGCCCTCTATTCCATTGTATTATTTCGATCTGCCGTCATGTGTATAGAGGAGAGGCTGAAAACACGACATGGCTTGTTTGCCACCGGCCATATTATTGCGTATATGCATGTACGCCGCACGAAACCCCCCGCCGCACAGAGCCGTTCATAACCCGAGGGAGATAACCACGCCGGAATGCACCCGAACGCGCTCAGCCCGCGCCTCTTTCTCTCTTCTTTCCATTCCATTTTTCATCTCTCTTGGCGACTTTGGGTTTTCCATCCAGCGTTAGCCGAGCCGACTCTGATTACAACGATTTCAATTAACATTATCGCATCGACCGAAACCGTCGACGATAAATTAGGCAGCCTCTTTTAATGATCGGGGACTCGGGACGGGAGGCGTGCCGATTTCTTCCCTTTTCGCGGCGAGATTTCGAAAGGCATAGTTGATTGAGTCAATTATAACGGAGTTGCATAAGCCTGGGTTTTTATTTTTAAGAAGTCACAGGTGGAGAACATGGGGATGATTTTTTTCTGCCCAGTTTTTCACGAAAGTAGTGGGACGATTTCTTCCTTTCTTACGCCAAGATCTATCGAGGCTTCTTCGAGTAATTTTTTTTTTTAAATGATGAAAATCATCTCAGACGGAGGTCACAAGTCTGATTTTCCACAGATTCGTCCAAAGGCCTTCCCTAAGTCTGCGAGGTGATTTCTTCCTTCTTTCCGGCGAGGTTTTTCGAAGCAACCTCAATTGAGTAATTTATAGCGAACTTGTCTACATTTGGATTTTGTCTTCAATTAAGTCATCCCAGATAGAGGACGTAGGTCTGATTTTCCAGTTTCATCTTGCCCACTTTTCCCCTAAGTCTGTGAGGCGATTTCTTCCTTTTTTTTGCGACGAGGTTTCTCGAGAGTAGCGTGGAGTTAGTCAATTGCAGCGGAGGTGCCTAAATTTTGATCTTTTTAAAAGGAAGTCATCCCAGATGATTTTTGTCTTGCCCAAGCCCGCGGGGCCAAATGGCAGATCGTCGTTCGCCGCGAACCTTGCGAGTGAGGATGCTCTACGAAGAGGACAAAAATCGAGAGCAATCCGATCTCTTCCCTCTTTCTCTTCTCATCCACGCGGCCTCCCCGTGAGTCCGAGCGGCGTGCCCGACAATAAGATAAAGGAAAGATCGCCGTGTGCCTGGCTCCGGTGCTCTCATTCCCCCCCGGAGGCCAAAGAACACGAAGAAGAAATGAAGAAAAAGAGGAAGCGAGCGAGCAGCGGAGAGCGCCCAGTGTCGCAGATTACGCTGAGTGGATTCCTCGGAATTGCATCGCCTGCCGGCTACCGAGGAGGGCATGCACCGCTATTGCACCGTGGGACATATCAACGCCGGGCCAGAGAATGTCCGCGAAACGAAAACTTGAGAAGTAGGAAGAGAATCTCGGTATCAACTTCGACCGTTAGGCTCGACGATGTCCTTGGCAGGGTCGTCTTCTTCGTGACCAGCGGAAGCATCTCGCGACACCTCCTTCGGCGATCAACGGCATATATGTGGGAACTTCTGATGACTGAGGCACTTTGGACTTGGCACTGATATCAGCAAAATTTCTCTCCATCGGAAGATTGGTCGATGATCCTCTATCGGTCACTTGGAATGAAGAAATTTTTCTTCGGGCCTCAATAGGATATATGTGGGAGTTTCTGGTGACTGAGGCATTTGGGAGTCAGCACTGATAGCCGAGAAATTCCTCTCGATTGGAAGATTGGTCGATGATCCTCTATCGGTCACTTGGAATGAAGACATTTTTCTTCGGGGCTTAACAGGATACATGTGGGAGTTTCTGGTGATTGAGACATTTTGAACTCGTCACCGATATCAGTGAAATTTCTTTCGGTCGAAAGAGTGGTCGATGATCTTTTATCGGTCACTGGAAATGAAGAAATGTTTCTTCGACCTTAACAGCATATATGTGGGAACTTCCGATGACTGAGGCATTTGGGAGTCTGCACTGATATCAGCGAAATTTCTCTCGATCAGGAGATTGGTCAATGGTCGAAATGATTTCTTCCTCGCGATTATCGGGTCGTAGAGAAAATAATTACAATTTCTATTAATGTTCGGAAACTGTGGTGGTCCTGATCTCTGTGGGACCAGTTCGGGCTATTTTGAGCTCCGAAAAATGGTTACTGTGAGTTCATAGGACTGGGAAGCTATTAGGAGAGAAATAGCGTCGCCAATAAAACATCGTTTGTATTCCTATCCTTGTCGGAGTTGCTTCTTGGACAACGTCCGAAGATTCCGGACTCCTAAACTCGCGTGAGGAGACGCATAGCTCGCCGGGTCTGGCGCAAGTCGGAGAGAGATCAGTGTCACTCCGCACAAATTACCGACATTCTTCGACTCCCAGCTTCCTGTCATTGGGCCGAGTGACGAAGCTGCCGCTCGTAACTCACCCCGGCCACCCTGCTTCGTCCGTGTTGAAGAATGAAGAAAAAAAAATAAAGAAAAAAATAGTGGAGCGAAGAAAACCGGTACAGGGATATCTTGTTGAGAAACATTAGCGCCAATGGTTGGTCCTGAGAGGCGAACAAAAAAAAAAGGAAAGGAAAAAGGAACGGCAGTTTGAAAATCCTTTTGTAGGATACGGCGATCTCATCGATCTTCTCTTCTGTACAGGTTGACGCTCGACTGGCACTATCCTGCGACACGATGGGCGGAGGACCTTAGATAAAGGGTTTTACGATCGTAGACGAGCCGCGAGAGTAAACCTTCGAGAGTTCATGGTTCTCCCGATCTCACTGAGTGTCGAGCAACAGGATACGGCCAAGTAGCGAAGCAATAAAAAGTCACATTCTCACCGCGATCTCGGAGTGACGGGAGCTTGGAAGAATTTCTTTTATCGTTTTTTCCCCGTTTACAGTTTACACTTTTTTTGGTGTCGGCGATTGCGGACGAAAAGTAAACTACCTAATCTGTCTCCAGATCTGTGGCTAGATCTTTCTCTGTAGATCTATAGTGATATTGATCTCTCTAGATCGACAGTCTGATCTATTCTCTGTAGATCTATTATATAGTCCATCTCTATGGATTTATAATCAGAGCTATCTCTATAGATCCATTATCAAATCTGTCTCTATTGATCTATAATCAGATCTATCTCTATAGATCTATTATCATGTCCATCTCTATTGATCTATAATCAGATCTATCTCTATCGATCTATAATCAGATACATCTCTATAGATCTATAATCAGATCCATCTCTATAGATCCATAACCAGATCTAACTCTACAGATCTACAGTCAGATCTATTCTTACATCTGTAGATCTATAGATCTAACTCCATTATATTTTTTTAACCGCAATCGATCTTTTTTTCTTCGTTGTACCAAAGGCCGTCGACAGCATATAAAAAATCCAACTCCGTATGTCGCGGATCGGCGGAAACATCGGAATGCGATGTATCGGAGCGCAAAAATTGTTCTCACCGTAAATCCAGCGTGACGAGAGTGCGGAGGAATTTTCTTGTCAGAAATCTCTGTCCGTCTCGTTCTCAGTCGGGGGAAAAAGAATAAGCTCGTACGCGCCGGAGTACGGGGAAGGTTCGTCCTGAGAAGCACAGACGTCGAGACAGCGACGGGCACTCCTCTTGGGAACTCAATCCTCTCCTCCAGTTTCTTAACTCCGCATCACGTCCGTGTCTGTGCTATCTCTCGTGTGTACGATACGTACGCGTGACGTCCGACGATTCGCGCTTCGTTGCACTACTACTCGACGAGCTATCGGCAACGACGCGCGGAGATCGCCGATCGGGGGATCTCGTACGCTTTGCCGAATGCATCGACGATGATTGTTTCGAACGATCCGAGAATCACGAAACCGGACGATGGCGCCGAGCATCGTCGATATTCGGCTCTTCAACTTACGGTTTTTATCCCTCATCTGCCCAATCTTGCGACGCTTCGACGAATTCCACAGACAGTCCAATCAACCTTTCACGGACTTGTTATATTACTTTTTTTTTGCAAACCATCAAAATCTCTAAAAAATGATCTATACAAATTTATTGATAAGAAATTTAATAATAATAATAATAATAATAATAATAATAATAATAATAATAATAATAATAATAATAATAATAATAATAATAATAATAATAATAATAATAATAATAATAACAACAACAACTGATCTTTGATTTCAAAGTTTTATAGGGACAGACTTTCAATGTTTGAAGAATGTTGTCAATTTGTAATATTCGATCGAAATTCGGTAAAATTGGTCGATTTGGGAGTTTTCAGCTCCCACGCAGCTGGTAATTCTCGTAGCGCTAAATCCTCGTTATTTTTGGCATGCGGCTAGTCGTCCTCGTCGTCGTGGTCGTCGGCGTGTGGTTTCGCGCTACCAGCTAGCCGGCAAAAGACAAGTGCTCTCTCGGGCGGCGCGCAGCGGGGCACGCACAGGCCGCGGCCGTCGCTCCGGTTCACCGCTGCCAAGCTCTATCCGCCGACATTTCATAAACATGAAATCAATTTTTTTTTCGCGAGCGAGAGACATTTCCACGTTCGCTCCGCGATCTCTCGCTCTCGCACGAGGATAGACGAAGAGGCGAGTAGTTTTCGCGCGGAGAGCCGAGCGGCGATTCCGTCGACGCTCACGAATATATATCTCTACCGCCGCAAATGGAATTTATTTATAAATCTCACGGGGTCCGACACTTCCTGCGCGCGCGTGTTCTATTCCATCGAAATTTTGCTTCTCCAAACCGCGGCTTAACTTTTGGAGTGAGGCCGCTCGAGATTTCGGGCACTCCTTCATCGTCAACGCCGCCCTTCGCCGCGCCCTCCCAGAACCCGAGTTACTTATCGCTCTTCGACTCTCTTTCTCTCCAACCTTCCTTCAACTCCAATTTTTCTCCAACCTTCCTTCGAACTCTGCGAATAATACATTTGTTTATTTTCATTAAAAATGTACTATTTTACTATTTTACTATTTTACTATTTTACTATTTTACTATTTTACTATTTTACTATTTTACTATTTTACTATTTTACTATTTTACTATTTTACTATTTTACTATTTTACTATTTTACTATTTTACTATTTTACTATTTTACTATTTTACTATTTTACTATTTTACTATTTTACTATTTTACTATTTTACTGTTTTACTATTTTACTATTTTACTATTTTACCATTTTACCATTTTACCATTTTATTATTCTACCATTTTACTATTCTACTATTTTAGTGGCGATTGAAGCCTCGGATTTCTTTTCCGCAATCTCGAAAAATACGGCGAAATGGTTGACGATTGTGTGTAGTGCATACGATCGAATCGAACGAGTGGCCGAAAATTTTAATTGAACTCGCACGAGGATGTAAATTACGTCGCGTACTATTGACAAGGGCGAGTTCGAGACGCGACCCGTTGGCGGGGGAGTGGACGGTAATACATTTAGTGTTACGGTCGCTGTTAGCACCGTTAAACTAGCCTTTACTGTTTTTCCTCGGGGCCTTTGACTCGCCGCCTCGGGCCGCTTTCTTCTTCTTCTTTTTCTTCCTCCTCGTCGACGCCGAGCAACACTACACAGTCGACCGATCCAATAAAACACCCTTTCAATTTACCATTCTTACCTCTCGTGCTTCCCACGGAACGACAAAAAGCTCCACGCTTCCACGAGTCTCCCCTCATTCCATTTCTTCCCTCGAACTTTATTGATTATAAAAAATAAAATAAAGTAAAGATGATATTAAAAAAAACATTCTTTTCCGCCACGGCGCTCCGTCGGGCCGCGAGTTCCCCTCAAATGTTTACACTCGCGCGGTCCGGTGTAAAAAAAAAAGAAGTTTCCCAACGGAGTGGCAAGCGAGGCAACAACCCGTCGTCGTGCGACAAACACACGCGCGGAATCGCGGAGAGGAGAGCCGGGAATGAAACATGCAGGCCCGGAGTCGTACAGAGGAGGAGAGAGACTCAGTCGTCGTAACAGATTCTCGAGGAAATCGCCGTTTGATGTTTCACCGCTCGCGCGACCGAGGGAAGAACAAGAAGAAGAGGAGGAAGATGAAGATACAGTACGGGGTTAGTGGGTTCCGGAGGGCCTCGGCGCGCGGTATGGGAACCGGATGTGGACAGACCACATCAAAGACACATCGCTTTTTGGTCCTCTTCTGCATCCCGCGCTTTACCGCGAACGAACCCGTTCTATTTTCGATACGCTCCCATTGTCCTCGCCGTCGAGGATCGCACCGTATTGGGTGGTGGGGGGGGGGGGGATCTTTTTTACCGACGGAGCTGGTCATCGACCATGTTCACGCACGATTCGAATTTTTTATTTCTTGAAAATGTTTATTTTCCGATATAATTGGCGAAGTGGGGGGCAAAATGGACCAGTGGAGCAAAACGGCCCAGAAAATTGCAATGTATCGGTGGGGCAAAATGGGACATCCGAGAATTAAATCATGGTGAGATATATTTATGATTCGTATCCCGTGCGTGGCGGCTCGATGCAGATAAACCCAGGCAATGTTTCGGAGAATTCGGAGACTGATCCATATTGCACCCGGCGGTATTTTTTTCTGGACCGTCAAAATTGACCATAGTGAAAGGCGGTTATTTAATGTCGTTGGTATTGCTGCAATGGCGATTTTCGCTTAGCTGCTCCGTTTTGCCCCGCTCTTTTCTACACACAAAAAATTAATAAACATAAATAGAAGATTGACCACGAAAGGGGACGTGGATAGACCTACCGAGAACAACCAACGATAAAAATTGAAATTATGAAATTTATATTTACCATAATAATCACAGTGATATATAATTGAATAATAAAAATATTACAATAACATGCATAATACGAATGAAAAATACGACTTAAACATTAAATACTAGCGAATTCGGCAAAAATATAAGACGCCTCGAGAGCTGCACGGAAAAATTCAAGAAATCAAAATTAAGGAAATAAGTACGATCTTAAAAAAAAAAGTCTCGATCGGAGAAAGTAAACAGAGAAAATATTGCTCGTCGTGCGGCGAAGTGGGTCCTGGTATTTTCTCTGGACGATGCGAGCGGTACAATATGGAGAAATTTTTCCGGTAAATTGAGTATTTTTCCGGGGATGGAATTTCCTCGGCGAGGGTCTCCCTCCTTTTCCCGGAGACTTTCATCCGAGAGAGCCGTCTGTGTCGTTCGCACACGGAAAGCGTTGTAGCTACAGCGGTATTACAGCCCGTGGCCCAGCGGGTCGAGGAACGCGCCGAGGAGATACCGAGAGCCGAGCACGCGAATGAAACTTTTCCAATAAGTAAAAAAATCTAATCAGACTTTCCCCGGGAGCGTATCAGCCGGCGGGACGGAGCTCAATGGTCCGTATATACCTGGTCCCGCGTGCGTTTGTGCCACGGATACGCCGAGAGAGCCCAAGAATTGTCAGGGAGAATCGAGCCAGCAAGAAAAACATCCTGGAAGCTAACTCCGTCTTTGCCGCTGTGGAGGAATATCGACGGAAGCGGATTCTTCGCCCAGTCAGCCGTCGGCGAAAAAGCTCGCCGCACGACGCTCGACATTCCTGTCCCAATCTCCGCGATCTCTTCCTTATTATTCCCCTATCTTCAATTCGCTGGCTCCGTACGATTTTCTTTATTCGCCAGACGAGGAACGATAGTCGGACGGGATCTCGAAAGAACGGGAGGACCGGCTGTGATAAGGTAAAGGGCACAGTCTGCGACCCTGTCCCAGTTTGTGACCCCGACGGCACATTTTTTTTAATAGTTTCATTTATTTTTATTATTTAAATTTAATAAAAATAAATAGTCTAATTTATTTAAATTATTTAAATTTAATTAAAATAAATAGTCTAATTTATTTAAATTATGTAAATTATGTAAATTTAATTAAAATAAATAGTTTAATTTGTTCAAATTAAATTTATCCGCGTATGGTGCAACTTAGACTTCAGTCGGCTCGGAAGAACTATTGCGAGACGGAGCTCGCTAGCTTCGGCAGTTGCAAAATAGTGGGTTTTAAACTCAAGTAAATATCCAACCACATGAAACTTCTATCACAATATTCGGCAAGAACGACTATATTGATGTAAAGAAAAAAAATCGTGCTTTTGTCAATAAGTCCGTTACATAATCAAGGTTATGCCACGGTTTCTGACCCTTGATTTTTCTACACATCCAATGAAATTATAATACCTTTAAGGCAATTAAATCTTTTTCATTTGTATCTGAAATTTGATACTGAAATTACATAAGAAGTGTAATTTAAGACTTTCCGTGTACCAGACGAATTTTCTCGTGGCATTGGAAATAGGAAGACCGATCTTTTGTCGGGAAAGGACAGTATAAGAATCGACGCTGAATGTGGATGGTCTTGTCTGAGAGGCGAAAATTTCGGAGCGGCCGTGGACGAGACCGGACACTCATTCGCACCCTCGTCTTCTTAGCTGCGTAACTTTGCAAAAAATTAACATTTCTTGGCTTCTTTGTAGTGAAATCGATACGCCAGAGTCTCCCCGACATATTCGCTCGGAGTGTCAATGCACTTTTAGCGAACGGTTAATCAATTACAGGCTCCGCGAGAATTTGCGAGAAGCGACGATGCGCGCGCAGCTTGGACTTTGATACCGACTTGAACGACGAAGAAATAGATTAAGCGAATGAATCGAGTAAACTCGTCTATGTGCGAATCTATCTTGGGAAACTTAGACTTCCTCTGTACGAGACGTTTGAATATGGCACTGTAAACTGATGCCATCTAGATGAGCCATCCGGCGAGCGATTTATCGGTCTCCCCGGCCGTCCCACTCTTTTTCATCCCCCCTCCCCCTGTCCCACGGTTTCTCCTCGGAACCTCCGTATATCCGAGTGGAAAGAGCTGTCTGTCGTCTTCTTACACCGCCCGCGGGGCCGTTAATTTTCAGCGCGTGTCTTTGCCGCTTTGATCGCACCAAGACTATGCTAATTGCCGTTCACCGCCCACACCGAGAAAGATCTCTTCTCTCCTACGTCCGAATATCTTCATATGCAACATTCGAGAGACGACCCGAACCGGGCTTTGACACGAGGCGTTACGGCGTGCGCGGACCCCTGTGACGTTTGTCCGAAACACTCGCCCATTCAACTTTTTTTTCACCAAATATGAAAAAAGTGGAATACATTGCAAAAAAAAAATTTCTATCACACTGTAAGAAATTTTGCTTGAAAATTATTGAACGGTAATGGAAGTTTTTTTTATATACACGGTTTACAGTAAAATTTTGATTTTTAATGGAAATGTTTGTAATTTAAGATAGTGATTTTAATTAATATCGAATCAATGTTATGCTAAATTTTGAGATTTTTCTTTTTGGGGTGGCGACGAAACTGTGGGAAACGCTTTGGCTTTCGTTCATTTTCCATAAACGCTTCCGTCGAACCGAGCGAACAAACATTAGAACAAACGCACGGGTGGTCGGGTTGTGGCTGAGCTGTGCAGTAGGAAATCGAATTGCGCTCGGAGCGATGAGGTAATTAGTTTCCTCGCGTTGGGCAAACTATCGTGGACCGCACACATGGCGCGCCGAGGCTCGACAGAGAAACTCCGCTTGTCCGGCAGCCGGGCTCTAGCCACAAATTAATTGACAAATTAATTATAAACAGGGCGACGTGGGAATTGAAGGTATACGCGTCAGCGGGCGTTCGCAAACGCCCTCGCGTGTTTGAAATTCATTCGAGTAACCGAGGCAATCATAGATCGGACGAATATCATTTTTTTATGACCCCGAATACGTTCTGATTTTGGTCACGCAATAAATTGCTCAGATTTCGCCTACGCAATAGACAAGTGCCTATATTTTGCCTACGAAATAAACAAGTGCCTATATTTTGCGTGCAAAATAGACAAGTGTCAATATTTTAACTGCCCAATAGACGAATACCTATATTTTGCGTACAAAATCGACAAGTGCCAATAATTTGCGTACAAAATCGACAAGTGCCAATAATTTGCCAACGAAATAAACAAGTGCCTACATTTTGCCTACAAAATAGATACAATTGTCTATATTTTGCGTACAAAATAGACAAGAGCAAATATTTTAACTGCCCAATAGGCGAATGCCTATATTTTGCGTACAACATCAACAAGACCCTATATTTTAACTGCACAATAGACCAAATGCCTATATTTTGTCTATAAAATAGGCAGGTGCCTATATTTGGCCGATAAGAGAGTCATAAATTGCCCATAAAATAAGCCCGTGCTTATTTTGTCTATGCTCTCCTGTATTTATCCTATAAAATCGAAATTGCCTACATCTCGTCTATAATATAGTCAAACGTTGCAGTTAAAATAATGAAACGTGTCCAATTATACGATTGTAGCTGATTCGACGTTTTTCTTCACTGATTAAACGAGACCCGCCTCAATATGGAAAGGGGCTATAAGAGTGAGCGAACGAGTGAGATCCCGAGGCCGATATGCCTTACACCTTCCCAAGATATGCCTCGTTATTCTTCATTCTTTCTTCCTCCTCTTTCTCGCCACTTTGCCGCTCGACTCTACAGAAGTTGGAAGTTGCGTTGATCCCTCACGCCGTCGGTCCTTGTCGTTTTTCCCTTCTGATCACCTCCGCAGCGCCTCGGCTATAAGTCCACCGAAACGCGTGTAAGCGGCGGTTACAGGCCATTAGGGGGTGCCGCTTTGATTAGGTCACGATAATAATTGGAAAGGACCCCGTCCTCGCCGGGCCGCCTGACTAGCTTCCAGGCTCGCACACAAAATAGGTAATTACCTTAAATTGGCTTCCACGAGGAGGAGCGTGCGCTCCCGTCGAAAGCCAAGCTTTTTCGGCACTCCTGGTAAGCCCCTCTTCTTTCGTTTCTTACTTCCTTCCTTCCTCCACTTTGTCTCGCTCATTCGCCGTTCCTGCGATCGCTGGCTTCCACACTTATACCCTTCGATCGTTTCCCCGAATCACAAAAATGCCCCCAAGACGCTTCGCGCGCTCATTCGTCACTCGCCAATTGGGCACGTCCGGCTTGGATTCACCGGAACTATGACTCAACCGCAGCTCTACATCTATGTCACTTATTGAAGTCTACTTTTCAGTCGCTTGTTATACAGAAGTCTGTAATCGACGATAAAAGGGCGATTTTTTGTTATCCTATCGTGTCTCGAGCTGGATGAGGAGCCCCTCAGGATAAATAACTGCTCTTCTTCTTTCTTTTAAACCAGTTGATCGATTGTTTACGTAAGAACTGCAAGCAATGCACCAAAGACTCTCATCCTTTATCCTATAGAGTGTCCAATCAGTATTTGGATGCCCTCAGAACTCTCAGTTGGCCCTCAGGATGCAACAAACGCATGTCTTCTTTGCCTCTTCGCCTAAAACTGTAAAACAATGTACGAAGTAGACTGCACAGATTTCACATCCTCTCATTCCTTATCCTATCGAAAGTCCAATTATTATCTAAACGCCCTCAAGAGCTCCGAGTGATCCCTCAGGATACAACAATCGCATGTCTTCTTTGCATCTTCGCCCAAAAACTACAAAACAATGCACGAAGTAGACGTCACAGATTTCACATCCTCTCATTCCTTATCCTATCGAGAGTCCAATTATTATCTAAATGCCCTCAGGAGCTCCGAGTGGCCCCTCAGGATGCGACAAAGACATGTCTTATTTGCCTCTTCGCCTAAAACTGTAAAACAATGTACGAAGTAGACCCCACAGATTTCACATCCTCTCATTCCTTATCCTATCGAGAGTCCAATTATTATCTAAACACCCTCATGAACTCCGATTGGCCCCTCAGGATGCAACAATCGAATGTCTTCTTTGCATCTTCGCCCAAAACTACAAAACAATGCCCGAAGTAGACGCCACAGATTTCACATCCTCTCATTCCTTATCCCATCGAGAGTCCAATTATTATCTAAACGCCCTCAGGAGCTCCGAGTGGCCCCTCAGGATGCAATTAATGGCTCTTCTTCTTCGCCATTCCTCCCTCGCTCTCCATCACCGTGAAAACTGTTTCACAAATAATTCGCGAATTCATTTATCGAGCATGTGGGCAGCGAGTACTCGGGCTGACGCATCGTTCACAGGTTTTAACTCCGGGCGATTTGAAAACAGTGCTTAATATAGGGACGCCTATTTCCCGCGTGTACGAGACCCTCTCTCGTACGCCTGTGTTACCGAGCACTGTGTGCTGTACCCGTTCCCTCCACTGTGATCTCCGTGTTGTCCTATATGCGAAATGCAAATCCTCGAGGCTTCTATGCAAATTTATCGAATGATGTTGGTGTAGCTCAACACTCCGTGTCCGTGCACGTTGCATACACACGGAGATGCCAGTCGTCCGGTTCATCGACGCCACGGCTGTACGATATTACAGTCATACCTCGAGCGATTCCTTGTTTCACGCGCGAACGATAACCTCCTCCCGACAACGATGAAGATGATGATGATGATGATGATGATGATGGTGGCATTAGTCCTCGGGCCAGTAGCAGCCTCGGAGCCTAAAACAACAAAGGGAGCTCATGTTTACAGACTAGTCCAATACCATCATTTATGCAGCAATTGGACGGGTCACCTTTTTTTAACCCTCATCCAATTACCGTTCCGACACCTATCATCACAATTTACCGAACAATAATTTTCTTAACTAATCATTATTATATATTTACTATTAAAAATGATTTTAGTAATAGAAAATAATAATTTCTTCAATTAATACTAATATAAAAAGTGAGGATTAAAAATCTTCACAAAGGTGTCTGTCGCTTAAAAAAAATCATTTACGCAGCAATCGAACGGGTCACCTTTTTGCTTCCTCATAGAGGAAGCTTTTTAACCTTCGTCCAATCACCGTTCCGACACCTATCGTCACAATTTACTGAACAATAATTTTCTTAACCACTAAGAATTATAAATCCATAATTAAAAACGATTTTAACTATTCAAGATAATAATATAAAAAAATTACAGTAGAAACTGAGGATTAAAAATCTTCGCAGAGTTCTCTGTGGCTTTGAAGAAAAACATTACGTACAGCATCGAAGCTTATCTTCCGTTGATAATCTCGATCGGAAGATTTCTTCTTTCGATCCTCCTCTCAAAATGCCACGGGAGAAAGTACAGCCTCAGCCGAGATGCGACAACGGAACGAAGGCAAAGGTTGCGGTAAAAGTTCTACGGTACAATTGGTCGGATGCGTTCCTCGGCGCACCGTAAATACCGCGATGCCCGACGTAATGTGTATGTGGGAAGTACACGCGTAGACGGGCCGGCGTACGCCACCGGTACTCTACTTGATATCCCTTGGGTACCGCATCCCCGTCCTCGGCATGTCGTACTTTTGTGCCTGGTACATACACACGGATTTCCTCCTCGGTGAGAAGCGCGATCCATGCCGTGGCAGAGAGAGGGAGAGTGACTATCGGAGCTCTCTTCGTTTCGTTCGGAACGATGAGGTTGGGTGTAAGTACGCCGTGTGCCGCGTATACTTTCAGCGCGAACAATCGTAATCCCTTGTGGAAGAAGAAGAAAAAAAAAAGCACCGGTCGTTGCGTCGACTAATTAAGCGGGTATTATAGCCCCGCTAGTCAATCAGGGTAAAAATAGGCATTCTCGGTGAAGCGATTGTATCTCAACGAAAGGCTTGCGCGCTTCGGAGCATTTTGAATGAAAAAATAAAAGTAAAAAAAACGTTGAAGGCAGAAACGTGATGGGGTCGATTGGATGGGCTGATGAAGATTTCAGAGTATTGACGATCCATTGCGAATTTTGTGCTGGAAGATCGTGCATCGTCGAAACGCGCCAGAAAAGAATTGGATATAAATGAGCGCTTATATTTTGTCTATGCGCTCCTACACTGAGAGACGGAGATGGTAAAAATGACTATATCGCGTGAGGGATAGTATCATGCACTGTAAAAAAAATGTTGCTTGAAAATTAATGAACAGTATTGGAAGCTTTTTTACATAAACTGTTTTTGAAATTTCAAACACATTTGCGTTGCAATTTTACAGCAAAATTTGGATCTATCATGAACATTTTTGTAAATTTCAAACAAAAGATTTATAATTTTAATATCGAGTATTTTTATTTTACAAGCAAAGTACATTAATGTTCATTTAATGTAAGTAATGTTAGCAAATTTCAAGTTCCAGTACATTAAATTTACAGTTTATTTTTACAGTGTAGCACATAGTAGTTGGGAGCTAGGGCCCCACCTATGGTAGGAAGTATCGGATATATAAGAACTTTTTTTTAGATATTATGGTAAAAATTCTTGGATAATCTGAGACTTTCTGCCATAGGTGGTGCCCTGGCGTCCTACTATGTGCTATAGTAATTTTTCGTAGATTATCGGTAATTTCTACTACATTATTCTCTCAGTGTATATTTATCCTATAAAATCGAAATTGTCTACACCTCGGCTATAATATAGTCAATCGTCGCAATAAAAATAATGAAACATGGCCAATTATACGATTGGAGATCTCGAATGACGCTCAAGTACCGGTTAAATACTGGTTAAACACCGGTTAAATACCGGTCAACCATCGGTTAAGTACCGGCTAACGATCGGCTGAATACCAGTTGAATACCGGTATTTGACCGACATTAATCGCATGGTCGTTCGCAACTGCACGGCGACGATCGACAGTCAGCGGTCGAAGATCCGTTTATCTTCGTGAGAAGTGAGACAAACAAACAGTCTTCAGGACGGCTGCAAACGAAAGAGGTAATTGAGACAGACACGTTCTGTACGTGCCCGACAAAAGTTTGTTTGAAGAGATTTTTATCTATGCGAATCTTCGATCTTTTTTTTTTTCTTCGTCTTCCTTCCTTTGCGGCGACGACCCCGATGACGAGCGACGAGGAAGAGCACGTAGAAGTCCTGTGTGTCGGCGACGATACATACACAAGTATCGGTCTTCAGGGTAGTAATTCGATCTGCCCGCGGACAGCCAGACCGATCGACCGCTATCGTCTTCCTTTTTCTTCCTTTTTTCGTTTGTCCCTTCCTCTTCCTCGTCGCGGCCGCAGCAGCTGACTCTCCACAAGTGCCCAACTGAAAGTCGAAACGCCGGTTACGGTCCTCGATACTGGCGTATGCGACGTCCGATGGATATAGTGTGGTACAAATGAGTTACAAATGAGCGGTTTTGTTTGGTTTACGCCCGACGAGCGGTGCGACACGCGATCCTTCAAGCCCCGAAGAGATAGATCATTTCAGCGATCCCCCGCCAGTGGTCTTGTCGGTGTCGCCTGCGGTCACACGAGCGCACATTGTTCAACTTTTCTTTTTAAATTCAATTATCGACTGCAGGCCGAATCGGTGTTTCTTCTTTCTCTTGTTTCTTCAGGCATCGAAGGCGGTCGATCGATCGCCCCGTTACTGTGTCTTAACTACCGAGTGTAATAACGATCCTTTCCTCGATCCACTTGGGAAATCATTTTTTTTTTTTTCAGGAAGAAATAGCCAAATCGCTGTAGTGACAAAAAAATTAAGAATTATATTATAGACTGATCATAAAAAAAGAAGAAACGTTTGACGATTTAATTTGTGAAGCTAATTTCTTATTTCTTCCTATTTCTTCCGACATCGAATGTCAGCAAGGCGGTCTATCGATCGCCCCTTATTGGATCTCAGCTATCAAAAATAATAACGAATAACTTCAATCCACTCGGGAAATCATTTTTTTACTACAGGAACAATTACCCAAATTACAAAAAAAAAAAAACAAAAGCAAGAATTAAATCATAAACAGGCAGACGATAAAAAAAAGAAGAAACGTTTGACGATTTAATTTACGAAGCTAATAACCCGTATCGAAGTTCTCGTGGGTATTTAGCTAAAACCCACCGACTCGTGGCCGCCCACACATACGTGAGGGATGTGTGTCGTAGGGCTTATTACCCACTACCCGGCTATTACAATCCACATGTATACGGCGCGGTATAGCTTCAGCGACGTTGAACACACCGCATTGTCGGCGGGGGCTCTTTCGGTGGATTTATCCCATTATGCGGCGAGCCGACTAGATATCCCTCGATCTCTCTCTCGCTCCCGCTGGTTGCTCAGGTAAATGGGCCCTATCACTGTCCCCGCGAACAAAGCGTCGACTGACGTGGTTATGACGGGAACGCGATACCTTCAACCCCCAACCCCCACCCTCCCCCCTCTAAAAAATAATAATCATCATTCACGTGCAATAACGATGCGATAATAGCTCGCTGCTCTCCTTCAGCAGCAGGCGGCCTCAACTTCACCGGCAAGATATTACGAGCTCGTTTCTTCATTTTTTTTCTTTTTTTTTAGCTCTTGCTCGAATGCATCATCGAATCTGAATATGGATTTTTTTTTTCTTTCCATCCACTTGATGGAAGCGCTTTGTCGATCTGTCTCCGAGGTAGATGCGGATACCTCCGTCATATTACCCGAGGGACCTCAGCCAGCCTCCCTCGCGCTCGCGTTCCCTCTCTTGTTCAGCCTCGCATTTACCGCAAGCCGCCCCCTCCCGCATGGCAGCGATGCGGTTCTTTGACAACTTCCGCTTCGATGCTCCCGGAGCTGAGCTGCGGATTGATTTTTTTTCCCCGTAATTATAACGATTCCGGACATGCCGGGGTCCGGGACGCACGACGGGATGTGTGACGTGTCTGGATGACACAGTTCGAAGCCAAGCGGAGAATACTCGGTCGGTAACGGAAAACTGTAATCCATTTCTTCTTTTTTTTTAACGGTCTTCAGCGTTGCGGATTAAACGCGAATTATTGACTTCTTCGTCGGAGTGTCGGGCAGGTTTTTAGTTTTTACGAATAATTACAAAAGATAGTCGTTAGAAAAAATAATTACAAAGCGAAGGCAATCAAAAAAATCCCATAATTTAAGCTGAGTTGCAGTTTGATTTTTTTCCCCGTAATTATAACGATTCCCGACATGCCGGTGTCTGATTTGTACGACTGGATGTGTGAAGTGTCTCGATGACACAGTTCGAAGCCAAGCGGAGAATACTCGGTCGGTAACGGAAAACTGTAATCCATTTCTTCTTTTTTTTCGAGGGTTTTCAGCGTTGCGGGTTAAACGTGAATTATTAACTTCTTCGTCGGACTGTCAAGCGAGGATTTAGTTTTTATGAATAATTATAAAGCGAAGGCAAACAAAAAAAAGTGCCTCGTTGCAAATACCGGAAGGGCGAAGCTATATAGAAGCTATATTGAAATCCACGCGAGCTCCCGAGGCTTATTTTATGTACCGTGTACAGAAGTTATTTGCCAGCGGGAAATACGCGATACGACAGGGCGCGGGTCTTGGAAAGGCACAAGTACGGATTTTCAGGCTATTGATTTCAATATCGCGTGATAGGAGTCGAGCAACGGGCGAACAACGGCGAGATCGTTCGATGCTGTTTGTCGCGAGGCTGAGCTAAACCGTCAATACAGACTGCGGCTACGAACGATACAAAACTCATCTCTTTCCTCGGAGTATTAAGCAACGCCAGCGGAGACTTACAAATATATACTATACATGTTATTGACGGTACTTGGAAGGATTTCACTCTCGAGGTTGCATCGAGTCGGAAGTGGGCATCTGGCGCTGGACCGGTAAGACGGCGAGCCGACGAAAAGGTAAAGAGGCATTTCTTCCTCTTCGCGAAGAAACATGAATTCCTGTTGGTCCTTGAAGAAGCATTGGTCGATCTAATTTTTCCCTTTTTGTTTTTAAGAAACATTGATTTCTTCCGCGCCGAAGATGGATCATCGAAGAAGATGCTCAGAGTCTTCCGGAGGGTAAAGAAGCATTTCTTCTTTTTGATTCAGGACGTTGAAACACAAATTCTTCTTGGCCCTTGAAGAAGCATTGGTTCATCTAATTCTTCATTTTCCTGATGAAACACCGTCTTCTTCTTCGATGAAAATTTATTTATTTAATTCTTTATTTACAAGCAGAACCCATTTACAGGCCAATAACTGTCCAAAAGAACAATTCTAACGGTATAGCCGAGCTTAAACAATATACATTACCTATCAGTATTTACGAGTACATTAACAACAGAAGAAGAATAAAAAAACATGATTTATAAACATAAAATCCTAAGATTAGTGGATGCTGCGAGATCGCGTTTTTGAGTGCCTTGATAATTGAAAATTGATAATCGAAGAAGTTGCTCAGTGTCGTCAGGAAGGTGAAGAAGCGTTTCTTCTTTCCGCTTCACGGCGAAACACGAATTCCTCTCGAGCCTCGAAGGGAGCTTATCCTCTTCATCGAAGAAGCGATGCTTCTTCGTTTTTTCGGCCATCGTTCTCAGCCTCGAACGGCGAATCAATTTGCGACTATCTATCGCGCGATCCTCCGGCGATCGTCGGAACGAGCTTCTGCAACTGCAGCGGCCACGGGAGGGAGAGCGATCTCGGGCCAATGGAGGCGTGAGAGGTAAGATAGAGAAAGTTCGCAGGGAGCAACAAACGCGTACGTGCGTTATCGAAGACGCAGGAACGGACGTGAAACATACCGGAGGATACTTTTTCACGTTCGTCTCTCGGATGCTTAAAATCTATATGGTTTTCGATGATAAAAAAAAGGACAAGGGCCGATCGGTCCGTTGGCCAATGGCGAAGACTCCGAAGACTTCGGCGGGCCTCGCGAAGCCTCTCGCCGACGAGCAAAGAGACCAGGGCACTCGCGTTGAAATACACAAGATAACATCGGGGTGGACGGATCTCGTCAGAATAGCAGTTAAACGCCACTCGGAGGATCGTAAAATCGTATCCAAACAAACTTTAAATAGCTCTCGCTCTCGGGTAAGGAGAGCGATAGGACGGGACGCTCGAAATCGGGAATCATATGAGGTTCTCTCGAGCCGCTTCCGAGACTATCGCCGCAGCATCTCTTCTTTCTCCTCTTCTTCTCGTGAACAAATAAATATTGCGTGCTGAGGTCTGTCCCAGGTTGTTCAGACATTTTTATTTATTTCTTCTTTTACGTCGCCGAATGGGCGCTTACCCCTGATCTGTATCAACTTCGATCGACCCCCCGAAAGAGGTGGATGTTTGTAATCAATTTCCGTCTGGACCATCGGAGAAAGTACACTTTGAGGTCGCTCTGTGAATTTTTTCAGATTTTTTTTGCGGCATATTTTGTTGTTGTTTGATCGAAAAGTATCCGCCTGAAGAAATTGCTTCCATGAATCTGTTGAGAAGCGCGTATTTTTTCTGTTAGGAAGTTAATTTTTCCTGGGTGTCTGGACGGAGCTTCTCACTCATCAACGGCTGTCTTCGGTTCTTCAGAAATTTTTATTTATTTCTTCTTTTCTTAATTTACGTTCCCGAGTAGATACGCGCTTACCCTTGATCTGCATCAGCTTCGATTGACGCTCCGAAACAGAGCCGCTCCCTTTCGCCTCCGACAACGAGGTAGATGTTTCTAATCAATTTCCGTTTGAACTATCGAAGAAAGTACACTTTGAGGTCCCTCTGTGAATTTTTTCAGATTTTTTGCTCCATATTTTGTAGTTATTCGATCCATATCAAGATTATCGACGCACAAAATCAAAAAGTATCCGCAAACAGCTTCAATAATATATTTTTGTCATTAAGTTAATATTTCCTTTGTCTCTGGACGGAGCTTCTCACTCATCGGCCTCGGAAACGAGAAGCTTCGGGCCCGAGCGAGCAGCATGCACAAATTAATAAGCCACTTGCTCCGCACGCTCGTTAAGACACTTCTGCGTGGACTTTGGTACATATCTTCCTCCTCATCCTCCTCCTCCTCGCCGCGCTGGATCTCTTACACTTATTTTTGGGCAAAGGCATATATCGCCCAGGTCCCGCCTTTCGGTATCCGCCGAGACTCCCCGGCCCAACATCAGCACCCCGGCCGAGGAAAGTCTCCGACCTGTAATCTTCGAGGTGCCGCGTTGTTCGCCCGCTCTAATTATAGGTAAGCGGGGCACCGCGGATTCGAAATCCTCCCGACTCTCGCACCGTAATTTCATCCTCGTTGGTGTTAAATATCATCGCGAAATTCGTCCAAAAAATTACACGAATATTACGGCTACGAATTTTTATTCATCTCTTCACGGGTTTCGAATATAGCCGTAAGACAAAGCTGATTATAATTTTTGTTACCCTTTCGCGGAGGACCCTGACATTGAGCAAATTTAATACAAGCCCCCGAAGATAATTTTATGTCTTCGTGAATATATCGTCAGGTGTTAATGCGCCCGTGTCTCGGATATTACAACTATACTACTGTATTTTAATTCTTGTTATTTATTTTTTTATTCATGGGTTTCGTGTGTTCGCAGGTACTTGGGAGTGGAGCCGAGGCTGAGCGGCGGTGCCCACGGTGAAACCGCGGGAGGCCTCGAGACGGGTCAGCCGCAGCACATCGGTGCCGGGGTCATAGGTCCGGCCAGTGCCGAAAGGAACTGCAAGAGCTCCCACTTGACGACGAAACAGCAGGGGATATGTTCACGCTCGCCTCCGGTCTTGCAGGTGAGCTCTCCCGAACGCTCCTCTTATTATTATTCTTCTTCTTCTTCCAGACAGGAAAGAATAAGGAACGATCGGCGTGAAGCTCCGTTCACAATTAGCGCAAACGGGGCGCGATCTCAGCATTTCATCACTTTTGGCTATTTATGGTAAAAAAAAAAATGAAAAAAATAAATCCATAAATTAGCTCTAGTGAGTTCTGGTAAGGAAGTTCCCTTGAAGGTGCGCGTTGAAAAGACGAATTCGCAGCCACTAAAATCTCGATGGTATGCCCGATATTTCTTCCTCTATGGGTCGAATTTTAAGACACTGGTTTGGACTTAAGATCTCTTTCGAGATCGAAGTTTGGCCCGAACTTCATTGCATCTTTAAGATCTAACTTTAGATCACTTTTGAGATCGAAGTTTGGCCCGAACTTATGATCGAAGTTTGGCCCGAACTTCATTGCATATTTGAGACCTAACTTTAGATGACTTTTGAGATCGAACATAAGATCGAAGTGTGGCCCGAACCTTATTGTGTGCTCAAAAGCTATCTTAAGTTGGAACTTAAGTCTGAACTCAAATTCGATTGTAGTTCGAGTTCGATCTTAAGTTCGAACTTAAGATCGATCTGTAACTCTTTTTTGGCGTAGAATCTATACCTCGATCCCAACGATTAATCTGGATGACACTGTACTGTCATGAATAGTTCCTAATCAAGTCCTCAACGACATGATCACTAATCGTCACGACGAGTGCAAAACGATACGAAACTTAAGCACGATACCAAGTACGAACTGGGATTCGATCTTAAGTTCGAACTTAAGATAGATCTTAAAAGCACAATATAAAGTTCGGTCTCAAGAGTGATCTCGAGTTCGAGATCAAGAGCTCTCAGGTTCAAACTAATGTCGTAAAATTCGACCCCAAGTATTTCTTAATTTCTTTCCAAAAAAAAAAAATCTCAAATTATGAGAGTTTCAACGGCCATCTTGGGTGTTTGAGCTCTCCGGCCCTATCCGATGAACCGATTACGGCGAGCGGCCATCGATATCACACTCGTCGGAGCGAATTGTGAACATAGCTTAAGTGGCCGAAGTTAATAATCGCCGGTGAAGACAGAGTAGCGAGATCACGCGAAACGCGTTGTGCTCTCGAGCGGGGCGGAGAAACGAGTTGGCGCTTCTTATTGCAAACGGTGATTATTCATCGACCCCCCGACGAGAGAGTGGGTTCTTCTTCTTCTTCTTCCCGATCGTGGGGCGCGCGCGACTGCGCCCGTAGCCGCTATACAACATTATATTACACACACCTCGGACCGAGAGTGAAGAAGACAGAAGATCCGAAGAATCTTAATCTCCTGCATTTAACGCCCAATAGATTTATCGCCAATTCGAATCACGCGGCAGCCATCGAATCAACCCGCCGGCCAGCGCGCCGAGGAGAACTCCGCCGCGCGGGACTCTTTGCGTTTTCTCTCGCCTCCGATCCGCAGACACCTGCTGGCACGAAGAACATCGCTCGAAATTTTTGTTACACTCGACGATTCGACCGTACACCCCTCCTCCCCCCCTCTCCCCCCTCCCCCTTATCGGCTTCAGAAATTTATTCTTCCGTGCTGTAACACGCGATACGATATCTCTCTTCGTTTCCACTTCCGCCTGATCGCGCGAGTCCACTTGTCGGGTCGTGGGAATTTTCTTCTCCTATTTTTTATTATTTATGCCGATAAGGATTTTGCCATTTTTTTTTTTTTTTTTTCTATGGAGAAAAAATTAGTTTCTTCCACAAATTTTAAAAAAATGAGTTTCCACTTCTCCGCCTGATCGCGCGTGTCCATTTGTCGGGTCGTGGGAATTTTCTTCTTCTATTTTTTATTATTTATACCAATAATGATTTTCCCATTTTCTTTTTTCTATGGAGAAAAAATTAGTTTCTTCTTTCAAATGTTGCGAAGTGACGCAAAGTCGTTTCCCAATTTCCGGCTACCCGATTGGCTGTCGAGTTGCTCGAATGTATCGACTTGTCGACCGAAAATGGATTCATCCCCATACACGGTCTGACACGAAGAACATCGCTCAAAATTGTTGTTACATTGGACAGCTTCAGAAATTTATTCATCTGTGCTGTAAAACGTTGCAAGGTAACGCAAGTCGTTTCCGTATTTCCGGCTCTCCGATTGGCTGTCGAGCTCCTCGTTCGATACACATCGATTATCGAAAACGGCGTAAACGAAATATGTAACCTAGAAGCGACGTGTCCAAAAAAAAAAATTAAAAAAAAAACGTCGAAAGTGTATCGACTTGTCGACCGAAAATGGGTTAATGCAACAACCATGTCAGCCTTCCGGATTTATCCACAGACACCTGCCGGCACGAAGAACATCGCTCGAAATTTTTGTTAAAGTTGAAGATTCGATCGTACCCGATCAACTTCACAAATTTATTCTTCCGTGCTGCAACACGCAATACGATATCTCACTTCGTTTCCACTTCCGCCTGCTCGCACCATTCCACTTATCGGGTCGTAGGAATTTTCTTTATTGTTATTATTTACACCAATAAATATTTTATTTTCCCATTGTTATTATTTACACCAATAAATATTTTTCCATATTTTTTTATCGAGAAAAAATGCGCCTAGTTTCTTCATTTTCAATGTTACAAGCTAACGCAAGTCGGTTCCGCATTTCCGGCTATCCGATTGGCTGCCGAGCTCCCCGTTCGATACATATCGATTATCGTCCTGACTAAAATATCTAATCTAGAAAAAATAAAATAAAAAAAGCATCGACAATGTATCGGCTTGTTGACCGAAAATGGGTTAATGCAACAACCATGTGAGCCTTCCGGATGTATGAGAAGAACAGGCCTGTGACATTTCTTCTTTCATGTGTATCCTTCCTCTTTGAGGACAGCGGCGCGGCTCGTCGAAGCCCGCCCGGCTGCCGATGCTCTCTCACAAGCCCTCGGAGCGTATCTTTCTCACCGACAAACAAAAAAGCCCGTCATGAATATTCATAAACGAAATATTAGAGGAACGCTATACATACGTCCCCTCGGGCTCGCGGGTCGACGCAGCAGCGGAAGAAAAGATAGAAAGGGAGGACGCTCGACGGATATCGAAGAGGCAGCTCGTCCATGGAATCGATTATTCTAATAGGACTTTAATTCCGAACGAGCGAACACGCTCGCTCGTCGCGCCTAGGACTATAAAAATAAAAATAAAAATAAAATGCTTTACAAGAAGGGCCGCGGAGTTACAAGTCCGCGGGTCGTTGCATCGCCGCGTTCCTGTACGCAATTCCCTTCGAAGATATCCCGGCCTTCGACCGCTGGAACTCTCGCTGTACCGGCGAGGGGACAGAGAAGCTATGGCTTTCTCGTACACCCGTGCAATGTTAGGCTACATTGTCGGCTACAGCTTATAGTAAAAATGTTACAATATTAAAATACAATTGATATTTTAATATAAATTAAAAAGATTGATTGATTGTAAAAGATTGATATCTTAATATAAATGTTTAAAATTGAAATTTTAATATGAAATAAAAAGAATTTAATTTGTGGATGCATTGATTAATCGTCGATTGAATTTTACTCGCCGATAAGAATACAGCTTTGAATAGATGTAACTGTAAGAGGGACGCTCGGGTATAACAAGGCTCAGCTGGAGCGGAGTCTCTTCCATTAGAGTACGAGTAGAGAAAACCTGTGCACGTCGTCTTGTCATCGTCGTTCTGTCTCATCCAAGCGTGTTATCCTGTATTTTACAGGCCATCAGTGCCGGCGCGAGGCTCGCGATCGAAGAGTGTCAGCATCAGTTCCGCTCGGCGCGATGGAATTGCTCCGTCAGCCCGGAGAATCCCGACAATATATTCGGTGGCGTAATGCTAGTCAGTGAGTATTTCTTCATTTCTTCCAATTCGCCGTCACTTAAATCGTCATTAAAAAAAAAATCTTATCTTCCAAATGCATGCTCTCGTAAATTTGAAAAAAAAACTAAAACTTTAATTTACGATAACATTAATATCGATATTAATAATCGGTCTGACAATCAAATTTATAGAATAATTTATTTGTCGATCGATCGACGTGAATGTCGATCAATAAACAGTTACCGTAAAAAAATACCGTAAAAGTTTTTTTATCACTAAAAAAATTAATTAATTTTTGTATATTTTTTCTAATTGCAGACAGCCGGGAGGCAGCGTTCGTATACGCGATATCGGCGGCCGGTGTTGCCTTCAGCGTAACGAGGGCATGCTCGAGAGGTGAACTCACCGATTGTTCGTGCGATAACCGAGTCAGAGCGCGACACCCCAATCACTGGGAATGGGGTGGTTGCAGCGAGGTAATCGATCCGATATCTCCTCTTCTTTTTTTTCTCTTCCTTTCTTCTTCTTCCCATCCACCTCTAGAATCCTCCCGTCGAACGAGGCGAATTATCTTCTTTGTTTTCCGCCTGTACAAAAAGATACACACGAAACCGTCAACGTAAACGGATGCATTTCGTGCCTGAACAGGTGACCCCTTGTAGACATTGCAAGCTTACAAGGGGATTAAAGGGGGCTAAGCTTGTTAAGTTGCAACAACCCGCCTCCCCACCCTGCCGCTCGCTTCGATTCACCCGTGGCTCGACGACGTGCCTGCTCGACACATACACGAAACAAAAACTCGGACACTTACGCGAAAGTCTCTTCCCATTCGCGGTACGTACGAATATACAATCTTCGTCCTCATCCATGGAAGAACCGACGACAATGACGAAGAAGACGACGTTCTCGTTACTCGAAGCTTTGCGTTCGGGTACCAAAAAGCCACGATTTCTCGATGTCGCGACCCTCGACTTCTCGATCCTCTCCACGAAACCGACGATCAAAGCTTTCAGCTCCGTTTCTTTTCCACGGAAGAAACACCGAAGATACATTTGCTCTGCGACCCTTTGACTATGGCTGTATGCATTTTGTCAACGACAAAGAAATTGGTGTCTCTTTTACATCAATAAGAAAAGAAGATTTAAAAATGTTCCCTTTTGACGGAAAGATTCGGGAGGAAATCTTTGAGGAAAGAAATCTTTTCTTCTTTGAGAAATGCAGATTAAAAGAAGAAATTGTTGACATGGTTTTTTCTTTACATATCGTAAAAAAAAGATTTTTAAGCGTTCCTTCTTGAAGAAACAATTGGGGATAAAATCTTTGAGAAAAGAGCATTAAAAGAAAAAAATGTTGACATTGTTTTTACGTATCGTAAAAGAAGAAGAAGTCTGCGAGGAAGCAAAATGCAAAATAGTTTGGCACACGCTTCTCTACCACAGGAGATTTGTAGGAGGAAGAAGGGGATGAGATTCGCGCCTCTCAAACGGAGTGTTATCCGTTTCCGGGATAACAATGTTTGCTCTGCGTTAGGAGGATTAAACGACGACCCGGGAAACAGCTTGCCTTCCCTCCGACTTCCCTCGCCGACTGTCAAACACGTTTGTCTCTTAAGCATACTAAAAGAAAGTCTTCCAATCCTATCCCACAAATCTTCAACTTTTTTCCTCTTATTCGATGATATTACATATAAATTATATAATACAAATTTAATAAATGATCTTCAATGTGAATTCGCAGGACATCCATTTCGGTGAGAAATTGTCTCGAGAGTGGTCGGACGGCGGCGAAGAGCCGATAAAGGAGGACGGTCCACTGGCAGCGAGATCATTGGCTGGCCAGTTGATGAGGAAACACGACAGCGAGGCTGGAAGACGAGCGGTGCGCTCGAGGATGCAACGAGTCTGCAAATGTCACGGTGAGCAGGCGACCGATGGAGCTAATGTTTATGAGTAAAAGAAGAAAATAGAGAAGAAAAGAGAAATTATCACCTTCGGTGGTGAATGAGCCGAGGAGTTTTCGATTATTTTTCTTTGTCCAATCATCACGGCGAGAGGGATACCTAATATGTTTGTCGTGTCGCTGTCGCGACACTTGTTTCTTCTTCCTTTGCCAACGCGGAACGCACACTGACGCGCGCTGGTATACAGGTATGTCGGGTTCGTGCAGCTTGCGAGTATGCTGGCGAAGATTACCGGCGTTCAGGGGAGCCGGTGCGGCTCTGGCTGCCCTCCACGAAGGTGCGGCTCTGGTGCGTCTAGCACAAAGGGGTGGTCGAAGACCGGCCAGACTGAGACCCGCGAGACCGGATCTCAAACGGCCCAACAAGACGGATCTCGTTTATCTCGAGGACAGTCCAGATTATTGCGAACGGAACGTCACGTAAGTATTATTCACGGCACGATTATTACGTTACTTTGTACAACTCGGACGTACTAACGGCGCTGTCCTTAAATTTTATTTACGAGCTTTTGCGCTTGACAAAACAGATGCGTTATTCTATCGAGTTGTTTTTTTTTTTATTTTAAATTCGACTTGGTTTCTTTATTGGATTATTACAATTGTGATAATGTAATATCGGAATATTTTGCCGGTGGAAACAGACACAAGATACTTCTTTTGCTGAGCCATTTCTTCTCTTGTTCGAAATCGCGCTCATTCGCGTATCGTATTTTTAATATTTAAAATGTACAATATTTTTGTGGTGTCAGTAATGTATTAACAGATTCATAGCGAATTCTGTCGAGCTATTTCGGCTCTTTTTTATTATCATAAAATGATTATCATAATGTAATATCGTAATATTTTATGGGACCAAAACAGACAAAAGATTCATTTTCTGCCGAGCGATTTCTTCTTCCAATGAAATCGCACTTATTTGCATATCGCTTTTTAGTATTCAAAAGTAAATATTTTTGTGATGTCAGTAAACTCTCGAAAAACATTATATCGTGATATTGCAACGCTCCTCTCTTTGGTCGCTTAATAGGACCAAAAAAATACGTCTATCGAGCTGATGTCTTCTTTTCTTTTAAATTCATCTCATTTGCTTATCGCACTGCAATACTTGAAGCTAAAATATTTGCAGTACTCGTAAAGTCGCGATAAAAAAAAGAAAATGTAATAAAATTTCGACCAGACCTCGTTCGCTTATAAGGAAGTTGCATGTGGGTGTTTCGTAGATACGTTCCGAGCTGCCTACAGCTTCGACGATTGCAGCAAACAAATCTGTCCGACGCATTAAGTAATTCCCTCCTTTTTATTTTCTTCTTCCCCCGACAGACTTGGAATTCCCGGCACGCGAGGACGAATATGCAATCGAACGTCTCTCGGACTGGACGGCTGCAGGCTCTTGTGCTGCGGTCGTGGATATCAGACGCGCGTGCGCGACGTTACCGAGAAGTGCAAGTGCAAATTCGTATGGTGCTGTAGAGTCGAGTGCGAGCTCTGTCGACACACTCGCGAGGAGCACGTATGCAATTAAGTGTCCAACCCTTAAACGGGGAACGCTTGATATATATATTTCTTCTTTTCTTCTTTTCTTCTTCTTGCTTCGATAACGATCTCAGCGGTCCAGCGCTGTTTCTTCTCGCTCGTATCCTCGTCGAAACCGAGGAGCTGCGCGTCCTGGATGGCGGATGCATCTTTGACGTGCGTCGCGATACGCTGGCAAAAGAAAAGAGGAAGGAAAATAGTAGTACATTTTAATATACCACGATCGATAACGTTAACGAAGATATCTTCCTTTGGCAAACGCTGCAAACGAGAGGCTACGGATTTTTTTTTTTTAATTTTTTAAAATCATTTGCCGTGTACGAAAACATTTTCTACCGATATTTATAATTTATTATAACAAGTAGTAACCGACGAGAAAATTGTAGTTAGATCAACGAAATTTTCTTCATTAAAAAAATTACGTATAGCTTCTTTCGACAAATATGTAAACGCGTTGGCGAGAAAATGGAAACTCACTCTAGAATAGCACGACGATCTCTTCCAACGTTTACTCCCAGTTAATTGTAGGTAAAAGTGTCGCTACGAATGCGACTCGATGAAGATATCGTTAGAAACTAGGAGACGTCGAGTCTTTGGCTTTTTTGACGCGAAAAAAAAATGTTTTGCCAATGATAATGTAAATATTCAAACTCTCCTCCCCACGTGCCCTTTTCTTATCTTTTTACCAGTAACTTATACCACGATAATTAATGTGTATATATTTATAGAAAAAGGACTGACATAAGGATATCTCTGAATTAGCTTTGTATTTTTTTTCTCAATCTTTGTACTTCTATTTTCTTCGGTCTAGAGTAGGAAAAAAAATCGTATCCCGATGATCGCGTCGCTGAGTGTTTTTCAGGCGATGTGAGACTCAGTCGGTAACAAAGACTGTAATTTTTTTTTTTTCAAGGTGGCCAAACTTGTCCGAGGTAATAAAATTATCAGCGCCCGCTCAACTGTTCCATGAAGTCGATAATAATTTGCGTTTAGCCCAAACATTTTGAGTACCGTTGAAAAAATATTTTTTTGCAGTTTTTGTTACCGACTGAGTTTGTTTCACATCGCCGTGCGACAGCCCGAGCAAGGCACTCGCCGAAATCGTCGGTATAGCAGGCGACACTTCCAAAACTTAAATCCCCGTAGGATTTCTTCAATTTCCACTTAGATATAGAGAAGACTATCGATGGATAATCGCCGTTCGTCGAAACGCCGTCGTCTTAGAAAGCAGCTGCGTTTGTACGGTAGACGAAATTTTAGAGCGATAAGAGTCTAGCCACTAATATATATTATTATAATGTATACATAATTATTAACGATAAACTTAATATAAACATCATGCGAGCGAGTACTCGCTTCAACGACGAATATACAAAGTGCAGTATTGACAAATTGTAATTTATTTTCCTCACGAATACGACTTATAAATAAATATAAATACATCTATATAAATATATATATATATTATTATCATTAATATTCCTAGCTTTTTGTAATGTTAATGAGATATAAAAAGCAAAAAAAAAAAGGAAAATAAGGAGGAAACGAAACCAATTATTCGTACATTATATAAATAAAACTTTGGAAAGGCCTTAGGCCACTGTACCCCCCGAACCGCCCTAGTTTAAAAATATTTGTATATGTATGCGACCCTCCTGTACTCTGTACGTGTATTTATAAATACATCGATGAAAAAAAAACAAAACAAAAATTCCAGCGATGATTTTTAATGAATTCAAAAATAGGATATACAGAAGAAAAAAAGCATTTTTTAAAAATGATTAATCAAGATCGCGATTAATGAAGATTATTTGCGAATTGATTTATTATCGACTGAACTTTTTGTCTTTGCGAGATCGTTTCTGGCTGTTCCTCGTCTGCGTCCAGGCGAACATAGTGCCGAGGGTCAGGACGGCTCCGACGATGATTCCCACGAGCAGAGCCGACAATAGTTGCGAGTCCTCGGCGAAGGTTCTCACCTCGTTGGCTCTGAGTTCGGGCAATTTAAAATTTCTCTCTCCACTCCTGGCTGCGTAGCCGAGCCAGTAGAACAGCCGGTCCGACGCTGGCAGAGGTCTGTCGCGAATCAGCAGAGAAACGACCCTGGCGACTTCGCGGTAGCTCGCAGTTTTGTGAATATGTTCCACAGCTTTGACGACAGCCTCGGCGCTCGTGTCCCCGTTTGTGGAAATCGAAAAGCCAAGATCCACCGCACGCTGAGCGTTCGCCTGCTCGTATTGGTTTCGCGGAAAGCATATTACCGGGGTGCCGTGAAACGCCGTCTCGAGAAGCTCCGTGTCCGCGCAGTGACTCAGTAGGACTCTCGCTCGAGCGTATCCTGCAGCAAAAATATTCGTCCTGGATTACTTTTCCAATAAAAATGAACTTTAACGCTTACGACACAGTAAAAATTCGATTTTTATTTTATTAATTTTTTTCTAGTAGTTTACAGTGTCAAGAATATTCTGTTAAATGTTTATGTCGAGATTCAACGAATTGTGAAAGTTAGAGACCGTTATGTGGAAAGTAGCGAACTTTGATCGTTTTTCTCAAAAGGTGATTTTCAAGATCGATGTTCCTGATATCTCAAAAATGGCTTGATGATTTTTATAAAATTTGTACTGATAAAAGCGTATACTTATCGAGAAAAAAAAATCACGTAATATGCATGCGTTTTTATCCGTTTACTGTGATGAAATGCAGAATTAAACGTACCGACGAGATCCTGTCGGTCGACTTCGCCATGCAGGAATAAATTTTCTGGTCTGCTTTCCTCGTCAATCTTCGCTCGGTAATTCTTCCACGCGACAGCCTGTCCTTGCCTGCCCTGCGGCAATTTCCGAGCCATTTCTTCTACGAGCGGAGCGAAACTCTCGTCCAGGGTAACAACTACGGTTCCCAGACGAAATTCCACCAATTCTTTCTGCAGTGCGGGCGGTAAGGGATGAGCTCCTCTGCAGTGATGACAACCGATCTATAAAAAAAAAAAAATTAAATTACTCAAAAGTTTTCCAAAAGTATTTCTTCAATTAAATATAAAAAAAAAGTATATATTTAAATTTCTACTAACATCAACGAATCGGTGTCCCAGTAAAGCGAAATTAGAGCGCAAAATATGATCTCCGGCGCTCATGATAAGTTCAACCTTGGAGTACGACTCCTCGAGGTTGATTTCCAATTCGGGAAGATACTGCTTCGCTAATTTCAGAGCAGGCGCCACGTAGTTGCTGTCGGTATAGGCGATTACCGATCGAGAGTCGGCGTTCGACCAAAATCCCGACCACAGGCCGCCCGTGTGCAGCGGCAGAGCGACGCGAGTTCGTTGCACCGCGTAGAGGTCCTCCTCGGGGCCGTAGGTCAAGATCACCGGGATAGAGGAGATAAACTCGGTCCAGGGCAGCAGACAGGCGTCGTGTCTGAAAAAACAAAACAGCGATAACATACTGTTGATTACAAATAATCATTAATTATCCTGCTTATTTTTACATTAGATGCATGTGAAGTGCCGCGTCGATAATAAAAACTGTATAAAACTTTTCTCACAGATTCTGGCATTCACGATAAAAAGAAAAGTCTCATCGAAAGCCGGGATGATATTCGCTTTCCATGGGACTTTTCTTTTGTCCGGACATACGAGAACCCGTGAGAAAAGTTGATTACAGTTTTTGATACCGACTGAGCCCGGGCTGTACGGGGAGAAAGGTGTTTCATATGGTCTTAACTTTGAGTCGATTTAAAGCCTGCTCGGTCGGTAACAAAACTATTATATTTCGGATAGGGCAGAAAATTGTGGAAAATTGCAACTGTCATCGAACGCATTTGTTTATCTCAAGCCCAATTACATTTTCCCATTAAATCGAGTACAGCTGCAGTTATCCTTTTTACCTGAGCGCCGGAAACAGTACGAAGGTCGGTTGAATCTCCCGAACTCTCTTCAGTATCTTCTGATCGCTGAGCAGAGTCTCGCAAGCACGGAGAGCTTCCTTATCGACCGAGGCGTCGGCGCTCGTGTTCAGCTTTATGACCTCGATGCCTACAAGATTTTCATAAAGATTCTCGCGATCGATGGACGAAACTATAAGCGTCGTGTCGATGCCCTGATCGGAGAGAGTGTAAGCGAGCAGGGATTGCTCGTAAGCTTTCTCAAAACCGATTACAAGGGCCGATTGCGGTGGCTGCGTCAGGGTCGATGCACTCGCGAGATAAATCAATAGCGCGCACGCGCAAATACCGTGGACGAACATTGTTTGTGTTATTAAGAATCGTCGAAAAATTATTTAATGTCACGATTGTTTCAGCGACCAACGCAGCCGGTGCGTTCCGGGTGACGACTGCGCCGGGAGCTCCCGGACAGAAAGTTCCGGAACGCTTTGCAGGGCCGACGCGGATGAATATCAGTAGGCAGGGAACGGCGGTTGGATGTGCAGCTTCCCGGTCTCTCCCGCCCAGTTGCGTTATCCATCCACGCTGTTTGGCTCCAACGCAGCACGCTGTGTCGGGAGACGAGGCCGCACACGTGGGAATCCCGGAACTAGATTTCCTTTTTTTGCTACCAAAACACACCCCATACATCTTTTTATCCATTTGTTAAATTAGACAGTAATCAATAACGAGCACGAAAGTAAATGTTAAACACCGAACTAATTACTGCTATTATCATTATTTGATGATTTTGCGAGATTATACTATTGAAATATCGAAATGTAATGGAAATCTGTATTACCGACAGTCGGTAATTTTCTGACGAAAAGCTTTCAATGGCGCTATCTAGCGGCGCCTTCTTAAACCGGCACATCATTGTCAGTCGTCCTTGACGCCATCCAGATACAGCTTCAAATTTTTCGACTTGCTCTACCGCGTACTACGCAGGAGTGACAAAACAACACGAAAACAGTGAGTAAACGAGTAAATAATTAATTAAAAAAAAACGAATGCGTACTCCAGTTGTCGCTCGGTTTTCCTGAAAGTCTAAATTCTCTGATACAGCGTTCGATTCGACGATCTATCGTTGGATCGACTTTTCGAGGTTAGGTCTCGCCCACAACCGTCGAACGAACTAAAAAAAGGTGTACATTTATTTTGCACATTGCGTTCTCGTTTTTTTAAATCGCGGTGCAGTTCTAGCACTCCAGCCAAACATTTTTGAACTTTTAAGGTGCTCTGGCACGAAATAGTTATTTGTATGGCAAGTGCGTAGAAAGGAAGTTGTCGACGAGTGTAAAAATGCCGCACGCGCCGAATACGAGTGCGCTTTTCAAACGAATCCATGTTGTTCAGCGATCCTTGAAATCCTGGAACTGTCCTTGAATGTCCTTGAACTTCACCAAATGTCCCTGAATTTTTTATTTTCCCCGCAAATTTGAGCGTGTTTCAAAATGTATATTGCTAGCGACAATCCTCAAAAAATGTGCATCTCTGTTTCGCTGAGAGACATATATACGTTCGTGCGTAGCAAGTAGATTTTTTTTCTGAACCGATTCCAATGTAATCAAAAACGGTCATCGAAGTAAATGTTATTTCATACGTTGCATGCGATATGCATATTTTCATTTTTTACAAATGTCCCAAGACAACCTGAAAATTGTGTTCGACTGTCCTTGAATTTTGTACAGAAAATATATATATTTTTTTTTCACCTATCCTTTTTTGCTCCCATGCCGTTCACATAATTTTTCAGAACAAATTAATGAAAATCCTGCTTTCCGTTTTTGGAAAGTGTACACAGATAGGCAATTGCTTGCACTAGTGTGACTGAAAATGCCATTTTCCATTTGTACACATGTGCAGTATTTTTCTCGCATGCGATGCAAAAAAGTGCCTTTTTGCGCACTTCATAGGACCGAAAAGCGGGATTTTACGAGTATGCGTTAGGAAATCATAGTATCTTTTATGAAAAAGCAAAACATTCGTTTTTCCATCTAACAATGTGATCCTCGGATTTCTCAGGTATGCAAAGCTTTCCGGGCGGCGGAGCGGCACCCGGCGACGCTGGAAAAACGATGTCGACGGGCTTCAACCTGACGCCGATGCCGTCGCTGCCCAGGCCGGGCGGTCTCTTCGGCTCGGCTCTCGGAGGAACGGCGGCGCCAACCTTCGGCGCAACGCCGACAACGGGAATTCAAGGCTCCGGTCTCAACCTCGGAGCATCATCGGGAACGCCAGCCGCCGGATTGACTTTCGGAGCCAGCGCCACTCCGGGCACCGGATTGAACTTCGGAATGAGCGGTGGAACGGCGACGGTCGCTGGTTTCGGAGCCACGAGTTTCAGCGGCGGAGGATTGACCTCTACCGCCGCGCCGACCCCGGCGTCCGGAGGGCTTTCCTTCGGAGTGCCGAAGCCCGCCCAGACGACTCCCGCCACCGCTGGATTCTCTCTGGGAGGAACGACCGCGACCCCGGCCTCGAGCGCGCCGAAGCTGACTTTCGGCCTTGGCGCTACGACGCCCGCTAACCCGGGATTTTCTCTCGGGGGTGGCGCAACTGTAACGGCTCCGGCCTCGAGTGCGGCTGCGGCCGCGCCGCTAACGAGCTTCGGACTCACGACTCCGGCAGCCACGGTCGCTCAGACGCCCGGAATCGCTCTTGGAACTCCGGCTTCCACGACGGGATTCAGCCTGACTCCAAGCAGCGGCGCTCAGCCGCTCGCATCCGGTTTCGGCATCGGCCAGACTACGGCCGCAACGACCGCGACCACCGCACCCACAGGTTTCTCCACGGGCGGATCGATCGCGACTTCCTCCAGTGGATTCAATCTCGGGAGCGGCCCAGCGTCGACTCTGTCCTCGGGTTTCGCACTGAACAAGACGACGACCACTCAGGCTGCTCCCACCACGGCCGCTACCAACGTCGCACCGCAGACCAGCCTCGGCACGGTCACCACGTGAGAAAAATTCGAAATCCCATTTCTCGATTGCACGAACTGTTTGAAATACTCCGAAGGTAAAAAGAAAAATGTTTGACGATAAAATTGTTGATCGTTGCAGCGTGAGCTCGGCGAGCAGCGGCCAGGCAGGCGGGATGAACTTCTGCCAATTGGAGGAATCTATAAACAAGTGGACGCTCGAGCTCGAGGAGCAGGAGAAGGCGTTCGTCAATCAGGCTACCCAGGTCAACAATTGGGACAAATTGCTGATAGCCAACGGCGGGAAAATCACCACCTTGAATCAGGAAGTCGAGAGAGTCAAGTTGGAGCAGCAGCATCTCGAACACGAGCTCGACTACGTTGTGAGCATTTTTTTCCTTCGTCCAGATTCCTGATTTATCGACTTCGACGATCAAATTGAGATGTTAAAAAAATGTTTATTTTTTAGGTCGGGCAGCAAAAAGAACTGCAAGACTGTCTGGTGCCCCTCGAGAAAGAATTGGCTTCTCTCTCCGTCGCCGATCCGGAGCGCGACTACACCTACCGATTGGCCGAAAATTTGGACAAACAGTTGAAACAGATGTCTCAGGATCTCAAGGAAATAATCGAGCATCTTAACGAGGCTAATCGCTCCCAAGACTCGAGCGATCCTATAGTACAGATCGGCAAGATTCTCAACGCTCACATGAACAGTCTACAGTGGTTGGATCAGAGAACATCCGTTCTCGGACAGAAGATACAGCAGATCGATCAGATGCATCAGAATTTCCGACAGGAGAACGAGCGAAGCTTCAATCTCGCTTACAACTAATACCGGTTTCTTATTTTTTTTTTTTTTTCTAAGTCGAAGCGGGAGTGTATTGAAAAGTCGAAACTTCAACAATGTTACGTAATAAATTTATATTTTTTAAGGGTAGAAAAATAATTTATTGGCACTTTGTTACACCGATACAGCGGGTATGAAGTAGTGAATATTTACATTGTCGTCGAGATTGAGATAGAGATAGATCATTTGTTCGTTGAGAATGTTGCATTTGACGTTGACCGGATGTACGACTTCCCAAGCTAGAAATGTGAGGAATCTTCGAACGTCGACGTTCGCCGTTATCTGCGCGGCGTTGTCCTCGCTACACGTCGACACGTGAAGTCCCTCGAAGTGCGTCGCCACACTCGCCGAATCGGTGTCTATCTTCAGTACGAATTTTCCCGAATTCTCGGCGCAAACCATCAAGCACGGGCTCATGTTTTTCATTCTCTCCACGATCTTTCGTACCTGCTTCAGGGGCGGCAGATCTATGCATATCTGAAAAAAAAAACAAAAAATTAATGAAATTTAGTTTCTTCGCTGTTGCAAATTAGCGTACAGAGAAAAAAAAAGTTGTTGGATTAACCCAACTCGCCATCACATACGTTCAAGGCTGTTCTTTGGTTGGTGCAACTAAATCATTCTTTTGTTGAACAATTATTCGCTTCAGTCGATACAAAATATTTTGATGCAAATATTTTTTATTGTAACAACTAAATAACGTCTTTGAACGCAGGTGAACGCGCCTTGGTTATCCATTTTTTTTTCTTTCAGGGCGACCGCAAGTAAAGAAGCTTTACGTGAAAGTCCGGAATGTTCGGTGCCTTGTAGATGGGCCATTCCTTTCTAGGGATGACCCTGACCGGTACGTCGTGGACGCAGAGACACGACTCGGTGGTCAAAGTGGGCAGTTCGATCTCTATGGTCAAGCAAGGCTGAAGTTTGTTGGTCAGCTTGATCTTCGTCGAGCGAGCCGTTTGCTTCAGGGAAGACAGACTCGTGCCCAGCATTACCGCGTCGAATTCTAGATATATCTCGTTCTGAAGGTCGGACACTCCGACGACGAGGTATTCGTTGAAAAAATGCGTGTGCGACAATTCGGCCCATACGACCGGCGCTCCGTCCTCGCAGGCGTTGAAGCACATCTGCGTCGGCGTCAGACATATTACGCACATCCTCGACATCCGCGAAACGATGTTGACGATATCTTCGTCGAAAAAAAATAACCAAAAATTCGGATTCGAGATTCTAATATTGTTATTATTATTATCATTATAAAGTAGGATTCGGAGGTTTCTGAGAGCCAATCCGAAATGTAAGATGTACATGCATTAGACGATGCGGAAATTGCAAACAAATACGATAATAAAATTGCACATAATATTATTAAATTTTGATAGATTATATATTGTTGGTAAATCAGAGAAAAACCTCACGTTTCTCAGTTTGGTTCTTTTCACAGTTTGTCAAATTATAAGACAGACACATTGCGGAATATATTTTACCTTTTTCAGGGTAAAGCAATATTATTTTTTTTTGTAAGAAATAAAAAACAGAAAATATATACATATATTTATATATCTATAACTATTATAGATATATGTTTATATTATAGAATATGAGAAGAATGTGTCGAAGGTGTGCTTTTATCATCGACACGAAATATTTGAGTGTGATGAAATTAGAAAGGAATAAAGTAACATAATTTGAATAAATCGAAATGTAAATATTGCTCGAGAGGTTAGGAACGATCGACTCACTCGTAAAATCCTTCATGGCCATGGTGTCGATCATTTTGCACCTAAACTTCATTTTGTAATTGTTTTTTTTAACGACAATTCAACAATTGAGACACTTTACGTTGTTGAAATTGTCCAAGACTAACTGTCAGTTTTTCATCCTACATCGCGCTTGTATGTTTTGAATCTTTGGGTGTTTGGGTATTTTTCACACTAAAGTTATTTCTACCAAAACGCATTTCCACGAAAAAGTAACCAAGCTGGAGATGCACCATGTACATGAATCGTAAATATTATAGATGGCGCTCTAAGACTGTTTTGGAACGAATTTGACGATATTATCGAAGTTTAGGCAAGCGTCCCTATCGGTACCAGCGACCGCTGTTTCGCCGGTCGTTCTACCGCAAATTCACTGGTCCGATTGTGCCTAAAATCAGCCACAAAATGATGCACGACCGACCGATTGTGGCGGAATCGCCTCGAAGCAAACCGCTCGCTATTCCCCGAATCGATTTTTCACGCGGATAAACGTTTCGCCCTATTTCAAGGTTGAATGCAACAACTTTTTCTAGCTGGCTGTTATGAGTGGAGGCTTGATAGTCGCATGAATAATTCACCATTGGTCGAGTGCACCGTCGCCAATTCACGTAAAAGCCTTTTCGTGCAACAATATATATAACACGGAAGCCCCTCGTTTTCATTGAGTACAATGCAAGCTTCAGTATCGAGTTGATATTCCGGTATGCACGAAGATATCAACACCTGGCTATAATCAACGTCATACTGACCAGCATTGTAGCTGCGTTTCAACCACGCTTAGGCATTCTTTATCGTTTTTCACTATCTTTCATCATTGGATATTATAGCAGAAAGTCGAACAGCTATGCTATGTTCTGGTCACGAAGAGCCATTACGTTATTGCGTTAGTTTATATAAAGGTGTTGATATGCACTCCATCAGAATTCAATTCAGTCTCCGATCGAGCGATGCATTCGAAGCTTCGAGTTGCCTCTTAACAGTCGTAGCAAAGCCATGCAGTTCACTAGGACAGCGGTTGTTGTTTTATTCCTCGTAGCGAGGATGTGCGGAGGTGAAATTTTCATTGCGACTCCGAGTCGGGACGAATCAAGTCCCAGTCTTATCGACGACCTGGTGAGATTTTTTAGCCCTAATTAAATACTCGGGTAGAAATTTTCGAGCGTTACATCGGGTCCTGATAGGGTTCCGATCAGGCCTTATCAGGACCCTATCAGGGCCCGATGTAACGCTCGTAAAATTTGTACTCGGGTAACCGCATCGACATGCCCTAGCAAGTTGATGCACTGCAAACGAACCGAAAAACGGACACGTCCGTCGGGGAACAAAACGGACCGTAAAAAACGACAAAACGGACTGTACATTTTTTGTTGGCATTTGGTCTTTTTTCTGTTGCGGAAACCGAAAACGGATCGAACGGTTTTTTTCGAAAAATTTGCTTTGGTTCGTTTTCGGTTCCCGCAACCGAAAAAGGACCAAGATCGTATTTTTATTCTGTCCTTTCATTAAAAACAGAATTAAAAGCAAAACCACAAAAAAATAAAAAAAACTTAGCCAAAAATTTTAATAAAAAATGTTCGGTCCTTCCTCGGTTTCCGCGACCGAAAAAGGCCCCAACGGACGTGTCCGTTTTTCGATCCGTTTTTTAGTTTTTTTCCTTAAACGCAGCCGTCCGTCAACTTGCTAGGGTGCGCAACTGAGAAAAAAGAATTGGTTGGTTTAACCAAAAGTCGCGGTGCCATCCGTTCAAAGCTGTTATTTGTTTGATACAAATAAAGCATTGCCTTGTCAAACGATTATTGGCTTCAATTTATTCAAAATTGGTCAATGGAAACAAACATATTTGTTGTACCAACAAAATACACCTTAGAACGTATGTCACCGCGCCTTTGCTTCATCCAACCATTTCTTTTTCTCAGTGCATAAACATAAGCACGATGAAAATTGATAACGTTTCGACGAATTTCAGGCGGAAGTCTTGGCGTCTTGCTACGGTGACCGAATAGAAGTCGGCATTATTGGAAACATGTACGACGACCTCGCAAGAACGCTGTCGACCCAGCACTTTATTCCGGTAGTTTTGATCGACTCCTCTCCGAGCTACACGCATAACCGGAAAACACAGTTTCACCGCAAACTACGCGTCTTCGTAGCAGACGTCGGATCTGTGGATCACTTCGCATTCTTAATCGAAGAAAAACTCCAGTTTTCTATTTGGTGGAATCACATGGCTTCGATTTTTATACTCGATCGGTCAACCGGATGTAACCTAGCCGTAGATTACTTGCACCGAGCCTGGGAGTCCAATTTGCTTAACGCAAAGATCCTGTGCGACGACCCCGTCGACGGACGAGTCTTTCTCGGCTTCGATCCTTTTACGAGTGAGGCAGCGCCGCCCTGGCGGCGTATCTTCGATGTCACAGGCTTACGCAACCATCCTTTCACCGTGTTGCTTCGGGAGCATCGAAGAAATGCGGCGATGTGCTCGAATCTTGACTTCGACAAGACCAAAGATCTCGGAGGTTATCCGACAACGGTACTGGGATTCCCACTAGGTCACGAAGTTCGCCACAATTCCACTCCGAGCGTGGAACAATTTTGGCGTAAACAGGACAGAATCTTTTACACTCTTTCTCGTACCTTAAACATAAACCTGATTTTTATACATTCGCTTGACCATTACGACATCGCAAAGGATAACACTGCGTTCCACTATGGCTGGGATACAATGGAGGCGATTTATCCATTCGAACAAATCGGATTAGTTATCGTAACCCAGTTCAGGGGCCACAAATCGCAATTGAGCAAGATTCTCTTTGTCATCGACGTCGATTCGCGGATTGCCTTGGGTGTCGTTTATTTGATCACTCTGATTTTCTTAAAGTTTTTCGTGCGTCAGGCTCTCGTGCCGGCTTTTCTCAATCTCGTTCGTATAACCTGCAACACGGGTTTTACAAACCTACCTCATTGTAACGCGCTCAGAATTTATCTTACTGGTATTTTATTTTTTGCGGTCACGATGCAGGGAATTTATCAGGGAAATTTGGCGGCTCTGCTGACCCAATGGATTCCTCTTCGACAGGTCAACACGATGCAGGATCTCGCGAACTTTGGTTACACGGTGTATGGTCACTCGGCTTCTGTAAAATTGGTCGACCAGCATCGACTGAGGGAACGTTACACAGTGGTTGAGGAGCACGAGAATTGTGTTGCATACGCGATTAACGATTCGTCGGCTGCTTGCCTTTGGCTCGGAAAAGCTGGTGTACTTGATCTTGCGCGAGAATTTAATTTGCACATTAGCAGTGAATTCGTCGAAATGCACTATATCGGCCACGAAACCCGATTCGATTGGCCTCTCCAACAAAAAGCCGACGTGACAATTTCAAAAATGGTCGAGGCTGATATTCTCGAGCCCTGGAACGATAAATGTAACCCAACGAAGTGGAGTGATTTTCAGATCGACGCGGAAGTCCGAAAAAATAAGGACTTCAAAATTATAGAATTGGGCGAATTGACTTTTTCGTTTGTAATTCTTGGTGTTGGGCTGCTATGCGCCACTGTTACTTTCATTGCCGAATTGGCGATTCAATATAAATGTATATTCGTGGAACGACAGATTATAAATTGACTTTTTATAGCTAAACCGACCGTAAAATTGATCGTATTCGCACAGTTTTATCTTAAGCATATGTACAGAGCAGGGCTTATTTATTTATCTCAAAGAAAAAAATGTTTTGAAATTTTTACTTGCCCGTTGATGCTATGTCGCCGTTTAAATGTATCTTTGTATGTGTGAACCAGTGCCTGCGATTTTTAATAAAAGGTATATGAATTGTGATTTTAAACATTTATTCATAGTGGTTAATAATAATAATAATAAAAGAAACCATCTTCTCACAGAAACCGCATGCAAAATTTGATTGAGTCATTTTTACCATTTTGGAAGACATCTCCGTTTTTTACCCTATAGATAGTCGGAAGATGAAGGTGTACAGTGCGAACTGGATTTATCGTACGCTGATCGAAAGTCTAATTTTTTCAAACTTTGAATCACGAAAAAATAACAGTCAAGATTCTCATTTCTATCAGTTCAGATGTGGATTTTTCTCTTTTCTCGGGCTGATTTCTTGTCGGACGACTTATACGACCGATTTTTCCATGGGTCGATCTTACCGCGGTCGAATTTTGTTCAACTGGTCAACGGATCGTTGTTGACTGGGTCTTCTAAATGGAGATCGTATTGCACTGGAATTACATCCTACCAGAGTGAAAAAGTGCGAAGGAAAAGGGTTGAGGACAGGCCGCACGTGTCAACTTCGATTTTTTTCAGGAAAGGTCGCGTCGTTGTATGTTCAGGTCGAACGAAACCATTTTTCCATCCGGTAGTTATAGATGAACGCACAAAATGTGTATGTAAAATGTTTATTGCTGATGCAACGCACAATCGGCAATTCACGTAAAAGTCTTCAAAAATATTATAAATGTACACGCGTCGGTATTTCATCGATTCACGAGATGGTAAACGCAAAAGGACCTTATGTCCATTATCAGGAACACGCCAGCATTTGACTATACACCACTCCACCCCACGTGGACAACTCGTATAGTTTTTCTTTTTTATAGCGATTCGACGCAAATAGAGTGCACATCCCCCACTACAGTTGGCAATGTTTCAGACACAGGAAATGTTAAAGGTTTCCATATGCATCGCACGCGAATACTATCCAGTATTCGATCAACCGTTGCATTCGCAGCTTCGAGTCCCGTCCTAGTAGTTCCAGTACAGCCATGCAGCTATTTAAGTTACCGGTTGTCGTTTTGGTTTTCATGGCGATAAGGTGTCGAGCAGAAATTCTCATCGCAACTCCGAGTCCGGACGAACCAACCTCCAGTCTGGTCGAGGACTTGGTAAGATTTTTTCCTACAAATACCAACAAATTGATTATTGATAACGATTCAAACGAATTACAGGTAAAAATCTTGAAATCTTGCTACGCAGACAAGATAGGCTATGGAGTGGGCCTTGCTGGAAATTTCTCTGACACTCTTTCAAGAACATTGTCGGCCCGGCACTTTATTCCCGTAGTTTTGATCGATGACACCGAGAAGCTATACTACGATAACGGATCAATCGAACTTATTACCAAGCGGCTAAGTCGCGCCGCTGGGCTTATTCCGTTTAGACACAAACTGTCGGTTTTCATAGTAGAAGCTTCATCTGAAGAACAACTCAAAGAGATAGTATTTTCAAACATCAGAGAATCTATTTGGCAGAATCATATGGCTTCGTATTTTATACTCGATCGGTCGCTCGGATGCGTCAACGCCCAAAACTTCTTGTCAATCGCCATGGGATTCGCATTCCTTAATGCAAAAGTAATGTGCCACAATCGCGAAAGTGGAAGAACTATTGTGACTTACAATCATTTTACGGACAAAGCACCGCTTCCCTGGCAGCGAGAGTTCAACGAATACAGCAATTCTTACGTTTCGTTCAGTCGGAAGTACGGAGAACACGAGGCGATATGTCTGGAATTGGATTTCGATAAAACTAAGGATTTTGGAGGCTACCACCTACTTCTCGAAGGAAAGCCTCCAGGGACCGATGCTAGTGCGGCGACTACCTTGCGCGAGTATCAGTTATCGAGTGAAAACGACAGAGTTGTGACCACTGTTTTTCGCGCTATGAATGCAACACTGGCATTCACGGGTTCCGAGAGATGGGACGGATTCGTCGAAAATGTAGACATGAAATTCAAGATTCGCCCTTTATTCGACGAAGCGCAGTATCATTTTACGACTTATCCACGCGAACAGATTGGGAAAGTTATCGTATCACAGTTCAGAGCTCGCGAGTCACAGCCGAATACAATCCCTCTAGATACCGATATCGATTCGAGGTTTGGCTTGGGTATCGTTTGTTCCATCGTTCCGTTCTTCTTCACGTTGCTTTTCGTTCGTCAGCCTCTCGCGTCGTCCTTTCATCGTCTTATTCGTATAACATGCAACATGGATTTTACAAATCTACCCCACAACAATGCAGCAAGAATTTATCTGGCCGGTCTGTTGTTGTTCGCGGTGACGGTGCAAGGGATTTTTCAGGGTCACTTGACGCGCGTGCTCACGACACGGATCCCTCGTCGAAATGTTGAAACGATGTCCGATGTGTCGGAATTGGGTTACACGAAGGTATACATTTATCATCGTGACCAGCTTAAGATCAAAGAATCGGATCTTAGGAATAATTTCATAGCGGTTTACGACGTCTCTCAATGCATTGAGTACGTGAAGCGAGATTCATTGGCTGTTTGTTTATGGCACCGAACACCCGAGTTGCTCGACCTAGCGCAGACGTTCGATTTACACGTGAGTAGCAAATTCGTCACATCAACCTACATGGCTTACGAAATCCACTACGACTGGCCATACGAGCAACGGACAAATGTAATAATCGGAAAACTGGCGGAGGCTGGTCTGCTTCGACGCCGCGATGTAATGTGTGACCCAGCGCGCTTGGCTGATTTTCGATTGAGTAATTCCCAAATTAACGCTTACATGAAGAATAACAACTTCGAAAAAATGAATTTACGCGAGCTGAGCTTTGCGTTTGTAATTCTAAGTATTGGGCTAGCGTGCGCGACAGTTACTTTGATCGTTGAATTGGTAACTCGAAATAATTGTAGAATAGTGAGGCGACACATTATAAATGGACATGTATAATAAATACATAAATAAAGCTTCGGTACAATAAATTTCATTGCATTCTTCTCGTTTAATCGATTATTTACAACGGTACAAACTGAGTGTGTTTTTTTTTCTTAATTATATAGAATTAATATTACTAATACTCTTACAATCGTGAGACGTATGTTATATGTACAAAAAAAATCGTGAGGGAGCTCGCCCGCATGCTCCGGTAATGTTCGCGAGAAGAACAGTTAAGCGAAAGAAGGCATTCGGTAGCGTCGTACTGTCTTGTTGTTGAAAAGATGTAAAGAAACAAAAAAAAAAAAAAAAAATGAAAAGGAAAACAGTTAACGATCGTGGAGGACGGATCACAATATTCCGAACGTTGACGAAACAGCTTGATTCTTTTTCTTGCGCGGGCTGAACCGCGAGAGGAACGATCAGGACACAACGCACTTCTCGGCGTCTTTCTGCGATTGTCCGGGTGTCGACGGCGGGCCCGCTGCTCGTCGTCTCGCGCAAGCTACTGCGTCGTTTGGCACGTATGATATTCGTACACCACCGTAAGCTCGTCGGGGCGGAAGAGCGTACGCCGCTGCCTCGTCCGAACTGCTCGAGGAACTGCACGTCGAGCAACAACTCTCCTCGTCCTCGTGTCTCGTTCTCGAACCGACGCTTCCTGCGCAATAAAAGAAAAATATTAATAGTTCGTTCTGTACTCTAAAAAAAAAAAAAAAAAAAAACATGCATGGGGAAAAACGTACCCCAAGAAGTGCTGGCGACTTCTTCGGGCTGAAGACTCCTGGATCGCGGCACTTGAGGTCTGGAAGACGATGGCGAGGGTGGAGTGCCCGCAGGATTGTTGAGTGGCATCGATGAGGAGGATATGGCGTGCGGGTCGTCGCCTTGAAACCTGACGCGCCTGGAGGTTGGCGTGGGTGGATCGATGAGAGTGGGATTGCCGCAGATGTCGGTCGTATCGGCTGATGGACTGGCCAATCCCATCGTCGAGCCTTGATGCCCGCTCAAGTGAGGCGGCGGTGGCAATTCCGGCATACTCGATGCATGCGTCGGGGCACAGTTTGGAACGCAGCGGAGAGGCTCTCGATCCCTCGCTTGCATCAACCTGAAACGATAGTGCGAAGGTTCGCGATGAGGAATGTAAAGAATGACCCGGTCGGTAACGAGAACTGTAATAAAATTTTCATCAAGGGTCATCAACAATTTAACTAACGACTGTACCGTCTTCTCTTTGATTTATTTCTACTTCTTCAAGTCCTTCTCCCTATAGTCCTTATAGTCCTTATATTTTCGGGTTTTATTATATTATTTACTGGTTATTATATTGTTGCGGTATTTCGATTATATTTGCCTCGCTCTCTTTTCTTTGAATAATCATTTCTGTTTTTATATTTTTGTTATATTTCTTTTTGTATTTTGTATTTGGTACTTTTCATTTTATATCTGCGATGCTAGGCTGTTGTTGCACGATTCTCTTAGGGTACTTCGGTCCCAGAGACCGAAATAAACATCTCTTTCTATCTCTCGCTTTTAATCATTTTTACAATTCTGCTGTCGTAGATTTTTGCTATTTTTCTTTCTGTCGGACATTGCCGGTTGCAGTTGCAGTTCGCAGTCTTTAGTTACAATTTTAGCTTTAGCTTCTTTCAGTTTACTTCACGTATACTTTAGTTTTCTGCACGGTCTCGGTATATTTCGGTCTCACGAAATAAATGCATCTATCAATCTACCTTCCAAGCTCGTTGGGTGTTTCTTCGGGATGGCTGCTGCGTTCCTGCAGCAGCCTCTCGAGGTTCCTCTCGAGTATGACCCTGTCGAGTCCCCCGGGTCTCGAGCCCGTTCCAGGAAGTCCACCGTCGGCGGCGAATTCAAGAACGGACGTGGCCTGGGTCGGTGTCGTGGCGAGCGAGGCCGATCCCTGATGATGCTTTCGCGGCATCCGAGGTGAATTTCTCGCCGAGCCGATCGTATGCCTCGTCATCGGGGGAGGCGGCGGTGGACTCGACGAACCTTCGCTCGTCGTAGGCGCTTTCCTACTAGCTCTGAAACAGCACGGAGGCAAAGATCAGTCTCGAGTTTCTCGACAGCACCGGGATGCGGAGAGCCGAGGAAAAATATATGGTGAGGTGGTGGGTCCGCGCGAGGAATCCCTGGAAGCTCCGGACTGCAGCCGAACGGGGAACGAGGAAAAAAAAAACATAGCCACTGAGACATACCCGCACGAGTCATTATCGTGTTCTCGGATTACTTTTTTTTAGCTTCATTCCGGCGGCCTGTAAGGCTCTCTATGGGGTAGGAAAGATAGCTTCGCAAATTCAGTTTGAAGAGAACTGTAACGCGGAGATTGCTGGTAGACAAAAAGAGGCGGAAGGCTGACAGCAGGAAGCAACAAAAAGGGAAAAGGCTCTTGAGTCGCTGATGGCGAAATGCTAGACCGTACATAACTGGCTTCCAAGAAATGTCCGGAAATTTAGTATTTTTCTATTGTTATTCCCTCTTCCAAAAATCAGTGGCCAAAGTAACTCGCGTTTTCAATATGTATTGTTGTCGCTTAAGAAATGCTCCCCGATTGGCTGCCGGACGAGCCTGAAGCTGGAGTCTTTCGATGACCAATTTCAGTCGAATAAACCCGTTTTGCCTTTAATAATTATTAAATTATTTTATAGTGATACAAATTTGTGCAGGTCTTGTAACTATCGAGATTTGGGATACGGTCGCGAAGAGCGCGATAACTGTTAGGATCTCAATAAACAACAAAAACGTCCGAATGAATAATAGTGAATTTTTCTATGTAAAAAGAACTGCAAGTTCACCTCGAGAGATTTGTCTTTTTTTAGTTTTTTGAGGAGTGGAAAAGGAAGAGAATATTTACCTGGGAAAGGCAGGTGGCGGAGGCGGAGGTGGCCCGGCGGAGGAGTCGCTGGGCGTAGTCGGGGGTTCCCCTTTGCTGCAAGCTATGCTGCAGTATATGGCACCTCGTCGTGGCAGGAAGGGTCGTCCGAGGAGGGATGTGCGACAGGTAGCGCAGCAGAAGCAAGCCTCGGTCGCGTGCCAATGCTGGCCCTCGTGGGACATTTGACCCTGATCGACGCCGATCGGTTCGCCACAGCTGTCGCAATACTCGGCGAAGGAGGCGTCGAAACAGTGGAGACAGTACGGCCTCCCCTCTCTCATAACGTATCTCTGACCTCCGAGCTGGATAACAAACACAAAGAATTTCACACGTCAAACAATCGTCAGGATATCGATCGTCATTCCAAAAGAGGAAGAAAAACCCGCCTAGCATTTTGCCAACGAGCCACCAGCAAATAGGCTGCAAATGTTTGCCAAATTGCGTCATGAGTTTTTGTCAGAATTCAATGCCGAAAATTCTTTGCAGCATATTATATTGCCAGCAAGTTGTCAGCAAGGCTTGCTGGTGCTTTGCCCTTCACTACGAAGATTTATTTGCTTAAGTCATCGTCATACTTCAATTTCATAAGAAATCGAATGTTTAAAAATTTTCACCAAAACAACCATGACTCAAGCAAATAAATCTTCGTACTGAGACGCAAAGCGCCAGCAAGCCTAGCTGACAACTTGCTGTCAATATGCTCCTAAGAATTTTCGGCATTGAAATGCTGGCAAAAACATGGGCAAGTGCGGATGCACATGGTGGAATTTTGCCATTTTCTGGCGGGTTGCTGGCAAAATGCTATCTAGGAAGACGAAGAAGGAGAAGGCACTGACCTGGCGATCGCACTCGAGGCATGCAAAGTGTCTCATGTGCCAGGCTCTGCCCTCCGCCTCGGTGCACTCGTCGGCGAGAATGATCTCGTCGCAGGCGCAGCACCGAGGCTTCAGAGTTTCGGCGTGATGTCTTCCGCAGTACAGTCTTCCGTCGCGCCAGAAGTATATTAGATCGACGAGCAATTGTCTGCACACGCAGCACACGAAGCAAGCCGGATGCCAGAGGGCGGTTGGACCGGCTCTGCTCGCCCCGACGGCCATCTCTCCTGCCGCTATTGCCCGTCCGCACTCGCGACATCCGGTAGCGTGAGGTCGTTCGAGCTGACTCGCGTGACCCCGACCCAGAGCCTCCCGTTTCCGTTGACCCGCGAATACTCGCAATTCTCTCTTCTCCTCTTCGGTCAGGCCGCTGCAGTAACGCGCCTCGTTGTCGTGGGGTGGCAATTGTTGGAGCAGCTGCTTCACCCTCTCGCGCTCGCCGGCGCTACCCACGTAGGGTATCTTGTCCTCCGGAAGAGCGCTGAAGTACAGGTGGACCTGGAAAAAAAAAATGCTATATAATATATATATTGGTAAATCGGAGCCAAAATGTAGTGCATTAGAACATAAGATTTATATTTTGTTATATTCCAGTAAACAAAATGATATATACGAAAAAATAAAAGTACTATTTTCAAGTTTTGTAAAAGGGTTTATCCCGTGAAACAAATAATAAAGTGTCAAGATTGATGCATTGGGTCTTCTTGATTGCTCTCGATGTTGAGAGTTAATTGTTTTGTCTGTCAACTGTTAATGTCAATGTCCTCAATTCATCATCTTCTGTCACGGGCTGATTCGAGATGAATTCCACAGGCAAATAAAAATGTTTCTCGCTAACGTCACTTCAGGTTTTTAAATTTCAGTTTTTAACCGGAAGTGGCGTCTGAAAAATCGTCGAAAAATCTGATTTTTCGACCGGAAGTGACGTCGTAGGGAAAAGGTCACTTTCGGCTTGAAAATCTCAGTGTTCGACCGGATGCGACGTCACACTGGAAAACGTCACTACGGGCGTGGATTTTGCAATTTTGTTATTTTTTTTTAGCGAAAATGAGGTTCTCGGTGAGAGGTTTTCAGGACGTACTCCTTCCGAGAAAGTACTAACGACTTCGCCTGGCACCTGCCGCAGGTGTTCGAAATTTAGCCCTCGAACTGCCGAGCGAGATACATTTTACCTTGCGGATTTAAGTTTTTGCACAATATTCATCCGAACTTATATTTAACGCCCCAAATTTTTTACACGTTGCTCGAGGTCTCTCATTTCACCCTCTCATTAAAGCGCACCGAAAGTGACGAAAAAAAAATACATATATATATATATATATATTTATCTATTGAAGTCAAGCATATACACGGAGATATATACACGGAGATATATACACGGAGAAAAAAAAATGTCGGGACAGCAAGAATTTTTTTACCATAACTCATTTTACCTGCTTAACATAGTCACAACAAAATATTTTGCTGTGTCAGCCAAATAATTTTATTATTTGGCCACAACAATAAATGATCAACGATCTACATTTTGTTAGAGAACCAGAAAAAATGTTCTCCGTGTATATTATATAGGGTAAAAGTGGTGAATGTGGCCCACCTCGATTAACACGTAAATCAATGATCAAGTGGGGAATATGGACCGGTCCATATTCCCCACTTTTACCTTATATGCCTTCAATAGACGAATCAGCATCGGCTAATTCCAACATCGATGCAGACTCACCTGATCGGGTCGCAGGCCGGGTGGTACCCAGGTGTATTCCTCCAACGCGCATCCGCTATCGTCGTCGCTCTGCGATAGTCTCTGGTGATGCATGAGAGGATCCTGAAGTACGGGGGGTGCTTGTACGGGGCTTTTGAATGGTTCCTGATGCGGCACGCCTGAGCCTGGAGTAATACCGCCGCTCTGAAAAGCCATCGCCATTGCCATCGAGGAGGCAGGTCCGCCGAGACCGGCGAGACCCGACGAAGCGCCACCCGCCTCGATGCTCGACCGTTGATGATCCTCTCGCGGACACCTGCAGCTTCTGCACACCTTTCTGCGACAAAAAAACAAAAAAAATAATTCCACATGAGCACGGGTTTCTCGACGAAACGACGGAGAACAGAAGTGGAAAAGAAAAACGGACGGTGTGTATATATATATACATATGTATACATATGTGTCCTGTGTGTATATGAACATATGTAGCGTATAAGACGACGAAGAAACGTGAGACCGTAGCGTTGAACGGATGCACCGAGCGCGGCAAAGTGGCATTACGACGGTAGGCGATACGTGTCTAATCGATTCGCTTTGCGACGAGGAGGAAAGGAAAGAGTTGAAATGAGAGGGAAGACAGGTAGTCGGAGGGAAAGAAGAAGTCGAAGCCGAAGAGGAGTTCCGAGCTCAGCCGGAGGCTCGATCCATCCAATTTGGCTACCAGGGAGAAGACCGCAACTCGGCTCACGCTCCATCCTCCTGATTGTGAGTAATATCAGAGGGGTGATATACAGGCTGAGTCAAAATCGGTAATTCCGTCATAATTTCTTTGTGGTGAAAGAAAAAAACATTCATAAATCGGTAGATTATCTCACGGCGTCGTTGAGGCTACGAAGACTCTAAAGTCCTCCGAGGACAATAAATATGTATTTATTTTTCGAAGTCTGAATGGTTTTTCTTACGACGCTGGATGGTAACGCACGTGGGGAGAATTATATGCACAATATATCAAGCGGTTGTGCAATCGATATGTGGAATATTCAGCAATAATTAATATAATAATTTGAGACGTAAAGTTTATAATATTATATTAATATATTTCACTCACACTAAAACATGAATGTGACTTTAAAAAATAAATTATTTGCCGGAAGACTACACCCAAATTCTTAAAAATGAATGTGTTCCATCTATAAGGTACGCATTTTTTTTGTGTGAATAAATATTATATTTTGGGTAGTCCTACCGGTGAGCTATTTTTTTAAATTTGAATGGTATTTCTTACGACGCTGGGTGGTAACCCACGTGGGGAGAATTATATGCATAATATATCAAGGCGGTTGTACAATCGACATGTGGAATATTCAGTAATAATTAATATAATATATGAGCCGTAAAGGTAATAATATTATGTTAATATATGTAACTCACACTAAAAGGTGAACGTGACTAAAAAAAATGCGTTTGTCGGAAGACCATTCCCATATCCCTAAAAATTAATGTGTCCCATCTATAATGTATGAATATTTTTTATTTACGAGAATAAATATGATATTTTTGGTAGGTCTAACGGTGACGGTTTTTGTCACACCCTGTACGTTCGGTATTGCGCCTATACGCGTGGAGCAGAAACTCGCGGGCGAGGCTGAGAGACCGCGAGAGAAGAGAACATCAGCAGGAGCAAGCAGTCCTTCTCTCTTTCGAATTCCAATTAGGGCTCGATGGTCAGCGAGCTGCGATCGCCTCGAGCATTCGTGCCGTAAATCAAAGTGCGCCATTCCGGCGTTCTCGCTCTTGCCCTCGGTATTGCCCGATCCTCGAGGAAGACACGCGCGCGCCTCGAATTAAATGAAATCGAGCCCGAAGAGTCAAGACTCGAATCCGCGAGCAGCGTGTACCGCGGACGGGAGGGATGGAGAACACAGGATCGGCAACAGCACGCGGTAAACGGATTAATAAAGAGACGAACATCTTCGCTTATACTTCGCTTCGGGGCCTTATCGACCCGAGAATCGTGCAAAGTGAATGCTCCAAGAAAACTAGTGAAACGACGCCGAAGGTTACACAATTACGAACCCTTCGACAAATCCCTTACAAACCGGAAGTGAAAAAAAAGAATCCTTAATTGCCATTTTTAACACTTCTAGCCTTTCTCTATACCTCCAACATTTCCGTACCATAAGGCTGCGCAGCTACTTATCCCATTCCGAGAATCAACCAGCGGGCGAATACAAATTTCACGCACACGACTTGCAGGATAAAAAAGAGACCGCGCTAAATGGCCACTAATAACGATAAATCAATTTAATAAAAATAAGCGTGCAAGTAAGAGGAGATTCCCGAGAAATATCTCGTGGCGCGAATGGCCGACATAAAATCGAATCGCCGGGGATGAGGAGAGAGAGCGAGGGTGAGAGAGACGTGCATATTCTTCGCGATGGTTCTCGTGGGGGACGGGGAGAGCTCGTTAAGGATCCGCCTAGGACCCGTGCTCGTGGACTGCTGTAAACTCGGAAATTAATAACCCCGATCAGAGTTCTGGAATGTCTTTCGAGAGCTGGCGGGGGTTTCCCCTTCGCGACGGGGGGGGGGGGGGGGTACAACCGGGATCAGAATGCTTCTTCTGACTTCATTCTAGTACTCCCAGCCATTCGTTGCACCTTCAACAGTGACGATAAAGTGTTTCACGCTGTTGAACTGTTTATTTTCTACGGCCGCGAGAGTCACGATACCACGCGGGTGATGCAGTATCGGTGGAGCGAAGAAACGCGATCGGATATCGGCGCGTTTTGGTGCCGGAATAAATTCCGCCTACGCAGTGGAGTAACTCGCACCGATTGACGTCCGATTAGATTCGGCATCGAGCGAAGGAAAAAGGAGATCGGTAAGAGATCGGTTGCATGGTTGCATGCACTGAAAAAAAAATATCGATGATTCAGGAGAAATTCGCTTGCGGGCTGCCAAAGAAAAAAATTATTATTTCAATTCTTGCAATTGTAGACGGGATTGAAACGATAACATGTCACTTTGGCAGTCTTGCGATCGTTGTTTCAATACGATATGGAATTGTAAGAATTTAAAGTAGAATTGAGATAAGAATTTTTTTCTTCGGCCCGCAAGTCAATTTTTTTTTCAGTGTGCATAGACAGTAAAAAAAATTTTATTCAAACACCAAAGTTTGGTGAAAATCATTTTGTTAAATCAGTGACAAACTCGTTTGTTAAGGTTTGAATGTACAGTAGAACTCCGATCAACCAGGATAGTCCGGACCGAGGATCCCGGTTAATCCGAACTGGCCAGCAACATTATATACGTCAATAATGGCTAATGATGCAACTTTATTTTGACCAGTTACAATGACATTTGGTACAACTTGCACTTAATTGTTAAATAGTGTGAACTAGAATATAAAGTTTTGGATATTTTTTTCATTAATAGTCATCAACAATTTTAGTTTGTACTTTTGTCTGCAAAACTAGAAACCTAATGGTGTGATCGGAAAATGAACAAATAAAAAAATTGTCGACATTTGTGGACAACAAGTTGTTGTAAAAAGTACAAACTTTTTTTTTACTGTATAGCGGGCGGTGAGGACGGCTAAAGAGACGATCGGAGTAAATCGTTAGAGGTATCGCTGGTAGACATGCGTACCGGCCCACATTCGAAGGTCCCACGCGCTCCCGAGGAAATAGAAAGTACATGAGCCTCGGTGTGGGGAGCAGCTCGAAAACTTCGGGGTCCGAGAGTCCTGGGACTTATCGGCATGACGGGGGAGCGGACAGAGCGCAGTCACGCTCCCGCGATCGAAGGAACGATTTTTTTCCCGCGGCCGCATCGATCAAAGGAGCGGTTTGATAGATGGCGATCGTTCAGATTTTGAGAAGTTGATCTAGGAATGTGATCTCGGGGCCCGTGACCTCTGGATCAATCACTCAGAAGGCTGACCGGGCATCGAGATCAATGACTCGAAAGTTCGTACACTGAGAGAAAAATCGGGGATGGAGCGAACACACATGAGAGGTTGACCTAAACAAATATGGTTGGCTCAATGACGATTTAGGTGGCTCAACCACCGAGTGGATGAGTTAACAACATAAGGTTGGCTCAACCTCTCAGTGAGGTTAAATACGGCGAAACTCATGGTGAACTTGAATCGATAGATCTCAACAAGGCTGAGACAACCTTAGCGAGGTTGATTGATTCAAATTGAGGTTGATTGATTCAAATTGAGGTTGGTTGATTCAAATTGAGGTTGATTGATTCAAATTGAGGTTGATTGATTCAAATTGAGGTTGATTGATTCAAATTGAGGTTGATTGATTCAAATTGAGGTTGACTCAACCTCAATGAGGTTGATTGATTCAAATTGAGGTTGACTCAACCTCAATGAGGTTGATTGATTCAAATTGAGGTTGACTCAACCTCAATGAGGTCGATTGGTTCAAGTTCACCATTAAGTTTCGCCGTATCTAACCTCACCGAGAGGTTGAGTCAAGCTTATGTGGTTAACTCAACCTCTCGGTGATTGAGCCACCTAAACCGTCATTGAGCCAACCATATTGGGTTGACTCAAGCGCTCATGTATGTTCGCTCCATCTCCGTTTTTTTATCAGTGTATCCTAAATTTATGGACGACCGGTAGTAAAGTGCTTCCAGTCCGAAGCCCGAGGATGGCTGAAGGAGACTTACTCGGCAGGATCCCGATAACCGGAGTGCAGCAGTCTGTCGAGGTTGTGTTCGGTGACCTCGAGCTGACAGGGCGACGAGGCGTCATCTTTCTCGCCCAGCAAGACGCTGCTGTCGCCGAAGTGCACGCAGGAACGCGCACCGGTAAGAAACTCGACGCACTTTTCCGTGGGACTCGGACGCGGCACCGTGGGCGGCAGGTAGGAACATCCGGAAGTTCCACCGACAGCCCCGGAATCGTCGTCCTCCTCGGTCCGGCGGTTTCTCAGAAATTCGTCGAGGTAGTGACTCGCGGCGTTCGCGTCGTCGGCGTTCTGGACCGACGACCACGGGGCGATCGTTCCGTGACTATCGCGAAACTCCGCGCCAACACTCGCGTCCGGCACGCTACCGAGAACTCCGCTCGACGATCCCTCGACATTCTTCCGCGAGTACAATTTCCGCAGGTAAGCCTCTTGATGAGCTCTCGTCGACCAGCAACCGCCCTGCCACCATCGTCTTGAACCGAAGACCGTCGTGTTTCTCCTTCTAGCGAGACTCGACATCTTATCGAGCTGCCGCTTGACGATAATCTTCTTTCTCGTTGCGATATGACGAGCAGCATCCTCACGGGCAAGTGACTCTTGTCCCGTTCGAGCCCGGCGAGATTGAGCGAGTCCGCGTGAGTCGGCAGGGAAAGGCGTCCGGTGAGGATTGATCCTGGCGTGGGCTGAGGCACTTTAAGATACAACCGTTCGATGTTCCACATGTGGCGTCGGAACAACGCTCCCACCTCGATTGCGAAATACCGCAACAATGGTCGATCCCGAGGTGGATCTGATCTTTGGAAAACAGTCCTCTCCGCCGATTGATCCGGACCAAAACGGTTCACCGACTCGATGGTCCAGATATCCGTCTTCCTCGTGACACTGGTTCAATTCCTTCCCAACGAGAGACGAGGAATCAGAGCGGCTCTCTATAATCTCCGGGATCGTCAGCGTCCTACTCTCGGTGGACTCGGGTCTCGATCTTCCTTGGGCGGCTTCTGCTGGAGGCCGGTCCGGGTACTATCGATACCAGTCATCGCGAGATGATTGCGGACGTTGTTGCACGTTTTCTCTCCCAACGAAGCCCTGTGATCCTCGCACGACGACGTGCATTACCTCCGTACCTCCCCGCCCCGGTGCTTATTACTCTCGGACCGCGGCTACACCGGAGTGGAATACCGGACGAGATTGGCACGCGTTCTCCGGACCGGTGACCGGCACCGAAGGTAGGCAGGCGAGCGCCGCGGCTCTAACCTGTATGAAAGTCACTGCAGGAAGAACTCCAACGGTGGTGTTCCACCGGGCGAAATGAGGGGGGGCGCGAGTGAGAACCGATGCAAAAGCTTGATCCGTATGTATAACCGGTAGTGGAGAACGGCTGAGAGATTAACGTTTTAATACGATGCGGCCCCCGGTATCTCGGTGGGCCCTAAAGACTCGGCAACTCGTTGTCGTCGTCGTCTTCCCTGGCGAAGATAACGTTTATTTTCTTCCTTTGGTGACCGGACCAGGCTATAGAGCATAACGAGAGCCAGTTATTAAAGACGATACCTCAACCTCCGCGTCGCGGAGAACCGCGAGGCGTTTCGCTCATTCGTTCCTTCCTCGCCGGATTTATCGGCTTCGCTTTTACTACTCTCTTATTTTGGTGATAGGCGGTCCGCTTCCCGGTCCTCGGGGACCGGAGAACGCGTTACTTTACACTGATGGCTCACTCAATGGATTCGAGGAAAGACGATTCAATCGGAGACCGCGAATGGGTCGCGTTATGTTTTTCTTTAATGTTCGTACTTGACGATCGTTTGGTAATCTTGGCAAATTGTCCGACCTATGTAGTCGGGCCTCCTCCGTCAAGGCCTATTAGTTGGGCCCGATCGAATCGGTGGGTGATAATCGTCGGGAGTCGGGAGATCTATTTTTAGCGGAGGAGACACTCGGCGAATCCTGGGGAACGAATGATCGTCCGCCTCCTCGTCCTCTTCCACCTCGCGCCCGGTCCCCAGTCCTTCGCGTTCGCCACACGCGGATAGGAAGGAACGAGAGAGCCTTCGCGTACCGATCTCTCCGTCCCTCTCTCGCCGTCTCGATTGCCCGCTCGCAAAACGGTTATACGACCGCGCGTTCGCAGCCTGGCAGCAGTATAACAGATTTATGCCACGCGTATGCCCGTCGTATGCAGTCAGCGAGCGGAGGTAAAAAAAACACACACATGTCTTCGTGGTCGACTCGCTATTGCCGCGAATGTACCGGGCGAGTTCTTCCACTTCTTCGTCAACGGTCCCGCCTTTGTCCCGTTCAGCGGCGGGCAATCATCGTTTGTTAAATTAATTCCTCGACTTCCGGTACCGACCGAACACTTTATTTATTTTCCCCCTTGCGCAGGAGCGACACTCGACTTCCGGTCCCGGCGGTCGTAATCCTTCGGCTTATCCGCGTATCCCTTAAGACCCGATGGATCCGCGAACACCCGCTCTAACTTTCGCCAACTTCCGCTTCGCCGGCCCTTCAAGAACTTCCGGAACTACCGACGCACATTTCGCGTGTCTCGGGTGAGCTCCTATTCCGCGATGACGACCGTTCGGATAAGAGATCGGATGGACGGGACCGTGTCTAAGGCCGCGCGGGCACTGAGCAGCGTGCCCTGTAGTAGTTGTTGGGGCCCCACGAAGAAGTGGGGATCTACGGCGCGGTGGAAGCGAGAGCCAGCGCTATGTCGCTCTCTTTTTGCTGCCATCTCTCGGGGGCCCCGGGAGAGCGGGACAGAGTTATCCCGAGGGAAGAGGCGCGCGAGCGGGACAGCCCACACGAGGCCCCGATCGCGAGCCGGGTGTTTATGTCTGAGTTTGCCGTTTGTGTGCCCCCCCCCCCCCCCCCGCGCGCGTTTGCATTGCGCGAAGGAAGGGTGTGTACACGCACGGACACAGGTGCGCGTTTACGCCCACCCGTACCTCCCACCCCTTTTTTCACGGAGCGAGGGAAAAGAGCGCAAGGGGCAACACCATCGGCATGGGACTTCTATGCCCCCTCGGGGCCCCTCTCCGTCTATCCCACTCCTTTCCTTCGTCCTCCGGGCCCGTTCTCGCCGTTCCTCCTCCGTCTCTGCTTTCCCCTTCGGCGCGGATCGCCGAGACGAGAACCAGCCGCGGCCGCTTCGATATATTTATATTCGTTTCTAATACGCGCGGCGTGTCCGGGGGAACACTCCGACGCCTCGGGGGGCTCACGGCCTCGTGCGAACCGCCGGGGCCCCGCGGCAAGTCGACGTCGAGGGAACAAAAACCGCCGCGAGCGATCGGCGGGCAACCGGGAACCGAAAGGAAAATATTGATATCCGCTATTTTGCTGTCGCGGAGGGTTTTTCGCTCGGGCGAACGTAATCCCCGTGTTGTGAGACTCTGCGCTTGTCAATGAAATATTCCTAGTCACCGTCCGGGTGTTTCTACACGGCAACGGCCTCTTGGTCGTTAAAAATCGTGACCAGTCGCGCGGATGCCTTTTGATGCTTGGGAATGCTTCGATGCAGTTGCAGTTCGAAACAAGCCAATCACGCGGTTGAGAGTCCTCGGGAGGGAGGTTGGCTTTGATGGAGCTTTTCGAGTCTTTGCATCTCGGCAGGTGCAACACCTACGAAAAATGGGACATCGCCAGTTTCAAAGTGTGATCTTCAATCCTGAAGATGAACACTCTGACCTGTGCGTTGCATACTGGCTGAGTTATCAAGATCCAAAAAGTCCATTGACGAAGAAATTTACAAGTCCATGACTTGTAAATGTTCCAGTCGTCACAAGAAGTCTTGAAATTCTTGGGCTCTAACGTGGACCTTCTTATTAGTTCGGAACTAGAGGACCGATTTTGCTGGCCTGGTTGGACTAGCTTGGCTTATTCGGTAGTTCGGATATACCGTTGGTTCCTCTCACGCAAGTCGATATCCGCTTTTCGAGAAAATGAACAAAATTCAATCCCATGTTGCCGGGTTGAACATTTTCGATGATGAACCTTTTCGAGTCTTTGTATCTCGGCAAGCACAACATCTACAAAAATGGGACATCGCCAGTTTTAAAGTGTGATCTTCAATCCTGATGATGAGCACTCTGACCTGTGCGTTGCATACTGGCTGAGTTATCAAGATCCAAAAAAGTCCATTGACGAAGGGATTTCTCCATGACTTGTAAATGTTTGTCATCACAAAAAGTCTTGAAATTCTTGGTCCGCCTGTTGTGGGAATTACGGAGACATTCTTATTAGTTCGGAACTCAAGGACCGCTTTTGCTGGTCAGGTTGGACGAGCCCAGCTTATTCGGTAGTTCAGATAGGCTTTGGTTCCTCTCACGCAAGTCGATATCCGCTTTCCGAGGAAGTAAAAAAAATTCAATCCCACGTCGCCGGGGTGAACATTCCTGCGAGAAACAGTGGACGCCATTCGTCATGAGGACACGGAGCCTCGAGAGGATAATAGCCGGGGATCCTGTGCCGTCGTCTTATCGTAAAGTCGGGTCTCCCTTTGCGGGTCTCGAACTCTGACCTCGCGCGGGAGCCCCCCGAGTCGTGAGCAGAGGCGCGGGGGGGAATCCCGCCGCGAGCCGAAGGGACAGGTGGCACGCGGTACCAAGGCTACTTCCTTCGAGACTTCCTTCGAGCCTGTTTTCCAGACAGTCTCCGCCGTTCCAGCTTTAACGCTCGTGAGACCAAAGCAGACGCGACAGGCATCTAATATCCTACTAAACCTCGCGTTCATGCTGCGAACGGTAGTTGTTTGGCGACTTACGCTAAACAACTTACGCTAAACTTGAGCGGTTTACGATAGATCGGTCTCATATGTTCTTCGATTTTCAATACTTGCGGAATTTCGCGTATTTCCTGGCACGGGTGTTTTTCTCCAGTGAGGAATGCCACCTAAAAAAATCCAGTCGAATCAACTAAAGATTCAGGCAGGGACGTCAAAATAAATATTTTGATGGTAGAGCCAAAAAGATTGGTTAGTTCAACAATTTTGATGATTTAACCAAAATACTTCTGAGCCATGCAAATATTTTGTACGACCAAGAGAATATTTATTTGAACGTCCCTTTCCGACTCTTTAGTTGATTCAACCGCACTTTTTATCAGTGCGGACGACAGGGCCAGTATTGGCTCGGCGTCGGCCAGTACCGGTCCTGCGTGTCGTTCCCACTAGGGTAGTTACTGCTCGTTTTCGTGGATTCGGTTTAGGTTAAATGATCCTTCCCAGAAGGGCGATAGATAATGACTTCTTCTCTCGTTGGACGCACGCGTACGACGAGGTTCCTTCTTCCACCACTTCTTCTTCTCGTTCTACCGAGAAAAGTGGAGAAGCCCCTGCGGGATGAAAACTCCTCGGGAGCCCACCTCCACTTTTTTTCCCACAGTAGACTCATTACAACTTCCTGGGCGTCTCTGGGGGAAAGAAGAACGAGAATGCTCGCCCGCTGATGCGCCGCTCGGATCCTCGTGGATAGCTTCGCGTGAGTTCTCGCACTAGAATGTAGAATAACCGAGCGCGCCGCGGAGAGAAAAGAAGAAAAACGGGCCGCCTCGGGTTAGATCAACGCCGAGGTGGAAGGAATCGCGAGAACGCGACACGGATATTTCATTCTCAATTTCTCATAGTTGACAAATCAGCTCATTATAACGATCGGAGCGCGGAGCCATCCACGCGTGACTGAAAATAGGATGCGAAAGGTACGCGCTTGTCCCGCTTTCGAATCCGGCTGATCCAGGCCTCGCGACGATCGCGACGCGACGGTAATGCTCGCGGATCGCGGACACGTTGATCCACGTCCCGCGGCGATCATTTCCGTAACCGCGAATCCAGGAAAACCAGCTGACGCTGGCGAATAGAGATGAAAAAAGAAGATGGGACGCGAGCGGATTGACATTCTGGGACGAGTTTCCTGAGAATGTGAAAGTCCAAATATCCGTAAATTGGAGTCATGACCAGTGAAGTCGAGGACTATTTTCGTAACCGAAGATGCAAGGAAAGCAGCTGATGCTGGCGAAGAAAGAGGAGAAAAAGGATTGGACGCGTAAGGATCGACGTTCTGGGACGAGATTCCTGATAATGTGAAAGTCCAAATATCGGCAAAATGAGGACTGAAGTCCAGGAAAAGCAGCTGATGCTGGCGAAGAAAGAAGATAAAAAAATATGGGACGCATATGGATCGACGTTCTGGGACGAGTTTCCTGAGTATGTGAAAGTCCAAATATCCGTAAATTGGAGTCATGACCACTGAAGTCGAGGACTATTTTCGTAACCGTCGATCCAAGGAAAGCAGCGAACGCTCTCGAAGAAAAAAAAAAGAAGACTAAACGAGACGGATCGATGTTCTGGGTCGAGTTTCCTGAGGATGCGAAAGTCCAAATATCGGCAAATTGGAGCCATGACCAATGAAGTCAAAGTCGGCTACGGTGTACGATACGCTCGTCTCTCTGCGCGGTGGCGCGGACAGCAAAGAAGAAATAAGAAACGGCGGTGGTTGAAGTCCTCCGGATCCAATATTTGCCTTCGACGCGGTAGCTCTCCTCGTCTCTGGAGAGGCTAGCTGGTACACAAGCCGACCATCTCGCTCTCCATCCTTTCGCCTCCTTTCCGTCGTGTCCAGTGAAACTTGCCCGAGTCCCCTGGGAGGCGAGTTAAAGGCTTGGCAAACAAGCTCGCAGCATCTCCGGAGCGTTTCGCCAACGCACTTCTTCTCCTCGCCTTCCTCCTCGTCACCTTCTTCTTCGTCTCGCCGTTCGCCGTCACCAATACCAACTTCTCCTAATCCTCTTCGATACACCGAACTGCTACGCCCTTCCGTCGCTCGTGTGTCGCCTTCCGCGCGTACTTGTTGACTCAAGCCTCTACGGTTTCTCCTGATTCCACTTCTGCGTTCGGAGTTTCGCCAGAGGAAAGAGTCGACTCTTGTTGCCTCTCATCCTTCAACGCGCGGTGTCGCGGGTTGTTTCAAGTGTCTGGCGGGGGCGCGATTCAATATTATTCTTCGCCGCGTGTCTCCCGAGGAGCTCGTGTCGCCGTAACCATAATACGGCTTTCCGCCGACTCCGTCTTCCATGGGCTTCTGGATGGAACGTACTAAAGTAGCCACTTTGACGATTTTGTTCCATCGGTGTCTTCGGTTTCGGAAGCGATAACAAAAACATAACAAGTGGAGAGTCAGAGGATGAGAAGTGGCGGACACGAAATCGGAGAATTTTGAGCCCCCGGACCGGTGGAAGAGTCTGCGGATGAAAACGCCGGAAAAGCTGAGAGCGACAAATCGAAGAACGAAGCAGTAGAAAAAAAATAGGAGGTAAAGTGGAGCTCGTATCGGCGTAACTATAATACGGTTTTCCGCTGACCCTGTCTTTCATGGCTTCTGGATGGAACATACTAAAGTAGCCACTTTGACGATTTTGTTCCACCGGGGTCTTCGGTTTCAGAAGCGATAACAAAAACATAAAAGTGGAGAGTCGGTGGATGAGAAGTTGTAGATACGAAATCGGAGAATTTTGAGCCCCCGGACCGGTGGAAGAGCCTACGGATGAAAACGCCGGAAAAGCTATAAAAGAGCGACGAATGGAAAAAGGGGTAAGGATGGAATTCGTGTCGCCGTAACCATAATACGGCTTTCCGCCGACTCTGCCTTTAACAGCTTCTGGATGGAACATACTAAAGTCGCCACTTTGACGATTTTGTTCCACCTGAGTCTTCAGTTTCAGAAGCGATAACAAAAACATAAAAGTGGAGAGTCGGTGGACTCCCCGGACAGGTGGAAGAGCCTGTAGATGAAAACGCCGGGAAAGCTGAGAACGGCAAAGGGAAAAACGAAGCAAAAAAAAGAGGTAGGGTAAAAGTGGGGAATATGGACCGGTCCATATATAATTAATTTACGTGTTAATCGAGGTGGGCCATATCCACCACTTTTACCCTAAGGATGGAACTCGGGTCGCCGTAGCCATAATACGGCTTTCCGCCAACTCTGCCTTCCATGGCTTCTGGATGGAACATACTAAAGTAGCCACTTGGACGATTTGGTTCCACCGGAGTCCTCGCTCACAGGAGCGATAACAAAAACATAATAAGTGGAGAGTCGGTGGACGAGAAGTGGCGGACACGAAATCGGAGAATTTTGAGCCCCCGGACCGGTGGAAGAGCCTGCGGATGAAAACGCCGGGAAGGTTGAGAGCGAAGGGAAAAACGAAGCAAAAAAAGGGGGGTAAGGATGGAGCTCGGGCCCCGAGGGCGACGCGGGTAGGGCCCATCGAGGAACTTCTTGGGTTCCGTAAGCGATGCGTACTCGGAGAGAAGGATTGGACCGGGAGAGGATGAGAGATTCAGAAGGGAATTATGCAGATTGCAGGCCTGGCCCTGATGGGCCCTGATGGAGCTCGAGCTACGTGATCCTACCGCGACGTGCCGGGCATATATTCGCTTCTGCTCTCCACTCTCCCTTCGTCGGGCATCCAACTTCAGCTCTCCCTTCTCGACGTACACAACGGTGCTAACCACGCACGCCGCGATCCTCGCTGGTTTCCGATACTTTGTGTTACCGTGCGTCAAGACTGGATCCACTCTCGAGATCTGCACTACTCAGCGAGACCGCACGAGGAAATTCCACGGGATTTCACCCGTGGACGGGAGAAGCGCGCGAGATCTCACCGATCCATATTTAACGACGATCGAGCCACTGAGATACTCGGCATCGAATAGGCCGATGTTAGATTTCCGATAGGCCCGGCGTCAAAGAAGCGATTGTCGGCGTGACAAGGCGGGGAAGAAACTTGACGCGCGGCGGAACGCTCCGGCAATGGCGAAGAAGAAAAGGAAGATGCAATGGGGATAAATATATAGCTATATATATATATATATATAGCGTGCGAGTGCCAAAGTGCCGTTTTTCTTCCATCACGAGCGACCTATATATAATGCGACTTCTTGCAGATATATTTCTTTTTTTTATTTTTTTTTATTTTTGTTTGGAGGAAATTAGTCTCTACATCCGCAGAAGAAGAAACGCGGCGGTCGAGAGGGAGCCGCGAAAACGCTGACACTCTCGCGTTCGCAGCTCGGCGTCCTCGTTCAACGCGGTGCCGGCTCGCGTTTTTCGCTCTCTCATCGTTCCTTCTTCGTGCTTCCATCTCCTTTTTTCATTCCGCGATGATGCCGGGGGATTCTTTTCGCCATCCGCAAGAGAGTTTGCTCTCGCACGCACACGCCAGAGGCAACGTCTCTCGCGAGCCGATCCGGTCTACCTATCTCGTTCAATAAACATCGGACGATCCCGCCGCCCGGCTATACTAACGAACAGTTTCCACCGCGAAGCTTCCTCATCTTTCCATCGTCCCCCCTCCCCATATTTGATCTACCTACTTTTCCAATCTTATATCTCCTTAATTTTTTTTTATGGTCGTTATGCAACCGGGGAAGTTTACGATCAATTCCCTATTGCCATCATACTGAATCTGAAATGTCTCTTAAATATGGAATCCATTTTTACCTTGTAGATCATCGTTTTTGTCTAATTTGTGGGATTATTTTTATTTTATTTTTTTTTATATATTAAATTTTATTATATTGAAATTTGTATTGAAATTTCAATGTTCAATCTCTTCAATTCTTTTTTATGTTCGTTATGCAACCGGGGAAGTTTACGATCAATTCCGTATTCCCAACATATCTCTTAAATACGGAATCCATTTTTACCTCGTAGATGATCGTTTTTGTGTAATTTGTGGGATTATTTTTATTTTATTTTTTTTACCTTTCGCTGTCTTTTTTTCTCAGCTTTATTGAAGATGACGTTCTTGCGGTTGAGCTCATCCAACGGGATTTAATTTAGGCGCATAAATATCAAATATTTATCTCTCATTTAATTTCTCGGTGCAGCTGCTGTTTACTCGCTCCCGGCTTATTGCAATCCTAGCTACACTCCGGAGGAACTCGCTGACCAACCTATTAGCGAGCTCCTCGGGTACCGGTCAACACCAGACGATTTTCTCGAGCTTCCGTATTCAATGATACCTCCGCTATTTTGCCCTTCCGCTTCCTCCCTACCGCGCGCCTCTCGGGGGCTTCGAAGCGTGAAATAATCCCATCTAGCTGTGCTAAAGAGTAATAACGCTTTCGATGGAAGTCCTCTTTCCGGAAGGGATAATGTTCCTTCGTCCCACGGCTCGATGTAATGAACTTTACTGTTTTACCAGGAGCTCGGCTAAGGTGAACGGTACAGTTTCAGTTACTGTTCCAGTTATAGTCATCGAATTTCATTTATATCAATAATGTGTTCACTGTTAAAAAAATTGCAAGTTTAAAGTACCGGACCGCAAGTTTTTAGGGAATTTAGTTTCATTCAATGTATAATTGTCATGAACAATGAATGGACTTTTAGAGTGGAATTGAACAAAATTATTAAATGGAAAGTATTTCTAAATTTTTTCACATCTGTAGATGACATTTAATATACCAGTTTATGCATAAAAACTTCCAGTACCAGTACATTAAATTTCATACGAATTTTTTTTTAGCATACGGTTTCCGTTTAATTTTTAAAAAGTTCAAATGGCTCCATGCTAAAGAGCAGAAATACGTATATCTTTATGAAAACCTAATAGTGAGTGGCGCAATCTTCGTTAATTTTAACATTCTACTGATTTAACTTAAGCAATGGCTAAATCACATTCAGCCAGGCCAAGATGATGCATATGAGCAGTTAAAACAGTTTTTTTCTTTCGAATGACAATGCAACTTATGTAACCACAAAGGACCTTAAGGGACCTTCCATCAGGCTACCGGTCTTCGACTCGATTCCAAAAAAAAAAAAAAAAAAAAAAAAACCTCACAAATCACATCAGCACTCCTCGTTCTTCCTCTCGTCCGGCATATGCCGTTCAGGAGCTCGGGGCATCTCGCGGCCGCGAAATTGTAACGTGTCGCACGTGGCATTCCTGCAGTAGACGTTATCGCCCCCTGGACACGTATTATATGCGCCTCTTCTCGGAGCCTCTCTGCCCATGCGCAGCGGCGAGACTCAGAGAGTCCTCGCCGTCGTCCGAGGTGGAGAACTGCAGGACAGGAGCTTCCCACAAGAGCGTCATGATTTACACATACGACCGTACCGTAAATCCTGACTTTCGCGCGGATAACCGTTTTTTTTTTTTTTTTTTTTTTTTCATAAACGCCCTCCCAGCCATTATCGCCTATCGTATTATAACCCGGGACTTATCGCGGAGCGCACTCCCCGCAAACTTCCTCGTTCGTGTTTCGAAGAACGCGCGCATCCCGGCCGCGGGCATCGGACGAAGTGAAAACATTTTTTTTTTCCCCCCATCGGCGACGATCTTTAATTTTAATCCGAACCAATTTCCACGGGACGTCGCGGACGATGGATTACGCCGGGTATCGAGTGTTCCGCACGGGTATTTAGGATTCATCGTCGCGGATGCCTCGAAGAAAGGGCAGAAGCATGGCGGAACGAGAAGACTGCGTGCACACACCGGAGGGAGGGGGCAGGGAGGGGGAGAGAGGGGGTATGGACAAGGGACATGGCGTCGAAGATCTCCATCGTAAAAACGTAATTACCCATCCTCGGGACGCTCGCGAGAGTCCTCGAGGGCCGAGCTCTCCGCGCATTCCTCGCTCCGAGGCGGCAGGCCTTGCCGGGAGTCAAGAGTCAAGCGAAGATTGAGCTAAGAGCGAACGGGAGCCTCCGGCAGGTTTCTCGATCGTGATCTAGGGAAGATTTTCGCCGCCTCGAGGTTTTTGTCGACAGCCCGGTAGATTTTTTTCTAAATAGAACCGACTTGGGAGGAAACAAAACAATCCCACAGGTGACTAGAGTTGTTTAATCGAAGTTCCGGAATTATGGTTTGTTACTTCCAACTTAGAGGGCGGGTTCGTCCTGTAGGGTAAAAGTGGGGAATATGGCCCGGTCCATATATCATTGATTTACGTGTTAATCGAGGTGGGCCATATTCACCACTTTTACCCTATCGAATTCTGGAGATTCGATCGGGTGACGGAAACAACTTCGACAACTTCCAATTAAACGGAGCTCTAATCATAGGAAAATGGCGAATGAATTAAAAAGGGAATTCACGAAGCTATTTGGCGGTGCAAACAGGAAACTTGTGCGTTATCCGCAGTAACATAGAACGCTGTCACCTAACTCGCAGCTGGCTGTTCCCCGTTCCGGAGCAGTGCACCAAGCTGATATCACAGCGGATAGAGCTACTGGTTTGCACTCGGTTGACTCGGCTAGTAGATTTTTCCTAAATAACCGAGTTGGGAAGAAAGAAGATATCGAAGATTCGGTATGAAAGATCAGTTCTTCGGAGCTTGGAGGTGCGACTCGGCCTGTGTCGAATTCTTGGGAGTCAACCCGGGTGACGGAAAAGTGGCAACTTCTGGTTTGCACTCGGTAGACTCGGCCAGTAGATTTTTCCTAAATAACCGAGTTGGGAAGAAAGAAGATATCGAAGATTCGGTATGAAAGATCAGTTCTTCGGAGCTTGGAGGTGCGACTCAGACTATGTCGAATTCTTGGGAGTCGACCCAGATGACGGAAAAGTGGCGACTTCCAATCAAACGGAGCTGTAATCATAGGAATCTAGCGAATCAATTAAAAAGGAAATTCCCGAAGCTACTTCGCAGTGCAAACTGGAACTTGTGCATCATCCGCAGTTGCATGGAACGCTGTCAACTAACTTGCCGCTGGCTACGCCTCGTTCCGGAGCAGTGCACCGAGCTGATATCCACCACGGATAGAGCTACTGGTTTGCACTCGGTCGACTCGCCCAGTAGATTTTTCCTAAATAACCGAGTTAGGCAGAAAGAAGAAATCGCAGTTTTGGAATGAAAGATTATATATCGGTATACATATTCGGCCTATATTGAATTCACGGGAGTCAACCCGGATGACATAAAAGTGGCGACTTTCAATCAAACGCACCTTTAATCATAGGAAATTGGCGAATCAATTAAAAAGGAAATTCCCGAAGCTATTTCGCGGTGCAAACAGGATACTTGTGCATCATCCGCAGTCACCTATCTCGCCGCTGGCCGCTCCTCGTTCCGGAGCAGTGCACCGAGCTGATATCCACCGCGGATAGAGCTGCTGGTCCGCACTCGCTCGACTCGCAGGTTTCTCGCTAAACGTGTTGCCAAAAAATCCCACAGGTGACCACCACCCTCTAATCGAACTTTCGCAATTAAAGATCGTTCCTTCCAGCACGGATCCGCGACGCGGCCTGTGTCGACTTCACGAGAGTCGACCCGGATGACGGAAAACTAGCGACTTCCAATCAAACGCCGCTTTAATCATAGGAATCTGGCGAATCAATTAAAAAGGAAATCCCCGAAGCTATTTCGCGGTGCAAACAGGATAGTTGTGCATCATCCGCAGTCACCGAACTCGCCGCTGGCCGCTCCTCGTTCCGGAGCAGTGCACCGAGCCGATATCCACCGCGGATAGAGCTACTGGTTTGCCCTCGCTCGACTCGCAGGTTTCTCGCTAAACGCGTCGCTAAAAAATCCCACGGGTGACCATCGCCCTCTGATCGAACTTTCGGAATTGAAGATCGTTCCTTCCAGCCCGGATCCGCGACGCGGCCTGGATCGAATTCACGGGAGTCGACCCGGATGACGCAGAAGTGGCGACAACTTCCAATTAACCCGGAGTTTTAATAATAGGTAACCGGCGGATCAATTAAAAAGAAAATTACCAAAGCTATTTCGCAGTGCAAACAGGATACTTGCGGATCATCCGCAGTACCATGGAACGCTGTCACCCAGCTCGCCGCTGGCTGCGCCTCATTCCGGAGCGGTGCACCGAGCCGATATCCACCGCGGATAGAGCTACTGGTTTACACTCGGTCGACTCGCGCGGGTTTTCTTGCTAAACGTGTGCATGTCCAAGTACCGAGTTAAGTCTCTCTCCTCCCATCTTGTATCGCCGGACCGCACATGCGCGCAGCGCTCCGCCAGCAGCAACAGCTCGCGAGCGTATTTCCTTTTGGTCTCAATTAGATTCCGAGACCGCAGGAATCCTCCGGGTCTCGATTACCGGCTCGGTTCGCTCGGTTCTATCGCGAACACGCTTCAATATATGTACCGGTCAACGCGACTATCCGGCGAGTCGCCGCGCGGCTGGATTTTCTGGAGCGCTGAATACAAAACGGTGACCAAAGCCCATTCCGATTCTCCGCGCTGATCCTGCGGGTAGACAGATACCCGACATCGTCGGTCATTATCATCATCATCATCATCCTCGCTCGGCGGCGGAGCGAGGTGGAATCGAGGCACACGACGTCGATCATCGATTACCACTTAGCCTGAAACTACATGCACTCAACTCTCGCTAAACAGTAATTATCTCGGATACCACTCGACGTTTCTTCACTCGATCCGTAACTTCGATAAATGAGCTTTCGTTCTCGGGGACTTTGCTACTTTTGCTCGCTCCACCGTAGTCGAACGCACGGGGCTATAAATGAGACGGCTCAAATGGCTCGAATAATTCGATGGAATTAATATAAATTAAAATAAATACCGGTACACGGTAGGATACTGGCAGGTTGTTGCGGCTTGGACGCTTCCAACTCTTCCTGCGGACTAATAAATTCACTGAAAATATGTCATTTCCGGTTTGGAAAATCTCATGTTTTCGCTAAAAACGCTGCTGGGCTACAAACAAAATAATAATAAATAAACAAATAACTTTAAAAATGTAATACAGGATGAAAGGGTTTTTAAAAAATGTTAAGATTTAAAATTGACTATAAACATCCGTATCGTTGTTATCGCTCGAAGGAATTCACTCGACGTTTCTTCACTCGATCCGTAACTTCGATAAATGAGCTTTCATTATCGGGGACTTTGCTACTTTTGTTCGCTCACTGTCGAATGCATGGGGCTATAAATGAGACGGCTCAAACGACTCGAATAATTTGATGGAATTAATATAAATTAAAATAAATACCTTAAAAAAAAATAATAATAAATAAACTAATAACTTTAAGAAATGTAAGAGAAGATGAAAGGGTTTTTAAAAATGTTAAGATGTATCTTGAAGAGTATTTCGTTCGAGGGAGCAGAAAAAAAATTAACTGTACACATCCGTATCGTTGCTACAGCTCGAAGGAGTTCGACATTAAAAGCGTACGTAATTACAGGTAGTAAAAAAGTAGGAACCACGGATCATGGATAATGAATTAATATAAGTCGTGAGAAAGAAAGATGAGCCGAACAAATTGAGGCAAAAGGTAAGGTGACTTTACAAATCATTTTACGTAACAGAAGATACCAGTTCGTATTGGGAGAAAGGGGGGGGGGGGGAGTTCGGGCAACGAAAAGTAGGGCCCGCGGGGCACGAACTCGAGACCCGGCGCACGCGGCAAGCTTTATTCTTTCCCCCCTCACGTTTTTTTTTTCTAAATTACAGACCCGACGAGTCTCTACCTGGAAGGTGCCTTCTCGCGGTTTCCTGTGCTCGCCTCGTTTCTTTGGGGTGGTAAAAATTTTTTAAAAATTAGAAACGGTAAAAGACCTGAGACCCTAATTGCCGAAATCGGTTCATGCGACTTGGTAAATAAAATTTGCCTCGTACCCCGACGAGAATCGACAAACAATCCACGATTCCATTCCATCAATGAAACAACACATCCAGTTACCTCCGTGAATTTTTCCGGATTTTTTACTCACCATTCTGTCACCGTTCGACCCGTTTGAAGATCGCGGACTCGCAGCAATCCACTCAAAGGCATTCTCGCAAATTAATAATTTTTTCCGTCAGTTCGTCTTCCACCTTGAGCCATTTGTCCTTAAGCGATTTACGACGAAAATAAATTTTTCATCATGCTCAATCGATCGTTTCATCGTCTTCTTCTTCTTCTTATTTTTATTTTTTTTTCCATCTCATTCCGTATCCCCGTCGTGGGTTATAACTCCGGCGCCCCGTTGAGATGAATTTCTCGAGAAGTCATCGAGTCTGTCCGATGGGCGTAAGGATGGGTTATCTACGTTCTCTTTTTTTATTCCTCACCGCCTCTACGGACTCTACTCTTCATTCCGGAAGGTTCTCTCCCGGAGCGAGGGTGAACGAGAGTGACCGACCGAAAGATGTGCACACACAACACCGAGAAGAAAGAGGGACGAGGAAGAAAAAGAAGAAACGCTTTGAACGGCGAGCAGCGCAGCGAGATGAGACGCTGGGACGAAAGCGTAGGGTTTTCGAGCGTGAGCCGAAGATATATAAAATTTAAAAAAAAAAAAAAATCCTCCGAGAGAGGCAATTTGAAGGCACTCTCGTCACGAATCTAATGGTCGCGTCTCGCAGGGAGTTTCGTGGTTTGGCCCTGGAGCGCCCGTAAGCTGTGAGAAATTCCACCGTCCCATTCCACTCGGTCCCGTTCGAGGAAGAAGCATTTTTGTCTTCGCGAGCGGTCGGCCCGGCCGAGTCGGCTCTCGGCCGAATTACGCACGACTCCCGAAAGTTTTGCATAGCTCGGGGAGATTTCTCCTCGGACTCGGCAGTTCCGAAGCTCTCCGGCGAGTAAACTCGTGGTATACCAAATTTCTTTCTCCCGCGAATTCAGTTCGTCGATGCGCGGTAGCCGACTGCAGCCTCGAGCCAATACGCGTCTTTCGCGCACGCTTCGAGAAAATTAAATAATCGGGAGGTTCGAGTAATAAAATTGGATAATTTTGGACGGACGAAGGCGGTTTTAGCCTTGAACTCGTTGTCGAATGGGGCTTATTGGCGATTTTATTTACCTCGGACGAATTTTCTTCCGAGTCGTCTATAGATGCCGAATGTGGAAAAACGCTAGACTGTAATAAAAAATTGTATGAAATTTAATGTACCGGGCTGGAAGTTTTTATTGCATAAACTGGTATATTAAGTTTCATGTGCAATTACGATGAAAAATTAATGTTAAGCGTATTGGAAAAATAAAACATTGGAAATGCCTTATTTTTAATAATTTACTTTAACTTTACTATAAAGATATTTTAATTTCAACGAAAAAGTACATCAATTTTTCGTCACAATTGTCCATTAAATTGAATGTACCAGTTCTTGCATAAAAACTTCTAGCCCGGAACATTAAATTTACAATTTAATAGACCGAAGCCCCGAGCCACTCCGCGTCTTTCTCCAGCGCACGCTCCAAGAAAAAATAAAATACTCGAGAGGCTCGAACCATCAGACTGCCGGATAATTTTCCCTGAGCAAAAATAGTCTTATCCTCGAATTCGTCGAATCGTCCTTCGGCTTATCGAAAACTGCATCAACCTCGGCCGACTTTTTTTCCGAGTCGGCTCCAAAATTCGAATCTGGAGCCACGCGCTGTCTTCTTTCGGCACCGAAGACCATTCAGCAAAATATATGTATCTTTTTAACCAACCGGTCCGGAGCGAAAACCGGAACGCGGACCGGGCTACTTCCGATCGTCGGGGGTGTAAAAAAATATGTAATCAAGAGAGCATAACTTATTGACTTAAAATTACGTTCCATAACTCGCGATAGAAGTACCTAATGTCGACGCGACTGGGATATTCCGAGCGGGTCGGAGAGGGACGGAAGATTCCCCTGGTCGCACGCTGCATGGACATTACTCGTGCGGGAGTGGCTGTGTTGTACTGCTCGGGGGATCCCGCCGCTGGTAGCATATGAGGCCGACGCGCGGATGGTGTACGCGTGAATTATTGTTGGGGTGAATGCAGCCGGGGGAGGAGTAGCGGGGAGAGAGACCCGTGCTCGTGAGGCGGGACCATGCAAAAGCTGGGAGCGAGCTAGGCGGACGTACGGAAAAGGATTCGAAGGACCGGGCGATTGGAATTGCTTCGGGCGGAGGTATATCATCGGTGACACAGCGACGGTGTCGCGTCGAAGAAAAAAAAGAAGAAACCCCCACGAAAGCGGCAGAGTCGCGCGTAAGTTCTAGCGGAGTCGACATAGACAATTTTGCACCTCAACTTCTTGTTGCCTTCCTTTTGTTCATTTGTTTCAGCTCCTTTGTCCACGCTTGGACCGAAATTTCTATCGGGTTACTCAGCATACATGTCAATGTACGTCCAGGAATTTTTTCGGATTATTAGCAGCAGTTTTTAAAAATGCGTCGGTAAGGTAGGAATCCGCCTTCTGTTAATATGGAAGAAGGCTTCGAATAACGGCGGCCCCGAAAATATCTGCATGAGATCAAACTTCATCTTCATCAAGTCTTTGTCAATCAGATTGTTAGCAGCGGTTTTTAAAAATTCGTCGGTAAGGTAGGAATCCGCCTGCTGCTAATCTGGAAGAAGGCTCCGAATAACGACGGTCCCGAAGTTATCTGCATCAAACTTCATCTTCGGGAAGTCTTTGTCGATACATCGCTTTAGGAAAAAAAAATTATTCACTCGTTGAATTCTCCGAGTGAACTTCCCAGAGCGAAGTTTCTGCAATGCAAAAATACAACGTTTGCAAGTCGATGAAATTCAGCCTCAGACATGTTCAGGGTCCCGAATAACGGAGGAGCACGTAAATCAAGCGTCAGAGCCTCCCCGGCAGCGAATTCAGACCAGCGGAAACGGAAGTGGAAAATTGGTTAACAAAGCTCGGGAGCATTCCTGGGAAAGCTCGTGCAAATAGATACCTCGAGAGTCATCCGCGGTAGAATGGAAGATATTTAGCCGGAGGTTTATGGCGTATACGGAATAGAACTCGAGATTAGGTGAGCAACGGCTCCAGACGCATTACTATCAATTAAAGGGAACGATAGTCGCCTGCGCGGAGAAAGGGATCGTCGTAGTCGTCCTGGTCCTAACAGTCGACGACGTTGCTCGGGCTGCTGGTTGCGTGGTACGCGAGCTTAAGCAGGTGTGCGTAGGACACATTGCGCTGGGACATTGCCGAGAGCGGAGCCAGAGGGATGAGAGCGGTGGGCGGAGTTGTCGGATGGGCCACGGGGGAGTCAGGGCTTAACGGACGCCAAGTAATCCTTTGTAACGGGCGAGAGGCCCTATTCTCTCGGCTTTGTGCCCGTACTCCGCGTTACGCACCGTGTTAGAGATGCCTAACGGCACCCGTACACGTATAACCCTGGATGAGGAGAGGTCTATGCTAATTTACCTAATGCCGGGAGCGTCGTTCGTAACGTCGTTAGCGTCGTAAAGGTAGACCCAGCCGAATGTGGAGAACGAACTCGCGAGATGAACATGGGATTTGTTCTGATCGGATCGTGGACGATGATCCGATTGAGAATGATGCGAAGTTTTTAAGGAGCGGAGCAAGAAGGAGCTGAAGGAATGACGAGGAACGCCAGGAATCTCCGCAGGAAGGAGCGCTTCCTGAGGAGGTGTCCTTAGGTCCGCTTTATCCTGGTCGGATTGTGGACGATGATCTGAATGAGAGTGGTGCGAAGGTTTGAAGGAGCGGAGCAAGAAAGAGCGGAAGGTTTGAAGGGAAAACGCGCGAAATTCTCGCAGGAAGGAGTGTTTCCTGAGGAGGTGTTCTCAATGCTGCTTGATCTTGGTCGGATTGTGGACGATGACCCCATTGAGAATGGTGCGAAGTTTTTAAGGAGCGGAGCAAGAAGGAGCTGAAGGAATGACGAGGAACGCCAGGAATCTCCGCAGGAAGGAGCGTTTCCTGAGGAGGTGTTCGCAATGCTGCTTGATCTTGGTTGGATTGTGGACGATGACCCCATTGAGGATGGTGTGAAGTTTTGAAGCAGCGGAGCAAGAAAGAGCGGAAGTTTTGAAGGGAAAACGCGGGAAATTCCCGCAATAAAGAGTGTTTCCTGAGAAGGTGTTGGCAATGCTGCTTGATCTGGGTTGGATTGTGGACGATGACCCCATTGAGAATGATGTGAAGTTTTGAAGCAAGAAGGAGCGGAAGGCCTGGCGAGGAACGCCAGGAATCTCCGTAGGAATGAGCGTATCCTGAGCACGTCTCCTCAGCTACGCTTTATCCTGGCCGGATTGTGGACGATGCCCCGATTGAGAATGGTGCGAAGTTTTGAAGGAGCGGAGCAAGGAGGAGCGGAAGGTCTGAAGGGGAAGCGCCGGGAATCTCTGCACTAAGGAGAGTTTCCTGAGGAGGTGTCCTCAGCTCCGCTTTATCCTGATCGGATCGTCGACGAGGAGCCGATCGAGAATGGTGCAAAGTTTTGGAGCACCGAGGCACGAAGGAGCGGAAGGCCTGAAGAGCAAGCGCAGCCAATCCGCGCAGTAAGGAACATTTCCTGAGGAGGTGTCCTCAGCTCCGCTTTATCCTGATCAGATCACCGATGATGGCCTCTAGTTCATTTCGCCGTCTATCTTGTTCGAGTCTCTCTCTATTAGCCCTGTACTTTTGGTTCTCCGGTTCTCCACATCTCGGGAGCGAGGGACTAACGAGGAACGCGCGAGGCCCGCGGTTATCAAGAAATTAGCATCGCCACTCTACGGGTCGGGCAAACACAGCCCACAGCTTAGCAGATAATGGTATCTCGAACGTACACAATGCTATTACAAGAAACACGAACGAACTGAACGAAGCGAGAGGGTTACCGAAAGTTAGCGATACGGCGTGTTAGTCGCGTGCCGTAATCCCGAGATAAGAGGTCCCTTATACAGGACGGCTCAAAAGCTACGACAACCAACACGAAGACAGGCATGATTTCTGAGAAGTGATTTAAAGTTTTGTCAGAACATCCATTTTTTATGGAAATGAAGACCATTTCTCTATTGTAACGAGATAAAAGTGTCCACGTTAACGCACTAAGGATGACCTATGAAAATCAAGGAGTCTCACCCAGCTTTTCCGTCAACACGCACTGGTCCATCTTACCCCGTCGGTGATTCTTCACCACTTTTACCAAATGTTTTCGAATATACGCAGTTTTATCAGAATTTTTGTTTTGCGTCCAAAGTTTGAAGCATCGAATCTTCGTTAGCCAATGAATAAAGAGATGCGTAGTGGAAGCGCGGGGAAGACGTTCGCGGTGCAAGCGCGAAGAAGCGAGGATTGCGTTGGAGAGGCGTCGCGAAAATGTCTCGACATCTGCTACCAGGAGGCAGGAGCGGCAGGGGCAGCGCCAGCGGCGACGACGCTCGTGGAAATTATTAATCCTGTCAGAAATAGTAAATCATATCTCGGTTGGCGCGGTGAGCGCGAAAGCGAGAGCCCCGACGGCGGAGAGGAAGAGTCGACGGAAGCGAATAAGCCGGGTAAAGAGAGGAAAGGGCCGAACGACGAGGGTCCCTGTCTACGACCTTGATTTAGCGTCTTTACTTTAAAACCCTTCTTCTTCTTCATCTTCTTTTTCTTCTTCTTCTTTTCCTTCTTCTTACTCCTCCTCTCTCGCGCTAGCTCATTCCAGCGACCCCGATAGATTTATAGCTTGTAGGAAAAGTTCGCATGACTGTCTTCGTATGTGCGCGCGCGGGCAAAGTTCAACCGCTTGCACGTTTTTGAATTTTTACCCAACAATACCGGTCGTTCCAAAAATTGAAGCGAGCCGCTGAAGTGATGTATTTCCATTGTGACGTCACTTCCGGTTGAAAAAATTTGATTTTCAATCCGGAAGTGACGTATTCTGGGTCGAAAAATGTTTTTTTTTTTAACACGACGATACACTGTAAAAAAATTTTGTTTGAAAATTAATGAACAGTATTAGAAACTTTTTTTTCAAACACATATGCGTTGCAATTTTACAGTAAAATTTGTGTTTTTCGTGAACATTTTTATAAATTTCAAGCGAAAGATTTGTAATTTTAATATCTGGTATTTTTATTTTACAAGCAAAGTACATTAATGTTTAATTAATATGAGTAATGTTAGCAAATTTCAAATTCCAGTGCATTAAATTTACAATTTATTTTTACAGTGTACCCAGTGAACACGTTTTATTATGGCAATATAACATGGAAGTTACAAGTAATGGAACAATGTTACTTTGTGATATATAGAGGTTATATAACATGGAACTAATATGTAGTGTTTCAATTATCACATGCAATTAATGTAACTGTTATATGTCGGTGTAAAGTTACAGTTACGTATAAAACTTCTGTAACCGTTACGCAACATACTTGTAACAATGTTAAGTGTGACTTTTGTGATAATCAGGCAATGTTAATTACCTGATTATTAATTAATTAATGGTGTATAACATAATTACATTACAATAATGTAACCGGACTCCGTAACGTGTATATAACATGTATAACATAAAATGTGGTGTTAAGAGGTATGCAAAAATGTACGAAGCTACCCAGTTTCTTCAATGATTTTTGCATTCCTCGGTGTTGAAAAATTCCAGCGGGGAGAAAAGCGCAATATTTTCGGACTTGTCTCGGCGCGGTCCCCGCGCCGAGAGGCGCGTAAAGTGTCCCTTTGTTAATTAATCGTCGGTCGGTGCGTGCGAGCCCGTTTCGTTTCTCCTCGTCTCGGTTTATAATGGAATTTCTAAACGCGGGGAGGACAACGGAGCGGCTGGCAACGGAGAAGCTGGACCCCGCAGGCGGAGAGCCAACCCTCGAGTCCGTCCCTGGAACGTCGGACGGTCACTCCAGGAATGCGGAAAAATAAATAAAGACGCCGAGGTCGCGATGAGCCGACGGAAATTGCCTCGGTATATCATCCAATTGGGAAACTCGAGGCTGAGTCGAGGTCAATAAAAATTAATCGTAACCGAAACTGGGAACAGGGCGAACCAGCTCCGAGCGGTCGAGACACCGGCGAGCATGCAACCGACGCGCGTTCTCCAACGTGATCGCTACGACTCCCTTGGCGCTCGTTCCCGACGAGATCGCGGTGGACGAGGGAATTTCGGGTCGAGCTGCTTCGCCCTTCCTGAGGGCATTCCGGAACCCGGTCAGGTGCAGCGCTGTATTAATCACGCCCGGCCGAGATGCCCGAGCACGCTTCCGCTCCCGATATCGGGACTTGATGTTGCAATCCAATTTAGGAACATGCCGCTGTTTTACATAAAATTTAATTACGCTCGTTGTCAATTTTGGAAAATGGCTTCGAGAAGATTATGAATATGTAATATCGACCGCTCTAAGAAACAAAAATTTCGTAACCACGGGCGATATTCCATTTTGTCTTTTGGCAGTCGATATAATGTATCTTAAGGACACTGAAAATAATTGAATTGAATAGAGTTGAAAATTGATGAACGGTCAGCTTCTTTTATTTTATGTAAAAGAAGCTGACCGTTCATCAATCTTTTTACATAAACTGTTTCTGAAAATTCAAACGCATTGCGTGGCAATCACACGGTAAACTTTTTCACTTTTCATGAACATTTTTGTGAACTTGAGACAAAAGATTTGTAATTGTATTATCTGGTACTTTTATTTTAGGAAAAAGGAAATTAATCTTTAATTAATCGAACTAATGTAAGCAAATTTCAAGTTCCAGTACATTAAATTCACAATTTATTTTTACAGTGTACATTGCACTATATAAAAAAAGCTGTCAAAGAACAGACAGTATTTCAGAATACACTGCAACCTTACTGAGGTCAGACAAAACGGAGGGGGGGGGGGGGGGGGGGGGATTAATTAATCAATTAATTTTAAGAGTATCTAATATCACCTGCCAAGAAACAAAAAGTCGCGATCCGTATCCTTAAACACAGGAAATATGTCAGTTAGTCTTAAAAAAAAATCTGACGGGGAACAGACAGTATTTCAGAATATAGCACAGCCTTACCAAGTTAAGGTAAACCCTGCGGCAGGGAGGAGGGGGGGGGGGGGAGAGATTGTCGAAGAAGTGCGAGCACCTTTTGCGCGTCGTAAGCGTTTAAGATGGGAGGGAGATTTTCTCGGAGTGGTAGAGGAGAAAGGGATCAGTGTCGGGGCGAAAGGATCGTCGAGGGTCTCGCACCGAGGAAAGCTCCTAAACGAAAGCGTAACCGAGTCTTTAGAGAGCGGTTTTTGCGAGAATTCCCTCGCTCGCCCGATTCAGGGGTTCCGGCGGGACGTCGTTCTCCTCCCCCAGGCCTTCCCCCCCCCCCCCCCCGCTCCCTATATAATCTTATGAATGCATAAAAAAGGGCCCGTAAACTCCGAGAGAGTTGAGGATTCTGGCTGGAGTAAGGAAAAAAAAATGTAGCATAAGGAACGACCAAGAAGGGACGAGATTTTTAGATTTCAAAAACGATTTCTCAAGTGCACCTTGGGCTGTCGCGGGGGGGTTTATCATTCGAGGGCTCTCTGGATTCGGTGTAGGTATATGCGCGATAAAAAAGAAAATATATCGTCGGAAAACGCCGACGATGCACGGTCACGGTGTGCGAGGGAACGCCTCAAACTTCCCGATCGGGAGGCTCGTAAATATCCGACACGGGAGACGTCGCTGGTCCCAGCTGGTGACTCCGGGTTGAAGGAGCTCCCTCTCGGAGACTCTAAAAATTCCATCGGGCGATAAAATTTTGACGGTGGCCGTTCGGATGCACGCTGGAAATTTGACAATGGTGGAGAATCATCGATAATGTACGAGCCGGTGGGCACGGATATTAGATAATGGCTTTATTCGGGACAACCGAGACCGCTCGAGAATAATTTAAGGGCCATTTATACTAATGAGAAACATACATTTTTATTTCTCATCACGACACGAAAGTAGACGTCAGTGTCGAGGCGTAGAAAAATAATGACAAACGCATCGTTAGGGCGTGACACGAATAAAAAAATTTAATTTTTTTGGTCCCGTCGAACTGAACGTATAGATTGAGACCCGAAGGGATAAAAAGAGGAGATAGCGGGTAAGGTACGAAAAGCGTGGAGAGAGACGTCAAGCGGGGCCACGGGACCTTCCACAGTCTCGTGGAGAATCTTAACGAGCCCTCGTGCACTTTCCCTAATTTAATCGCAATTAAGGGAAACAACCTACTCCGAGCGGAGCCACCCTCTTCAGCGCTCCGTGGGAAGAACGCGCCAGCGCGTTACGGAGCGCACTCGGGAGGAAAGACGGGAGTGAGATACTCCGTGGGCGCCTGTGGAAACTCTTCCCGTCGAACCGGACGGTATCGGATGCCGAGTGGTGGAGCTGCATCGGGCGCTCGAAGGTATCGGTTGGAGGCCCGAGGAACCGAAGAGCAGCGAAGCGAGTCGAGTTGCGGCTCGCAGGCGCGATTCCTGTACGGAGAATCTCGACCGGCCAGAGCCGCAGTTAGCCTTCGACAAGAGTTGATTAAAAAATTTCGAAAATCGTTTCTCGTATTCGAGAATTTGGAAATTTCGAAAATTTGCAAATTCTCGAACACGAGGAACGTATTTGAAAATTTGGAAATTTCCAAATTGTCGAACACGCGAAACGCATTTGAAAATTTGGAAATCTCCAAATTGTCGAACACGAGAAACGCATTTGAAAATTTGGAAATTTTGGAATTTTTGGAAATTCCCAAATTCTCGAACATGATAAACGAATTTGAAAATTCGTCGGTCGAGGAGTGTGATGGATTAGGTGGCGAATGCGATTAGCTGAAACTTCCACCGTAAAGTGGCGGAGCTTAATCGAATTTCCTGCCGATAGTTGAAAACGTTAGACACACGAGCCACCAGTGAAATTAAATTCAGCTGTCTCTCTATCTCTCATCGTGCAATAAAACAAGAGAGTTTGCGGTACACGCTGCGGTGGTTCCGCGTATATGTGCGTGTGGAAGAGTGGGAAGGGGAGCATCGTAAAATGCTCGGAGCCTTCAACCCTCCCGCAGCTTGTCGCCGAAGAGGCGGAGGACGCAGTGGAAAATCGGGATAGGAATAAGAGGAAAAGGGGCGGTTTTCGTGAGCATATGCTAATGCAAAATCTGGCTGAAATCCTCTCCCTAATACTTCTCCATGCAGACACCGCCAAAATATACCCGACTATTTATACAATCGTGAAATATATTGAATTTATATAACAAAAAAAAATACGTTCTTTAGTACAGAGATATGATCGATGATCTATAATTACATCAACTATTTTGGTATTCATCGAGAAGACAATTTTCCACCAAATTGTAAAGTACTTATAGTAACAAAAAAATATGACATTTATATAATTCTTTTTTCTTATACTTTGATTTTTTTTCAGACATTTTAGGTAAAAGTATTTATTTTGTATGAATTTACAGAGACTCAATAATTAGAAGCAATGAAATCATTTTATTACCATTTTATTTATTTTTTCCCTGTGAACAAATAATGAACGAAAAGAAGAAGGTTTATCAACTTTGCAATGTGGGGTTGGCGTGTCGAGGAAGTAGTCTGCGGCGTGAAAGATCGTTGATGGAGAACGACGAGCGACGAAGTCTGAGCGTCGCACGCTTGCCAAAGTAAGCAGGAAACTCGGGGACAAGTTGTGATCTTATCTGAAATTTAAGGGGTGAGGGTTGGGAGGAGTTGTAGATTGAGGCGTGGGGGCAGCCGAGGCACAGAGAGGAACCTCGCAGACGGAAATTGAGCGAAGCTTGACGCAGGAAGTACGCCCATCAGGCGCTACGTGCTTCGAGCGGGCTCTAAATTCACCCCGTCACTTTCTCACTCTCCTCCGCTCCGCCGGTCTACTCGCTCCTCGTCTAAAACGGCCCCTATCCGCGCCAGATTCTCGACGAACGCGATTCACGAGATTATTATTCGCGACAAGGTTTTTCTCTCCGGCGACGCGGAGAGGAATATTTCATAGTCGAATATTATACGATGTTCGAGGCGCGTAGCCTTGTGAAATTAGCACTAAAATTTAATAATCTGCCAGCACGATCCTACAAATCCTCACGTTCGTCGCTCACGTTTAATGAGATAGCTCGGAACACAATATTATAGGCGAAGTAGACAATTTTACAAAATTGGCGATAAAATTGTAGGATCGTCTTCTCCATACGATACTGAGCAAACTTTCCCTTTGGCAAAACTTTCTACGATGTATAGTTCCGGAGCTACGAGCAGTTGAAGTTCGCAGCCAATGAGACCGCTAGGTGGCGCGCGTGTAGTCGCCCGGCAGATGGCGCGGCCCGTCCCATTGTCTTTAACTGCTCGTAACTCGAAAACTACGCATCGTAGAGAAAAATTCCAAAGGGAAAGTTTGTGCGATTTTCAGCACATAATCCTACCCTGCCATTGTTAATGCGAAAATGTGTATATTCGCATCATAGGATAACTTTCAATCCAATTTAAAGAGCTCAAGTACAAACTACCCTCAACGAGCTCGCATTAAACTCTCGATGAACGCAATATTTTCCCCCCGTCCCATGAACGCATATTGCTTTGATAATCTCACTTTAGCGGTACCTAATCCAGGAACTTTGGCCGCTGTGGCTTCGCGTCTCTTCCTCGTCGCTCCCGCGCGAAGCTTCCCTTTCAGTAATTTCGAGTCGGAGGGGCACATAAGAGCTAGCTCGTAAAGCAGAGTTTCGCCGCGAGGACGAACACCGAGAGAAGACAGAAGGGAGATGATGATGATGATGGCGGTTGCCCGAGGCTCTCCTCGACGCACAGGTATCATACCCAGCATGTATCTATCCAAGCACGAGCGAGAAAGGTGTAATATAGGAGCAGAACGTTTAGCTTATCGCTGTCGACAATCTAGTTTTGGGCATACGCCGCAGCACACTCACAACTACGTCGGAGAGCTCGACGGTGGATGTAACCGCAACACAGAGACACGGGAAGCTGTGCCGGAGGACAGTGCGGTGTTTTTGAGGGCGGTCGGGGTCGAGCGTGGCGGCGGAAAGCTCCTAAATCAAGGGGTAGCCCGCGGCCGGTTAAATTTAAACTAAAATATTATCGGCCCCGCGGGCTGCGAATCTCACCGAACACGAGCCCAAAAACCCCTGATGGCGAAATCCCTGCAGGATTCAGCGTTATAGGAGGTGCAGCCTGGACCAGAGATAAGGCCATGGACTATTACCGGTCACCCTCTTTCCTCCGCGACTCGCCATATCCGAACCTCTCTGGGGGGGTTTCCTGGCGAGCTTGCGGGATCAGAGGGGCTTCGCGGAGATTGTTATCGATACCGCCAATCGAGAACCAACAACTACCCCCAAGCCGACCCGCGGATCTGTTGAACGAAAAACGACCGGAGCTGGAGAACGGTAATTCCGATCCGCTAATTCGCGGGACGCGAAGCTTCCGGGGGTTCGCTGCTCGTAGTTTTTCCAGGGAGCTGGCCAGATTCTTATCAAATACCAAACCATGGACCGACAGCGTTAGGTGCGCGGTCGGTGTGTGGCTTCGGCGGCCTCCCGAGTCAGCTTTGCTTGCGTCCAGTAGATGGATGGGTGACCGCTCAGCCCCAGACGGGCTTGCACATCGAATGTTGAGCGGCAGGCCAGTTTTTCTCAGTTCTTGATGTTAAAACATAGAGGAATCAGAAAAATATAGGGCCGTCTGTACCGACACGGGTTTTCCGCAGTTTCCCCGTGTCCTCGGCGAATGCGGTACAGTAAACGACCGCGTTTCTCCCAACCGCATCTTTCCGAAAATCACGACCGCGTAAGTCCAATTCGGCCCCTTCTCAAGGTCCGTTACCCGCTTGGTTGGGAAACAAACGACTGCTTCCCTTTTGCTACCTGCGAATGAAATCGTCGCTGCTGTAATTCCGACAATTTTTGCGTATGGAACGGGACGGTGGGCAGGTACTTGGGCGGGTAGTGGGGTATCCAACTTACGCGGTCGTGCTTAATTGGATTGGCTCCCGAGGATCGGAGACACGCGGTCGTGTACTGTACAGTGTAGCTAAGTCGGCTGCGGACGCACTGGAAGTTAGGTAGCTTAGCGAAGTGCGGGTAGGGAGTGATAGGGGGGAAAGGGACGGGTTACGTAAAAAACTGAGAAGGTATACGATGGAACATACAAAAATAAAAAATACCCAACCATGGATAAAATCCGGAACGTCTTCTGTTACTCTGGTTTCCAGGCTGATGATCCGGCGAACGAGTTCACCGGGCAGGAACAGGAATTTATTGAGGGAATCGCCAGGGTTTCGTGACGCGAAGAACCCCACAGCACGTGAATCGTAAAAGAAACGAGTCTCTATATTCGTGCAGGATTTACAACCGGTTAGGTGGAGACGTCCGCTCGTTGCTCGAACACACGAGTCATCCTACTTGACGCAATTGCAATTGCCCGGAGTTATATACACTGGGGATACATTATTTTACCCGAGTGGCGTGCAGGTCCCGGACGAAGTGGTATTCTCGCGAGTGGTCTAAGCAAACGATGATCCGGCAAACGAACCGGGCAAGAAGAAGATGCACAGGCGTCTGAATCCAAGCCGAGCGAGCGGGGGAAGATTAAATAGCTCCGTAAGGTTTTACGATCGGCTGCTAAACGTCCCCTAAATTAATTGGCTCTCCCCGGGGTCGTCGCTTGAATCTCCCATCTAGGATAGTAAGTCCGATGACGAAAACATTGCGGAGTCTTGGATTCTCTCGGCAGGAAAAATTCTACCGGATTCCTCACTTAGGGTAAAAGTGGTGAATATGGCCCACCTCGATTAACACGTAAATCAGTGATATATGGACCGGGCCATATTCCCCACTTTTACCCTACGACCATTTTATTTATTTTTACTGAACCAGCGAAAAGAAGATGTGTCCGTTGGAGTCAGACTCGATCGGCGGCTAAATCCAGATTTAATGGAGAAACTCGCACCGACTCTTCTCTCTCGTGTGGGAAAAGAAATGATATCGATGGTCCAATATCGAAAGGGCGTAGAGACCACGAGCGGGCGATAGTCCGCACGCCCTTCCGGCGTTGGATCAGCGATATGAGGGTAAGGGAAGCGAGCCGCGTCAGCATATTGCATTATCGCCTGACTTACGGCATCGCACATTCAATATGGCACGATCCTCTAGGGAGGAAAGACCGAGGAGAATCCAACGGGACCGAAGGGGTTGCGCCCGAACGAGGTTTCATGGCCTCGGATCGCATGCCGGGACTTTCAGCTCCGGAGAACTCTTCCGCAGGATTTTCCTCCCGCACTGAGAAAAACTCACATAGTAGGGAACAGCGGGGCAAAATGGGGCAGTTGGGCAAAACTAAATTTTCCAATCATTTTTGGATCGGACAAGGTGGCAAAATGGGGCAGAAAAGCCTGATGTATCAATGGAGCGAATTCGGGCATCCAAAAATTATTGGAAAATTACGTTTTGCCCCATGCCCCGTTTTGCCCCGCTGCCCCATTTTGCCCCGCTCTACCCTAAATAGTTCCCAGGGGGGGACGTCTACATTTTATAGTTACGACAATGGCCAAAAATTATAGTTGTAACTATAATTATAGTTTAATCAATTGAGTATATACTATCACAAACTATCTATATAGACGTCCCCCCTGGGAACTTTTCGTTATAGTAGGAAATACCCTTCTTTTTCTTAGTGCGATTGCGTGAGAACTCGAATCATTGCATCCTCGACTATGGGCGATTCTTTCGATGTCCCAACTTTGCGCGACGAAGGTATCGCCAATTCCCCGAGCCGCCCTTAGTTTGGGCTTTCGGGCTCAATCCGTCATGGCCGCCCCAGCCTCCGCCCTTAATTCTCCGGGCCTCGAGCCTCATTCGCCGGATTCTCGTCACGATTAGACGGAACTTTCCCGCGGACTTTGGGAACCGGGCTCGCGTACCTTCGTCTCCGGTGGGTTTCTTCGGGGCGAGGGGAGGGAAAGCTGTTTGGTATTCGCGGGGCGATTTTCTGTTTCGGGCGAACGTGGCTCGCGGACGACGTTGGCCATCTCGGAGCTGGCGAACGAGAGGGGTCCGGTCGTGATTGAATCTATATGGCGCGGTCCGAGGAAAACAGCCCACCGAAGCCATCCCGCCATTTATATCCCATAGCTTTGCGGAGAGCGGGCGCACCGGGAGGGAGAGAGATATTTTTTCTTATTTCTTCGCCGGTCAAGCCGGAGGGCGGCAGGCCAATAGTTTTATTATAGCGAGCACGTTGCGCTCGTAAGGTTCCGAGCTGTACCTCCCGCGATGACGACCACCACGACCACGATTCATAGGGATAGGGGAGAGGGGGCAAAACGAAACAGGAAGAAAGATTTTTTTCGTTCTTCATGAGCCGAAAAAAAAATGGTAAAAATAGTCCATTTTGCCCCGTTTTCGCCATATAGCTAAGGGAAACGGTGGGCTGCTTCTGCTTTTGGATTCTGCAGTCGCGACCGGAGCTGGAACCCTGGGACCGTTTCGACGATCGTTTTCCCCTTGCACCAGCTTTCGGCAGGCCAATAGTTTTATTATAGCGAGCACGTTGCGCTCGTAAGGTTCCGAGCTGTACCTCCCGCGATGACGACCACCACGACCACGATTCATAGGGATGGGGGAGAAGGGGGCAAACCGAAACAGGAAGAAAGATTTTTTTCGTTCTTCATGAGCCGAAAAAAAAATGGTAAAAATAGTCCATTTTGCCCCGTTTTCGCCATATAGCTAAGGGAAACGGTGGGCTGCTTCTGCTTCTGGATTCTGCAGTCGCGACCGGAGCTCGAACCCTGGGACTGTTTCGACGATCGTTTTCCCCTTGCACCAGCTTTCGGCAAGCTGCTTGTCCTCCCGCACGCTCGATGGTCTATGTCGTTCGGGGTAATGGATTCTCGCTTGCCCCTTTGGACCCTCACCCCTCCCTTTGGCCAGCTGATCATGAAACACCGCCCGACCCTCCATTATTTCTCTAAATCGCATGCCTCATTCGACGCCTTTCCTATACTCTGGTCCTATTCGGAATTTGAGAGGGTCGCAGATTTGACCAGATTTTGCGACGCGCGACCCAAACATGAAGTGTAGTTTTGAGATGAAACACCGTAAGTGTTAAACGGTTGATAGAAACATTGCAACATTTTTTTGCTACATCCTCGAAGAATTCGTAGGTCGGTTTGTGATTTTTTATTTAATATTTGTTCCCACCCTTCTTCGAAGGCTTTACCGCACTCGGAAGGGTTGAATTTCCGTTGATTCTTCATCGTCATTCGCGGAAGAAAAAAATTACGGTTCTTTGGCTATGGCAAAGGTTTGTGGAAATTTATAGTCGATGATTTTTTTTTAGCACTCACCCCTCGATTCGTGAGAATGGAGGAGAAAAAGAGTCGACATCGAGAGCAGTCGCTCCCCGTTTACGAGCTCCGAGACACATTTTATATCCCCGTTCTCGTACAATCCGAGATATACTGCACCGTAGTGAAGAATTGTACTTTGCGCGACTTCATAAGGGTGCTGAAAGCTTAACCCGTCGTAAAAAGAACGCAAGGATTTTTTTTTCTTTCTTTTTTTTTTTATTGTATCGACTCGTGCCTTTGAGAAAGGCACATGCGTGTCGGAGGAGGGCGAAGCAATTTCAGGGGGAAAAGCGAGAGATGCGAAAGAAACGCAGAAGGGCGAGAAGGCACAAGGATGCGATGCAACGCGCATCGAGAAACGGACAAAGGAACGGAGAAACTATAAACGAGGGGTGTTATACAGAAGCCGGCTGCACTTTTCGGCCTGATGGAACGACGAATCCTCGACGCTTTGTCCATGCAAAGAGGAACCCGATTTTGTCAGTCGTCAATCCTCAAAAAGCTCGTAACAGTTCCGCGTTCCGGGCGAAATTTATTCGTAGGATCCGAATTCTTACTTAGTGTATGTGTTTATTCTTAAGCCTTCAAGTTCCAATGATCTATCCAGTAGAAAAAAACTATTCTCAACTGCTCGATTCTTCTTTGTATCGAAATCTTCGAAAAATCATTGTCACTTTCCTTTGTTTTGGATTTTTGAATTTGCCATTCACGAATGTTTTAGCGATTATCAAAATTGAATCCAATGATTACCAAAACATTGTGCAATAAAGATTAACCTTAACGTTCAAAAGAAGACACTCTGGCAACGCACCGTTGATTCGCTCCCCAGATAATGCGACTCTTGTGAATCGGAGTTCTACTGTAGCAACCGCCACCCGCTCACTCTACCTTCTTTCAGATTTTGGAATTTGTCATTTGCGCATGTATTAGCGATTATCAAAATTGAATCCAATGATTACCAAATCATTGCGCAATAAAGAGTAACATCAACGTTCAAAAGAAGGCGCTCGGGAGGTGCACGTTTGATCCGCTCCCAGAAAACTTCAACCCCGGTTAATCGGGGTTCTACTGTAGCAGCCGCCCCCGGATCTCGTCTCGTGCGGCCTTGAATACAAAATCGTCGGAGCACCGAATTGGATTTCCGTGTAATTAAGGCGTGCACGCGGTCCCGAATCGCTCTAGCTCCGGCTGACTGGCGCGAGGAGTATTAATAGGGCCTGGCTCTCTCTCTCGCGTTTCGTGGACTCTGTGTGTCGTGCCACCACGCAACGAGGAGGAAGAGTATTATACGGAAACCCCCCGCTGCGCCCTGCACAGGGCACCACTCTGCAATGCTTCGGTAACTTGTCCGGCATGCCGCACGCTCTCCGTACCCCTCCGGTACGGCCACTCTGTTACCTTTGGCGCCGGGTACATTAGTCAACGTCCGACGTGGGACCGCTCCTTTTTTATACCCCCGATGTAGAACGACCGAGCGGTTGGTAATTAGTCAAAGCTCGTTGAATTCGGCGACTCGCGTCGCGGGCGCCCACCGAGATCTCTTTATCGCCGTCGCTCCGAGGATTATAAATTTCAACTTCCATCGAACTTTTCGCCCCCTTTTTTCCACGAGAACGACGATTCAAAAACTTCGGCACGAGATCGTTGGGGCGATAAAAACAAAAAAAAATTCGAAGATTAAACTTCGGAAATTATTCATTACAAGCTCAAAATGCAATATTCGAATCCATTTTGTTGATCTACGGTCCACCTAATATTGGACAAAATGGGTTATTTTTTTGTAATGCTTTGTTGTACTTGCGGAATTTTTGGGACGCGAAGCCATGTTTGATTTTTCGAACTCACCTGAAACAGAAAAGAAAATTGCTCGATTAGAGAGTGAAATTTTGCCACTTTCCGTGACTGGGAATCGCTACGGTTGAGCTTCTCGCTATCTCTACGTCTTTTTTTCTACTTCTCTTTTATGTCTTCTAAACGGCGCGCAATGGTTAAAAAAAGGTCCGTTTTCTCGGCAGCTTTTTGGCTAGCTCCGGGGAGAGGCTTATCTCTTCACGCTTGAGAGAATCGCCGGCGAAAGAGATATTAGAAAAAAAAAAAAAAAAAAATGTGGAAAGATCGTGCGGAGGGAAAAGAAGAGTGAGCGGTTGGCACGAAGCCTGTCGCACGGCTACACGTTCTACACGCGAGTCCGAGGGTGCTCCGTATAAGAACTCAATGTCCGAATATTTTATTGTATTAATTTGCTTCCATTTTAAATGAGGAAAAAAATTAGTTACACTTTTCCAAACACAAAATCGAAAAAGTAAAAAAAATTAAATAAAAAAGAATCGTAAAATGGCATTAAATCGAGTAAAATTGTACATTTGATCGTTTGAACGAGCAATCGCCTGAAACACCTGCGCGCCTTCCAGATTGAACGGAGCTGCGGCTGGTAAGAGGTTGCTGCTAATAAGAACTCAATGTCCGAATTACTTTTTATTGTATTAATTTGCTTCATTTTAAATGACGAAAAAAATTGGTTACATTTTGTCAAACCCAAAATCGAAAAAGTAAAAAAAATTAAATAAAAAAAAATCGTAAAATAGCATTAAATCGAGTAGAATTGTACATTTGATCGTTTGAATGAGCAATCGACCGAAACACCTGCGCGCCTTCCAGATTGAACGGAGCTGCGGCTGGTGAGGGCGAAAGAGCACTTGGCACGAGGCCCTAAGCATGCGTTCCATACTGCAACGTACACCTGGTTGCCTAGCTTCAGGCGCCGCGCGGAGGAACTTTGCCAACTACGGGGATAAAGATAAATTTCGACGATAGCCCCGAGGCTCTTTTGTCTCTTTGCTCGTCCCCCATGTGTTTCTCTCCCTCGATCCTCGCGTTTGTTAGGCGAGATTGCGGCCGGCGCGAGGGTGGAAAATCGTACGATCGTTCGATCTTCCGTAATGAGCGAGGGACAAGATTTTATTTCGTTTACGATCCCAAAAACGGATCCACCGAGTAAATCGTATTTTCTCCTTTAATTTATAATAACCATACACAGTTTTTTATTCCACCATAAAAGAAATTACGTTTTCAAACACCTCTATGAATTATTTCAATATTTTTTACGAGGAATTGGACAAATTTCAGGCAGCGATTTTCAATAATAAGTTTTGCGTTAAATTTCACGGCTCCCTCATTTATTATAATTTTGCGCATATTTTTCTCTCTGAGGAAACCATAATCGATCGACGATCCTTCTCGTAGAAAAAGCTATGCGTGAAATTGTAATAAATGAGGAAGCCATGTGCGAATTTCTTTGCACCTTTTTTGCCATTTTACTGCAAAGTCGCACCTCGGTGAATTATATCAATTTTTTTACGACGAATTGCGCAAATTTCAGGCAGCAAATTTCGTCAATAAATCTTTTGACGTCGATTTTCACTGTTTCAATCTTACGTGACACGGGATTTTTTTAATGTTACGAAAAAGCTGCGAAATAATTTGCACATGGCTTCTGCACTTATATCAATCTTCCGCACACACAAAATTAATCAATGAACCTTCTCGTCGAGAAAACTGCGCAAAATTCTAATAAATGCACTTTTTTTTACCAACTCATGCGAAACTTTCGCCACCGCGAAAATCAGAGGTCATCGCCCTGCCGCGTCTGCTTTTCCTCGAAACAGATACTTCTTTTTTCCCTTGCGGCCGGAACCGCGCGACCGTCCCGCGTCTTGGCGCGGTTCGGGGCTGGTTCTGGCTTCCTCCCCTCCGCCGTCGTCGATTCTCCCTCCAGGGATTTCGCGATGTTGCCTCTGCATTTCGCCCCCCGACTCTTCGCCCGCCCTGTCCTTTGTCAGGCTTCGAAAAACGACGATATCTCGTATTCACAAGGTGGTCTCCCATCGAAAACTTGTGCGTGCGGTCGCGAGACAGTCGAAACTTTGCCTCCGCCACTTTTTCCCCGAGAAACACGAACGTCGTGACGATGGCTCGACCCACCCCCGGCGCCTTATTGGATTTTCGCCATAAGCTCGACTTCTCCGAAACATAAGCAACCGGCCCTATCCGAAGATCAGGAGACTCCCAAAGTACCAATTACGAAGGAGGACGCGTCGAGAATTTTTCTTCGGAAAAAAGAAAAAAATATTCCGCTCTTTTTTTCCTTCGTTTTTTTCCATTTACTTATTTTCTTCCCGTCGCTTCTTGGCCTCTCCGCGGAGAGAAACTATACATCGTGCCCGAGGCGCGGGGAAGTTTGTCATTCGCCCTTATGAGAATTCTTCGCCGAGCGACAAAGGCGCTCCGGGTCGTCTCGGAGGCTGCGCGAGCCGCGGACACACTGTGACAAACTTTCGCATATTAAAAACTCGCCCGGTTCCGATATTAAAAGATTCTTCGTGTTGCTCCCGGCATCCCGGACGGGAAGGCGGTGCCGGGCGGAGGAGAATGGAAAGGACCGAAGGCATTCGGAAATGAAAGCGCGGACATTCCTCGCGTCAGACGCGCGTGGGTGAATTATTGGGCGGGAAAGATGAATTCTCGGACGGCGGAAACCTCAGACTCGGGAACTCGAGAATTTAACGATAGCCTTATCGAATTTCCTCGCGAGAAATTCGGGCGATTTAATCTGCGCTAAGGGAAGTCGTTTTTATAACGAATTTAAGCCCGTGTCCCATGCCGAGCCAGTGCTGGGCCATTGTCGATTCCTCGAGCTTTGGAATTTTCAAACATCCGTATGGGTATGTTTTTTTAAATTTATTACGTTTCTTAGACATGTGCTTGATGGAGTTTCCGATCAACTTGGGATTGGGCTCGGCCCGTTTTCATTTAAATAAATAAATAAATAAATAAATAAATAAATAAATAAATTGTGCAACAAGTAATCGATATAGTTTTTGCATTTAGGTGACTTGACTTTGAGCAGGAATTTGTGTACCAATATTATTAACGTGTATGTTAATAATATTATTTTTAAATCAATAATATTATTGGGAACATTTTTGCTGTCGATATAATTATGTGACACTGTTTATGATCGAACGAGCCGACTCTTGGAGTTCCGAAAGAGCAACGAAGCTACGAAACCCCTGGAGAAATAATCGAAGCGCCGACGGGGTGGCGAGCGTGTCCCCCTCCCCTCGCCGAAAGCGTCAAAGACACCGCGGCGCTTCTCGTCTGGTGTTACGCCAAAAAAAAAAAAAAAAATAGACAAAAAAGAATAACTCGTTTCGGGGAAACCGAAGGGTGACGTGGCAGCAGTTATATTTCCCTGCTTGAACTAACACTGATAAAAAAAATACGGTTGAATTAACTAAATATTCGAGCAAGGACGTTCGAATAAATATGTAATACCAATTAAATATTTATGTTTAATTGTCATTGTACAAAATATTTTACAAAATATTTTAATGGCTGAAAAATATTTTTGTTAAATCATCGGAAAATTCTTAAAGTGACGATTTTTTTTGCTGTACTAATAAAATATTTATTCGAACGAGTATTTCTCTTTTATCAGTGTATACCACCTACCAGACACGGCAAATAAATAGCGAGGGGTCGCGATTGCCTTAAATTTAATACAGCGAATTAACCCTGGTCAAACAAGATAATATTCCGCTCACGTGCGTTGTTATTATTATCGGAGCGTATACTATACGAGGCGCTTTGGCCTCTAGCTCATCCCTAATACACACAGCGGAGCCGGTTTATTATACCTTCCGGTAAATCCTGATTAATGAATTACCTGGAGGGAGGTGGCAAACTATAAACACCGGCTCTGCGACTCGGACATTTTGTAGTGCTTAACTGATTTCATAACCACCTTCTTCTTTTTCTAACTCTCGAATTGATTTTCATAAACAATTTTTTTTGTGCACACGCAAAAAAAACGCGCTTTATGGCGTTTTCGATTTACTGCATTTTGGATGTTTTCGATCGTTAAAAATTTACCTCACGGTGGCGTATTTTATCTGAGCCCGGAAGACGTTGGTCATCTGCCATCTCGGGCAACTCGTGAAGTAATGCTGAGTCGGTGAGTGTCTCATCTTGAGCGCAACAAAAATTATCTCACAGTCACTCAAAATAAATTCCCCAAACTCGCGTGATTTTTTCCTAACGTCTAGAAAACGCGCACGAAGCTGCAGCCTGAACGTCCACGTCGCACCCCATCACAAAAAAAATTACGATAAAAAAAACATAAAAGTTTCGATATCTAACACATAATTATTTTGACCGACGAATCCATTTTTTTGCTTCCTTGCGTCGCGCAGCCACGGGCGCATCCACGAAATTTTAGTACCAAATTTAACGGTTCAAAATTTTCCAAAAAAGTTCCAAATTTTTTTTTTTTTTCTGTTCTTTTTGCCAGAAATTTGCGTTGTTGTCGCGCGTAATTTTTTCCGCGTGCAAAGAGGCCGAAAGATGCGAGCTTGGTTGAGGCGGTACGAGCACTAGCCAGCATCGGCTAGCTGACGGGGGTGAACACGCTTCGCGCTACAAGGGGCACGCACCCCTCTGAAAAAGGCTCGTGGCTAACCCCCCCGATGCTTGCTCCTATGCGGCCTCCAACACACATTCGATACCCGATGCCAAGGGATTCCCGTCTAGGCTTTCCGCATAGAGCGAAGACACACACACATACACACACACGTCGACGAAGATACGAAAGGGGGGTTGGACGTACTCGCGCGGCGAGCTATGACTAAGAACCGAGTACACGTTACACGAAAAATTCGATCCGTGCTACAGGACTCGTGGACTTGAGTCCCTACGAGCCTCCTTGCGTGTGCTTTTGCTGGTCTCCGTTGGACGTACCAGTTGCACTGCAGCTGTTATTGTTGTACATTATTTTCGAAACAGGTCGCAATTGAAGATAGTTTTTACATGAAAGGGTTTAGTATAGAAAGTTATTATTATTAAGGTAAGACAGGATTAAGTTTATTATTGTTAAGACGAGAAATGATTAAAATTATTATTGTTAAGACAAAAATGATTAAATTTATTATTGTTAAGACAAGAAATTGTTAAATTTATTATTGTTAAGACAATAAATGATTAAATTTATTATTGTTAAGACAAGAGGAGTTTTAAATTATTATGTGCATGGCAGCGAAGTACATTTTGGGGCGAAATGGTAGAAATAAAAATGTGGAGAGCGACGAAGTAGGCATTGCTTTGTATTCAGTATCGTTTGGCAGTCGATATTGGGGAAGGAAGAAAGGTGCGTGAGGCTTCGGCCCGACGCTTCGAACCCTCTCCAGACTTCCTTCCAGCACGCCCTTCGAGCCTCGATATACGGTAAGTGAAGCCCGGACCCACGTACTGCATCACCCTGTCTCACCACGCCTAATTAGCATGAAAAGGGTGGAAACGCCCGTGAAAGACGGCCCGCCAATCTTCCCTCCATTCTTCTCCTTCGAGGCTCCACAATGGCAACGATTCACCCTTAATTTTTCGATCGATGATGAAAATTTTAACGAATCGCTGCAAAATTATTTCTCCCCCCCCCCCCCCAAGGGGAAACTAAAAAATTTTATGCGCAACGAAAAGTTCTCCGGAAACTTTCCCTCATCGGCGAAAGGAAGAATAGTTTATTATGCCACAAGGGAGGAAAGTGCGTGTTTTCACCGAGTGTGAAGTTTCATGCCCGAGCGAAGCGAGGGCAGAAATTCAGACGAGGTGAAAATGCACTTCCTCCCTTGTCGCATACGATATTTTTTTCCCGACTTCGTTAAAATAACCACATTTCTTGCGTCGCAAAATCGTGATATTCGCCAATGACCATTACTCCCCGAGAGTAATAGAGCTTCCAGTGGGAGTAATGAGCCCTATTACTCCCTAGGGAGTAATGGAACTGTACTGCGCATGCGCACAGGTTAGTAATGATCATCGGTCAAAAATAGGCCATTATCCGCCCGTATTGCACGCAAGAAATGTGGCTATTTTAGCGAAGACGGGAAAAAATAAACATTTATCTCCGTACGATGAAGAGCCCTTTTGGTAAACAATCGACGACGCCCCGAAAGGGTTTTCGACCGTTCTCCACCGTGTTGCCCAAATTAAATTCGAGACTGACGGCTCTTCCGGGAGTTCGAGGGTCGCGAGAGTCGGAGGACTCGGAAATTCTGCAGGACGAAGGGAAAGCGGCGGCGTCAGCGTTTACCGCCGGACCCATCATTGGCCCTTCGCTAGCGAGCAGATATCGCCGCTGCCAGACATGCGAGACTCCGTCCTCGCTCTTGAGAGAAAACGGGAAAAGTCCATCGTCACGCGTCGAAATTGCTTTTCGAACGAGTGGGATTCCTCGAGTTCGTCCTCGGTTCCAGGCATGAGAGGACACAAGTGGCGGCGCTCTTGCGGATGAGGATGCGGCTGCCGAGGCGTAAGATCATTGGACAAATTCCGTCGAGCCACTTTTTTCTTTCTAATTGAAGAAAAATTGGGAACTCCCGATTTTTTTTTATATGACAATAATAATAATAAGGATGAGAAATACACAAGTTAAATTTAGTTAAACAAATTACTAAAACATAAAAAATTAAGTATAGGTTACCAGATGTAAAATTTATGACATTACTCTCGACGTTATCAATAAACTATATTTCCCTATCGCTACAAAAAATGTCTCAGGGTAAAGATAAGGATTAATTTTGAAGTCAAGGTAAGAAAAGAAATCAATTAACTTTGGGGGGCTTAAATTGTAAGACGAGCTGCAGTGCACTTGAGAGGGGGCGAGTAGGTTAATAGATGTAAAATTTATGGCATTACTCTCGACATTATCAATAGATTATATTTTGCTATCACTACTAAAAACTTCTCAGGGTAAAGATAAGGATTAATTTTGAAGGTAAGAGAAGAAGAAATTAATTTCAGGGGGGGGGGGGGGTTGAATTGTAAGACGAGCTGCAGTGCACTTGAGAGGGGGCGAGTAGGTTAATAGATGTAAAATTTATGGCATTAATCTCGACATTATCAATAGATTATATTTTGCTATCACTACTAAAAACTTCTCAGGGTAAAGATAAGGATTAATTTTGAAGGTAAGAGAAGAAGAAATTAATTTCTGGGGGGGGGGGTGAATTGTAAGACGAGCTGCAGTGCACTTGAGGGGGGGGGGGGGGGGCGAGGGGGTGAGAGAGCAAATAAATCGATACCCGATACGCGTATTCGCCCCCGGTTCTTCATGAGCTTCCTTTATTCTTTTCCCGAGCCGGGCGAGAGCAGGTGCTGCAACGTCGAACCGATCACTTACGAACGAGACGACGTTCGACAACGACGTTCGACAAGACTGTGCAATTCCATCAAATATTTAGCCCTCCTCCATCTTCGTAAAGAGAGCAACGTCTGGACGAATTTTCCATCAAAGAAATTGCGAGGAAAAAATAATAAAAAAAAAGAGAAAAAACGTCTCGAAGCAAACGGGGATTTTAGTCGTGCTCAGAATAGAGAAAATATCCAGAGACATTAAACTCCCGATGGCTCGAGCCTGCAATGAATAGGAGCCGAGAAGCTCGCGTTAAAAGGGAAGAATCTATTTTAAGAAAGCGCACGTGCGCGTCCGCAGGGCCTTCTGTCAGGATATTTTTAAATCAGGCCTCGCGAGACCAGAACTCTTTTGAAACGTGTTAGTTTATTCGCGACGGTCGAACGGACGTCTTTTTCCTAGCGGGCACGCGACACAGAGCCGGTATTGGCAGCGCGTCGGGCCAGTGCTCGCCCAAAGTCGGCCAGCACCGGTCCTGCGTGTCATTCCCACCAGGGTTGTTGATCCGGCCTAAAATTGTATACGGGATTTGTCAGTCACAGATATTTTTTGGCTTTTTTTCTCTCTCCACTTACGAAGCGTATTTTCGTGTCGAATATCGAGTCCGATTCGTACACCCAGAAAAATAACTTATTTGTCGGGCGCCCCGTAAATAAATATTCATTTGGTTTAATTAAATAAATATTTTAGGCCAATTGGCATATATGTAATCTAAGTCTGTTATGTACCAAAAACTGTCCCATGTTATGCACTGTCAATAAATTCACTAGGGGAGACGCGGGGCAAAATGGAACAGCGGGGCAAAACGGGATAATGGGACAAAATGCAATTTTCCAATAACTTTTGGATCGGTGACGGTAATGGTAAGTGGGGCAAAACGGTCTTGAAAATCCGAATGTATCGTTGGGTCAAAATGGAGCATCCAAAAATGATTGGAAAATTGAGTTTTACCCCTACTGTCCCATTTTGCCCCGCTCTCCCCCACTACAATTTATTCCGCCACGCGTCTGTCAACTAATTCCTTTTTTCTGGATGCAGTGAACATTGGAATAAAAATGGTAAAAAAATTACCATTTTTTGGTAAGCCCTGTAGCCGTAGAAATTTAATATTTCCACATCGCTATTCGCTCGCTTCCAGTTCGCTCGTCGTCGCTTCATATTCCCTTCCCTTTGTTTCATACATCCACTCGCTCCTTCCACGATCTCGTCTGGCGTACGGTACGGAATTCTGCGTCGTCCGCAGAGATCCTGAGTTACAAATGCGAGACGTTAACGCGGTCGGGACCTTGCTCCAGGGAATCTACGCGCGCGAGCCCAGAAGAGTACACAGCAGACGAAGAAGCGAAAGCAACCCCCGGCGCTTGCACGCGATCGTCATGAGAATAAAGCGCTATTCCCGTTCCCGTTTAATATTCATAACTCGCGGGCATGCTCGTAAGCTTCGTGTGCAACCGGTCGAGCCTTGCCCGAAGAGGCCGGAGAGCGCGGGAGCTCCTTTTCCCACGGGGTCAAAAACGAGGCGTCTCGCGAATTTGTATTAATTTAGGTATTAAAATATGGTAACCGGCTGTAGGCGAGACGATACATCGCCGGCTCGATATAACCCCCGAAATTCATCCGAGTTCTGTGTCTCGGGCTTCTGTAATATTTATTGGAATCAGCGGGCGAGGAGAGGGAGACGAACCGGTCCCCGTTCCAAAACGGTCTTGAAAATCCGGATGTAGGGTAAAAGTGGTGAATATGGCCCACCTCGATTAACACGTAAATCAATTATATATGGACCGGGCCATATTCCCCACTTTTACCCTATTGTTGGGATAAAATGGGGCATCTAAAAATTATTGGAAAAATGAGTTTCACCCCCACTGTCCCGTTTTGCCCCGCTCTTCGCTACTACTGTTTATTCGCCTCGCGTCTGTCAAATAAATTTTTTTCTGGATGTAGTAAACATGGTACAAAAAATGGTAAATAATTACAATTTTTTGGTAAGGCCTGTGCCGTAGAAATTTAATATTTCCATATCGCTATTCGCTTCTTTTCCCACGGGGTCAAAAACGAGGCGTCTCGCGAATTTATAGTAATTTAGGTATTAAAATATGGTAACCGGCTGTAGGCGAGACGATACATCGCCGGCTCGATGTAGCCGCCGAAATTCATCCGAGTTCTGTGTCTCGGGCTTCTGTAATATTTATTGGAATTAGCGGGCGAGGAGAGGGAGACGAACCGGTCCCCGTTCCTTCCGGCTCGCTAATAGGGTTTGACGTTGACGGATTTTCCCCGGTCGAGAATTTGCCTCGCCCACCTCTGCAGATCGTCGGGGAAACGTGTCGGAAACTCCCGCCGAGTGAATAGCGAACTTTGGATGGCGTTGGTGATGGTTGGAGTATCCGGGATTAGGTTGATCCTCGCGGTACTCGCGGCTGCATCCGATAACGGACGGGAAAATTTGATTTTCTCGAGATTCTTGTGATTTTTACATAACTCATCGAAATTGTGTGTTACACGCGGAAAAATAATTTATTTGACGGCCACCGTTTATTTGCTTTAAATAAATATCTATTTCATTTAAGTAACTATTTACTTGATTTAAATAAATATCTATTTAAATCAAATAAATAAATATTTTACTTAAACCAAATAAAGGGTGGTCGTAAAATAAAAAAAATGTCTGGGTGTACCGATAGATAAAAATAACTGTCAAACAAACATATATAACTCGGAGAACGATCATGCCAAAAATGCAAAATCTTATTTTCTCGACCGGAAGATCGAAACTCGCAATTCTTGAGATTTTACACACCTCATCGAAATTGTGTGTTGCCGATAGATAAAAATGACTGTGAGAAAGTTCCGATAACTCGGAGGAAGATTTCGCCAGAAATGGCCTTCCGTACTTTGGACAAAGTCTTCCCGATCTGCGGAGAACCGCGGATATCTCACGACGAAGTGTTCGAGCCCGAATCTGATCTTGTCTCACCTATTTGTTCCCGAGAGATAAGATCATAATGGGCAAGTAATCCCTGACAGATTTCCTCAGTCGCGAAAAAGCTACGAAGAAGCCGGTCTAGAGGGAGTGAGACACAGGGCCGGTGCTGGCCGACGTTGGGCCAACACTGGCCGAAGTTGTGCCAATACTGGTCCTGTGTAGGGAGGTAAGAATACGCCGGCGAATTCGTGATTCGCCGGAAGGCCAGAGATAATCTTGAAAGGGCAACGACAAAGTCGGCAATGCCGAGGTAACGGAGTTTGCCGAGAGATAAGAGGGACCATTCGTTTTTCCGTGTCGGTGGTGTTACGAGTTTACGGGATTAGAAGAAGAACTGCGGAGGGGTAGCCGAGGGTGTCCTGGAGGAAAGCTGCTGGGAGAGCGACCTACAAGCTTCCAGGATACGATGAAACCTGCCGAATCCTCGTGGAACGGGTCGATTTAATTCCAGCCTCGGGTCCTCGGCAAATATTGGACGATCCCGCGGTGGACAAACTTTGACCATACTCTTGTTATCCGCCAAAGCCCATTCTGTCGACAGGACGGAATCGCCGATACCTTGTATTCCAACTCGGGAACTGTCGATGACGAGGATGACATAACACACCCGGAAAAATAATTTTTAAGATGGGTTACCTTTAAAACATTATGTATTTTTATTAAATCACTTGATTTTTATATATATCAAATAAATATTTATTTGAATGAAATGACATTTTTTTTCATATATACATTTATATGAAAAGTCAAATAGTCAAATAGTCAAATAATCAAATAATCAAATAGTCAAATAGTCAAATAATCAAATAGCCAAATAGCCAAATAGCCAAATAGCCAAATAGCCAAATAGCCAAATAGCCAAATAGCCAAATAGCCAGACAATGTACAGCCGCATGTTGATGAGATGCAGGAGTCGACTTCATCTGGGACTCCTTGAAGCGTCCAGCTTTATCCTACTAGTTAGCTACACTAGCTGGAGATGAACGCGTGCCGAACGCCTTCTACTGTCTAGTAGCGGATAGACGTCAAAGAGTCCGAGTGACTTCGCAGGACTGCCTGGAAGCGAGTTCTCAGAGATCGCTAGATAAAAATAGATGGACGAAGATGGAGCGGCGTTGCTCATCTTGAGATGATCTTATCGCCGCCGGCGGTTCAGTCGAAGAAGCGACCGGGTTTGAAAGAAACAGGAAAAACAAAAAAAGCACGGAAGGAGGAATGGTCGCGGAATTATTTAACGCGAGTCGATGCACTCCAAATACCTCTGCCGGACCATCGCGTGCAATTAACTTCAATGCGGTCTCGCGGACTAAAAAAGAAATCGAATGAAAGTCCGCCGGGAGGATCGAAAGGGCGCCGCATACTCGCCAACATTCCGTTACCACTCCAGAAATAATTTTTATTCAATTTCTCAGTATATTCGAGCAATTATTTTTTTACTCTCAGTGCTCCCCCAAGCGATTCTCTGTGCTAGGCAAATTTCGGATGTAAACGAGAAAATAGAAAAAATTCCTCAGTATAATGAAACAATTTTTCTAAAAAGATTTACACAAGTGCCTCTCCATTGAAGTTAAACTTTCGAAATGAATGGTCCCTCTTTTTAAATCCCGTGTAAACGGCTAATTAAAAAAGTCGCTAATTAAAAGAACCCCGGCGACTTTTGATACCCGAGTTGTCTCCGACAAATCCGCGGAAGAGAGGATGCAGGCTAAAGTGGTGAAAAGAAAGTTGCGATTCCAGCAACTCCCCTATAGGCGCTGCTATTCTGTCCTTTGATTTTTTTTTACTCCAGACTGCGTGCAGGTGCGTTTGGAGAAAAAAAACATAAAAATAATTTTTTTTTAAGTAGGCAGACGCGCTTCTTCTTCTTTCTTGTTCCGTGCATTCGGAGCGCGACAAGTGCGCGGGGAGAAGGAGCGCGAGAGAAAGGGCTCGTTATCACGCCCTGACTACCGGAGATATTTCCCGGCATCAACGGCGTGCAACCCCCCGCGTGTGTGCGTGCCAGGCCAAGGGGAACTCGCGAAAGGGGACGAAGAGATGAGGACCGACGCGGATGGAAGATGATGCCCCTCTCGAGCCTGCCCTCCTGTCTGCCGTGAACGACTTTCATCAGTTCACCCACTGAAATTTCTGTACTTTCCAGGAATTACTCGACGAAATCTGGAATTCGGATTGACAATCTCGGGAATTTTCGCGTTGGGAGAAAATTTGTTTCCGATGATAATCAAACAGATTGTATCACTTCAGTGCGAACGTTATCGATAAACTGGTAAAACCATTTTTGTTATTTTCATTTCGAAATTTGAGAAAAATAATAGTGTTTTTTTGCTTTTTCGAATAGTTTTCGAGAGTTCTCAGGGGGAACGTCTATATGGATAGTTTCAATTGGTAATTATAGGTTCAATTGGTAATTATAGGTGCAACCATGATTGTTTGTCATTGCCGTAACTATAAAATGTAGGCGTTTCCCTTGGAAACCATTTTTTGTGGTAAAAAGTCAGTATTGTTGCTTTTACTATGTAATTTTTTTCTTAGTGTAGAAAAGAAGATGAATTGCGTCAGTTCGCCCACTGAAATTTCTGTATTTTCCAGGAATTACTCGACGAAATCTGAAATTCGGACTCAGAATCTCGGGAACATTCGTGTCGTGAGAAAATTTGTTGCCGATGATAATCAAATTGATTTCATCATTTCAGGGCGAACAACATTGTTAAGCTGGTAGAACGATTTTTCTTCTTCTTCTTTTCATTCCGAATCTTGAGATTAGCGGTTTAACGAGAATCCGCTCATTAAGAACTGACTCTCATCAACCCGCTTATCTCCAATGCCAGAACGGAAAAGAGAAGAGAAAAAGAAGTTTACCTATCGTACGAAGAGTTTTTTCTTCTCATTTCCATTCTGGAATTCGAGATAAGCGCGTTGAAGGGATTCAGTTTTTCGTACTATCAGTAAACGTATTATTTTATTTCTTCTTTTATTCAATAAATTTGCTTCGTACGATTGAAATTCAGAATTTGCGATCTTCAGTTTAAAAAAAAAAGAAAAATATAGTATTTTCAGTTATTTTGTTCATGTTGCAACGACTCGCTGCGTAACTTTTAATCGTCTTTGCTGAGGTCGTTATTTTCAGGTCGATTCGAGAGATTATTTATCGCCATTATCGGAGTTTACGCTGCGCACGATAATCGCTGCGGGGTTAAGCAGGGACGAGAGAACGGTAGTGGAGAAAAGGAAGAAAGGAACGTCGGTGGGAGACGCTGTCGGTTGCAAGGCCAATGCTTTATGAGGCCGCGCGGTTCAACGAAACGAGTGATTCGAGCACTCTACGGGCTTGGCTCCAGTTTTTTTTTCTTTTTTTTTGCAGAGTCGATCGAAGCCACTGGGAGAGGAAATAGAGTCAAGTGAGTCCGATGACTGATGCAAGTGAACCGTGTGATGACTCGCCGGATAAAAGGTTCCGGCTTGCGATCACAGACTCAATTTTCCACGTCGTTGCCGATTATCCGAACGAAAGGTAAACGTCTTCACACTCAGATCGAGTGGAAATTTAATTCTTCATCTATATAGCTAATAATCTTCGGCGAGAAATGTATAAAATAAATCATCCAAAAATTCCAATCGTCAAATAAATGCATATTTTAATTGCTTTATTTAATTGCCCATTTTCATTTAAATAAATAAATAAAAATAAATATATGTATATATATATATATATCAAATGAACATGTATATTTGAGTATTGAAATTGATATGTACATATTTACAAAATTAATATATGTGTATATATGTATATATATATTTTGTGCGACATGAAAGTACAAACTAATTAAAAATCACGTTTGATCTCGGAGCGAAATTTTCGTGCGGACCCTTTGATACGTATTTATATCGACCGAAGTGACGTTGAGAGCGTGAGCGTATGCGTTTCGGTGGAGTAACATTTTGGATTAACGATTCCTTGTCACGCGACAGGAGCCGAATATTCGGCCGGGCGAACGCGTGCGGCGCGGTGGAATTCCCGTAGCTCGAAATCGAATCGGCGGTACCAAGCATTAACAATCGCTGCGACTCGGTTTTCCGCTATTTATCACCGTTTTGGACTATTGCATCTACTTTCGAACTAAAAAATCATTTTTATTTTTATTCATTAAAAAAAAATTTTTAACGTCAACAGATTTCTCTGCCAGGAAGCAGAAATGGGCAAAAAACAATGTGAAAAATTGTCACAATGTACCTCGAGGCTTTACCTTGTTTTATCGAGGCTGAAACTTCGTCATTCGGACATTCGGCCCAATGGCATTCTTCCCCGGATTCTTATCCTTGTGCACAAAATTCACCGACGAAACTTTCGACTCAGTTGCCGTTCGATCGCAATTTAACGTCGATTGATTCTCACGATGCAGTCACGACGAATAAAATTTAATTAAAAAAAGAACTTAAAAAAATTAAATGTTACTGTCGAGATTAAAATTTTTTTTTTAATTTGCGTAAGGTTAAATGATGAGATGTAACAAAAAAATCTTGATTCGAGTAAGGTAGAATAAAGTTTTTAAAACACGCTGATAAAAAAAATGGAATGTCTCGAGTCGAGCGGATTGAGGAGAGAGATTGTTGGTGCGGTGCGTTAGGTTTAGTCGCGGCACGCGAACTAAACTGAGAACATTCCGACACAGTGCGAGAGCTGAGGGGGAAATCGAGTTGAAATCCGGAGTTCGTAGTGGCTCGGCAATTCCCGTGGCGGCTCGGCGAAAAGCACGTGGAGTGCGGGCCAACCCCGGCGAAGCACAGGCGGATGACTGCGCGAGCGTCAAATTTGCCGCTCCCGACGAGCAAGAGCGCTGACGCGTGGATATCTCGGTGGCTCCTGGTTGTCCTGCAGTTTCCTCTTACTCACTGTACGAGACTACTCAGAACTATAATATAAATATATATATATATATATGTTTATGTCTAATTTTTTTTCTGTCAATTTTCAGACTTTTTTTATTGTCGCATTTTTTATAGGCAGAGAAAGAGGGAGATCGTTCCTTGATGTGCGCCAAAAGCCAAATCGGTTCGTCGCACAATTACAGAAATAAAATTTTAGTGAGAATGCACGAAGTGAAATTATGCACGAGAAATCGTATTTTTGGGATTTAAATGGAAAATATTGGGTTGGTAATAAAATAATTGTTATATTCGTGATCAGCGGGAAAAAATACGTGGAATATAGCCTTGAAGCAAAAAAAATCGATTGAAAAACGATTTCTCACTTTTTGAGCCACTTTTGAAAAAGTGTCGATTTTCGTGATTTTCAAAGGTCGATATCTCGACTCCCAATGGAGCTAGGAAAAATCCGGGGTGCCCATCGTGTTCTACGGGAAAAATCACACAAAATAGAGCCTTGCGCAAAGTTTTACAATCGTTTTATCGTCCCGTTCGAGGACGTTGAAAAACGCAAAAAATGGACTCGACAGGGGTAGCCTTGGAATTTTTGATGAAATATTTTTTTCCGTTTATAAAATGAACTGCGAAGTATTCGGACGTATTTTTGGGCGTTGATCATGAATCTGCTGGCCTTTTTGTGCGTAAGCGTACTGGGACATTTGTATCTTCGATTTTATGCACTGAAAACAGTTTGCTCTAATGCAAAATCGCATTTTCGGGATTAATATCTAAAATATTGGGTTTGGAGCAAAATGAACGTCATATTCGTGATCAAGGGGCCGCAATATTTTAATAAAGTGACGTTTCAGAGCTCAGCTTTTTTTTTAAAAATTGAATTCCGCAATTTGACTGCAGGCGTTTCGGTGACATTTCGGTATCGCCGCCCGGCCAGCGCGGATGCCGGTCGTGCTCCTCGGTTCACTCGTGAATTATTGGGGAAAACACGTACGCCCTCGTCAATCCCCCTGCTACGAAAATTGCGGGGCGCGGAGAAAAGCCGGGCTCGTTCGCGATCGCCCCTCGGCCGAGTTTCATCACGCTTTATTACGCACACCCGTTAAATTAATGAAGAAAAGGTCCATTTGTGCACCAGGGATTCGTATATAGCGTGGCACAACAGTGCACGCAAACAAGTGCCTAAGGCACTTGACCGCATAAAATCACGAGCCAATTTCCTTCCATTAAACCTTGGTGACACAGAGAGAGAGAGAGTTCTGCGTCGCTTTGACTCGATTGCGGGCGCGAGACACGGGACGGCTTGATTGATCGATCGGCTCTCAAGTTTCGTTTGACGCGTCTCACTTCGCTCTCCCAAGCCATCTCGATTACAACCTGATGTCATAAGTTCTTCGGCATCTGGACTCGGATGACTGGACGACAGAGGCAAACGGGACTTTTTTTGTTGTCGTCGATAAGATTAATAAAAAAAAACGAACGTACTCCTGGGCGAAACCCGTTTACGATTTCTTACTGTAATAATTTTTTATTTTTTTTTTTACATTTTCTTGGTGCATCCTGCGACAAGGTCCATGTTTCACTCGACTCATGCTTGTTGTCCAACGAACAGCGACTTAAAGTTAGGTTTTTTTTTTTGTGATTGAGGACTATTTTGTTTATCGGTTAGACGGTTTTTCGATTGATGTTTGAACTGACGTGATCGGGAGAATTATCAAAATAAAGAGTTTATTTACCAATGCAGAATAAAATGGTATTTTATTGAACACGAGAGAGCAGGAGAACTAGAGGGAGAGCGTGTAACTGTCGCGAGATACGATCCTGAGTTCGATATCTCATAGCCGAATCAGGCATCGTAAATTGATAACGTGATCGCAATGCAATACTTTTTTTACAACCGGTGGTTTATTTTTATCTCATTCGGGTGACTTCGGCAGATGTCGGAGACACTGCTGTACCGTAACACTAATATTTTTTATCGTTACCTGGGTGTAAGTTTGTCAACGGATCAAATTTTCATCAGCATTTTTTACAATGTTTTTTTAACAAGCTTCGACAATTTTTTGCAATTTTTTTCATTATTTTTTTGTCTCATTTAAAGTAAACTGCCAGAAAGGATGTATGAATTATTTAGAAATTTGATACCAAAACCACCATTTATATATAGATGAGTCACAGTAAATTTCATTGCGGTCGAAAGTGTTGTTGGAAAGTTGTTGTGTTTCCGGCCGGGGCCAGACACAAATAGAAATCGGAAACTGCTTTTATTTTTGCATTCTAGGGCATGCAAAGCGTGTTTCTGGACGATCATCTGTGCGTCCAATTTTTTATATATATGTTTTATTCTTTATTACAATACTGTCTTTCCTTACTTACTTGGTATGGAATGAGAAGATGAAAGGGAAGAGTTGAATTTACATGAAGCGCGGAAACGTGATTTAAAAAAAATGGTGGAAATTGTTGAACAAACAAGCAAATGAGAATTTTCCGTTTTGCGTGCCAAAACTGCAAAACGAGGAGACGGATGGAGTAGGCTGAGGACGGAGGGAGGCGAGAGGGATGTCATCGGGTTCAAAGAGGGAAACTCTCTCGGGGTTGGGTCTGCGGGAGGGTCGAAACGCGCGTTGTATCCCGTGCTGGAGCGACTGCATTTGTATTCACCGTGGATTCTCGCCCGGTTGATGAGCCCGGGCTGACGTATCGTCCTGCCAATCCCCTGGCTCATCTCGACGGCTCTCACACCGCTCGACGCCTACGTGATCCGTCTGACAGAAATTCGAAATCGAAGAGGCTTTCGCTGCCACCGCTGAGCCATCATCGAATTATCGCGGACGGACAGGTAGATTTCCCAAACTAAATGTATTGGAGATGCCGTAACTAATTCACATCAACGTCACAAAACATATTTTAACCCGTACAATTTAATATATTATTAGCAGCAGTAGTAAATTCGCTTTAGTCTCACTAGTACAAAATCCGGTGGTATCGCTTCAATATGTGTGATTTTTTTTTCCTCCAGCTTATGGAAGAATCGTGGCCACTGGCCAGGATCCTTCAGTTCGTATCTTTGTACTTTTAACTAAGGAATAGCTATTAAATATAAATATAAATATAAATATAAATATAAATATAAATATAAATATAAATATAAATATAAATATAAATATAAATATAAATATAAATATAAATATAAATATAAATATAAATATAAATATAAATATAAATATAAATATAAATATAAATATAAATATAAATATAAATATAAATATAAATATAAATATAAATATAAATATAAATATAAATATAAATATAAATATAAATATAAATATAAATATAAATATAAATATAAATATAAAACCTTATTTGCGGATGGGTCGATACAATCGATTAATAAATTGTGCGAATAACTTCAGCTAGCGGGTTCGTAGCTCTGTTTCGTTTTATTCTAATGTCTAGATTACTTTAACAATAGTGTGCGTTTGAAATTTGTGGGGACGTTGATTGTTTGGAGCTTTCCAAATAGCGGGATGATGGATTCGAGATATTGCTGTGTAAAGTTCATATATGTACTGAGACTTTTTAATCTATCTGTCATTGGCTCTATTTTCGTGATGGATGTTGGTTTGAGGGGCTGGTGAAGAGGGTTATTCCAGTGCCGTAGTTCTGTCAGACGACGGAGTGAAATTGCCTCGGCGATTAATATATTGATTTAAAGAATATGTAAATAAATATTCGTGACGTAATAAAAAACAAAAACAAAAAATACCTGTTTCGCTAATTTAGGAAATTTCCATTGCTACAAAAGTTCAAAGAATAAAAAAAAGTTTCTTAGTCTGTGTAGGTCTGTGTTTTTTTTATGAAGAGGGACCATTTTTATCTCGTCCAAGACGCGAGACACAAAGCCTCTGTGATAGCCCCGATCGCCGATAATCGTTCGATTCCGCAGCCGAGGCAGATAATCCCTGGAGCAGAAGCCCACATAAGTACCGCAGCGTCCCTGGAACCAATCCCCGGTCCAAACGATAGGGCCGCAAGATAACAAAGCGCTCCTCCGGAATAAACTGCTGGGAAGCGTGTCCCCGAATATCTAATTATTACACTATGAATCCACTTTCCGACTTAGCAACGAGAGGGCCTCCAGAACCGTAGCCGCTCCACAAAGCTTCCCAGCGGAGGGACGGGCGAATAGAGTTGTCCGGGAGCTTGAGGCAAAATAGCAGAAAAGGGAAAATGGAGATAGACGAAGGATTCAAAGGGTTTAGAACGTAGATTCAATGCCGCGGTTGCGCTGGCCTTCCTGTGCCCGCGGGCTTTCAAGGATTCAAGGATTACGAGGAGAAAGACAAATACATAGAGGAGGAGCGGGTCAAGACGGACCAGTGTCCTCTATCTGAGATAAGACCTTTTTATTTCCGGTGAAAGATTGGCAAAGACAGTCCGTTTTGCCCCGCTATCTCGTAGCTTAGGCGGAGAGCTCAGACCAGCGAAGCTCCTGCCAATTAGGAAGCTTCCCTAGTCGGAGCGTCACAAGGGCCCAGTACTGGCACAGTGTCGGCGAGTCTTCGCCCAAAGTCGGCCAGCGCAGGTCCTTGATGTGTCTTTCCTACCAGGGTTTAGTCTTTCCCAAAAACCACCTCGGATCCACCCGGACGAGAGCTTTTCTATAATCCGGCAGCCTCGGAAACGAATTGAGACTGCCAAAGGATGTCTCTCCGACTGTTTCCATGAATTATTCTTAAAATTTCCTGGTACCCCACTTTGCCCCTAAAAACCTCCACGACGGACACGCACAGTGGTCGAGACATCGATTGGATTTCCAGCCGGGCGTCACGCCTGCGGTACGGACACTCTCTCGGCGCAAGTGTCCTCCGTGTACGTCGGGTCGTCGATTCGCAGGGGTATCCGCCAAGTGTCCTACGAAGTTATTACCCTACACCGTGGTTGTCTATTCCGGAGGGTCGCTTACAGACCCTCCGAGCTCGGAAACATTTTCCACGAGTTCAAATAGAATTTGCGGTCCCGCGGTCTATTATACCCCACCGTCCTTTTCCACTTTGAATACATCAGCATCGCCGCGCCGAATACATCCGAAGGGAGACAGAGCGGTGCTCCACGGTGATCAGCGTCCACGAGGATCGTCCCGTTGCGGGGGCTTCGGATTTTTTAGGGCTCCGAATGGAACATCTCTCGGAGATCCTCGGAACTCCGTGGCATGCCGGATTCCGCAGCGCGCCAGGTGTCGCCCCGGGTTTTACGACCGGTCACCAAAGGGCAGTGGAGGACCGGATGTCGTTTACATGGGAATCGCTCATCGGGGAACCCGAACCCACTGCCCCGGCCCGTTACAACTCCGACCGGTAGTTCAACCAGGATTTCGCCTCCATCAATGTCCCTCCTGGAAGTCCCGATTTACCCATGAATTTCGGACTGCACACGATCAATTTGGGTTGCTCCTCCAGCCGCTTTTTCCTACTCGAAGTTGGGGCGCACGAGCGCACCTCATCGCGGGACTCGTCGGATAAACCGTGTAGTTTTCGCGCACGAAGGAGCGCAACGATCCTGAGGGGAAATTTATGCAAAGCTTGCCAATCCACTTTGAGACTATCGCCCTCGTCGAACCCCTTCGACGACTCGACCCTCCGAAACTTCTTCCGACTCATCTGCAGTTTTGCTCCCATTTTTGGTTGCCGCATCGAAGGACTTATTCAATGAGAGCATGCGATGTATTGAAATCCCATTCTCTTACGCCTTTCTGGCATTGGACCATCCGTATAATCGTTCCAGACGGTTTTGCTTTTTTTCGTCAGCATAATAGTCAAGCTGGAAGAGGTGCATGAAAATAACTGCCTCCAAGAAAAGGGCTGCTGGAGTTGGCGAATACGAGACACAACCGTCCCAAGAGTCCAGATTCTGGAAGACCGATGGTTCTTTTATTAGTTCCCTAGGACTGAGCAGCCTCTCGGGGGGCCGACACTCTCCTGAGACAATTGAAACGATAGATCAATGCTAGACAGACCCAATTTTTTTTTTTTTAATTAGCGTATGTTGAAAGAATGAGATAAACACAAACACTTTGAGATGATCCTCATCGAACCTTTCGACGGTTCGACCCTCTGGAACTTCTTCCGACTGATCTGCAGTTTTGCTCTCATTGTTCCTTGCCATATCGACGGTCTAATTCTTCATAGAATTATGCCGTCGATATGGCATGATGTATTGATGTATTGATGTATTGATGTATAGAAATCCCATTATCTTGCGCCCTTCTGGCATCAGACCATCAGTATAATCGTTTCAGGATTCAGGTTTTCCTTTGGCTTTTTTTCGTCAGCTGAAGAGTCAAGCTGGAAGAGGTGGATGAAAATAACTGGCTCTCAAAGGAAAGAGCTGCCGGAGTTGGCGAATACGAGACACAACCACCCCAACAGTCCGGATTCTGGAAGACCGGTGGTTCTTTTATTAGTTCCTCAGGACTGAGCAGCCTCCCGGGGGGCCGACACTCTCCTGAGACAATTGAAACGATAGATCAATGCTAGGCAGACCCTTGTTGCCGTTCCTCTTCGTGGCCGGTCCCTCCTGCCACGTTTCCCGGACTTCCGTACGGCTGCCACGTTCGTCTTGGTAGAACTGCAACGTTTGCGGGTGGCTCGCAGCAGCAACTCGGAAAGGCGTTTCTCGGAGACCCACCGCGATCCTAACATCGGACACAAATCAAGGTACGAGTGGCTGGAAACGCTTTACGGTCTGTCTTCCGCCCCTGGCTGGGTCGTCATTTTTCGGACATAAAACGCCACCCAGGGATTCAGCTATTTTATTGAGCTCCTCGGGGATTCAATTTTCCACTGGCGCACTTCAAGCGTGAAGACATTCTACTTAAGCTCCTCATTGAGGCGACCAGGGAAGTTTGAAGTATTGAAAAAATCCATTTTTTTTTCTTGCATTTATGTATAATTTTAAGACATTGAAAATATTTTCCCCTCGAATTTGGTACCAGTTTTGTACAAGGAAAAATGTTTTTACTTTGTTGTAGCCTTGTTATAAATAATCTAAATTGATCGAATTTTCGCTTGGGCAAATCTTACTCAACTCCCACCTTACACCCTTCGATGCTTTCGCTACATTTCATCGCATAAATTATTTTTTTCTTTTTACAGAACATAATTATCCGGAAGAAACGGACAGAGTGAAAAAAATTCCCCGTCTCACAGATTTTATCTGCGAACTTTTCCGAGTACTCTCCCGGGTCTTTTTGTAAGCAGCGTTTAAGAGAAAATGCGTTCGCTGAACGAGCGAGGCTCATTTCCAGCTTTTACACCGTCCGAGCACTTGATCCTCAGCCAGCTCTCGGTTTCGCCCTCGTTACTTTTTATTTTCGACTTGTATTTTTGTTCCTCCCTTCCCCTGCGAATCCCCGTCGTTGCAACGTGAGGGAAGGGAAGGGCGGGGGGGGGGGGGGTAAAACGATTCTTTTCGGAGCGGGAAATAGGTGGGCGGGCCCTTGCGGTGGCTGAGAGAGAATCCCCCGGAGAGAAAATAAGAATGAAGAATAAGAGAAAATGGGAAAGAGGAATCGAGCTAAGGACATTTGTATTCGAGGCACGCGGGGCGAGAGCATCGATACGCGAAAATCGAATGTCATGCGAGAATTTGAATAAACGTGCCCCCTGCCGACGATACTACTCGTGACTTCCGATCAGCATATTCTCATTTATTTAACCCACCCACCGTTCCTCTTACTTTTATTTTATTCGTTTATTTTACCTATTTACGAGATTTTTTTATTTATTCCGCGAGAAAAATTGCAATTTTTTTTATTGTATTCTTTTATCCGAGTTCACAATATTATTCCGGCAGGAAAATTCTGAGAAAAATCTTCGAGAACAAAATTATACCTCGGAGTTTCATTTCATTCGTTTATTTTATCTATTTACAAGATTTTTTTATTTATTAAATCTAAGTTGCTGATATTATTCCGGGAATTTCTGAAAAAAAATCTCAGAGAAAAAAATGTACTTCGGAGTATAGTTTTTATTTTTGTATTTTTTTTTTTTAGAGGAAAATCTTTTAAAAATGGTAAGACAATGCTCGACCATCCCGCGGAGCAATTCTGACTGGATCGAAGCTTAATGCCTCGCATCGTCTCCATTCTCCCGGTCGGGAAAATTGCGGCAGCGCGAGTACCGGCTCTCTCCACTGCATTGCAGTACGCCCGGGGCGAAGCTTTCACTCTCGATGCCAGCAGACTGCGGAAGGCACGACGCTGAAACTGTCTCACCGAGTTTTCGTCGAGCAAAGAGGAAGCCACGCAAGTGTCCCACCCTCCGCTCTAGCAAGCGAGTGCATGCACTCCAGGAAAGTGCTCGACAGCAAAAACCATCCAAAGAGCTGGCAAGATACTCCGCGATTCTATTTTCTTTTTTCTCGATGGACCTTAATTGGCCAAATTTTATATATATTTTTTTATTTAACGTTTTTAACGTTTTTCACTTTTGGCATGGCTCGAAGGTACATTTTGAGAAAGCCGAAAATAGTGCGCAAATATAGTGTCGAACCGGAGAAAATAAGTTTCCGCGTTAAACCGGTAATAAAAAAAAATGAGAACATTATTTTGAGAAACAATATTTATTGATTTTCCAATACTTATAAGCTGTTGAAGAAACATCGAGATATTTGGATGTGCAATAAATTGATCTATCGATCCAAGTCGGTGGATTCCGGAAGTGGCGTATAAAGACGTTTTCTCGAATGGGCACGTCCGACTATCACTTCGACGATGAAACTTATCGTTGCACATCCGAGACCGATGCCAAGAATTCCAAAAACGAATCTCAAGTCCCATAAACTGAGAGGTTTGTAATCGTTTCTTCGATCACCGTTGTATACTCGATCACTTTCCGGGTCGTTGAAGTACTTTGTCGCGTTCATCGAGTTTCGAAACGGCTCTTGGGACGTCAGCGCGGAAAACAATTGTCCCTGAAAGACGTCAATCAATCATTCGAACTTTAACTTTCTTTAATTTAAAAAAAAAAAAAAAAATTATGCATATTACCGATTAAACAATTGATAATCTTACATTTTTTTTCTATCCTTACCGCTGTCCCGATGAGATACGAGACGACGCAGCCGGACAAAAATGACTCCGCAACAATCGCCGAAAGAAGAGCAGCACATTTGATGGAAAGCATAGCTACGATTCGTTCCTCGTTAAGAAAACTATAACTTTTTATTAAAATTTTTCCAGTACGACTGCAACGGCACCAGTTGCAAAATGGTGACTAACGCGCCATTGTCCGCAGGAATCGTTGCAGCACAACTTTCATCCCTTCCGCTGACGCTCACAATATATTAACGAGATTGACGATAAATTACACATGCAAACAATCGCGAAAAGCGCTGAAGCTCGCGCGGTATTTCATGCTCCAACTATATCGCCGAGATCGGAGATAATTTTCGCACGCGAGCGTGGAAACGTAAACTTTTCTCGGGTAATTTATGGGATTGCCGGTCACGAGAGTGTTCCCGTATCGTTGGCATCTAAAATCTGAAGCTCGCGGGGTAGCTAATTAATGTTTTTCATCAGAGCGTTCCGTAAACGGAAAAGTAACAGAGACGAGTGCTCGAATCCGAATCCACGTATTGACCACATATTGGCCACATATTGACCACATATTGGCCACATGTTGACCACATATTGGCCACATATTGGCCACATATTGGCCACATATTGGCCACATATTGGCTACGTATTGGCCACGTATTGGCCACGTATTGGCCACGCATTGGCCGCGCATTGGCCACGCATTGGCCATGCATTGGTCACGCATTGGCCACGTATTGGCTTTAGATAAGTCACGCCAGTGGAGACAACGCACAGGGCCCACATTGGCTCAGCGTCGGTCAGCGCTCGCCCGACGTCGGCCAGCACCGCGCAACCCTATTTTTTCCGATATGAAAACAACACGAAGTTTCGTGCAGCGCGTTTTTATCAACTCCGAATTACATCCCGAAGCGAAATAAAAAATTAAAGAAACAAACGAAGCGGGTTAAAAGAATTGCGAGAGACGCCTCCGCGGCGAGAAAATCTCTCAATTCCCACGAGCACTTTCGAGGACGCGGGAGAGGAAGGCGGCTGCCGCGACGGCTCGTAAATTTTGCGGGACGTTTTAAAATGTCCCTTTACTACGTAGCTAGAGGGAAACAAAAAAAAATAAAAATACCGCGTAGCCTCAACCGTTGCGAAATTCTCTTCCGTCTTTATTTCCTGCCTTTTTCTTGCACATTTTTTTTTCCTTCCCTCGTTCCGGTGTCGCGCGCGTTTTTCCTAGGCTCTCGCCCGCCTTCGAACGAGCCTCTCCGCGATGTTAAAATACAAAGAAAGTTGCAGCGCGCAGAGAGTGGTTCGGGGGAGTCCCCGAAAGCGAGCATACGTGCGTGGCACACGCTCGTCCGGAGGGTGTCGACGATATCGCGGGCGCGGATGACATTAGCATTCCGAAATCGTGCGAACTATCCGTCTCGCGCGCTCGGGGACGGGAACGAGGAATTCGAACGATTTCTCGATCGAATTTTCCGTTGTTTTCCAACCCGGGATAATTTACGAGGGAGAAAAAGGAGGACGGCCAACCGAAGCGAAAACGCAGCCTGAAAACCGCACTAATAGAGATTCCCGGGGGGGTGAAAGGGAATCGAGATTGGCCGCCGAGCGGAAAGAACAGCCGAGGGAAACGACACGCAGCTTTCCCGAGCCCGGCGGGATCGAGATCATTAGACAGTAAAAAAAAGTTCGTACTTTTTACGACTTATTGTCCACATAAGTCCACTATTTTTTATTTGTTCAATCTCCGAACGCACCGGCCGGTTCTAGTTTTGCAAACAAGAGTGCAAACTAAAATTGTTAATTTACACGTGAAATAAAAGTGCAGTTTTGCGAAAGGTTTGTAATTCAAACCTGAACAAACGATTTTGTCACTTATTTAGCATAATTTTTTTTACGAAACTGCGTATTCCAATTTTACCAAATTATTTTTATTGTGTACAATGCTTCAACAATTCATCGCTATAAAGTCGAAAAAAAGTTGCGCAACAAAAGTGATGATTTTTGTTACCGATTTTCTTTTTCCTCGTGAAAAAACAAAAAATTGTTTTTTCTTAAGAGACATTTTTCTCTATCGAAATACTTAAAGCTTCGGTTGTGCGATGGGAATGATCTCACTCTATCGCAGGGAGTAACGCACGCTCGATAAAATTATCGGCGCGTTGTCCGCAACGGGAAGATCAAAGTATTATCTTTATCTAACGGTGCGCAAATATGAAAAAAAATTATATATATATAAAAAAACCCAGAACTTTCTGCAAAACGAAAGGGATTCAACGAAAACTAAACAGCAACGATAATCGCGGCAGTGTGGACCAGTCCGGAGATTACAGCCCGAGAGATAATGAAAATAAGCGAAGAATAAAGAAGAAATAATCCCGGCTCGTTCAACGAGGGCTCTCGCGAGTGCGCGGCGAAGATTCGGCTGCGGGGAAAAGCTCGTCGGACTTTCGGGAATAATAACCACGGACGGTATTACTTTTAATTGAATTTCCCCGATGAAATTTCATCCCCCCGACCGCGCCACTTCGTGACGAGGAAGAGCTTAGGGCTCTTCCTCGCCACTCCCTTTCTTGCTCCTTGTCGACGCTTCGTCACCTTAAATTTTTTTCTTCCTCTCCACCGCGGTGAAAAGATGATTTTTTTTTATATCTGCGAATCGCAACGGAGAGAGAGCTGTGTCGATTTTTTTTTTTTTTTTTTTTTTTTCTTTATTTCAGCGATGCGTTATAGAACGAGTGGGAAAAATATACAGGAAGATTCCCTCCCGGCTATTCGGGAACACGCAGAGTTATCCAGTTATACACACGTGTCGCCGGTGGAGCAACGCCCGAATATCGCTGCATATATTTCGTCGCTCGCGGGACTTCCTATATTATAGATATTCGGGAGAGTTTCATACCGCACCGGGACTATATAACACGGATACGCATTGCGATACGGCGAAGAGAAATGCTCGGGAATTCGGGATTCCCACTGAAACGAAAGGCTGGGGTGAGCGCGAGACGCGACTCGACGCCCAGCGTTCAAACGGCTGTGCGGTAAAATTCGTCAGCAGGGAAAACCACGAGATAGCTCGAACGGGACGTACGGTGATCCTGAATTTTTTGGGAAGAGAATTTGACTCTAATTGACTGAAATTAAGTAAATAGTTACTTAAATGAAATAAATATTTATTTAAATGAAATAAATATTTATTTAAATGAAATACATATTTATTTAAATGGAATAAATATTTATTTAAATGAAATAAATATGTATTTAAATGAAATACATATTTATTTAAATGAAATACATATTTATTTAAATGAAATACATATTTATTTAAATGAAATAAATATTTTTTTTAATCAAATAAATATTTTACTTAAATCAAATAAACGGTGGCCGTCAAATAATTTTTTTTTCTAGACGTGGATCAATCAATAGAAGAATTGGACTCGGTCACGTGTAACTCCGCTACCCCCTACATATTATATGCTTGTCCCGGTATATGGAAGTCGCGTTCCGCTAGTTTACCGGAAAGAAGAGCGCGACACTCACGATTTGCTCTTCCATTGGATGTCGCTATCAGTCTTCCTGCTAGAACACGATATATCACCGATGTATTCTATTTCTAGTTTGTTTTTTCAGATGTCGCATCTATGCCGAACCCAGCCAACGACCCGACGCTGATCGAGGTTCCTCCCCCCTTGCCTGCTTTGACATTAGTCATATAATGGCATATCGAGATAATGACATACGAGGGAACGGTCAGACGGCAATGAAACCGTCGTTCTTCACTGTGCATCGAATTCGTTCTACGCTGAATTAGATCAGATTAGATCAAGTAGATCATGAAACTCGAAAAAATACTGTAAGTTCTTTTTTTTTATTAACCGTAAAATAAGCAACGATTTTTTTCAGACAGTAAATATAAGAATGTGCGCTATGATTTTCAGATTTTTTGTTGTTCTCGCTGGCGCAACGCCCCTCGCATACACGAGGTCGCAATGGAGGAACGATCGTGTATTTCCCGATGATTACAAACGGGCTCTCCGTAGCGGGACAAAAGTGTCGGAACAATCGAAGAACGAAATACACGCACCTGTTGACAACGTTTGCCGGACGGAAGAATGCCACAAAATCGGTACCAATCACAGAGAATTTTTTTTTTTTTTTTTTAAGAAAAAAAAATCGATCAAGTCAAGTCAACCAAAATGTGCGCTTACGGGTGACGAAAGAAGTGTTCGGTTGATCGAAATGAATACCTCGTTTATGGAATTAACAGTCGAATCGAACGTTTCTTTATTTACTATGACAATTACTTCGTTTGGGTGAACAAACATTTGGTTCGCCAATTGTTTGTCGACTCAATCGATTTATTTTCCTCAGTTACGGTCGGTTGAGTGACGATTAGACAAAAATCACTGAGAAGTTACCCTAACGATGAATAACTTGACAGCGAGCCGGTTTATCGACGCTATGAACAAATCTGTCGATCCCTGCGAGGACTTTTACCAATTCACGTGCGGCAGATGGGCGGCGAGCAATCCGATTCTACCGAGCAACGTGAATTCCAATCCCATGCAGATCTACCAGAATTTGGTTCATCAGCGGATAAGCGGCAAGTGGACGATCTGGGACTTCCCTCTTTATACCTCACGAGCGAAACATTTAATGTACACTATTTTATAGAAATCTTGGAGAAGGAATCGGAGCCAGATGATATTCTGCCGGTTAAGCAAGCTAAAAACTGGTACCGTTCGTGCATGGATGCAGGTAATTGTCATACCAGTAAACTTCTGACGTAGGATGTGTGAAAACTTGGTAACTCCTTTTTTTATATCAAAACATCATTATCGGAACACAATCATACAAAAAGTGTCCTCGACAAGCGTTACAATTCTTTTTCATTTGTTATAAAAAAAAATTCCGCCTGATCTTAAAAAGCCAGCAGACATTTTTATGTCTGCATTGATTAATTGTTATTTTAATTATTATAATTACATTATAATTATTATAATTACATTATAATTATTATAATTATATTATAATTATTATAATTATATTATAATTATTATAATTATATTATAATTATTACAATTATATTTTTTTATCTGCAGAGAAACTTGACGTAGGAGGCATCTCCCAGATTGAATCATTCATAACTGAAGCCGGTGGTTGGCCAATAGCGATGAATAAGAGTCATTGGAACCACGCAGACCACCCTTGGCAAGACGTTGAAAGTTATTACGCGCGCTTGACGGGTCACAATGCTTTTTACGACGTGATTGCCGGTGCTCCATCGAATGATGCAGCACTCGGCGATATAGCTGTAATCATTTTATTGTCGTATCATTTATCCGTAATCGAATTAAAAAATGCTCATGGCTCGTAATTCCTGATTCTAGATAATGGAACCGGAACTGTTGCTCCGCAGAGTTCAACTCATGCGTACTTTGGGCTATCTAACGTTTATCAACAATGCAGTACAGTCCTTTGCGAAACGCAACGGGATTGCGGTATCGAATGAAACTTCCGAGACGGAAGCTCGCGAACTTGCGGTCTTTGAGGCAAAACTTGCAAAGGTATCCACATCAGTAATCATAATCCTTAAGGGATTAACTAAAAAAGATTCGTGCAGTGTGATTCTTTTTTTTATTATATGATTTTTTTTGTTGATTTTTTTCACGTAGTTAATCGTTAAAGGAAGATCCGATGAAACTACGGGATGGCTCGACAATCCCATGACCTTCGACGAATTCGTCGACTGGTACGAGAGCAATACCACGAAGAGTCCCAGAGCTAGGGTAAGCAAGATCATCGCTCCGGGCTTGGAGCTCCAACAGAGTCGTAGGATTTTTTTCCCGTCAAGCTTCTATCATCGACATTTTTTTTAAGATCCATTGGCAGTCCGCGATACAGGGCTTGTTCGACCCGCTGAACATAACAGTTAATCAATCGTCGAATACCTATATGAAGAATGTCGGTTACATCAGAGGTCTTGGCACGCTTTTGAAGAAAACGAAATTACGGACGATCGGTAATTCATATCATTCTTACAGTCGAAGGTCAACCATACACCGATAAAAAGGTGTAAATATTTGGATCGATTGAAAGAAATATTGTGTTGATTGAACGAATATTTAGTTGAACTGGCTGTTCTGTTATTGATTGTAAAAAACATTTTGTTCAATCGACCAAACATTTCCTTCGCCACCCGCAACCGCAGCTTAGTTGATATTACCAAACCTTTTTATCGGTGTAGATTAATCTGTGTTACAGATATTACAAAATATCTGTTGAATTATTTGTATCGAGAATGTTTATGTATTTTAATGTGGTTTACGTTAAATGACTTCGTACCGACAGTAAACTACGTTCACTGGAATTACATCGCCGAGATGCTGAGTCGCACGACCAAAAGTATGAGGGACAAGATATTTACAATCGGCCCAATGCACGTGTCATTCGGGGTGAAGGAAAGAGCTCCGCGGTACGATAATTAATCGGTAATTCTTTTTAACTCGATCAATTCGCCCGATTAATAATTGCCGTTATAATCAACTGTTTCAGCTGGCAGGAGTGCGTGGAGGAAATGAAGATGACGTACGCCGCTGCGTACGCTTTCGCGAAAAAGTATTTCCCGGAGTCGACTCAGATTGCGGTAACAGGAAGAGATTTTCATTTCAACCGAAAATTCGACGAATAGCTATTTGTGTACCGAACAGTTCTTTTTATTTTTATGCAGGCTTGGGAAATGATAAAAAATGTAAAAATTGGCCTGGAGGCCAATATAGATCATTCAAATTGGCTCGACGAAAATTCCACGTCCCTGGCCAAGGAGAAGCTCGAAGAAATGAAAATACTTACGGGCTATCCGGAATGGTACAACAATGCGACAGCAGTCACGAATTACTACAATGGGGTACGATAAAAATTATGATAATAATTTGAAATAAATATTTTTATCAAATCTCATCCGACTGATTAAACAAATTTAATTTTGCAGCTTACGATCGACACCCAATACCTCGACAACGCTCTGAGCTACATGAGATTCGAGAGGAAAATTAAGCTGTTGGCTTACACGACGCCCAACCCCGAGAGCATTCTGTAAATAAAATTATTTTAAAAAGCGTCATCGCATGTTTTCACAATTTATCTGTCGCAAATATCGATTTGCAGCTCGACCATGGATCCTGTAAGTGTAAATGCTCAGTATAATGAGGCCGAGAACGTTCTGAGTAGGTTTTTTTAAACATATTTTTACGTATCAAAATGAACCTACGATTTTTCCACAAGTGCCGCTTTTGTGGTAATTATCAATCTTCAATACTGAATGATAACCGTATCTGTTTTGCAGATGCCCCACCGGTCATCTTCCAGTCGCCTCTTTTCACCCCAGGCCTGCCCGAGTAAGTTGAACACGGCCTGCCTCGCTATATATTTTTTTAAACTTGGCGCCAAAACACTGCCATGACCTTTCTTCGTCAAGTTATGTAGGGTTTCAATTTAGCACACTAAATAATATCCATTTTATGCAAAATGATACTATTTGACAGAAACGACAATCCACTTGCTGCAAAAGGATTCCCTTGCGTCGAATTGATTTTATATAGATAGGTCGAAAATGATGATTTTTTTTTCAGTTACGTTAACTACGGAGAGATTGGTTTCTTTGTTGGTCACGAAATGGGTCACGGTTTCGATGACACAGGTTGGAATTTGATCCACAATTACAAAAAGTTTATCCATTCGCGCGTTGTAGAAGACTCGATGCTGTTCAAGGTATTCGACGCGGCAAGGATGGCACTGAAACGGAGCTTTCCACGAACATACTGAAGAATTATTACCAGAGAGCTCACTGTTTCGTCGATCAGTTCGATAAATACTTCGGCGTGACCGCGGAACCCGAGGATGTGGGAGTCACATTGGAATTCGACGTTAGTAAAAGCTCGGAACAAAAAATCTAACGATTTGCAGCGCACCCAGAAAAAAAAATTATTTGACGGCCACCGTTTATTTGGTTTAAGTAAAATATTTATTTGATTTAAATAAATATTTATTTCATTTAAGTAACTATTTACTTTATTTAAATAAATATTTATTTCAATCAAATAAATTTTTTACTTAAATCAAATAAACGGTGGCCGTCAAATAAATTTTTTTTCTGGTTGCGATAAAAATAAGATTTTAACTGTTAAATTGTGTCAAAGGATTTAGGAGACACGAGAGGCTCGGAAACAATATCGGAAAACATCGCTGACTCGACCGGTCTTCAGGCGGTTTTCCGAGCTTACAAAAATCTGAACAAGACTCAGCGGGACGAGCCGAAACTTCCGGGACTCGAGAGTTTCACTGACGATCAGCTCTTCTTCATAGCTTTTGGGGCCGTAATTACGAACCATAGAAATTGCAATTTAACAAGTAGGTGAGAATTAAACAAATCATTTGTCAGGAATTTCTTGTTTTTATGTAGTACTGGTGCGACTCGAAAACCCCGGAGTACGCCAAGATGACGGAAAACCGCCCGCACAGCCCCGGAAATCTTAGAGTCAACGGTGCGGTTTCCAACACTAACGACTTCGCCGAGGTTTTCGGCTGTCCGGTGGGAAGCGCGATGAATCCAAGCGATAAATGCAGTATTTGGTACAAATCGGGTTCGACGCCGAAGAATGCGCCGGTGGAGAATATGGAAAACCATCACAATCACTAGACCAATCAATAGAAGAATTAGAGTTGTTCACTTTTAACTCCGCTACCGCCTACAGACTATATAGGCTTGTCTCAGTATATCCCAGTATGTTCCACTCTGATTACAGTTCGATTACTACGACAATAATGTACAATAAATATAACAATAAATAGCGAGTTCACGAGAAATTAATGAAATATCGATCTCGGCCACGGGTACTAATTATGGATAATTTTATTTTTTGTTAATAAATGGTCGATTTCGCAGCTTCGAAAGCATCCAAACGGTGATTATTTCTCATTCACTGACTTTCCCCGCTTTTACCCCTGCATTGTTGTGAACATCGAAACACGTTGTAAATTGGAAGACATGTGCATAACGAAGAGATAGTTAATGAATTCAGAAAATACGAGATATTTGGTTTGGCAATGAAAGGTCAAGATAAGCAGCATTATTCTAACCAGTTCAGAATTTATTCGCATAATTATTCAAAGATACGCTCGACACGACGGCATATCGACGGCCAAGAATCAAAAGAACTCAAGTCTGGCGTTAATGTATGAAAGTTACGTCCTTTTGATTCTTAGTCGCTAAACGCGTCCCTTCACACTGTGATTTTAGTTACAAAACGAAATCTCTGGAGGAGTGAATGACAACAAAACTGGCATCTTGTGCTCAGTGGATTCCGATCTGCTCCTATTCACCATCCGATGTGAAAGTGCTCGCATCTGGTGATAACGAAGACCGTGAAAACAGAAGGTCCGCGATATCAGTGACTCATCTTTATAGGTCAGTGTAACGCAAGCAGCGCAGCAAACACTGAACAATAGTAATAAGCGCCTTCAACGAGAAAAATAAATGGTTGGATTAAGCAAATGCGCGGTGACATACGTTCAAAGGTGTATTTGGTTGGTACACCAAAAATGTTTGTTTCAATCGACACATTTTGAATAAGTTGAAGCAAATAATCGTTTAACAAAACAATGCTTTATTTGTACCAAACCAACAACAGCTTTGAAAGTATGTCACCGCGACTTTTGGTTAATCCAAAAAAAAATTTTTTCAGTCTGAGTTTTCAGCATGCGTTCTCAGCCCGATATCAAATAATTTCGGAAAGGTCAGTTACGAAACTGGGCATTGTCTCGATAAAGCGTCACATGCTATAAACGTGTAATAAGGAAGATATCTTCTTGACCGTGGATGCAGGAAAATGCTGATCAGGAAGTAACGTATGTTTCGCAACGGAATTTCCTATGGAATCCGAGTTTCGCTAGGTCACCGGAAGGAAGAGCGAGATACTGACGATGTGTCCATTCATTAGATGTCCCTATCGCTCTTCCTGCTAGGACACGATACATTAGCGACAACGTTTTTTTTTTGAGATTTCGCAAAACGCATCCCGAACCGAGCGAGCGACCCGACGCTGTTCAAGGTTCTTCCTCCCCTTTCCTGCTTTGATATTAGTTATATAATGACATATCGGGACGAGGGAACGGTCAGACGACGGTGGAATCGTCGTTCTGAACTGTGCATCGAACTCGCTCTTCGAGCAACTAGTCTTTTCGACCAGCAATCATGACGGCCGAAAAAATACTGTAAGTTTTTTTTTTAATTCACCGTAATAACATCAACAATTTTTTTAGGCAGTGAAAATAAGAATGTACGCTATGATTTGCAGATTTTTGTTTGTTCTCGTTGGCGCAACGCCCCTCGCATACACGAGGTCGCAATGGACGAACGATCGTGTATTTCCCAACGATTACGAATGGGTCGTCCATCCCAGGGCAAAAGTGCCGGAAGAATCGGAGAACGAAGTGGACGCGCCTAACAACAACGTTTGCCAAACGGAAGAATGCCACAAAATCGGTTCGTGCCAATGGCAGATTAAAAAAACGATCGCTTCAACCAAAATGTGCTCTTAAGGATGGCAAAACAAGCGTTTGGACCATTAAAATTAATAGGAGAGACCGGGGCAAAATGGCACAGCGGGGTAAGACGGGACGGTGAGGGTAAAACTCAATTTTCCAATGATGTTTGGATGCCCCATTTTGTCCCAATGATACATCCGGATTTTCAAACCCGTTTTGCCCCACGTACTACCATCGCCACCATCCAAAAGTTATTGGACAATTGCCTTTTGTCTCGTAATCCCATTTTGCCCCGCTCTCTCCTACCTCGATTATGAAAATAACAGTCAAATCGAAAGTTTCTTTATTTACTATGACAATTATTTCGTTGGACCGACCAAAAGTTTCTTTTGCCACCCGTAAGGGCTAATTTTGTTGTCTCAAACAATTTTTTTTCTCAGTTAAGGTTGTTTGTGTGACGATTACAAAAAAATAAAATCATTGAGAAGTGATTCTAACGGTGAATAACTCAACAGCGAGCTATTTGATCGGTTCTATGGACGAATCGGCCGATCCCTGCGAAGACTTTTACCAATTCACGTGCGGCAGATTCGAGGCGAACAATCCGATTCTACCGAGTAACGTGGATGCCAATCCACTTCAGATGTACCAGGCTTTGGTTCATCAGCGGATAAGCGGCAAGTGGACGATCTCGGACTTCCCTCTTTATATCTCGCAGCGACAAACTTAATGTATCCGATTTTACAGAAATCCTGGAGGAGGAACCGGAACCCGATGATATTCTGCCTGTTAAGCAGGCGAAGAAGTGGTACCGTTCGTGCATGGACACAGGTAATTATCATACCAGTCATCTTCTTCGGTAGAATTTGCGGAAACTTGGAAACTCCTTTTTTATCAAACAAAAAGTGTCCTCGATAAGCCTTATGATTATTATTTTTTTGGAACAAAAATTCCGTTCGATCGTAAAACTCTTGGAGACATTTTTGCGAACAATTGTTCGATGAGTTCACACGGCACGTTAGATATATATGTTTTTTCAATCTACAGAGAAACTTAACACAGAAGGAGTCACCCCGATCGAATCACTCTTAACCGAAGCCGGTGGTTGGCCGATAGCAATGAAAGAGAGCGATTGGAACCACGAAGACTACCCATGGCAAGACGTCGAAAGTCACTACGCTCGTTTGACGGGTCACAATGCTTTTTACGACCTGATTGCCGGTTCTTCATCGAATGATTCGGAAAGCGGCGAAATAGCTGTAATCATTTTATTTGCGTACTGTTAGGGTAAAGCAGCCAATGAATGGACACTTTCCATAAGAGCACGTGCATAAAAAACGTCTATTCATTGTCATTTTCATCTGCTTAACTGACCATTAATTGGCCGGTTTACCCCATACGTAAACAAATTTAAAAATCGTGATGTCTCGTCATTCGTGCTTTCAGATAATGGAACCGGAGCTGTTTCTCTCCAGAGCTGGCCTCATGCGTACCCCTGCCTATCTAACTTTCGTCGAGAATGTAGTAAAGGCGTTCGTGAAGCACAACGGGTTTGCGGTACCGCGTAGAACTTACGAGAAGGAAGCTCTCGAACTTGTGGTCTTCGAGACAAAACTTATTCGGGTAACCACTTGAGTGATCACAATCCTTAAGGGGTTAACCAAAAAAATATCGAGGAGTGCTAACTTTTTTTCTGATTTTTTTTTCCACTTAGTTAATCGTTAACGAAAGACCGGATGACGTGACGGAATGGACCGACAATCCCATGACTTTCGACGAATTCGTCGACTGGTACGAGAGCAAAACGACGAAGAGTCCCAGAGCTAGGGTAAGCGTGATAATTTTTTCTCGCCTTCGAGCTCCAATAGAGTCGTACGTATTTTTTCTTCGAGCTTCTGTGATCGACATTTTTTTAGATCCATTGGCAGTCCTCGATACAGGGCTTGTTCGACCCCTTGGACATCAAATTTAATCTATCGTCCACTACGTATGTGCAGAATATCGGTTACATCAAAGGACTCGGCACACTTTTGAAGAAAACGAAATTGCGAACGATCGGTAATTCATATAATTTTTATAGTCGGCTTCCAACCATAGATCCGCCATAGATCTGTTATTTATTTGTAACAAATATTTTAATCTGGTTTACCTTAAATTACTTCGTACCGACAGTGAACTTCATCCACTGGAATTACATCGTCGAGATGCTGAGTCGCACGACCGAAAGTATGAGGGACGAGTTATTTAAAATTGACATTATGCACCTATCATTTGGAGCGAAGGAAAGAGCTCCGCGGTACGATGATTGATCAGCAATTTTCATTTTTCTTTTTTTTTGTTTACGCGATTAATTCTGCCGATTAATGATCATTAATCGGCAGAATTAAATCGCCTTTATAATCAACTGTCTCAGCTGGAAGGAATGCGTGGAGGAGATGAAGATGACGTACACCGCTGCATACATTTTCACCAAAAAGTATTTCCCAAAGTCGACTCAAATTGCGGTAGGTGTGCAAAATATTTTCATTTTAACGAAAAATTCGACGAACTTGTTACTTGTGTACCGAACGATGTTTTTTTTTTTTTTTTTTGTAGGCTCGGGAAATGATGAAAAATATAAAAATCGGTCTAAAGGCTAACATCGATCATTCAAATTGGCTCGACGAAAATTCCAAGAACCTGGCCAAAGAGAAGCTCGATGCCATGAAAATGTTTACCGGTTATCCGGAATGGTACAACAACGCGACAGCAGTCACGAATTACTACAAAGGAGTACGATAACAATGATCGTCGTCATTTAAAATTAATATTTTTATCCAATCCTCATCCGACTGATCAGGCAAAATTAATTTGACAGCTTACGATCGACACCCAACTTCTTGACAACGCTCTGAGCTACATGAGATTCGAGAGGAAGGCGAAGCTGTTGCCTTACAGGGCGTCCGAAGACGATGACAATCCGTAAATAATATTATTTTTAAAAGCGTCATCGAATATGTTCACTATTTACTTATTGCAAATATTGATGCGCAGCACATCCATGGATCCTATAACTGTAAATGCCGAGTATAATGAGGCCGTGAACGCTTTGAGTAGGTTTTTTTCATTATTTTTTATTAAACCAACGATTTTTACACAAGTGCCTTTTTTTGTGGCATTGATCAATCTTCATGTCTGAACGATTTCTGTATCTGTTTTCCAGATGCGCCACCAGCCGTCTTCCAGCCGCCTCTTTTCACCCCAGGCCTGCCCGAGTAAGTCGAATCGCTTCGTCGTCAGGTCACATAACGTTTCAATTTACCGCACCAAAAAAAATCATTTGTCGCGAGCGGAATCCTACTTGCCGGAAATTACAATCCACTTGCTGCAAAAGGATCCTCACGCGTCAAATGGATGTTATCTAGAGTAACATCCATTTGGATGTTATGTAGAGTAACATCCATTTGGATGTTATTTAGAGTAACATCCATTTGGATGTTGCTTAGGGTAACATCCATTTGGATGTTGCTTAGGGTAACATCCATTTGGATGTTATTTAGAGTAACATCCATAAAACGTTGAAGATAATGATTTTCTTTTCAGCAACGTTAACTACGGACAAACGGGTCTCCTTGTTGGTCACGAGATGGGTCACGGTTTTGATGACACAGGTTAGAATTTGATCCACAATTCTAAAAAGTTTACCCATTCGCACCATGTAGAAGACTCGATGCTGTTCAAGGTATTCGACGCGGGAAGGATGGCAACGAAACGGAGCTTTCCATGAACATACTGAAGAATTATTACCAGAGAGCTCACTGTTTCGTCGATCAGTTCGATAAATACTTTGGCGTGACTGCGGAACCTGAGGATGCGGGAGTCACATTGGAATTCGACGTTAGTAAAAGCTCGGAACAAAAACTCTAACGATTTGCAGCGATGACAATAAGATTTTAACTGTTAAATTGTGTCAAAGGATTTGGGAGACACGAGAGGCTCGAATACAAAATCGGAAAACATCGCAGACTCGACCGGGCTTCAGGCGGTTTACCGGGCTTACAAAAATCTGAACAAGACTCGGCAGAACGAGCCGAAACTTCCGGGACTCGAGAGTTTCTCCGACGATCAGCTCTTCTTCATAGCGTTTGGCGCCGTAATTATGAACAATATAAATTGCCATTTAACGAGTAGGTAAGAATTAACAAAAATAATTTATCGGCATTTTTTTAATGCAGTATTGGTGCGGTTCGGAAACTCCGGAGTACACGAAGATGACGGAGGACGATCCGCACAGTCCCGGAAATCTCAGGGTCAACGGTGCGGTTTCCAACACGAACGCCTTCGCCGAGGTCTTCGCTTGTCCGGCGGGAAGCGCGATGAATCCGAGCGACAAATGCAGTATTTGGGAAAAATCAGGCTCGCCACCGAAGAACGCGCCGATGAAGATGATAAAAATAACTCGCAGTCACTGGATCAATCAATGGAAGAATTAGAGCGAGACGTTCACTTGTAACTCCGCTACCCCTTACAGATTACAGGCTTGATCCGATATATCCCAGTATGTTGCGCTCCGATTAATGGTACAACAATAATGTATTATAAATATGACGATAAATATCGACTATAGTATAAATTAGATAAATATCGATTTCGGCCGATCGGACCAATAATAGCTAATTTCATTATTTGTTAATAAACAATCGATTGCACAGCTTCGAGTGCGTACGAATGTTGTTTGTTTCTCAGCGACCAGTTTTCCCCGCTTTAACCTCCGCATTGTTCACAAGCACCGGTCTATAAGCCGTAAAACAGAATACATCTGCATATCGAAGAGATAGTTTATGGATTCGGACAACGAGATATTTGGTTTGTCAATGAAAAGTCGAGATCTGCACCGTTATAACTAGTTCAGAATTTATTCTCATCATTATTCAAACATACTCTCAACACAATGAGGTATCGACGCCCAAGAATTAAAAGAACACAAGTCCGACATTAAGTTACGCCCTCTTGATCCTTAGTGGCTAAGCGAGGTCTAGCCCGTACTCGCGTATCAATTTTTCCGACTTCAAATCACTTGTAACGTTCGGCTCCGCAGCCGTCTTTACCCCCCATGCTGTATCGCATTTGCACTAGGGCGCAGAAACACTGCGGAAAACCTGCACTGATACCGCCGGTCATTTCAACTGAGTCGCGATGTTCCTATTCGATAGTTCGAGTACAAACATCAATCCTCAGAATTCGACCTCCCGCTCAACGGTTCTAACCCATCGACACTGATAAAAAAATGCGGTTCAATCAACGAAACATTCGGGCAGGGATGGTTAAATACATATTGTGCTGGTCGAACAAAATATTTCAATGCCTCAAAAATTATTTGGTGAAAACACCCAGAAAATTGGTGAACCAACCAACCTTTTTGCTCAACAATATATTTATTTGAACGTCTCTGCCCGAATCTTTAGTTGATTCAACTGTATTTTTTTATCAGTGTAAGTACGGAAGAGTGGGGGAAAATGGGTCAGTGGAGCAAAACGCCATATTCCAATCATTTTTTGGATGGGACAATGGGGTAAAACGGGACAGACGATCCGCATGTATCAACAGGGCTAAATGGGACATCCAAAAATTATTGGAAACTTGCGTTTTGCTCACTGTCCCGTTTTGCCCCACTGTCTCATTTCGCCCCGCTCTGCCCTACTGACCGCGAACGAGTCTGCTTGATTTTGAAGACCACCGAAGCCGTACACCAACCGCGAATCCACCGCTGCCTATTGCAGGAGAGAATTTTTTTTATTTTAAAGTACCAACGTACAAAAATAATATAAGGCTTTGGGAGTCACTCTGTGCCCCAGGAGAGAATTATCAGACGGCAACGAAACTGCCATCTTGGGCGCGGTGGAGTCCGATTTGCTGCTCTTCACCATTCGAAGGTGAAGTGCTCGAATCCGGTGATAATGAAGACCGTGAAAAACAGGATGTCCGCGATAGCAGTGACTCGACTAAGTATAGAATACGGTACAGTAAACGGAGCAGGAAAGACTGACTAGCAGTAATAAGCACGTAAGTTTTCAACATGCACCCTCAGCCCAACACCAAATTATTTCGGAAAAGTCAGATACTGGACATTGTCTTGATACAACGCTACGTCCGACAAATGTGTAATAAGGAAAGGAGATCGTCTTGGCCGTAGATACAGGAAAATACTCATCAGGACGTAACATATGGTGAGCAGCGAAATTTCCGATGGAAGCCGCGTTCCGCTAAGGTCACCGGAAAGAAGAGCACCGGAAAGAAGAGCTTCCATTGCATGTGCCTATCGCTCTTCCTGCTAGGGCACGATACATTAGCGACAAAGTATTCTTTTTTTCAGATATCGCAAAACGTATCCCGAATCAAGAGAGCGACCCAACGCTATTCAAGGTTTTTCCTCCCTTTCCGGCTTCGGCTTTAGTTATATAATGGCATATCGAGACGAGGGACCGATCAGACAACGACGGAACGGTCGTCCTGCAAGTGTGCATCGAACTCGCTCTTGGAACAACCAGACCAGCAATCATGACGGCCGAAAAAATATTGTAAGTTTTTTTTGGTTAATAACCGTAATAATATCAACAATTTTTTTCAGACAGTGAAAATAAGAACCTGCTCTATGATTTTCAGATTTTTGTTTGTTCTCGTCGCTACAACGCGCCTCGCATACTCGAGGTCCCGATGGACGAACGATCGGGTATTTCCCGACGATTACGAATGGGGCGTCCATCGCAGGGCAAAAGTGTCGGAAGACTCGGAGAACGAAGTGGACGCGCCTGTTGACAACGTTTGCCAGACGGAAGAATGCCGCAAAATCGGTTCGTGCTAATCGCAGATTTAAAAAACGATCGGTTCAACCAAAATGTGCTCTTAAGGGTGGCGAAACAAGTGTTCGGTCGAAATTAATAGCGTTTATCGAAATAACAGTCGAATGGAACGTTTCTTTATTTACTACCTACACTGAAAAAAAAATATCATTGATTCAAGAACTGTGACACTAGCGGGCTGCCATTGACATACGAAGTCAGTGTAATTATTATTTTCATTCTAAGAATCATATATAAAAATGAACCAATGTCTATGAAATTTATGAGAAGATATGTAATAGTTTCATTATCATGCGTCGTTATTTCAAGCGAAATAGACTTGAAATAACAGCGTATGTCCATGGCAGCCCGCAAGTGTCACTATTCTTGAACCAATGATATTTTTTTTCAGTGTATGACAATTATTTCGTTCGATCAACCGAACATTTGTTTCGCCACTCGTGAGGGCTAATTTTGTTGACCCAACAATTTTTTTTTTCTCAGTTGAGATCATTTGTGTGACGATTAAAAAAAAAAAATCATTAACTGATTCTAACGATGAATAACTCAACAGCGAGCAGTTTCATCGGTTCTATGGACGAATCGGCCGATCCCTGCGAAGACTTTTACCAATTCACGTGCGGCAGATTCGAGGCGAACAATCCGATTCTACCGAGTAACGTGGATGTCAATCCACTTCAGATGTACCAGACTTTGGTTCATCAGCGGATAAGCGGCAAGTGGATGATCTAGGACTTTCCTCTTTATATCTCGCAGCGACAAACTTAATGTATCCGATTTTACAGAAATCCTGGAGGAGGAATCGGAACAGGATGAAATTCTGCCTGTTAAGCAGGCGAAGAAGTGGTACCGTTCGTGCATGGACACGGGTAATTATCGTACCAGTCAAATTCTTCGGTAGGTTTCGCGAAAACTTGCCAACTCCACTTTTTTATGTCAAAACTTAATTACCGGGATTCGATCATGCGAAATTACGATTCTTCAGTAATTTTTTTTATTTTTCGTAATTCGGTAATCGAAAATTCCATCCAATCGTAAAACTCCTAGAGACGAATTTATGTCCGTTTTTATAAATAATTGTCCATTTTTACGGACAATTATTGAGTGAGTACACATGGCACATTGTTTGCTTTATTTGCAGAAAAACTTGACAAAGCAGACATCACCCCAATCGAATCATTGGTAACTGAAGTCGGTGGTTGGCCGATAGCGATGCAAGAGAGCGATTGGGACCAGGAAGACTACCCTTGGCAAGAGGTTGAAAGTCACTACGCTCGCTTGACGGGACAGCATGCGTTTTACGACGTGATTGGAGGGGCTTCATCGGATGGTTCAGGAATCGGCGAAATAGCTGTAATCACTTTATATTCGTATCATTATACGTAACCAAAGTAAAAAATCCTCATGGCTCGTCATTCGCGATTCTAGATAAGGGAACCGGAGCTCTTTCTCGCCAGAGCTGAATTCATGGACAACTCTGGCTATCTGACCTTTGTCGAGAATGCAGTACAGTCGTTTGCGAAACGCAACAGGGTTGCGGTATCGCGTGAAACCTACCAGAAGGAAGCTCGCGAACTTGTGGAATTCGAGACAGAACTTAAAAATGTATTCACTTAGTAATCGCAATCCTTAATCGGAAAAAAACTCGTGGAGTGCTAATTATTATTTTTTATTTCGTGATTTTCTTTTTCCACTTAGTTAATCGTTAACGAAAGATCGGATGACGAGACGGAATGGATTAAGCACCCCATGCTCTTCGACTGGTTCGTCGGCTGGTACGAGAGCAATACCACGGACAGTCCCGGAACTAGGGTAAGCGAGATCGTTGCTCTTGCCTTCGAGCTCCAATAGAGCCGTAGTATTTTTTTTTTCTTGAAGCTTCTAGGCTGAGACAAATTTACATAGTAAATTGTTCCCAGGAGGGAAGTCCACATTTTACAGTTACGACAATGACCAAAAATTATAGTTGTAACTATAATCATAGTTTAATCAATTGTGTATATACTATCACAAACTATCTATATAGACGTCCCCCCTGGGAACTATTCGTTATAGTAGGAAATACCATTCTTTTTCTCAGTGTATTATCGAATTTTTTTTAGATCCATTGGCAGTCTGCGGTGCAGGGCTTGTTCGACCTCTTGAACGTCAAATTTCATCGATCGTCGACTACGTATGTGCAGAATATCGGTTACATCAGAGGACTCGGCGCACTTTTGAAGAAAACTAAATTGCGAACGATCGGTAATTCATATCATTCTTACAGTCGGCTTCCAACCATAGATCGGTTAAATTGTTTGTAACAAATATTTAAGTGTCTTTTAATGTGGTTTACGTTATATTACTTTGTACCGGCAGTCAACTTCGTCCACTGGAATTACATCGCCGACATGCTGAGTCGCACGACCGAAAGTATGAGGGACGAATTGTTTAAGATTAGCTCGATGCACCTATCGTTTGGAGTAAAGGAAAGAGCTCCGCGGTACGATAATTCTTCGGCAATATTCATTTTTTTTTTCTTCAACGCGATTAATTATCCTGATTAATAATTGTCTTTGTAATCAACTATGTCAGGTGGCAGGAATGCGTGAAGGAGATGAAGATGACGTACGCCGCTGCGTACGTTTTCACGAAAAAGTATTTCCCGAAGTCGGCTCAAAATGCCGTAAGTACGCGGACGATTTTTATTTTAACGAGAAATTCAACGAACAGGTAATTTTTTTTTTTTTTTTTTGGTAGGCTTGGAAAATGATGAAAAATATACAAACCGGCCTGGAGGCTAACATCGATCATTCAAATTGGCTCGACGCAAAATCCAAGGCCCTGGAGAAGGAGAAGCTCAGAGCCATGAAAATGTTCACCGGTTACCCAGAATGGTACAACAACGCTACAGCAGTCACGAATTACTACAAAGGAGTACGATAACAATGATCGTCGTCATTTTAAATAAATATTTTTATCCAATTCTCATCCGATTGATATAAAAAAAATTACAGCTCACGATCGACACCCAATACTTCGACAACGCTCTGAGCTACATGAGATTCGAGAGGAAAGCGAAGCTGTTGCCTTACACGCTGTCCGAAGACGCGGACAATCCGTAAATATTATTTTTAAAAGCGTCATCGAATATTTTCGCTATTTACTTATTGCAAATATTGATTTTCAGCACGTCGATGGATCCGATAACTGTAAATGCCGAGTATAATGAGGGCAGCAACCTTTTGAGTATGTTTTTTTAAACTCATTTTTTACCAATGAAATTAAACCTACGATTTTTAGACAAGCGCCTTTTTTGTGGCGTTGATCAATCTTCAAATCTGAACGACTACTTGTTTCTATTTTTAAGATGCGCCGCCAGTCATCTTCCAGTCGCCCCTTTTCACCCCAGGCCTGCCTGAGTAAGTTGAATCATTTCTTCATCAAATCATATAACGTTTGAATTTAGCGCACTAAATAAAATCGATTTGATGCAAAATTATTCTATTTATCGGAAATTACAAATGGGTTTTATCTAGAGTGAGACGTTGAACATTGAGAAAAAGAAATTGTTGGATTAAGCAAATGCGCGGTGACATACGTTCAAAGGTGTATTTTGTTGGTTTCAACAAAAATGTTTGTTTCAATCGACAAATTTTAAATAAATTGAAGCAAACAATCGTTTAACAAAACAATGCTTTATTTGTACCAAACAAATAACAGCTTTGAACGTATGTCACCGCGACTTTTGGTTAACCCAACCAATTTTTGTTCTCAGTGAAGATAATGATTTTTTTTCAGCAACGTTAACTATGGACAAACCGGTCTCATCATTGGTCACGAGATGGGTCACGGTTTTGATGACACAGGTAAAAATTTGATCCACAATTATAAATAGTTTATCCATTAGCACGATGTAGAAGACTCGATGCTGTTCAAGGTATTCGACGTGACAAGGAGGGCGACGAGTCAGATCTTTCCATAAGCATGCTGAAGAATTATTACCAGAGAGCTCACTGTTTCGTCGATCAGTTCGATAAATACTTCGGCGTGACTGCGAAACCTGAGGATGTGAGAGCCACATTGGCCTTCGACGTTAGTAAAAGCTCGGAACAAAAACTCTAACGATTTGCAGCGATGACGATAAGATTTTAACTGTTAAATCGTTTCGAAGGATTTGGGAGACACGAGAGGCTCGAAGACAAAATCGGAAAACATCGCCGACTCGACCGGGCTTCAGGCGGTTTTCCGGGCTTACAAAAATCTGAACAAGACTCGGCAGAACGAGCCGAAACTTCCGGGACTCGAGAGTTTCACCGACGATCAGCTCTTCTTCATAGCGTTTGGCGCCGTAATTATGAACAATATAAATTGCCATTTAACGAGTAGGTAAGAATTAACAAAAATAATTTATCGGCATTTTTTTAATGCAGTACTGGTGCGGTTCGGAAACGCCGGAGTACACGAAGATGACTGAGGACGATCCGCACAGTCCCGGAAATCTCAGGGTCAACGGTGCGGTTTCCAACACGAACGCCTTCGCCGAGGTATTCGGTTGTCCTGCGGGAAGCGCCATGAATCCGAGCGACAAATGCAGTATTTGGGATAAAAAATCACGTTCGCCACCGAAGAACGCGCCGATCAGGAAGATAAAGACGAGAACTCGCAGTCACTGGATCAATCAGTGGAAGAATTAGAGCGAAACTTTCACTTGTAACTCCGCTACTCCCTACAGATTACAGGCTTGACCCGGTATATCCTAGTATATTGTGTTCCGTTTAACAGTACGACAATAATTTACAGTAAATATAAACATCGAGTACACGATACATTAAATAAATATCGATCTCGGCCGCTCGGAATAATTATTGCTAATTTGATTTTTTATTTAATAAACGATCAATTGCACTGCTTCGAAACGGTGTTTTTTTCTCAGCCACCGATTCTCCTCGCTTTTACCCCCACATTGTGCAAAATGTAGGCAATGTAGGCAATTTTTTTGGCAAGCATCGACCTACAAGTCGTATGACGGAAGGCGCGGGCATAACGAGGAGATAGTTTATGGATTCGCCGAAGACGGTATAATTGGTTTGTCGAAGAAAAGTCAAGATCAGCTATAATAAGAACGCTTTATCGCCCCCAATGAAAGGTCAAAATCAGCTATAATAAGAACGCTTTATCGCCCCCAATGAAAGGTCAAAATCAGCTATAATAAGAACGCTTTATCGCCCCCAAAGAAATCCCCAATCAAAGTCCGCTGCAGGGCTGATGAGCGGAGAAACCCGACATATTATTGTTTCTCTTCCACTCGACCACAATTTCATTACTCTAACCGGTTCAGAATTTATTCGCATGATTATTCAAAGATACACCCGACGCAGTGCGATAGCGAAGGCCAATAATCAAAAGGACGCAAGTCCCACTTTAAAGTATGGAAGTTACGCCCTCTTGATTCTTAGTCGCTGAGCCAGGCGCCCCCTCACTGCGATTAAAACGAAATCTCCAGCGGACAGAACGATCAGACGGCGACGAAACGGCCGTCTCGTGCGCGGTTGAGCTCGACCTGCTGCTCGTCAACATCCGAAGTTGAAGTGCTCGAATCTTGTGACAATAATGGAGACCGTGATAACATTGTGAGTGCCTCGAACAGATGTAAGGTAAAGGGCCCAGTTTCTGACCCTGTCCCAGTTTGTGACAAGGTTACCTCTGCATAGTCGGCTCCCCCACCATTTGATATGCAGCCAATGGGTAGCGTGCGTTCACTGAGAAAAAGAAATGGTTGGGTTAAACAAATGTGCGGTGACATATGTTCAAAGGTGTTGGTTCAACAAAAATGTATCTTTCAATCGACAAATTTTCATGAATGATTCATATCAACCTTCTGAGTCAGTGGTTCGAAAAATTGGGAAATTGGCTCTACACGCACGATCCACACTGCCAGGGTCCAGGATTGCATATGCTATGTCCTGGGAATGCAAAATAAAATTCACTGACGCACCTGGCTAAAAATCCACAAATGTTTGATAACAAAATAATCGAGTCACAGGGAATGTAGAAACAACTGTTGAGTGACAGTAAAAATTGTATCAGCAAAATAATGTCTCAATAAAAAATAGCCAAATAACTGCGATCCACCGCCACGATCATCTTGCGATCTCATAAAAAAAATATATATACATATATAATCGACAAATCAAGTTGAAGTTGAATAAAAAAAGACCGCCTCGAATAAAGTTTTATGCGAAAAATAATAATAATGTGGTTCCTTTATCGACAGGATTATAATAATTGAATTGGGAGAATTGAATAATTCTCCCAAGGAGCAAGTAGTTTCCACGATGATCGGGAGACGAAGGGGTTGCTCGAGCAGAGTTGTACTTTCGAAAATCAAAGCTCCCCTGCGCGAGCGGCCATCAAATTTGACTGAATGGCCACGCGGTGCCACCGCTGCCTCGCGACAGGTGTTACGAACGGGTATTTAACAGGAGTTCGGTAGAGGCTAGACCGACCGCTAATTAAATTAATTTCGAGGCGACCCCACGCTCCGGATCCGGCCACGAAAATTTGGCGCAGCATCGTCTGAGGGTCCGGATTTGCGCCGCGCGCCTTGGCGGAACGGCGGGTCGTTAAGAGAGACGAGAAACAGCGTGGTTCGCCAACTCGGATCAGTTGTATTTCCCGTTCGCGTTGAAACAACATTTTTTCCCCGAAGATAACGATGTCTATTGTGTAAATTCGCATCGCAATAAAGCAGATTTAACGGTTAGGTGAGAGTGACGAAAAACTCGGAGGAGTTAAGGCGGTTCGAGCGAAAACCAATAATCCATTCGATGCAGTCGATCGTAATTTGTAATATATTGAAAATCAATAAGAAATTATTGTCGTTATCGATGGATTTCGCATCCGTTGACTGATCCGTACACGCCACTTCTTTTCAGCATGATTCACGATCCGATAACCCTGAATGGTGACTACATTTTAGTACGCAATGCTTTCAGTAGGTCTCCTTTTAGAAACATATTATGGGGGTTTTTTATTTTAAATCAAATCGTATTTATTGTCGTTATCGATGGATTTCGCATCTGTTGACTGATCCGTACACGCCACTTCTTTTCAGCATGATTCACGACCCGATAACCCTGAATGGTGACTACATTTTTTAGTACGCAATGCTTTCAGTAGGTCTCCTTTTAGAAACATATTATAGGCGTTTTTTATTTTAAATCACATCGTATTTTGGATTTAATTACAATGTATTGTCATCAGATATCTCGCCAGCTAATTTCCAGCCGTCTTTCTTCACGTCGGGATTACCCAAGTGAGAATAAATCGATTCTTCTGGTCATCTAATTATAACACGTTTGCGTTTAAAATATATTTTTTTGTTTTTTCTTCAGGGTCAGTTGTATTTCCCCTTCGCGTCGAAACAACATTTTTCCCAAAGATAACGATGTCTATTGTGTAAATTCGCTTCGCAATAAAGCAGATTTAACGGTTAGGTGAGAGTGACATAAAACTGACGGTGGAAAGTGACGGTGGAGCTAAGGCGGTTCGAGCGAAAACCAATAATCCATTCGATCCAGTCGATCGTAACTAGCGTTTTTTTCTTCGCCCCCTTCAAGCTCTCGAATTTCTCGCGGGAGGAGAGAAAGAAGAAATTACGGGAAAGCGTCTTTGGGAGCCGAGAGGAATCTTTAGCGAGGTAGTTTTGAAGAGCTCTGGAAAGGGAAAGCGGAGAGAACGAGAGCCGGGATGGTCGTCGGCATCGGGCTTTCGTTTCAATTAACGCCCTTTCCCGAGGATCGCGAATTCGCTCGGTCTCGCTTTCCCTCCGGCCCGATACACCACCCGAGGCATCGCGGCCTTTCTCCTCCTTTGTTCCTTCGGACGAGCCTCCAGAATGCTAAGGAAGACGCGAGAGTGAGGCTCCGGAGGGACTCGGTGAGGACGAAACGGAGGAGGACCGAGGTCTTTATCGGAGGATAGGCTGCCAAGGTGCGCCGGGACAGAAATAAATATACAGGGTGCCTCAAAATTTGCGCCAAACGAAAGCCTGTCAGCTGCTGCAAAACTTGGCTAATTTTTTTTTCAAACATGTTTCTGATGCTCGCAGCTTACGTTTTGACGCGGCTGACGAAGTCTGCAGTATGTTCAACTACTCCGCGGAAGAACACTTTTTCAGTTTTGAAACCGACAAGCATTTTTCCCCGACTTTTGGAGACCGCGTGCAGAATGTCCCGAAATTTATCTCCAAATGCAATTGATCTTGCTTCCTATTAAAAAGAATATCGATTTTATAAAAACTTAAAGCATCGAAAAGTTAGATTCTAGGAAACTTCCTAAAAGGTAAAAGAAATTTTTATTTTAAATCACATCGTATTTTGGATTTAATTACAATTTATTGTCATCAGATATCTCGCCAGCTAATTTCCAGCCACCTTACTTCACGCCGGGATTACCCAAGTGAAATCATGGTTCTGAATTTTGAATGACGACGTAGATAAAGAAGAGATTGAAGCTTTCCCAGTTCTTCTCAAGAAAAGTTTTTTTAGGTTTGAAACCGACTACCATTTTTGGAGACCGCGTGCGGAATGTCCCAAAATTCGTATCCAAAAACAGTCAATCTTGTTTTCTATTTTTTAAAAACGAAAAGATCCATGTTATAAAAATGAACTCTAAATATTTAAAAGGTGAATTCTAGGCGGCTTTCCAAGAGGAAAAAATAACCATTATTCCGAGTTCTGAATGACGATGTAGATAAAGTCGTGGTTGGAGTTTTCCCAGTCATTTCACGAAAAAAGACAAGAAGCGGAGGCAGAGGAACAAGAAGGGCTGCTACAGCTTCGGTTCCGTTTTGATGGTGTATCTGGCTGCACGGGAGACTTTTCCTATTTTTTTTAAACGAAAAGATCCATGTCATAGAAATGAACTCAAAAATATCTAAAAGTTGAATTCTAGGAGGCTTCCCAAGAGGAAAAAATAACCATTATTCCGGGTTCTGAATGACGATGTAGATAAAGTCGTGGTTGGAGTTTTCCCAGTCATTTCACGAAAAAAGACAAGAAGCGGAGGCAGAGGAACAAGAAGGGCTGCTACAGCTTCGGTTCCGTTTTGATGGTGTATCTGGCTGCACGGGAGGCTTTTCCAACGAGCCGAGGAAGGTCGGAAGATTTCTTCGGCCCGCGCGAATTTGCATACAGAGCATCTGTCACCAGCCCCTTAGCTCCGGCTTTGGCCATTTTCGACTCGAGCGATCCTTCTCGCCCCGACTACCCGCTATCACCCACCTCGGATCTATGCGAATAATGGCAACCATTCTTATGGTAAATCCAGCCCCCCTCCGGCTTCTCGCTCTCGTACATCGGTGGCTTTTCACTTGCACGCGTTCCCCGAGTCTCGATTCTGCCCTTCGGTCCTTGTCGTTATCCTCCTTGAGCGCTGCCGCGGCGTCGACGCCGGCTCTCGAGAGGGTCGTCCCTCTCGCAGACACCGCGGTCTGAAGCTGTTGGCTCTCGGGTGGCGAGGAAAACTTTGAAATTGCGCTGCTCGATTACCTATAAATTACTCGATCGGCCCGGGACGAACGATCCTGGAAGACCTCTTCCGACGCGTTAACTCGACGAGACGACGGAGCCGAAGCCGCTCGAGGATTAGGAGGAGGAATCTCTTAATTTCTTTCGGGAAAGAAAGTTACCGAGCGAGAGAGACTGGAAAAAGCGACAGCGATTGCCCATCAATTTTACGGGGTTTTTCTTCGGAAAAGTACGGATTCGAGACGGTTTCAATGAAGATGAAGATACAGAGGTCCGCTCAGGAGTGTGCGCTGAAGTTCTGGATGTCTTATCTGACAGGGGAGAGAAAACGATTCGAGTCGGAGAGGTACAAAAAAAATGTGAGAGGGAGCGCGAAAGGCCGTTTTTCAATGTCTGAAGGCGACGTGGAATCTCCTCCGCTCTTCGGTCGGCAATAAAAAGTGCACTCCATTTTCTCGCCAACGATTTTCTGAGTTGGATCGACTTATCGGAGTCTGGTCAATTTACGGATGAAGAACCTTCCGTATTTTTTTTCAGAGAGACGAACAAAAAATTAATAACGACCATTGGGTTACTTTGACTCGTATCAGCCAAATTCCGTGCCAGGCGAGACCTTCGCTGGCATAGTTTTATTCCCGAAGCTGTCGCCACGCTGTCGACCGAGTGCAACGATTAATTGGTACTTTTCGCGGCGATCGATGAATGGACGAAAAAAATTGTAATGGATATAGAGATGAGGATTGACCAAGAGACACGATATTACATACACTGAGGAAAAGAACAGTATTTTCTACTATACCAATAGTTCCCAGGGGGAACGTCTAGATAGTTTTTGATAGTAGGATAAAAGTGGTGAATATGGCCCACCTCGATTAACACGTAATGATATATGGACCGGGCCATATTCCCCACTTTTACCCTATATATTCAATTGGTTAAATTATAATTATCGTTGCAACCATGATTTTTTGTCAGCGTCATAACTATAAAATGTAAATGTTCCCCCTGGGAACTACTTTTTATGGTATAAAGCCAGTATCGTTGCTTTTACTATGTTATTTTTTCTTCAGTGTAGATTTCGGACAGATTATCGATTGACCAGATGACAACAGTCTTGACCGGACTTTCAGAGAGGACGGACCTTTGACAGTTCGTGCTCGAGATATATAGCTGCGATTGTACTTAATAAAATCCGCCCCACAACCAAATACGCGCGTTAATTGTTCCACGAGAACGTAACAATATTGACACAGCCCCATTTATTCGTTTCCATGGCGATCGAACGCGTCGTCCGAAAGAGAATCCAACAATAATCGAGCCTCCGAAGATCAGAGAACAAAATATAGAAGATCGTAGGAGGGTAGCCCGAAACTTTGTGGGGCTTATCGAATCGTCGAAAGGTGAAAGGGAATTCTGCGCCAGTGGGGTTCGGATTCTCAAGCTCGAGAAAAAACTTTCCGGAGAAAGTTGCCCGACGAAGGGACGGGCGAGTGGCGAGAGTGGCGGAGAACGGGTGGTGCTTTTCCAGATCGCTCCGGAAGCTTTCCAGGCACGATCTCGCGGGAGCCATTGAAATTCACCGCGAATTCCGCTTTCCATTTCTATCCGGTCTCGTCTACCGTCGGTGGCATCGTCGGAGTCCCGGAACGGGTGGAGGTTGCGTGCTGGCGGGCAACAAAAGCTCCCAACACCAGTCGAGCCCGGAGTGAAGCATGAATCCAACGATGTCGGGACTGCTCGGGCACGCGGTGAGAACGAGAGCGAAAGCCGAGGCTCGATATCCGCAGGGCCACTTTGCTTCCCGATCACATCCTCTCCTCCCGTCACTCGGCCTCTTCCCCTCCCGATTCGCCTCGATTTTGACGTCTCTCTTTTCCACGAACAGCTACAGAATTTTGTCATTTCCATCGCGGAATTCCGTCAATTAGAAGAGACGGCCCGTGAAGCGGTCGGTCTGTGTGACAAACGAAATTATGACACTGGAAGAACAACAACTCCGTTTGCCCAACCACCCGCTGTGCGGTCAAATATACAATTCCTTGCACTAAAGGACCAATCCCAAAAGAAACATTTGTCCAGAGGTACGCGATACGTGAACTACACACTTTATGACACAAAAGACCAGCGGACAACACGTTTGTGTGTGTTCGACTTGCGAAGAGCCTTATAAAGTACGACTTATGAAGATGACCCCGACATTTCTCGTAAGTGTTATTCAGCAAATTAGCATATGAGAATGCAACTCCGAATAAAACGCATGTGCGTTTGCAGGCAAGACAACGGTCTCATATTGGGAATGGAAAAGGTGTCTGTCAGTTGCGAAACGTCGCGGTCCAGTCGCCATCTCCGATAGACCAGTCAGATTAAAGACGAAGTATCAATAACAATAATTTCAAAAACTTAGAGAGGTGTCCATTGCGATCAGATCTCTGAACAGATCAACTTTAATATTCCTTTCGCATTTGAGATTTGAGTTTACGTACCGGCCGACGCGGACCTGTCCCTGTGACCAGGCAATATTCGCCGGTTGTGGATGCTGCCTAATTGGAGAGAAGAAGAAGATTTGAGATTTGAGGAAGTGAAAAAAGTGTAGAAAATGAATACATTAAAAAACACGGTTCTAGACGTGTTGAACCGACACAGTCGAAGCGTGTCGTTGGAAAGCAACACGCATAGGGCGTGTAAAAACTGACTACATGATTAACACGCCCAAAGAGAGTTGAAACAACACGCTCGTTTTTAGAGTGCATGCTCCCGATCACAAAGGATACACAAGAATGGCGATCGGATCGAAAAAGAATCCAAGAGCTGGGTTCCCGCGTCCCTTCGTTAAAATTCGCAGAAGAGAAGAACCAGTAAAGGCGACGGTAGACGCTGGTAATGACTTCCACGAGGCTAAGGATTATGAGGACGTAAGCTGGGAAGTTGAACGGCTCGTGGAACAAGAGCCCCGATGACGGCGTGAGGCGGAGAGGAGAGATGCGCGTCGTTGGGCGATCGTTGAGTGAGTTTCACCTTGAAGACATCAGAAAAGAAGTTGAGTCGGCGAAGGTAGGATACGCGAGGCACCTGTCTGGAGAGCCGCGGCCTTGCTTGCCTCCGCGGCGACGTCGCGGGCGCGCATTCTCCGCGATCGGGAACGAGTTTAACGAACGAATTTCGCGACGGGAAAACCCTTGGTCCGTGCTATTAGGGCGAGGAAAAATAAGAGAGGAACGAGTTGGAAGAGCGGCGTGGGGCGACTTTGAACGACAGGGGTTGCGGAGCACTCGACCCTGGAGCCCGGAGCGGAGAGGAATAGGGATTCCAGCAGGCTGTGGGTGAAAAATAGCAGCAACTTATTAAACGGTAAAAGTTGGTTGCGCGAGACGAACGAGGGCGAGGCAGGCGTCGTCGTCGTCCTTCGCGTGATATATCGCTAGCCAAACTTCGCCGAATGAAACCTTCCTCTTCTTACACCCTACTTTCTCTTTTTTATATATCGACCATTGTCAAATTAGGGAACATTTTTCACTGCCCGGACGTCTCGATTTACGGGAACAAGGCAGTGGGGAGAAAGAGGTCTCGACTCGGGCGCCGACGAAGTGGATGCGCCTGATGCATTTTACAGGTCATCATTTCAGTTGTTTTTTCTGATAAAAGGGTTCTGAGTCATCATTCAGTTAGGTCAATCTGGTCTTCAGTTAGCTCTTTTTTTATTTCTGATAAAAGGGTTCTGAGTCATCATTCAGTTAGGTCAATCTGGTCTTCACTTAGGTCTTTTTTTATTTCTGATAAAAGGGTTCTGAGTCATCATTCAGTTAGGTCAATCTTGGTCTTCAGTTAGGTCTTTTTTTATTTCTGATAAAAGGGGTCTGAGTCATCATTCAGTTAGGTAAATCTTTCCGGAATCTGTTCCAGTTGCCAATCGATATAAATCTGATGCGAGGCTGAAGTCGGGAACAAGGCAGTGGAGAGCAAGAAGTCTCGACTCGGGCGCGAACGAAGTGGATGCGCCTCATTCATTTTTAGGTCATCATTTCAGTTTTTTTTTTTATTAAAGGGTTCTGAGTCATCATTCAGTTAGGTCAATCTTTCCGGAATCTGTTCCAGTTGCCAATCGATATAAATCTGAAGTGAAGCTGAAGTCGGGAACATAAAATGAAAGTCTCCTACGGAGAACAAGAGTTCGCGCTCTCCCCCTATTCGCATCGGCTGTTCTCCGACTAGGAAACGATTTTTCATGTCCGAGACGTCTCGATTGTCGAACGCGAGCTCCCCGACGGTGAAATCCAAAAGAACTGCGAAGTTATAAAAGATGGTAAAGTCCGATGTACGAGGATTTCGCGTGGGTACGTCCCGGGTAACGACGCTTCCGCTGAGAATCACGTTTATGGGGTGTAAGCCGGTGCTTGACGACGTCAGCCCCGAGAATTCGGCTTTGGGAAAATCCTCTCGTTCATCCTAGCATTTCGCTACCAAGAATCTCTCGTAGCGTCCTCCTTCGGTGGGATCAAGCCTCTTTAATGTCTCGGTGAAATCCCCCCTTGGTCGCAGTCGCTCTTCCCGCCACCGGATTTCGCTCCTCGTGTCGTTGCTTTTAACGTTCGCTGGGTGGAAAATCGCGGAAACCCTGGTCGAATCACCGGCAAGAAGCGAACGAAGCTTTCCACGATTTGTTCATTCGTCAACGAAGTTGACGAGGAAATCGGCGTCTCGACGTCATCGCCATAGTGAGCGACACGCAGGACCGGTATTGGCAGAGCGTGAGCCAAAGCTCGCCCAGAGTTGGCCCAGCGTCGGTCCGGTGTCTCATTCCCACCGGATTTCGCTCCTGGTGTCGTTGCTTTTAACGTTCGCTGGGTTGAAAGTCACGGAAACTCCGGTCGAATCACCGGCAAGAAGCGAACGGAGCTTTTCACAACATGTTCATTCGTCAACGAATTCGACTCGGAAATCGGCGTCGCAACGTCATAGCCACAGTGAGAGCGACGCACAGAGCCGGTATTGGCAGAACGTCAGCCAAAGCTCGCCCAGAGTTGGCCCAGCGTCGGTCTGGTGTCTCATTCCCACCGGATTTCGCTCCTCGTGTCGTTGCTTTTAACGTTCGCTGGGTTGAACGTCGCGGAAACGAAGTTGACGCGGAACTCGCGAGGTCTTCACCACAGTGAGAGCGACGCACAGAGCCGGTATTGGCAGAACGTCGGCCAGAGCTCGCCCAGCGTCGTTCCTGTGTCTCATTCCCACCGTAATGCCTTCGATTTGCCGAAGGTCCAGGATAGACGAGCTTTCCGCTCAGCGTCCGACAGACCTTCGGCTGAAGGATCGCGTGCCGCAGTGAGGACCGGAACAAAAACCCCGCAAACTTTACCTTTCCCAGTCCGGAGATCGCGGGGACTCCGTGCCGTCATCGTCGCCGATGCCCGCGCCGAGCTCTTTTTGCCTCACACACTCCAACCTCGTCCTTGCCCTCCGGTCTTACTCTCCGGCGCTAGCTCTGATTTAATAGCGAGAAGGACAAAGACGGAGTCGTCGGGGGGCCTCGGGAAATGAGAGCAATTTGAGCCTCGCCCAGGCATAGAACCCATCCTTTTTTTTTCCTCTTTTTCACCGCTCGGACCACTCCGACTCCCTGCGGCTGCCCTCGGACGTGCGGACTCCAGTCGGAAACCTCGCGCACCGGCTGCGGCCCGCTGCTATCACATTTATTATATTACCCGGTAGGAAAGAAGCGAAACGAAGCGAGGCTAAAAGGAACACGAGAAAAGAATGCTTCTATCTGTCTGGGGATACACGGGTTGGGTTAGTGTATGGGTATAAACTAGTTCCGAGAGAGCTAACAGCATCACGATTCTTCCTCATCGATTCGCCGCTCGTCTCCCCCACCACCCCTCTTCGTTCCTCCCTCCCTCCCCCCCTCCCCCCACTCTCCCTTTGGCCGCAGGCATATTTACCACCCTTACTGTACCTATTCCATCGCGATAGTCCGACTGCGGAAGAAATTGCTTCTGCGGTTGATTGTGGCTCGATGCACTTTATATTTCTCCGGCCACTCTGCGGTTGCCGATCCTCTTAGCGCCGAGTGGTATGCTCTAATTCGAAGCTCACCGATCAGCCGGCTTCGCCGGCCGAGCGTACAGTCGGCTCCGGTGAAAAGAGAAGCCGGAGAGTTCCACCGCACGATTCCCGGGCGGGGAATTGTGAATGGCAAGAGAATCGTGGCCAATATGGCGCCGGCAACGTACCATTTCATCGCGGTTCACGCTAAAAACTCGGATATTGGTTATCGAATTGAGGGAGCGTGGATTCCAATATGGCGCGGACAAAATACCATTTCGTCGCCGCGTACCGTTAAAAACTCGGATATTGGCTATCGAATCGAGAGAGCGTGGAATCCAATATGGCGCCGGCGAGTTACGATCTCTACAGGACGGCGCGCTGAGCTTGCCTAATCCGAAGTATCGATTCCGCTTACAGCCGGCACGGGTCCGAGTGAAGAACACAACGAAATGCACTGCGACAAAAATTTCATAGAGGAATCATAGGGTAAAAGTGGGGAATATGGCCTGGTCCATGTATCATTGATTTACGTGTTAATCGAGGTGGGCCATATTCACCACTTTTACCCTAGTCATTTTTCTACTATGAAATATAATTCGCTGTGAAAACGTTTATATTTTTTTATAGTCCGGACGACAAACACGAATGATGATATCAAATATAATTATAGTAGTAGTAGGTATTCATTGACAATAAAAGTTGATCCATAGGATCTCCGATAAATCTCTCTATTTTTTGATAAGTCGCTTCTAATAACATTGCCAATGGGCCATCGACCGGAGACCTTCAGCCCATATAATTATAATTTAATGAATTAAACATCTTTCAACGGAAACTATATGTATAGCCGTTTCCTCAGGGAATCATTCCCTATTACCATAACTCCTTTAACTCCTTTTCTAATAACTCCTTTTTTTCTCAATGTAAGAACCACCCGATGAAGAGTCGTCGCGGAGAATCTCGCACGAACTGCAAGCTCCGAAGTCCGTATGAAGTACATTACGAAATACACTGAGAAAACAAGATTACATAGTCAGAGGAATCATAGTCGCTTTCTACCATAAAATATAATTCGCTGTGGGGACGTTTATATTTTATGGTTCGGACGGTAAAGTCGAATCATAATTGCAAATATAATTATAGTTTAATGAATTAAATATCTTTCGACAGAAGCTATATGTATAGACGTTTCCTCGGGGAATCATTCCGTATAGTAGAAATAACTCCTTTTTTTCCTCAATGTAAGAACCATACGATGAAGAGTAGTCGCGGAGAATCTCGCAAGAACCGCGAACTCCGAAGCGTACCACTATCGCCTTCCACCTGCAGCCGATTCCTCGCTCGACGATGTTCCTCGTGCTCCTCGAGATAGACATCTAGACGAGAAGCGGCGAGAGTGTCGGGCTCGTGTAATACACACTATCCGCGAAAGCGAGAGTTCGACGACGTGCCGAAAAAGGATACGGGTTCCCTCGCACGCGAACGCACACAGTCTGAGCCTTTCACCGTTGAACAGACCGAAACGGACTGGAAGTTTTTATCGCTGTCTGGGATGGAGATTCCGATGCAGTTCCGCAATGAAGAAAAATAGTTCCACAGGCTAACCGGAAAAGTTACCGGGAGGGTCCAAGATAAAAAAAAGATAACGTCTTTCCGATGCTAATGTTGCTGATCTTCTCCTTAAGGTGATACGAGCACGAATTTTGTTATTAGATAGAATGAACATTTTTTAAAGTTAATGTTACAAACAATGCATAATAGAGGACCATGTCGGCAAAAATGCAAGCAATATTATCGGCTATTTGCATTGAACACCTAAATCCAAAGTCGACAGTTTTAGCGTGGTTTATTGTTGGAAAAGTGTCATGATCGCGTTTTTGTTGCTCAGTCTTATTTGTATTTTAATGAAATTGTATTAGATGAAATCGATGAGACAAATATTGGGCTTATCGACTGTTTCCACAGGAATTCTTTAATTAATATCGGCTATTAGCCTGCCAACGGTTGTCCTGCTCTATACCAATAAGCCGATACTTCGAGTTCGAGACCACTGGTTTATCAGCTGTGCCAAGTCATTCAGCCAGATCAGACCCAAAACCCGCGAGCATATAGAAATACGTCCAATTTGTGTAAGAATCCATAATTGGCCAATTTATTATCGATCGCGAAACTGTATCAATAAACATTCTGTTTAAATACATATCTTCTATGTTATGTTCACATGTAATTTTTTTGTCCCACTCCAAACTACGTGACCCAAAATTCGTCCGTCCCGTCTTCATTCTCAAAGTTCCCATAAAATGCTGTCGGGTAGTGTCGTACACATGTAAAATAGTTCATCGCATTACTATTTTTTTCAAAACTCAAATATCGATACTTCAAAATTTCCATAATGCCATAATCTGTTTTTCCCGAATTCTTCGTTCATTAGATTGCTAAACTTCGCTTACACCGTGCTATTTCTGTCTTATTTTTAAGTAAAGTCTGCACTAAATTGCTACCTTTGTATTGCTATGGTACTTTGGAGATTTATCCCAATACTAAATACATCTTTATCTATGAAATACAACTTTCATTTGACCAGCCAATGTGCAAGTCCAACCTTAACGCCCCAGGACAGAATTGGCCATCGAAATTAGATATTTCTGCGGTCTGCCAACACATGTCGGACATATCCGAGACGGCCGTGACTGAGCTGTCGGAGTGCGTAGTTTCCGAAAGGGATCGAAAGACGTCTCTCTTCCATGTATCCAAGGGTGGCTCCTCCGGGAGTTGGGAAAACTCGGGGAAAAAGGTGATTCCTTTCGTCGCAACCTCCCTAACAAAGTTACACTCGGCACGGCGTCGAGGAGAGGTCCTGCGGAAGGGGGTTCGGCCGACGGAGCGGGGGATAAAACAAGGAGCAAGGACAGGTCCACCTTCGTCGGGAAACCCTTAGGAATTCGCGCCGCGGAGCTGTGAGATGCGAGAGGCAGAAGAGTAAACAGAACAGGACGGAGGAGAGGAAGTCGGCGAGGCGGCTCGAGAAAGACGAGATGAAATGAGATGAGAGTGAGAGTCTCGCTCGCTGGGTCGTCGGCGAGTTACGATCAATAATGGCCCGGCGAATAGGTGCGCCTGTGGATATGACGTCGATGGACCGAGACGCCGGTGAAGAAAGAGGATAAAAAGGAAGATCAGACAGGATGAAGTTAACGCGGTCCCTCGGAATCGAATGATTCGTGCGTGCATCAACCGCGTCCCTCCGATCGAGCTCTGCTCCTCTTCTACTTCCGGTTCTTACATACTGGCGTTAGGGCCGAATCGGAAGGGACCGATACATCTGTTTCTACTACCGTTGTCCAATTGGCTATAGCTTCCGAACTCTTTCCTACATAAGATTCCTGCTCGATGTGGGAATCAGTAGGGTAAAAGTGGTGAATATGGCCCACTTCGATTAACACGTAAATCAATGATATATGGACCGGTCCATATTCCCCACTTTTACCCTAATTCGCCAACGAGTTATCTAGCCAGTCATGTAGCAGGATAAAAGGAATATGGGACAGGATTGAGTTAACGCGGACCCTTGGAATGGGATGATTCGTGCATCAACCGTGTCCCTCCAATCGAATTCTGCTCCTCTTCTTCTTCCGGTTCTTACAGACTGGCGCTACGGGCGAATCGGAAGTGACCAATACATCTGTTTCTACTTCCGCTGTCCAACTGGCGATAGCTTCCGAACTCTTTCCTCCATAAGATTCCTGCTCGATGTTGGAATCAGTAATTCGCCAACGAGTTACCTAGCCAGTCATGTAGCAGGATACAAGGAAAATGGAACAGGATTGAGTTAACGCGGACCCTTGGAGTGGGATGATTCGTGCATCAACCGTGTCCCTCCAATCGAATTCTGCTCCTCTTCTACTTCCGGTTCTTACATACTGGCGCTAGGGCCGAATCGGAAGGTACCAATACATCTGTTTCTACCTCCGTTGTCCAACTGGCGATAGCTTCGAAACTCTTTCCTCGATAAGATTCCTGCTCAATGTGGGAATCAATAAGTCGCCAACGAGTGATCCGCCGGTGAAGAAGCATGATAAAAAGGAAGGTAGGACAGCATTGAGTTAACGCTGACCCTCGGAATCGGGCGATTCGTGCATCAACCGCGTCCCTCCGATCGAACGCTGCTCCTCTTCTTCTTCCGGTTCTTACATACTGGCGCTAGGGCCGAATCGGAAGGGACCAATACATCTGTTTCTACCTCCGTTGTTCAACTGGCGATAGCTTCGAAACTCTTTCCTCGGGAAGATTCCTGGTCGATGTTGGAATGAGTAGTTTGCCAACGTGTTATCTGCAGGTGAAGTAGCAGAAGAAAAGGAAGATGGGACAGAATGAAGTTACAGTTGACCTTCAGAAGCGGATGATTCGTGCGTGCATCAACCGCGTCCCTCCGATCAAATTCTGCTCCGCTTCTTCTTCCAGTTCTTGCATAACTGCGCTAGCGCTGAATCGAAAGGAACCGATTTATCTGTTTCTGCTCCCGTTGTCTTTGTCAACTGTGCAATCATTTCCGAACTCTTTCCTCGTTACGATTCCTGCTCGATGTGGGAATGAGTAGTTTGCCAACGAGTTATCAGAACGCGCTCTGAGCACCCGTACGGGACCCTCGCATGGCATCCGGATCGAAGACGGTAGCGGAGGATGATGAGCGTAGAATCGACAGAGCCGGTCTGATCTCGCATGGTAGCCCCGATGGACCGCGACGCCGTCGAAGAAGCGGGATAAAGCGGAAGATGAGACAGGATGAAGTTAACGCTCACCCTCGGAATCGGCTGAAACCCGCTGTTCTTTTTGTCCCGGTTCTTGCATACCGGCGCTACGGCTGAATCGGAAGGAACCGATTCATCAGTTTCGATTCCCGTTCTCCAATCGGCGATTGCTTCCCGATTCTTTCCTCGATGCTATTCCTGCTCGATGTGGGAATCGGTAATTTGCCAACGAGTTATCCGGACGAGCTCTGAGCACCCGTACGGGACCCTCGCATGGCATCCGGATCGAAGATGGTAGCGGAGGATGATGAGCGAAGAATCGACCAAGCCGGTCGGATCTCGAATGGGAGCCACTGGCCGCATAACCAGCATAGCTCGAGGCTCTCCTGGGTTCTTCTTTCTCTACTGTGTATCTGTCGGCTTCTTACTCCTGTCCTCTGCCCGGGCAAGCCGTGCACCACCTCCACCTCTGCCACTTCTTCTTCTTCTTCTTCTTCTTCTTCTTCTTCTTCTTCGCATTCTAGTTCCTCCAGCGTAAGTGCAACGAGACAGAGATCGAGGCAAGAGTGCCGGGACTACACATGCGTACAGTGACTGCCGGTTGTATGTATAAAACCGCGCTCGCGTTGGATATAGATAGAACGTTGTAGGTATAATAGGTAGTAGGCAGGAGGTAAGTCGCGCCCTAGCGGGAAGCCCATTATCGCCTCCCGGCAATCTACACGCGACTTGTTTGTTTCTTATTCGCCGCTTCGACTCCCTTCAAAGACCGGAAGACACTCCGTTCGCCAAAGTCCGAGCGTCTCCTCCGATCGGATCGAACACGTCGATAAATAAATTAAAACACGAAAAACAAAATTATATATATATATACATATGTATATATTGTAACGACCAAGCGAATGAATAACGCGCGTGTTTCGTTTTTGGGGCGGATATTGTTAATAATGATAAGCGTTAATTATCGATATCACGCAATGTCACACGACCGCTCTGGTCTGTCCAGACTCGTCGACATGACGATCGATCTTGTATCGATCGTTCGTTCGTCTGTTTCAACGAATATTCCGCCACATATTCGTTACAATATGCAAATAATAATGGAAAACCCGAAAAGCAAAAATGGAGTTCCGAACTCCCTCGTGGATTGATGGACGGATACGTAAAAAAAAAATACGAAAAAAGAATCCATTAGTTTCTACAAGATCTCATGGGAATCGGGAGTGGAAGGTTGATTACACGCGCGCATGCGTTCCTCGTGTCAATTACGGTTATAGGAAAAAGGCCGGGCGGTTGAAAAACGAGTTCAACGACTCCGGGTACACGATGATCGATGAGAAGTGGATCGAGTCGCGAGCGATGGAGAGTATATGGAGATCTCACGGAATACGAGTGAAAGCTTGGGGAGAGCCGGCGAGCGTGGGCAATACTCCGCCAGCATAGCCGATGAGCGCATCGGACTGTGGTACGCTCTTGCGAATCGTCGAAGAATGGAAACTAGTCTATGGGAACTGGGTAGACCGGAAGTCGAATGGGAGCCGTTGTGCGTCGGTGCGGCCGGCAAATCTTTAGCGTCGTTTCGGGTCTCCTTTTTTTGTCTTTTTTTTACACACATCGTGTTGGTGATTTAGCGATCGTTTTGCGAGTTAAGGGAATAAGTCAATGGTCGCCGTTTCTTAACCCTTCGTAGTCAAACATGTTACACCGATCTCGGTGGTCGCACTGGGTCGATTCTGCCCGGTTCATTTTTCAACCACTTTTGTGACCAAAGCGTCGGTCGGAAAAATCTCAAAAAATTACAGAACATCCTTCAGACATTCTAGTTGATGTACGAAATTCTTTTTTTATGAGAAATCAAATGGCAACATATTCAAATTAAAAAATCGTGAAGAAGAAAAAAGGGAAAAAATGTTGTTTCATTTAAATAAATCATAACTCCGTCACTTTTTTATATTTTTGTCTAACATTTGAACCTGATATTCAGGATTCTACCCAGGGTGACCACGAAGGGCCAATGACGGGAGCGTTAAGGTTAAGGTCTAGATGTCTATTCATATACAGGTTCGAATTTATTCATTTATTTATTTATTAACGGCTCGATTTGATATTTTTTAAAGCGCTCCTAATAATGTCGTAACTTTATTTTAAGATAAAAATTCTAATAAAAGAATCGGGAAATATACATTATTCTTAAAATAATCTTGTTTTTCACGCGCCCCCATATGCAGCTCATGCTAATTATTACAACTTTAATCTCATATATCTCGGAATCCATGTGGAAAAAAAAATTATTAGTAATTAAAAAAAAAAATCTCACTCATTACTTTACAACACTTGTGATTTTAAGTTCCAACAGTGGAAACGCCGCTGTGTGACGTATTCCCTTAATATGTCCGTTTTGGGAGCCGGCCGGGAAGAGCGATATTATCGTAGAGACAGGCCGGTGGAAAACATTAATTCCGGAGGCAAGTGGTAAGCTATCCGATCAATTCGCGACCTTTATTACCCCGAGGGAGTCGAGTTTGGCGAAGCTGGTCGAGTCGGGGAGAGAGAGATAAAGCAGAACATGGAAAAAAAAAACAGTCGCAATACTCCCAGTCGCGGATACTCCGTGCGAAGCGCGCGCTGCAAGCAGGGGCTTTCCAATATCTGTAATTGCCAGAACGTGGAACATCGACGATATTTCACAATTTTCATCCCCCCAGGGGCGAGGTGTATCCGATCGCAGAAAGAAAAAGAAACGAAAAAAAAGTACTGGAAGGGACGCCGGGCGCAAGGGAGGATAATCTGTATTTAACTGCTCTCGCTGGGTGGGCACACGTGCTAAGCTCTGTTGGGAGCTCGCCTATGTGAAGCCGCTTTGGCTTCCTATGACAATAAAAATAATCAAAGCCCGATAAAGCTTGAATATTTGGCAATTATTTTTTCTTTTTGAATTGCCAAAAAGGTAGCTCCCAAGGCAGGGTTTGACTATTGACTCAGCTGGAATTTGAAAATCGCATTTTTCGACCGGAAATGCGTCACTTCCGGTCCGGAAATCTCATTTTTCGACCGGTTGTGCGTCACTTCCGGTTTGAAAATCTCATTCTTCTACCGGAAACGCGTCACTTCCGGTTTGAAAATCTCATTGTTCGACCGGAAATGCGTCACTTCCGGTTTGAAAATCTCATTTTTCGATCGGATGTGCGTCACTTCTGGTTTGAAAATCTCATTTTTCGACCGGAAACGCGTCACTTCCGGTTTGAAAATCTCATTTTTCGACCGGAAATGCGTCATTTCCGGTTTGAAAATCTCATTTTTTCACGAAAAGTGACGTCATAGCAATAATACGTCACTTCCTGTTTAGAAATTTCATTTTCCGACCGGAAGTGACGTATTTCCGGTATAAAAAAATGTCTCGAATACTTGGCCCCGTGGCTTCCGGAGCAAAGTTCAAACACGAGGCGAGAAGGATACACCGCGAAAGGGACGAAGGAAAAGAGCCGCAAGTATGATGTACAGCGTTAATAACCGAACGTAGCGAGGCCACGAACCGACCTAACGATGTTTTAAGCTGTAATTAATTTACTAGCTCGAAGGGGGACCGCCCTTATCTCTTCCCGTCCCTCTCCGTCCCGCTGTGTCCCTCCCATTCGGCTGGTCAGAACTGATACACGAGCGCGATCCGAGCATGCGGCTTAAATCTCCGACGGAGTGTAGGGATCCGTCTCGGTTAGGGAGGAAACCGGCCACATTCTAGTCGGCGCGATTCCCGGTCAGCCTGCGGAATCGATCTCGTTCCGCGCTCGGGCGAATGGAATCGATCTTCGCTTCAGCCTGATTCACTCCGTCATTCCTCGTCCTTTCCAGCCTCGTCCTCCGTTTCCGGTTATTTAACTCCGAATTCGTCCCCAATCCGTGAACGATGCTCGTCACGTCCGCAACTATGATTGCGGAACGTTCATGACGCTGAAGATATCTGCACGACATCAAATTTCATCTTTGGCAAGTCTTTGTCAAAGCACTGCTTTAGGAAGAAAAAAAAATTGTACACTTGTATAATTTTATTCCCAAAGTGTACTTCCCCGAGTGAAGTTTGTGCGATGCATAACACAGCCGTTTATAAGTTGATGAAATTTAGTCTCATGCAGATATCTTCAGGGTCACGAACGTATGGCGCTGAAGATATTTGCACGACATCAAATTTCATCTTTGGCAAGTCTTTGTCAAAGCACTGCTTTAGGAAGAAAAAAAAATTGTACACTTGTATAATTTTATTCCCAAAGTGTACTTCCCCGAGTGAAGTTTGTGCGATGCATAACACAGCCGTTTATAAGCTGATGAAATTTAGTCTCATGCAGATATCTTCAGGGTCACGAACGTATGGCGATGAAGATATTTGCACGACATCAAATTTCCCGACATCAAATTTCATCTTTGGCAAGTCTTTGTTAAAGCACTGCTTTAAGAAGAAGAAAAATTATTCGCACGTACAATTTTATTCTCAAAGTGTACTTCCCCGAGCGAAGTTTCTGCGATGCAAAACACAGCCGTTATAAGTTGATGAAATTTAGTCTCATGTAGAAATCTTTAGGGTCACGAACCTTCGAAGGACCATTTTTTTCTACTTTTTTCTTTACGGCTGCGTTTGGAATAGAAATTCAGCGCGCATGCATCGTACAACGCGACCGCGGAGAAAGATACAAAGTGAAAAGACGCGTGGCAGGTGTACGAGGGAACGTCGATAGAGCGGAAAGAATGGAGCGTGTGCTCGGATGGAGCGACACGGGAGAAGAGGATACGGATAAATGTGACAGAGATATCGGGCAGCAGCGAGACGAGAGATCGGTGGCGGCCGCTGCGGGAAGAGGAGACACCGGAGGCGAGGTAAAGAGAAAATCGAGCGTGAGCTCCGAGGTACGCCGGAGAAACGACTCGAGTGGAGAGCCGGGGAGAGAGAGATACCGGTACTCGACCAGATTCACCGTATCGGAGGCTCTCGCACACTCGATGTACCAGATCGTCGGGCACTCGATGTGCTCCATCTTGAGGAGTTCTCGATTCGAATCTACAGATTCAGCGTCGGGAGAGGGCACGCGAGACAGTGTACAACTCCGCACGAGTTAGCTATCACACGTTTCTATGGACGATCGAGTCTCTTCTAATCTGGGAATCGGCTCGACAGTACATCGAACAAAAAAAAAAGCAATTCGCATCACTGGCCTGCGAAATGAAAAACGCCTTACTACGGGTTCTTCATAAGGCCTCGTAGAAAGGTATTTTTGTTTTCGTTTCTTAATCGTTTTCAAGTTATTTTCAAGTAATTCTTTAGTAATTCATTTTATAATCCGTCATTAAATGCACGCGTTATTCGTAGTAATACCCTTTGCTACTTTTCTAGTAAGTAATAGTAAGTAATCGTAAGTAATAGTAAAGAATAGTAAGCAATAGTAAGCAATAGTAAGCAATAGTAAGCAATAGTAAGCAATAGTAAGCAATAGTAAGCAATAGTAAGCAATAGTAAGCAATAGTAAGCAATAGTAAGCAATAGTAAGCAATAGTAAGCAATAGTAAGCAATAGTAAGCAATAGTAAGCAATAGTAAGCAATAGTAAGCAATAGTAAGCAATAGTAAATAATAGTAAGTAATAGTAAGCCACTTTGCTACTTTGCTACTCTACTAATAATGTAGTAAGTAAATAAGCAAAATAGATGCCAACAGTTCTCGTCCGCAAACACCCACAATTCTTATCTCATTAATTTTACCATCAAAAAAGGGTCGTGCATTTTACAAAAATATTTGTTAACTTTACAAATAATTTTTTTTTTGCCATATCAACGAGAAATGTATCGTGGATGTTTGAGCACAAAAGATAAAGTTTGTCAAAAGTATAAATCTCCTTTACTGCGCCGAATGCAATACCGCGAAGCGAGTTCACTTCGGGATTATTCAGCGAATTTCTCTTGCGAAATGGAATCTCTCGGTGCGTCCGTGGATCGCGATGTTTTTCCTGGAAGGTTGGAAAACAATTTAACGAGTAGAAAAGTTGGCTGAGGGAGAATGCCTCCGTCTTTCTCGTTCTAGAGAGCGGACGGGCCCGGTGGTTGTATATGCCGCTCGCACAGGCTATAACGTATAACCCAGAACGTATAGGTACTTTACGAGTGAACGAGGTACGCGAAAGGATGGAGGGAAGGAGAGAAGGACGCCGGGCGTCGCGACGCCAGACATCGTGGCTCGGCGCCGGGCATCCTAGACGACGGGACAATGCCCGGGCTAGAAGATATATACTATATGTACCTCCCCGGACCGGCAGCAGCAGCACAACGGAGCGGATATGTTAGATGCATAGCCGAGAATCCTGGCCGACATCCACCGCGGAGAGCAGCGCGGAACGACCGGAGGATAAAAAGAAGGAGAGTGGAGGAACAAAAATAAACGGTAACGTTATGGGACAGCCAGAGCTTCGCGGCTGCTCGACTACCGCCTCGTTTTTTACCCCCGTTATGAGATAATGGAGAAAAAAAAAAAAAGTAAATAAAAAAAATCAACCTCCACCTCACCGATCACGAGGGCGAGGTATTTCGGGTGTTATATTTTGACCAGGGAAATTCGACCCCAATGATAATCTAGGGCCGGTTATGACCGATATCGTATAATATGATATATTCATACGTTATGCACACAACGTTCCCTCGGTGGGTTTAAAAACGTAACGAGTCTGTGTTTCGTGTGGCTCGCGCGATGATTTAGCCGGAATTGTGTGTTAAATCCAATTAATTCCGGTGCGGTTTGGATTAAAAAAATAAGTCTGCGTGCGATTTCTACCCTCGTTTCGGCCTCAACCCTCTCAGACCAGGGGGGGGGCGGGAACTCCGTGACGAACTCCCGGCTTTGCAGTCGCTCGCGGTATTGTAATTCGTTTTCGAGTTACGACGACCGCCACAGGTGACGACGTTCCCTGCTTTAATAAGCGAAACCACGCAGCGTGATATTAGCCTGTCAACGAATCACCCTCTCCGCCTCGTCCTCTCCGTTCTTTCTATCCTGCGCCCTCTCGCATTCTCATTATTTCCTCTGTCTGCTGCCTGCCTGCCTGCCTCGAATGTTATTTATAATGCACTCAACGTCGCGCATCCCTCTCAATCATACCCGCCGCTCTTCCAGAGCCCCACAGACGTACCCCTAAACAGTGGAAATATCAACTTCAACACAGCGGAATGGGAGTCAGCGTCTCGAGAGGAAGGATTTTAACCATCCTGGTAACTGCCGAAGTAATTACGCGGATACGATAACCCGAGAAAATCGCAGTTCCGCTAGAAATTATCGACATCCGGAAAGGTCGTTGAAAGGTGGCATGCGAGTTAGCAACGACGCGCAATGAAATCATTGATCGCTGTCACTTCTCGCAAACAGTTGCTTTTATTGAGGGGCCATGGTATGATATAATATAATATAATATAATATAATATAATATAATATAATATAATATAATAGGACTGAAGGATCCTGGTCAATGCCCCATTAGCCTGAGGGGGAAAAAACAATCACACATGTGTTGATGCTTTACCACCAGATCTTGTATTAGCGAGGCTAATAATGCGTATTTACTACAACTAGTACTATAATATAATATATATAATATAATACAATATAATAAAATATTGTAACGAATATAGAGATTAGGATTAACTGAAACACACGATATTACATGGCCAACCGAATAGCTCGGTATGATAAATGAAAAACGTTCAAATTATCGATTGACCAGATGGCGACAGTCTTGATCAGACTTTCAGAGAGAACAGACGTTCGACAGTTTGTGCTCGAGATATTTAGCTGCGATTGCACTAATAATCCCCCCCCCCCTCCCCCAAACCAAATACCCGCATTATTTATTCCACGATATTATTAATAAATTGCACTTTTACGATTACTAAAATATAACAAATTATTATTATATACATTTTTTTAATCGTTTTTCAAGGAAGCCAACTGTGTGTGTTAGATGACAGATGTCAATGACTTCATCGAAGCGACGTTGCTGACTTCCATGCCATGACAAAACCCCAAGTCGGGGCGTCAGAGATATCCTCGAAGTTCTGAATTCTAGTCTCTCGGAGATCGGTGGAAGAGTTCTCGAGAGCGAATTCCTACGAGGGGGAGGGGCGGTGGAGGGAGGTAGAAGAGTACGGTGATGCGAAAAGGTTACAGGGTAGGTTGGGCAAGGAGGAAGAAGCGGGGTGTATCTTCGGGCTTGTCCCGAAAGTCCCGAAGCCAGCCGTTTCTTACCGAGCGGAATGAATCTCTTGCAGGGTAATTAGGCAGATTACTTTCCGTAGTCGTTTAAGCCCCGGTTTCTTACTTGCCTTCCACGGATTGGTGGCCACGACCGGCGTGGGGAAACCGAGAGAGGAATGGTGATCCTGGCGGAGCTCCGCCTGGACGATTAAAGAGGAGGAAATTCTTAGGCGAGTTTTGGATTCCGAATTCAACCGACCGGGCGAATAACAGTCCCGAGCACCGTTCGCAGTCGCAGCCGACGACTAATCGACCAAAAAGGGAAGTGGCGCATTCCTAGCGGAAGTAATCGTCGTCGGTCTCCAAAAATGTCACCCCCGGTCGGGTTGTTGAGGATCGAAGGAAGAGACGGCCAGTGTCGATTACCCGATCTTTGGTGGTGAGCACGATCGGCACCGTCCGATCACCCTAGAATGCAACCGATGGAATCGCTGGCGGCGATTCCATTCAGAAGAGTCAAGAGGTTCAGAAGAGTCAAGGTAAGAAAACGATAACCATGTTGCTACGAATGAAGAAGTCCGCTCGGAGCTCCGCCCGGACAATTAGCGAGAGAATTCTTATGCGATTTTTAGATTCCGAATGAAACCGACCGGGCGAACAACAGGGCTTGAACCGTCCGCACAACCGATGACTAATCGACCAAAAAAGGAAGCGGCACATTCCTAGCAGAAGTAGTCGTCGTCGATCCTCAAAAATCCCAACCTCAGTCGGGTTGTTGCCGATCCAACGAAAAGATGGCCAGTGTCGATTGTGTTTGATCTTTGGTGTCACACTCTATACTGGGAAGAGCGCTAGCTGCCATTCCATCGGTTCAGAAGAGTCAAGGTAAGAAAACGATAACCATGTTGCTACGAATGAAGAAGTCCGCTCGGAGCTTCGCTCGGGCGATTAGAGAGGGAATTCTTATGTGATTTTTGGATTCCGAATCCAACCGACCAGGCGAATAACAGGCCGTTCGCAGTCGCAACCCGATGACTAATGGACCAAAAAAAGGATGTGGCACATTCCCAGCTGAAGTAGTCGTCGTCGATCCTCAAAAATGCCAACCTAAGTCGGGTTGTTGCCGACCGAGCGAAGCGACGACCAGTGTCGATTACACGATCTTTGGTATCGGGCGCCATTGGCACGGTCCGATCACCCTACGAGGTACCCGAGCCGGCAGCGATCCCATCGGATCAGAAGAACCGATGGAACCGATGAGTCAGTGTAAGAAAACGATAACGATGTTGCAACGAACGAAGAAGTCCGGTCGGAGTGTTTGATCGCTGAATATGTCGTTACGGTGTAACACACGCGTAAACATCAAACCCGACGAGGATTGGAAGCTGCTGAGGCAAGGACTCGAGAAAGGAGCCTGAATAAGTGTTCAATCATCGCGCTGATCCCTAACCCCGCGATCTTGTACGCAAGGTCCATAAAGTCCAAACGGATTCCTATCCAGACACGGCACGGAAGAATGAAGCGGTCGGCGGCAAAAAGGAAGCTAAAGGAATACGAGTGCGCGCAACGAAAAGGCCAACATGCGATCATGTGGCATCAGCGAGGGATCGGTGAGTAAGGTGGAACGTGAATAAGGATAGACGGGAGAAAAGAAGTCGAAGTGGTTAAAAAGAGGACACGCAACTTTTTTTTTTTTAAGGCGATTGCGTTGGCGAGGGGAAGCGAAAGATCGGCAAGGAAGGCACGGAAGCGGTCGGAATGCATCGGATCTCTCCTCCGTCGGTATTGTAGGAAACTGCCGGCGCATCGGGAACCGTATCGTTAATTAAATAATATTTCTATCTCCTCGCGCGAGGAGGGTCGGTCGGGGTCGCCAGCGTAAATCTACGACCAGGGCAATTCTGCGAGAGGAAAGACCTGGAGCGAGATCGACCGAGAGTCGAGAACCGGAGGAAAGAAGATGGCGTAATGGAGGGAAAAAAAAACATGCCACCGCCAAGAGGCACTTATTGCAGTATTGAGATCGTAACTCAGAGACCAGCCTCGTCATAAACGTCCCCGCGCAGCAGTTATATGGTCTTTTCTCATAGCTCTGTCTTTCCGTCCTGTGCACCTTCTTCGTGAGTCGGTTATGGCACGAACGTTGCGCTCGAGTCTGCTTCTCATACCCTGAAAATGCCTCGGGAAAGCTCCGTTCTACGGTACAATATTTCGACACAGGGTGGCCACGGAATGTGATGAAGGAAAAATTCAATAACCTTTCGTTGTTTTGCCTGACCGTGGCCATCCTATACTGGGGCCATTTTCGCAGGAATTCACTAGAGCTGACCTCTCTCGGACGGTCCGCGAAGCTTCGAGTCGGAACGAGGGCGTCGTCGAACACTATTCAGATTCGTGACGATATTCGTGTAACTTATTCGTTCGTTGGTTTCGGCACGGACGTTGCGCTCGAGTCCACTTCTTATACCCTGAAAATGTCTTGGGAAGCCTTGGTTCGACGATACAATCTGTAAGGTGAAGTGCAACTCCTCGGTCGGTAACAAAATCTGCAATCCAAAATTCTCTAAGTCGGTTAATTTTTAGGGAAGAATACGAGAACGGTAAACTATGGGCAATAATTCTGCAGTTCACTATTCTCATCATTTTTCCATGAAGTAAACGGCTTGGGAGATTTTTAGGTTGCGAAATTGTATCTCTATCGCACTCATAGCGGTTACACTTCACCTTAAGGATAGAATGGCCATTCACTGAGATGAAGAAGAAAATTCAATAACTTTTCGCTGTTTTCCCGGACAGTGGCCAATTTGTCCCTGGGACATTTTCGCCGGAATTCATTAGAGCTGACCTCTCTCGGATGGACCGCTAAGTTTCGAGTTGGTATGAGCGCACCGTCGAGCACTGCTCAGATTCAAGTGACCAAACGGTCCAATATCCTGTCCGCGGTTAAAAACTAGTAGACGGATGAGGAAACAAAAAAAAAAGGGTTGAAGTGGGGAAGAGTGGTCGCTGAGCCACTCCAGCGTGAGAGGGCGAGGGTTATCGGAGCCCCGAGGGAGGGCCAACGACGGTGCACGGTGCGAGAGAGAACGAGAAAATATTCATAATGCTGGATTAAGCGTGGGAGTAGCCTGAGGGAATATAGCGCAGTTTCGTCGAGGGTTGAATCGGCAAACTAATCAAGAGTCCGCCCCATTTAATTTTGCCACCCTCGGCGAGAGCCGGCACTCTTGTCTATCTCCATACCCTTTAGCGAAAGACTGGAAAGGCTCTCGTTATCGAGGGGATTCCTCTCGACCTCTTCGCCACCTATTCTCGAGGAGCCTCGATCCGCGAAAAGCGCAATCGCTTTCAATGAACCGTGCTGGGAAGAACAGACGGGATTCTCTGCTAAAACTCGGAGCCGTTAAGTTTCTGCCATCGTATTCGCCTCTGTCACCTCTGCACATTTTTTTCACCCTATACTATACTCGATTTTGATTTCCAATTTTCAATTTTCCGATTGATTCCAATTACAATTTTCCAATTTTCCAATTGCGATATCCAATTTTCCAATTGCTATGTCCAATTTTCCAATTGCTATGTCCAATTTTCTAATTACCATGTCCAATTTTCCAATTGCTATGTCCGAATTTCCAATTGCTATTTCTAATTTTCTAATTGCTATGTCCAATTTTCCAATTGCTATGTCCAATTTTCCAATTGCTATTTTTAATTTTCTAATAGCTATTTCCAATTTTTCTTATTATCTCATGTTTATCTACACGACTCTTAAACTTTTCCATCTCTCGTAAGCTCTGACCGACGGTTACTTCCCATCGTCCTGTGATTGGGGTTTTCGCCCGTTGACGTTGAAAAAAAAGAAATGATCATTTTTTTAATTAAAAAAATATGAACGACAGCCACGAACAAAGGAGACCGGAAATTACCAAAAGCGGCCGCGGCCGCATTTAATGGCTGTCGCGAGGGGTTGACGAGGATTCGTAAGAGTCCGATGACGAAGGGACGTCACGGGATTGTCACAAGCGCGGGGACGATGACACGCGGGTTCGCGCGGTTTCCCGGGTCGGCGGAGTTCGCCGCCGAAACTCTGACTAACGTTAAGATTAACGTACCGGATAATTGCGTCGTGCCGGTATGGCGGTTTTGCCTTTATTTCACGCCGAAAGGACCGCCTACACCCTTTTATCCCGCGGCGATCTCTCGGGAGAGAGATCGCCGGATATCTCGCGTTTAATCGAGAGTCCCTCGGGGATAATATAGAAACTCTTGACTCGATTTATCCAGTCGCGAAACACACTCGTCTAATTCTAGATTCGACTACACCGCGCGGCTCGGTTCTCGTCTGCTATCGATTCGTCGTCAATCCAGCTCATCGACCGGGTAAAGCAAAAAAAAAATCAAGCTGCATTGCGTGCCTCTTTCAAGGCCTCGTTCAACATCCACGCTAAGTTATCGGTGCCATGGTCGGTGACGAGAGTTCCAGCAGCGCGAGAGCCAGTTTATCGTGGTCTCATCGGCTATCGATTGTCGCCCCGTCGCGTGCACATATATCCGAGCATCGGGAAAGAGAGCCTTCCACGGTTTGCATTAAAACGACGAGTCCCGAGCGAGACGGACGGAAGAGCGCGTGCTAGGAGGGTTGCTGGACGCGCGCAGCAGCGCTTTCACGCGAGATGGAGCTCCCCCTTGCCTGGGCTTCAACTCTTTCCACATAAGGCATAATGGGGCAAAATGGTCCCTAACGAACATAAAAAATTAATGTCCCAAGATAGAAAAAAAAGGATTCGACTCGTCCTAGAAATAGGGTCTGGTATCGAGCTAGAGTGACTCGGCCGGAGTGACGTTGAGCTGGCGCAAGCTTCGAGCTGCTCTTTTGTTGTAACGGTCCGTTTTAGCCCGTGGTGCCGTTCTCCCCCATTGGCAGGTGGCAGACAGCCCCCTACGCGCAAATACTGAAACACTCGTGATGGCTCGCGTATATTTACGATGGAGGGACCTACTTGCCGCTGGGCGAACATGACCGACGGAGTTGAAAGCAGAACCAACATTGATACGAATCATCAAAGCCGAAACCGGTCGATGAACCTTGTCCCGTTCCATCCGGCGAATTTATTGGATTCCGGTTGAAATTCTTTGCAATTTCTTCGAACGAACTCTAAACGAAGTAACGAAGGGACTCTAAAAGGAAGCGTATAAAAAAAACACATAAAATACATAACAAGATGTGTTTCAACCACAACGTGTCGACATAAGACGGTTGCACTGTATGTCATATTTAAATTAAAGTGTGTTAAATTAATGCGCACGACCCGCAACAACACACTTTGTCCAAAGGCTCACCTTGCGTAAGGTACACACTTTATGAAACAAAACACCAGTGAAAAACACGTTGGTATGCATGTCCGATTCGTAAAGTGCCGTATCTGCCGCTAGATGGCTTCTAGGATAAAGACGGCCTCGTCGTTTCTCGCAAGTGGTACGTTGCAACTTACGGTATAAGAATCTAGCTCCGATTGGAACGCATCTGTGCTTACAGCCAACACAACGGCCACATATTCGGGAAGTCAAAAGGCAGCTGTGAAACATCGTTTTCCAGTCGCCATCTCCGATAGATCAGCCGGAGTTAAAATCGAAGTATTAATAGTAATCATTTCAAAAACTTAGAGTGGAGCCGATCGCAATATGGTACATTAAAAATATCAACCATAACATTCCTTTCGCATTTGAGACATGGAATCTTAAGTGGTTTAGGACTTTAACAATTCACGAAAAGTGTAGAAAATCAATACATGGAAAAAACGTTTCTAATAAGTTCAAAAACTTACAAAAGAGCCGATCGCAATATGGTACATTCAAAAAATCAACCTTAACATTCCTTCCGCATTTGAGACACGTGAGTGGCTCAGGGCTTAAGGAGTCAACAAAAGTGTACAAAATGAATGCATGGAAAAACACGGTTCTAATAACTTCAAAAACTTAGAATGGCGCCGATCGCAATGTCGTCCATTAAAAAGATCAACCTTAATATTCCTTTTGCATTTGAAACACGGACTCCTAAGTGGCTCAGAGCTCAAGGAGTCAAGAAAAGTGTAGAAAATGAATGCATGGAAAAACACGGTTCTAGGTGTTGTATGTTGTTGTATCGGACACACTCGGAGCGTGTCGTTGTGAAACAACACGCAACAAAGCGTGAAAAAAAAGCGACTACAAGATTAACACGCCCAAAGCGAGTTGAAACAACACGCTCGCTCTTAGAGTGCGCGCCAGGGATTCTCGTGGACGCCGAGGAACAAACTGGCGCTGGAAGGCTAGGATCAGCGCCGGGTATAGAGCTCATACGGCGAGTCCGGAGAGCACTCGGTGAGATACAGCGAAGAGGCGTGCGGCCGGACTCGGAAGAAATGTGGAGCTGCGGGGATAGAAACCCGGAGTTTATATAGGAGGCTCCGCGGTTGATTTTATGTTAATGTATGCAGGCACCTTGCGCGCTCTCTCGCTCGGTGCCCACGAGCCGGCGACCGCACGCTGGCTATTGGCCTTAAACCTTTAAACCCCGAAGGCGACTGTGCTATGAACGACGTGTAATTCCTCATTCTACGGCCGTTTGGTCACGTTTCATGAAACTCACTATACACCCGGCTTTTATAGTGAAGACGTAACCGAGAAAATCGGACGGTATTATCATAATATCCCCGGACATCGGGCTTAATTCACGGAGAATTTATTTCGTGAATGAAGACGTCGAGTCAACGACCTGCGATAGATGGAATTTTTATTTTTATTTTTTATGCTTCTGTACAGTTAAGTTGACGGCGTTGGGTTTCAATAAAAATAAATTGAACAGGCCTACCGATTTTTTTTTATATAGATATTTTTTTCATAATTAACGTCAAAATTTCGTCAACGACGACACGAGCTGCTCCAACGACTCGTCCGTTGTCGTTCTTGACTTCTGAACTATTCGAAGCCTCGCACGATTTTTGCATTCACTGCGACAATGACCATAAAAATTAACGACTCGTGGACGTTTCGCAAAAATGTGAGCGGACCGGGGGGGATGAGAGAGTTTCGCGAAGCTCCGAATATTCGTCGGCTTCAACAAAAAAAAAATGATTCCGTCCATCCACTTTTTTTCTTTTCAGTAACCACGGGTCTTATCACGATACGTGCAAAATTTCAAACTTTACTCGTCGCAATCACAACGGGAATAAAAATCGCAACATAACATTTTGTCAAAGACCATGCGAGTCGTTCTTGAATCCAGAACGATTCGCAATCAGCTCGATTTTTGCATCGACTGCGACAACGGCCATAAAAATTAACGACTCGTGGACCGTGGTGACGATTTTGATCGAGAGTCGACAGGCAACAGATCGAGCGTGGTACGGGGGGAAAATGGGCTCGCTGCAATATGCAGTAAAGCACACGGTTTCGCAACAATGCGAGTGCGTGTCCAGGGCGATGAGAGGGTTTCGCGGAGCCCCCGGATGAGCGTGTGGGCTTGTCTCGTTAATCAAGAGTATCCCGGTATCGCGCTCGAGCGGGGAATACAGCCTACAGGCGCGACGCGTTACAGATATACTTCCGGTATGGGATTTGGGCTACGAGGGGGAGGGGGAGGGGGGAGGGGGTGTGGAGGATGCTGCGTTTCTAGCCCGACACCGTCGAGAGGGGTCCGCGCGATGCCCCGCGAACGCGCCGAGCGGCCGCACAGTGTTTAACGCTTGACAAACGAGCCTCGAGGTACGCCGCGTAAACATCGCGTTGCCCTGTCCGGTGCGGCACTCTTGGTGCCGGCGTCGCGCCTCGCAGCTGAAACGCACCCCGCGGGCGCGACAACGTTAGGCACACAGCGGCGACCCCTCCGGATTTCGATATTGCCAAAAATACCTTGTAAATCTTTCCATTAGCCCCGAATGATTAACGGCGCGTTTTTTTATTTAGGGCCGTCGGATAACGCGACTGGTCTGGGGGTCGTTTTGGTGTAGGTGAAGTAGCGGGCTCGTTTTTTTTTTACATGTGCAAAAAAAAAAATCGAAAAAACGGTAGGATTCTAAATAAATAACAATTCCAGGCTTCTCATTGGACATTGAAAACTGACTATATCGGCAGCAGCGTGAAGTATGCATAGTTTGCGATTTTTCGATGTCATCGCGAAGTTTTAACCGGATTTCTCTAATTATGGTTTATTTCTGTGAGTTCAGACCTGCGCTCACAAATGTACTGTCAGAAGCATCAATCAAGCTATGAAGTTTTAGTACACCAAAATCTGTTAAGTCATCTTTAGCCATTCCAACGTTTATTCGATATCTCACCGCGAACTTTATACCGGATTTCTCTAATGATGGTTTGTTTCCGTGACTCGATAGCTCCGCTCAAAAATATACTGTCACAAACATCAATCAAGCTATAAAGTTTTCGTATAACCAAACCATAGTTAACCAAAATCAGTTAAGTCATCTTTAGCCATTTTAACGTTTATTCGAATCTCACCGCGAACTTTTAATCGGATTTCTCCAATGATGGTTTGTTTCCATGAGTTGATAGCTCCACTCAAAAATGTACTGTCACAAACATCAATTAGGCTATGAAGTTTTAGTATACCAAAATCTCTTAAGTCATCTTTAGCCGTTCTAATGTTGATTCGATACGTCGCCGCGAACTTTTTACCGGATTTCTCTAATTATGGTTTATTTCCGTAAGTTCAGACCTTCGCTCACAAATGCACCGTCACAAACATCAATCAGGCTATGAAGTTTTAGTAAACCAAAATCTGTTAAGTCATTTCCAACCGTTCCAACGTTTATTCGATATGTCACCGCGAACTTTAAACCGGATTTCTCTAATTATGGTTTGTTTCCGTGAGTTCATAGCTCCGCTCAAAAATGTACTGTCACAGACATCAATCTCGCTATGAAGTTTTAGTATACCAAAATCTGTTAAGTCATTTCCAACCGTTCCAACGTTTATTCGATATCTCATCGCGAACTTTAAACCGGATTTCTCTAATTATGGTTTGTTTCCGTGAGTTCATAGCTCCGCTCAAAAATGTACTGTCACAGACATCAATCTGGCTATGAAGTTTTAGTATACCAATATCTGTTAAGTCATCTTTGGCCGTTCCAACGTTTATTCGATACGTCACCGCGAACGTTTAACCGGATTTCTCTAATTACGGTTAATTTCCGTAAGTTCAGACCTCCGCTCACAAACGTACCGTCACAAACATCAACCAGGCTATGAAGTTTTAGTACACCAAAATCCGTTAAGTCATCTTCAGCCGTTCCAACGTTTACCGTCGCTCGCGGAAAGTCGCCAAGCCGGCGGATCGCAGTAAAACGCATAACTCCCGTCTTTTTGCCCTAGCGGGCAGTCGGGAGTAAAAACGAGCGAAGCAATGAGAACCTACTCTCCAAGTCCGGAACATAACATCTTTCCAACATCGCGATAACTCCCTGCCGAGCGAAGTGGGAATGACGCACAGAACCAGCACTGGCCGAAGAGCGGCCGATGCTGGGCCGATACCGGTACTGCCCTCACGCTCCTGCTAAGGGGATCTTTCGAAAATTCCTTTTCACTTAATACCGACCCTCTCGGTAATGAATAAAAGAGCCCCTGCATCGTGTCCCCGACTGCGATGGGAAGATGACTGGGTAGGGTCTGGAACGATAATCTGGGAGTTTATTATCGGAGTAGCGGGAATGAAAGAACCCGCACACGTGGGTTCATCGACGGTCATTCGCGCTGGCGATAGTCGTTTCGGAAAAATAAATAAACCACCCGGTGCGGGTGGTGTCATCGTCGGGGGAAGTCCGGTGGTGAGGAGGAGCGGCCGAGCACAGCGTTAGAGGGAATCGGCTGGCGCGAGGTATCGCGTCACGTGCCGGTGATTCCCCGATGTGCCGGGCGCCTTGTGTTTGCTCTGGTCCCTGCAGGACTCTCATCTCGACCTCATACTTGATTAGGGTCTCTCGCAGACATTCGCACGTAGCTCGGGTTAGAACCAAGTGCGCCTACGGGAGAGACCCGACGAGAATCGCCGCTCGGGACCGAGCGGAAAAGGAACAGTGGAAGAAGAAGCGGCGACTGTTCAGTCCCTTTCCAACAGCAGGCCACGGCGGCCAACAGGCATCTGGTGTACCGTTAAACGCTCGCTTCTTTACTACTCGTCCTCTTTATTCTCCTTTCAGCCACTCCGGTTCGCTATCGCTGGACCTCTGCATCCGCTCGGACCCGCGACGAGAATCTGAGAATCATTTTTCCCTCGGGTGTGCGGAGAAAGGTGAAAATTGAAAATTTCGTACAGCTTCGAACCTCTATTTTCGTTATTGTGAGAAAGATTTCAGATTTTTCTGTATTTTTTGGATTAATCTTGTAGAGGCTTTTCGAATAAAGAAAAATTGGGAGGAAGCGATATGCAATTTTCAAATTACACCTTTTGCATTTATTGATTTATTTATTGTATATTATGTAGCGTTCTATATATCAATGATTCGCTATCAGAGTGAATCGATGAGTCATTTCTATTACAAATACCAACGTCGTGTTTAACTTTGAGCCAAAACAGCAATGACATTTTGAAGAAACATTAATCACTGGCGACACATACCGTGTGTGGAACTTCACCTTGATCGCTCGAGGCACTCCCGATTTATAGCGGTTTGAATATTTAGGGTCTGATTCATACACACACATTCCTACATATATCCGGACACTTTTTCTAAATGCCATTATTCGATGTTTTGGAATATTTTTAACGGAAACAAACATCTGAAATCTGACTTTGATCTGAATCTCAAATCTGAATTTGATCTGAATCGGAAATCTGAATTTGATCTGAATCGGAAATCTGAATTTGATCTGAATCTGTGATTCTGAATTTGATCTGAATCTGTGATTCTGAATTTGATCTGAATCTGAGATTCTGATAGAATCTGAACCTGAATTGATTTGGAACCTGAATCTGCTTTGGAATCTGAAATCTGACGTTTGTACCGAAAACAAAGTTTCCCCTATGAGTAACCAAAACATATTTAACGTAATATTTCTTCATATGGACCACGGTCGTGTTGCTAGAGACGTTATCTCATGCCACTCTTCGGTGACACGCCGTCTCGCTGCATTTTTTTCTTCTTTTAATCACCGCGAGAAGTCGGAGCGCGGCATAACGGGTCCGACGAAGAGGAAAGAGACCGAGAGTGGTCGTCCGGGTTCCCTCGGTGCGCGGGCTAATTAACGGGCGTCGAAGCGAAGCTGTCTCGTAAAGAGTCGAGAGGAACGATTTCGACGGCGGAGCGAGTTTCGTCGCTGGAATAACCCGCGTGGCCTACTCGGACGCTGGAGATTCTTTGCCTTATGGAGCTATCATCTTCGACGCAACTTCCAGTCGGCATTTGACTCGGAATAGTTTCGTCGGCTGCCGGTCCGTTATCTATCGGCGCGATAAAACGCAACTCGCCGATGCGGGCCTCGCGCCACAATTTATTCGCTTTTAATCGTCGCGAAGATCGTTTCGTTCGGAAATGCAAATAAAAAAAACATAAAAAAAATTCATAATCCCGAAATTCCTCGAGACTCGACGGAAACCGTCGCAAGAAACTCGCCGCCCACTTTGGCTGGAAACATCATCACATCATTGCCCGGTTATCTCCCAGCTCGGTGGTTAAAAATAATAGTCGGCACCGGCTCAAAGACCAGCGAATGGGACGAGAGATAATTTGTTGACCGCGCAACCAAAATGAAAGTGGGAGGGCTTCGACGACCTCGGGCGAAAAAAGGGCATTTCATTTTTTTTTTATCGGCGAAAAAATAATATAAAAAAAATCCCTCACGATCGAATCAGCGAGGGAGTGTTTCCGATCGTGTACCGAAAAATTCCAAGGTACGAGCGTTTAAGATTTGTGGTAAGATTTCAATTTATTTTTTTTACCTCAATATCCTCCTTTTTTGGATCCTTAAATTCTTGAATCCCACGAGGGTATTTAAGTGATACGTTGTAAAAAAAAAATGTGAACCTTTCATCGATCGACCGTTGAATTTACGGGAGAAATAATTTGTTGACCGCGCACCCAAAATGAAAATTGGAGAGCTCCGACGACCTCGAGCGAAAAAAGCGAATTTCATATTTTTTTACCGGCGAAAAAATCAAATAAAAAAATTCTTGACGATCGATTCAGCAACGTTATGTTCCGCTCGTGTACCGAAAAATGCCAAGCTCTGAGCATTTAAAGTTTGTGGCAAGAATACAGATTAAAAAAAAATTTAATATCCTCCTTTTTCAGTCCTTAAATTCTCTGATTCCTGGAGAGTATTTAAGCTATACGAAAAAAAAACCCTAAACTTTTCATCGATCGACCTGCGAATGGGACGAGGGAGATAATTTGTTGACCGCGCACCCAAAACGCAACCGGGAGGGCTCCAACGAGCTCGGTCCAAAAAGAGAATTTCATATTTTTAAATCGTCAAAAAAAAAAAAAAAAAAAAATCCTCACCATCGAATCTACTCCGTCTTTCCGCTCGCGCAACGAAAAATTCCAAGCCGCGAGGCTCAACCATTTACGGTAACAATTCAATATTTTTTTTCTTAAATCCAACATCCTCCTTTTTCTGTCCTTTAAAATTCCCCGATCCCTCGAGACTATTCAAGCGATACGTTGCAAAAAAAAAAACAAAAAAAAATAAAAAAAATTATAAACTTTCCATCGATCGAAACGACGAGGACTTTATACGCGAGTAGCGCCCGACAACGCGAGGGAGAAAGGCTCGGGACACTCGGGAGCTCATCGACGAGAGAGAAAGGAAGAGAAAGAAAAAGAGAGAAGTTTGAGGTTGTTTGAGGAGGGGTTCTGGTTTTTGTCGGCCGAAACACAAACGACATTCTTTCTTTCCCTCGATCTCGGCTCGCACCGTTGCCCTCGCTCGTGTCCGCGCGAGCCCGTCGTTTCTGCGTCGGGAGTGAGCAGAGCAGGAGCGGCAGAAGCCGATAGTCCTTTTCCCGCTGCCGAAGCGGCGAAAGAAGCGACGCGTCGAAGCTGCCGGTGCGGGAGAAGCGGAGGCAAAAGCCAGTCGATGGCAGGGAAGAAAGAAGAATAAAGAAGAAAGATAGCCGTTTTCTCGAGTGCGGCTTGGCCGCTCGGATCTCGGAGCGTTGCAATCGATATACGGTATGAAGCGAGTCGTCGATCGCGATTCCAGATCTCCCTCCTCGCGAGAGGCTCTCGCTATTGCGGGACGCGCGCGAGCCAAGAAGAGAGTACGAGGACGCGTCTCGTCGATTCTTCTCACCCCTGCTCGAGCGTCTCTCGGCTCAGCCGAGTTTCCGTTACCGATCTCGCGTCTTCGAGCTTGTCGCGGTTCACCAAAAAAACTTGAAAACTTTAATCGGTTTACGCAGCGGTTCTTTTTTTTTCTTCCTCTCGGCTCGCGACGCTCGCTTGAGGAACGGATAAGAAGGTAATTTATCGTACGAGCGTGTAAGCTCGGTGGCGAAAAAACGAATGGATTGTAAAATAGACGGATAGTGGTCGCGGGGAAATCGAATGAATTACGCCAATTACGGAAGTCCGAGAGGAACGATGAAATGCCATTTTTGTTTGAGGACTGTTTCGCCGTAAAGTATTTTTATACGTCGGTTTGGAGACGGGATACGGCGGAGCTGAGGGAACTTGAGAATGATTCTTCAATCGGTTGAAAGATAAGGCTGGTGGGAAGGATGCAGCACGGAGACAAAAAAAATTGTTGGGACGAGAGTTTTGTTACCATAACTCATTTACCCGCTTAACATGGGGACAACAAAAAATTTTGCTGTAGCAGACAAATATTTTTGCTGCCACAACAAATAAATTATTAAGTATCTAAGGTAAACGTCCCAGTGACCGAACACGTCCCAGTGGCCGCGCAAAGCATGCGTGCAAGAGAGACGGTGGCAAAAAAAAACGAATGGATTGTAAAATAGACGGATAGTGGTCGCGGGGAAATCGAATGAATTACGCCAATTACGGAAGTCCGAGAGGAACGATGAAATGCCATTTTTGTTTGAGGACTGTTTCGCCGTAAAGTATTTTTATACGTCGGTTTGGAGACGGGATCCGGCGGAGCTGAGGGAACTTGAGAATGATTCTTCAATCGGTTGAAAGATAAGGCTGGTGGGAAGGACGCGGCACGGAGACTGTGCCAATGCTGGCCCGGTGGGAAAAATTCCCTCGGCTTCATTACAGACTCCAGCTCCGTTCGGACTTTAATCCTCGAGCCCGCGAACACCCCGGACCCTCCGCAGGGAAAGCCTCCCTTTGGCGTCGAATGGCTCTGAAGCATGCCCAACAAACCCGAGAGCCGAGTCTCAAGAGTCGATTGCCCTTTCCCGAGTGCACTCGGCTCGGTCGGGCGCTTTGCGCCTAATACGCCGCTTCTATTCTCCGCCGATGCGGCTCTCGCGACCCGTTCACCCCCTGTTGCGATCCGCGAACCATTCAACCCCTCTCGCGACAGCGGCATCGAGGAGCACTCTTACAATCGCGCGATCGCTGACGTCGCCGCCTTCTCGTCGGACTTAACGCATCGGAATTCATCGTACTCGTCACCAAACAAGTTTCCCACTCTCGTCCGATACGAATGCAGCCGCTTCGTTCGCCGAAGGGAAAATCCTACTTCTCACCGCGGTCACGCGAACTCGGATGTTTGTGGCGCGCTCGCAACCCCGCGGGCAACGTTAAAATTGCACGGTTCTTCGCGTTGGTGCGTCGTTAAAGGCACTCCTCACTTTTAACGACCATTCAAAAATCTATATTCTTCGCCGATTACCCAGAAATGACTGTATCCATGTCATTCGCACCCAACTTTCGCGATAGATGGAGCGTCACGAAGGCCCGGTACTGGCACGCCGTCGGCCAGTGCCGGTACCGTGTCCTCCCGCTAGGGCAATCACCCCGATACGAAGTTTTATCACGCAATTCGATATCCACGACTCCGGAAGTGACGAGTGAGATGGTTATGTTTTTCTTCGACGATCACTCTGAGTGACTGTACCGATGTCATTCGCACCCAACTTTACTTCACCCTAGCGGGAGCGCCACGCAGAACCAGTATCGGCATTGCGACGGCCAGTGCTCGCCCGACGTCGGTCAGTACCGGTCCCGTTTGTCATTCCTACTAGGGCAATTACCTCGGTACAATGATTTACCTCAAAGCAATTACGTCTATACAGAGACTTACCTCAAAACAATTACGTCAATACAAAGATTTACCGCAAAACAATTACGTCAATACAAAGATTAATCTCAAAGCAATTACCGCGGTACAAAGATTTACCTCAAAGCGGTTACCTCAATGCAAAGATTTGCCTCAAAGCAATTACGTCAATACGAAGACTTACCTCAAAACAATTACGTCAATACAGTGGATTTACCGCAAAATAATTACCTCAATACAGAGGTTTACCTCAATGCATTGATTTACCTCAAAGCAATTACCTCAATACAAAAATTTACCTCCAAAGCAATTACCGCAATACAAAGATTTACCTCAAAACAATTACCGCAATACAGAGATTTACCGCAAAGCAATTACCTCAATACAGAGATTTACCTCAAAGCAATTACCCCCATACAAAGATTTACCTCAAAGCAATTACCTCGATACTACGATTCCGAAAGTAACGAACATGATGATCTTTTCTTCACCGCCGATTATTTAAGTGACTGTACCGACGTCATTCGCACCCAACTTTGCTTCACCCTCCGTACCCTCAACCGCAGCAAGAGCGCCACGTACGGCCAGTATTGGCACTGCGTTAGCCGGTGCTCACCCAACGTCGGCCAAGTACCGGTCCAGCGTGTCATTCCGACCAGGGCAATTACCTCAATCCAAGGATTTATCACGCAATCCGATACCCATGATTCCGGAAGTAACGAGTGAGATGATTTTTCCAGTCGGCTCGCCGCTCTAAACAATATCCTCGATTCCCCCGGCAGCGCCGTCTATCAAGGATCTCCCGAGCAGCGCCGATCCTCTCGCAGCGATACCGGAGAGCTCTCGCCGGTATCGGCGAAGCACTATAATTCAGGAATAACGAAGCCCTCGATAGGAAATAAGAATAAGAGGAGTTCGGAAGGGAAGCCGAGAGAGGTGAGGATGAGAGAGGAGCGAGCGGAGATGCTGTTTCTCCTCTTCCACGGGGTTCGCCCTCGACGCGGACGAGATCTCGTACCGGCCCGACGAACATTACGCCGAGGTTTGGTATGTTAATTACAGTGAAAGCAACGCCATGCAGTTTATCTCTCTTTCTCGCTGAGGCGCTCCACCGAAACTTCTCTTTGGCGAGTTCACTCGTCTGGCGAGAGAGCGATTCGTCGTGGACGGGAGAGTCGGCCGAAGCGAGGAGAGTTTCAGGGTTTCACGGGGGCCCCGGCCGATTCTCGGCTCCTCTTCCTCATCCTTCGCCAACCTCCTCCTCATCCACGGCGGTGGCTACGACGCTGCCGGTACGGTTGGGGCACGCAGCTCATTCGCGTGAGCTCGGCCACTCGCGCAGATTCGACCTACGACCCCTTGGGAAACGATCATCCGCCTCTCTTTTACCCTCCTTTTTTCTTATTCCCCCCAGTTCATCGGTTTCGTTCCTTTTTCACCAATGGTACGCCAACTATACCGGAGCTCATCGGCTCCCAACAGCATCCCGCCCCTACAATTTCGCGAAGGCATCCGCTCCTCCCGTATTCGACAGAAACTATACGTTTCTCACTGATAGTCCGCCGCGCGAAGGATTTGTGTTGCATGTGGGAAAGAATCCTTGGCAACGGTAATGGGTTGCAGCGCGTGTGTCGGCCATTAATGCATATTCATATGGACGATTTTTTTTTTTTGCCACATTTTTGTACCTACGGTAACGCACACCTTGAGCCGCGAAGGAACTTTCGCTCTGGTGAAGGTCCTGGCGGAAGATCGCCTTCCATTTGCCTGGCGAGGGAGCGACGTCTTGCGTGTGTTCCGAAGATGAAGAGGAAGAAGCTGGCCAAGGTGGATCGTAGGAGAGGAGGAAGGCGCGTCGAGATGCCTGGATTCGATACGGATGATCGATTCGACTCGAGACACCCGGCGCACTCGTGCGCCCGGAGCGGCCGCGGTTCTTCCTCTGCGGTTGCTGCGATCTTCTTCGGGAGGGTTCCGAGGAACGTCACCAAGATGGTCCCGGAGACCACCGAACGCTGAAGTTGTACCGAGGAACGCTGCATCACGGCGCTGATGGGAAAGACGCGGGACCGGCGCTGGCCGACGTTGGGCCAATGGCGGCCCTGTATGGCGATCCCACTAGAGAGTCTTCAACCTCTTCGAGACTCGGATCTGGATCATCTCCGGGCAGATGTTCGGTTGGACCACCTCGGAAATCCTCCTGGCACATCTGCCTGGTAAGGACATTGAGGCGAACAACGATGATCGATGTCCACCAGCTAAACCGCCCTTCAACTTTGTGCAGGAAAAAGTTTCATGGATGCTGATTAGAAACTTGCACATGGACGAACCGAGAACGTGCGGTTCGTCTAGCTCTTCTAAGAAGAGGCTTGGATGATCGTGACGACTGGAACGCAATGGAGAGGCGAGAAGGTTCATCGACACTCTTTCCATTATGAAGCCGGACGATAGGTTGGATCAAAGAGAAGAGAGCAGATGCGCGAGTATATCGGTGAACGTACATCGGGAGTCGAGAAACAGGTAGCCGCGACGAGGATGACCAAACACGCTTCTCTCCGCGTACCAAAGTGTTATCGTGCGCGGGGGCTTTGATACCTCGACCGCTGTCCATTGTAACCGGACGTGGCGAAGGAGCGTGGCGAAAGGAACCAGGACTACCGGTTTCGGAGGGATCTTCGGATTTTACAGGCCGAATCGGAACCAATGTGAATCTCATTACGGATTTAATACAAGGAATGGTACGACAGCAGTTTTTTTTTTTTTTTTAAGCGTTCCAAAAATCCTTTCTTATGGTCAGAGAATGGTACTTTTTTGGTAGGAACGGCGATTTTCTAGCTTCCGGGTAAAATGGACCAGACCCGCAATGGCCGCCCTTTCGGGTTCCTCAAAGGCTCATTTATCGAGAGAGCTGAAACGAATATCGAAAAGCGATTCCGTCCCAATCTTCCTGATGAAGACGATTGCCACTTATTCAGTCAATCCGAGACCGGGGTTAACTAAAACGGACATGCAATATATCGGGTGGATTTCATTTTCTTTTAATGGTACGACAGCAATGTTTTTTAAACGTTCAGGTAATCCTTTTTTTATGGTCAAAGAATGGTACTTTTTGGTACACTCTGCGATTTTCTAGCTTCCGGGTAAAATGGACCAGATCCGCAATGGTCGCTCTTTCGGGTTCCTCAAAGGCTCATTTATCGAGAGAGCTGAAACGAATATCGAAAAGCGATTCCGTCCGAATCTTCCCGTTAATGACGATCGCCACTTATTGAATCAATCCGAGACACGGGTTAATTAAAACGAGCATGCAATATGTCGTGACGTGGCTCCCGGGAAACGGTGGAAGCTTCTTCGCGTGGCGTGAATCGGGAGTCAACGGCACGAACTACCGACGGTAATGATTCGCGAAGCGAGGCTCTCCCGCGACGAGATGATTTCTCTGTCGACAACAGCGCCAAGTATCCAGCCGGTCGAACGGGAGGGATCAGCCGAGAGAAAAAAAGGAGAAACAGGTGGGACACGTTGACCGGATTGGATATGCGATGATCAAAAATTTCGGCGGAACCATCGCGCCTCAGAATACGCCCCTGGGTCCTCGATTGTTTCCTTTCTGCCAGCTGTACGGCACTGCACACGCAAAAAATCATATTTAGTGTCGATTGAATTATTCAACCAATCTCCGAATTTTATAAACCTATTCGATTTTTTTTTTTTTACTAACTTTTTCGGAAATCTTCTCCGGCGATTCTGAACCCATTTCCGTGTAAATATCTGTCCTAAGAATTGAACTATTCGAGTAACGTCAGGTTTCAACATTAACCTTGAGATTGCGGAACGCTCTAATAAGATTTACGGCATTTCTTGTTTGATGCGCAGGAAGCGTCAATTCGATTTTGGTACATATAATATGCGTCTCACGATTACAAGAGTATTAGTAATATTAATTCTGTATAAGAAAAAAAACAATTTATACTCATGTAAATAATCAATTAAACGAGAAGAATGCAATGCAATTTTATTATATCGATCTATCGTTTATCGATTGGTATAAGTCAATTTATAATATCTCGCCTCACCGCTCTACAATTGTATCTAATTGCCAATTCAACGATGAGAGTAACAGTGGCGCACGTTAGTCCAATACCGAGAATGACGAAGGCAAAAATCACCTCGTCTAATTCAATTTTTTTGACTACCTGATTGTTCATGACCTCCTTGTCAAATTGGAAATCCGTCAATTTTACCGGGTCACATTTAACGTCCCAGGGCTCAAGCACGTCAGCCTCGAAAATTCTGGCGAGTATCGCGTTGACTCGTTCTTCAAAAGGCCAATCCCAGCGTATCACGAACCCCATGTAGGTCGGCCGGATTAATTCACTGTTGACGTGCAATTCAAACTCACGCGCTTTGTCGAGTACGTTGCCGGCTCCAACCGCCATGCAGGCAGCCGATGAATCTTCCAAAACGTGCGTGATGCAAGCGTTCAGGTTAACTGATACGAAACGTTTCCGGAGTTCCGGATGGTCGATCGCAGCTTCCACTACGGGGCTGCCGTAAATCTCGTAATCAAAGTCTACAAGATTCATCATCGTGTCGATATTCGGAAGAGGAATCTGCGTCGTCAGCAGCGACGCCAGATTACCCTGATAAATACCCTGCATGGTCACCACAAAAAACAGTAGAGCCGTGATGTAAATTCTCGTTGGATTATTGTCGAGTAAGTTTGTAAAACCACAGTTGCAAGTTATGCGAATGAGATTTAGTAACGCCGGTGCGAGAGCCTGACGTACGAAGAACCTCAAGAAAACCAGAGTGATCAAATAAACGATACCCAGACCGTACCGCGACTCGGCATCGATGACGGTGAGGATTTTGGTCAGCTGTGGTTGGTGACCTCTGAACTGGGACACGAGAACGAATCCCATCCGATCGTGCGGATATGTCGTCAGGAAAACGTCACTCCACGTAAAGAACATTGTACTAGGAACTGCAACCATGTCTTCGGTGATGGGTTCGGAAGATAACTCACGATACGTGAATAGTGGCGTTACGTTCATGGTGCGGTACACGATTCCTAAAATTCTTGCAGTTTTAATCGAGTACTCGTACTCGGCCGAGTTGGTCTTCGTGCGAACAGGCACCAGGCTGTCGGGTGGGAATCCTTCCATATTAACTTTGTAGCCCCCGCCATCCTCCGTTTTGTCAAAGTCAAGACTCAAGCATATCGACTCATTTCGCCGATAGGTCCGCCTGAACACCGTGAAACTGGGTCGCCAATCTGCTGGGTAAACGTAGTAACGCTTCCAGGGAATTGGTGCCCGACCGACAAAGGGATTGTGAGTGAAAATGAATCCTTGACTTTTGAAGGCATCGAGACATATCGCTTTCGCATGAAGCAAGTTAGCCCACCAGGCTGCCCTCAACAACACGCCAATGCGGTCGCATCTGGGCGACCGATCGAGAATGAAGAACGAAGCCATGGGATTCCACCATATGGAAAGTCCGATATTGGAGACAATACAACTGAGTTGCAGCGGAGAGGTGACGTCTACTATGAAGACCTGAAGTTTCTGTCGAAGCTGTACGGGCGCATGTACCAGCCTCTGGAACTCTTTTGGTGTATCGAACAAAACTACAGGAATAAGGTGTTGGGTCGTCAGTATTCTTGAGAGAGTACCGGACAAATTTCCAGCAAGGCCTATCCCATTTATCCGGTCTCCATAGCAAGATGTCACGAGGTGGACCTGGAACCCATTGAATCGTTATCAATTTTCATCTTTGCATTTATAAGATTATGTGAGTAAAGTAAGCGCCGGTCTAACGTAAATCTTTTCGAACTATTCAATCGTTGCAATTGTCATGCATATCAAACGCGTAAACAGTACTGGGCGAAAGTGTAATGGGAACCGTCAGCAACCTATCGCATGCTGGGTTACACCCTGGAAAATAATTTATTTAACGGCCACCGTTTATTTGGTTTAAGTACAGTATTTATTTGATTTAAGTAACTATTTACTTAATTTAAATAAATATTTATTTAAATCGAATAAATATTTATTTAAATCGAATAAATATTTATTTAAATCGAATAAATATTTATTTAAATCGAATAAATATTTATTTAAATCGAATAAATATTTTACTTAAACCAAATAAACGGTGGCCGCCAAATAAATTTTTTTCTGGGTGTAGCAATCGCTCGACCAATTGCCCTGCTCCAAGCTGAAATCAACCGCGCGATAGGTCGGGGATCTTTACCGCTAAAGTGGCTTCAACTATGGGTAATCTACGGGAGACTGCATGCAAATGAAGTCTTATCGCCAAAGGCCCCTGGACGAAACATGGTGACTCGGTTAATTGGGCTTTTGGGCCATAAAGCGCTTGCTTAGGCTTTGACACTTGTTGTCCTAGTAGGTTTACGCGCCTGATAATAATTAAAAATTGCAACAAGCGAATAGTTTCAAAAAGATCCAGTGACAGCTGAGTATAATAATCGTGACACAAAAAAAACTGACCACTTCGACAAGACTGGAGATTGACACGTCCTGACTCGGGGTTGGAATGACAATTTCACCCCGGCACGACCTCGCGATGAGAACCAAAACAATAACCGGTATCTTAGTTAGTTGCATGGCTTTGTTACGATCGCCAAGAGAAAACTCGATGCTGACAATGCAACGGTTGATCGAAGACTGAATTGAATTTCCGCGAAATGCATATGAACACCTTCCTGTAAATTCCCATGGTAATACCGTTCGTGACTGAAACATCGCCAACGGTGGTGGGTGATATTTCCTCATTCCGAGGAATTATTAATTAATCGCGTTCGACTTTCTACTCTATACCCAGGAGATGGTAAAAAAATTGATGGTGAAGCACGATTAACAATGACTGCTCGAGTTTAAAACATAGCCACAATGCTGGTCAGTGTGACGTTCATAATGGCCACGTGGCAATATTTTTCGTATCTACCATCTAGCGAATCGATCGAATACTGAAGCATGTATTATATGAAAACGATGGGTTTCCGCGGTACGTTTATATTTTATGACCATGTTTCTCCATGAATTGGCGACGGTGCATTCGAGCAACCGTAAATTATTCATGTAATTATCAAGCGTTCGCCCATAACAGCCACCTGGGAAAAATGGTTGCGTTCGACCTTGACGCAGGACGAAGTGTTTATCCGGTTGAAAAATCGAAGGCGACACGTGCAAACTGTCCTCAGTGTCTTTCGCAATTGATCGCAACTCGTAACATATCGAATATTACGAGTCGCGACAAACATTTCTGGCGGCATTATTTTCGTAAAATGATGAATCTTGGTAACTTTACTTCCTAAAATGTCAATATCGATGGTGTAATTATAGATCTTGTTTATTTTAAAAATGTCCAATCAATTAATAAGTATCGAAACTTCATTGAAGCCAAATTTTGTTTTATTCTACGATAATTTCCCCTGCATGTAAGATACTTGGAGCTAGTATGATAATTTCTCTCGTGCAGGTTGGCACCGCTGGGCACAGATAAACCAGTTGATTGGGAAATTACTTACCGATTATGGCTCCGTTGTTCGAAAAAAAATGGCCACTCGAAAGATCAAGTAGTATGTGCAAAGTCGTGTTGGCAAATATGTCTGTTTTTTTTTCGTCTCACTTCTTGGCTCTGGCCGTCGCACCGTTGAGGCTCTGCCGTACGGCCATTTGACCGTGGGAATGATCTCAAAATGGCGAATATATCTATACTAGCGGTTGGCGCGCTCGCAGTATTTGTGTGAGTGTCTGTAAATATCTGAGAGTATCCGAGTGGGTATCTTTGAGTGTCGGTGTGCGTGTCCAATTGACATGAACTTTATTATTATGTAGATAGATATATCGTTTACCGCGCATGTGCACTTTCAAGGAACCACTTTGCCACTCTCGGCTTCGACCGCTTATAGGTGCGTATGCTAAACTTATCTCCCCAATGCAGCCATTGAGATCGACGCGCGTCAATTATTGTCCGGGACATTTCCATATTCGCCACGCTGCTTCGAGACTCAGATGTTCGACGATAAACAGAATAAATAGGGATGCGGAAAGGGTATTCTTCTGCGATGACAAGCTCTGGACCTCTGGTCACTAAGAAGTTTGGTACTCGGAGAAATTACGTACGGAACCCACAATAAAATCTACGCTGAGTGTAGCCCGCCACATGATTCCCAGAGCTCAAGTGCTTACGTGTACAGTACAGTGTTCACGAAAATCGCACTATCGCTCTGAACGGTGAGCAAATCCGAATCACTCGCAGTATCGGGCCAGTACGCTAGCCACTCGATCACCGGTGCGAGTAAACGATGAGAGAAATTGAGAGACGAATAGGTCAACTTTATGCGGCCGTTAGGAGAGAACGGAAATAGTAGGAAATTTCACATCCTTGCCTAAGTCCCAATACACAAATTATCGCTATCGAAGTGTTCATCGCTTTTTTTGTAATTATTTCGGTTTATTTGTTAAGATTAAAATTCGATGATCACATTGATACATACAATTCAATTTACAATCTGTCGTGCAGCGAATACATATTTATATCGAATTGCTGATTCAAGAATGAAAGTAATCGTAGCGCAAGCCAGTCCAACACCAAGAATCACGAATGCGAATTTCATTTCTCTTAATTGTATGCTTTTGACGTCCACTTTTTCCCCGAACGTGCCAAATTGGAAATCCGTCAAATATGATATATTAGACTGCATTGGCCAGGTCTCGAGAATGTCAGCCTCCACACATGTCGCTAGTATCTTGTTTATTTTTTCTTTTAAAAAAAAATCCTTGTTTATTGGAAAACCGTAATTCGTCAATCGAAAGGATTCGCTGCTCACGTGGAAACCGAAATGCCGCGCTAGATGCCGTGCACCTTCTCTCTTCCATATGCAAGCAGCCGACGAATCGTGCATCGCCAGCGTGAAACAATCTTCGTTCGATTTAGTAATTACGAAGCGTTTCTGAAGTTCCGGATACATAATGACAGACTCCAGATTATCGTAAACATAAAGCTTCTTGTAACCCAAGCTCACGAGGTCCTCCTGTGTCTCGACATTTTTAAGGGGACTTCGTTTCGTCAACTGAAACGTCAAGTTACTATGATAAACACCACCTATCGTTACCGCAAACAATAATAAACCCGTGAGACAAATTCTCGTTGAAGAGTTGTCGGGTGAATTTCGAAAACCAGTGTTGCATATTAGACGAGTGAGATTGCGAAATGCCGACACTAAATACTGGGGCACGAAAAACTTGAAGAACATCAGCGTGATCAAATAAACGATACTCAATCCGATTGTGTTCAGTCGTGGCGCGTAATCGCTGAACTGCGATACAACAACGAATGTAACCTGTTCGTGTGGATAAGTCGTTGGGATAATACGGTTTTTGACTACCAAGGAAGAATAACATTTGTGCATCCCTCCGTATACATTACCCGCTCCAAGACCATCGAATCTCTCGAGACCCGTGAATATCAGGGTTATGTTCAGAGCACGAGAAACAATGCGGAAAATTCTTTCGTGTTTGAGCCAGTACGGATCGATGCTTGCAGTCCAATTATTTTCTGTATCGACGACATTGCCTATTCCTTCTATCAATACCTGATGGCCCTCCGTATGCTTTGCTTTGTCAAAATCTAACTCCATGCATATTGCCTCGTCTCTTCGATACTTGCGATTGAATAAAGTGAAAGAATGGCTGTCTTCAAGTGGGACAAGCTGCCAGGGAACGGGTGCCTGACTCGTAAAAGGATTGTAATTGAAAATAATTCTTCCACCTTTATGATGGTAGCAAATCACGTTTGCATTAAGAATGTCAGTTTCCCAGGCCACCATCAACAATCGTTTGGCGTTGACACATCCACGTGACCGATCGAGTAAAAGAAACGAAGCCATGCTGTTCCACCACACAGAATGACGCATATTCCGGATGAGGATGGACCTTAATTCGTTCACAGATGACCCTCCGACTATGAAGACTTGTAACTCGCGTGGAGATATTAGGAACGGAAAAGGCGGATATCTCGGCGACATATCAGTAGCATCCATCAAAGCTACGGGAATCGAGTGTTGGGTCGCCAATGTTCTTAGAAGACCATCAGGAACATCTCCACCGACGCCTATCGTATCTATTCGGTCTCCATAGCAAGATGTCACGATGTTGACCTGAAAATCATTGAATCGTTATAATTTATTCCATTTCGTGTCATTAGTATTTATAGCTTGACTACTTGGCATGGCGCACATAGTGAGTTCTCTAATCAAAACGAATCGTAAATTGGATTTACTCTAAAGTAGCCCATCCCTTGAAGTTATCAACCTTTTTTTTTGTCGTCGTTATAATTATGAAAATGGCACAAAATTTCACAAGATGTTTTCTCATAGAAGAAGCTTTTCGAATGAGTGCAAATGATGAGAGAGCAACGTTGAAATTTCAAAATTTCCACCAGTTTCAATTCACAAATGGACCCACAATGGAGATATCACCGGTGCGTCATGTAACCCGTAACTCAAGCTTACTCCGTGTTAGTTAAGGTTAAAGTATCTTACCAAATCGTCGACTAGACTGGACACTGATGCGTCCTGACTCGGAACCGGAATAAAAATTTCACCTCCGCACCTCCTCGCTATGAGGATTAAAACAACAACCGGTATCTTCGTTAGCTGCATGGCTTTGTTACGATCGCCAAAAGAAAACTCGATGTTGCCGATGCAACGGTTGATCGAAGACTGAATTGAATTTTCGCGGTGCGCATACCAACACCTTTCTCTAAATGCACCCGACAACGTAATGCAGTTCGTGACTGAAACGCCGCCAACGTTGGCGGGTGATACCTTTGCGTCGAATTACTAATTAATCGCGTTCGACTTTCAACGGTATACCCAAGAGATGATATAAAAAATTATGAAATGCGATAAGCGACGGCTAGGTGTGCTTAAAGCGTAGCCACAATGCTGGTCAGTGTGACGTTGATAATGGCCACGTGGCGATATCCTTTGTATCTACCATCTATGGCATCGATCTAATGCCGAAGCATGTATTATACCCATTGAAAACGCTGGGTCTCCGCGGTACGTTTATATTCTACGAGGAAGCTTTTACATGAACTGGCGACGATGCACTCGAGTGACCGTGAATTATTCAGGCAATTATCAAGCGTCCGCTCACAACGGCCACCTAGAAAAAATAGTTAGGTCCGACCTAGACATAGGACGAAGCCTTTATCGGGTAAAAAATGGAAAACGGCACGTGCAAACTGTCCTCAGTGAGTTTTCTCTCCACTTCTTTATTATGAGCAAGTGAACCGGAAACATTGATCGCAACTCATAATATATCGAATGTTACCATTTTTTAAAATTGTTGTTACCGATTTTGACATAGGACGAGGCGTTCTTCCGGGTAAAAAAAATTGAAGGTGACAATTAAGGACACGTGCAACCTGTTGACGACATTCTTTTGAACTTTTCCACTCCGACTTTATGATAACAATTTATCCGCTTCTGCCATTGGCTGCATGCGGGACAAATTACAAATACGTCTGAAACTTATCACTTATCAACCACATTTTTTTTACCCACTTGCCTGTATTCCTTTGAGTCACTCGTTTCCGTCGCTAACTTCACTCGAGATAAATTCCAGAACTTTTTTATTTACTATGTCACTCTCGGTCTGGAAAACTTTTCCCGACCGGAAGTGACGTCATGCCGGAAATTCGTAACTTTCCGTTTGAAAATCTCATTTTTGCTTCGAAGGTTGGAAGAAATTTAAAAGAATTCAAAAGAACATTATCTTCTTTTGAATTCTTTTTGATTTGATTAACTTTGGTCGAAGAGCTTTTCAGTATATTTCCTATCGAAAAAAATGTTACATACATTCCATTATGAGAGCCGTCTCATAACAGGACTGGCACGCAGGTGCAGGTTTGTCGATCGATGTCTTTTTGAAAAATTTTGTTCGAAGAACTTTTTAGTATATTTCGTATTGAAAAACAAAAAAAAAATGTTAAATACATATTTCCATCATGAGACCCGTCTCATAACAGGATAAGGCAGGGAATTGCAGCGTCCAGAAAGCGTAGAAATATCATCCCAGTGGCACGAGTGTAGTAATATAATATTCGATGCAAACAGAAGCATGAATAAACGTGGCGACTAGAAGCTCATACGCCGTATTCGGTTCTTCGCGGTTTCCGAGATGCCCGGCCGAGGTTGGCAAGGATGCAGGTAAGTATGTGAGTTTCTGCCGGGGAAACGAGACACCTGGTATGCTCAAGGAGGCACCTAATGCCGTAAGGCAGCGAAACTGGCTACTTCAAACCGCCCACGTTACTTTATAACACGCGATATAGTGGGAGAGAAACAGCCACTTCTCAGCTTATTCGACGAACGTTTATCGAGGTAGCCTCTTCTCGCGAGAAGAAACGACTATGGGAACATTGTGTGGATTATTCTCACCCGGGAGCTGCCGCGGCTGCTGCAGCGTCGTTTGCAATAATCGGCAAAAGAACGCTTCGTGCCCGAGGTGAAGGTGCGCGAATGCACCCACGCTTCTGCCGGAGGGCAGCCGAGGGAGAAGCTCCGAGAACCTTTTTCCTTTTTATCCGATTGATCAATTTATAAGATAATGTTTGTCGCTCGTTTTTTTTGTCAAGGATTTAACGCAAGTTTCGTTACGCGAGTGTAATATGGCTTTTTCTAATGCGGGAATTTATGCTCGTTGGAGGAACTGAGCGAAGTATCATTGTTGCGTTTTCTCACATGAATTTTCGTTTTCTTTCTTCGCCGGATGGTCAATTTGTAAGATAATGTTCCATAATGCTACAAGATTTCTTACGCGAGTGTAATGGTTTTTTCTGATGCGGGAAATTGTGTTCGCTGAACGAACCAAGCGAAAGCGTCATTGTTGCATTTTCTCATATGAATTTTCTTTTTTTTCCGATTGATAACGTTGCAAGTTTCGTTACGTGAGTGTAATATGGTTTTTTCTGATGCGGGAAATTATGTTCGCTGAACGAACCAAGCGAAAGCATCATTGTTGCATTTTCTCATATGAATTTTCTCTTTTTTTCCGATTGATCAATTTGCAAGATAATGTTTGATAACGTTGCAAGTTTTGTTACGTGAGTGTAATATGGCTCTTTCTAATGCGAGAATTTATGTTCGCTGAACGAATAAAGCGAATCATCAATGTTGCATTTTCTCATATGAATGTTCTTTTTTCTCTCCGATTGATCAATTTGTAAGATAATGTTTGTCGCCCGTTCTTTTTTTTTTGCAAGGATTTAACCCAAGTTTTGTTACGCGAGTGTAATATGGCTTTTTCTAATGCATTTATGTTCGTTGAACGAACGACGCGAAGCATCATTGTTGCGTTTTCTCACATGAATTTTCTTATCTTTTTTGTCCGTTTGATCCATTTATAAGATAATGTTTGTCGCTCGTTTTTTCAAGGAATTAACCCAAGTTTTGTTACACTAGTGTAAGATGGCTTTGTATATGTAATGCGAGAATTTATGTTCGTTGGACGAACCAAGCGAAGTATCATTGTTGGCATTTTCTCATATGAATGTTTTTTTCCCATGGGGGATATTACAGTGGTAGGAAAGCAATGAAGGGACTCACCGCCAGAAGTGAGGAACGTAGCCGCTGGGACAGAGTTCCCTGCATTGACTGCACGGAGCTCCTTGGAAGGCTTGGACTGTGTTTGCGAATCCGTTTCCTCCGTTTCCCCCGTTGCTCTGTCCGCTCGTCGACAACATCCTGTGAAGTACGATTCAAGTTGAGCCATCGGCATGTACGTTTATTGCGTGAGAACACCCGATAAGCGAGCTCAACTCTTTATCGATTGAGAGCTCATATGAAAAATTTCATTTTTTTTTATATCACAGTCTCCTCAAGTATTAAGAATACTTTACTTTACTTTTTATATTTGATTCCATTTTGCTTTTCCGAAGGAATATGGCTTTTCTCAAAGAAATTTTTTGGGATTTTTTTGTTAACGAAATCCATTGGGAAATAACCACTTGAAAACAATGGCGGAGGTTTTAATTCGATATCTCAATTTTTTTTCGAAATCCATTCTATATGCTAACAATTCGAAATTTCGAATTGTTCGCATATAGAATGGATTTCAAAAACAAAAAATTGAGGTATCGAATTAAAACCTCCGCCATTGTTTTCAAGTGCCATATTGCCCAACCGATTTCATTAACGAAACAATTGAAAATTTCTTTTTTGAGAAAAGCGATTTTCTTTTTAAAAAATGGTACCCGTTTTCCACTTTCAAAATGGCCAAATTTTCTGCCATCGCCATTCGCTTCAGGTGACTCATTTCCACACAGAATACGTAAAACTGGTGTCTCTTTCGAAATTTTAAAAATTGACCATTTTCAGCAAAGGAAATCCTATGTTTTTCGTAGAAAACAATGTTGAAGTCCCACCACTCGGAGCGTCCAACGCGTATGGGCGCACACACCAAAAACAACCGTCCGTTTACGGGCTATCGTATCCACAATTTTTGAAATATATATACATTTTTATTACAATAGAGCGCGACAACAGATGGTCGTGCCTATTGCGAAAAAGCGAAGCTTTTTTGCCATTTTCTTTAGTTTCCAAGATTGTGCATCGGACGTCCGTATCAAACTTCAAAACTTGTTTGCTTCTATTATACATTATCCATTTTTAGGAAAATGCTTGTTTTGTTATACAATCATTGCATAAATATTACTATAACTTCTACTACACTCTATATTACTATAATTTTACTATAATTTTTGTCACTGTTTTCGAAAATCCCCGAAATGGCGTCTGCAACGCCTCGAGTAGCGGAGAACCAAAATGGCGGCGACAAGTGGGTCGACGTCGGAGGCCGAAATATCAATCGACCGGAAGATGCGTGTCAAGTTTACGGATAATTTCCTCTTAATTATCGGATACAGCGCCGGAGGGACAAGCTTCAAGCTGAATGGGATCAATTGCAGGTGGCCGAGTAATTCGCGGCCGTCCAGTGATCGATAGACGAATCGTGTCGGTCGTATCAACGAGCAAAGGTACCGAGAGGCCAACTGCTCGCGGAGAAACGAGAAGTAATTAATTAAGGCTCTCTCGCCTCTAATACGCGGAGAAACCGACGTTTACGCGTGGCGACCTCAACCGTATGCACGTCCCCCCGGTGAATTAATAACCGAAGCGCATAATAATTAAGGGGTGTCGCGCGAAAGAGGCGAGAAAGAGATGGAACGAAGCCACGGGCGTTTCCTTCCTTTTTCGCTTCCCGGCACACCGAGCGGGGCTCTCGATCGTTGAACGATTAGCCCCGGTTGCGCGGAGAGAGCGTCAATTATCCGCCCATCGTTTTCCACTCGGTGCCTTTGCATCGCCCTCTCTTGTTTATACCCGCTGGAAAATGTTTGAGGGACGCGGCTATCGCTGTTCATCCGCCACCTCGTACCATCCTCGGGCTCTCGAGAATACCGACCCATCAATCGCTCGCCTTTAATTTTCTGGATTTCAGATTCCTTCGCGATGCAAACTAAGATCAAAAAAATATCGATCCGCGACACCTTTGATTCCTCTCGATTTACATAAATTTACTTTAATTTGATACTATGTATTCATTTTATTTAAAAATACGTACTTTTATACAATTTGTCATTCTTTTTATTGTCATAACATTTTCAATCTTTTACTCCCAACCGGATTTTATATTAAAAAATGTATGTAAAAAAAGTTTTAGACTCGTTGCCTCTGCATCGCCCGATCTTGTTTATACCCGCTGGAAAATGTTTGCGGGACGCGGCTGTCGCTGTTTATCCGCCACATCTTACGATCCTCGATCTTTCGAGCATACCGACTGTCGATCGCTCGCACTTTAATTTTTCAGATTTTAGATTCCTTCGCGATGCAATTTTTTGCTCGATCCACGACACCTTTGATTCCACTCGATTTACATACATTTTTTTAAATTTGATGCTATGGATTTATACTTTACAAAAATGTATATTTTTATACAATTTATAATTCTTTTTATTGTCATTAAAATTATAAATTTTTTACTTCCAACCGGATTTTACATAAAAAAATGTATATAAAAAAAAGTTTTCGACTCGGTGCCTCCGCATCGCCCTTTTTTGTTTATACCCGCTAGAAAATGTTCGAGGGACGCAGCTATCGCTGTTTATCCGCCACCTTGTACTATACTCGATCTTCCGAGAATTCCGACCGTCGATCGCTAGCCTTTAATTGACTAGAATTCCGATTACTTATTTAATTGCAATTTTTTTTTGTTGAATCCACGACAATTTTCATTCCGCTAGACTTACAAAAAATTTATTTTTATTTCATACGACGAATTTACATACATTAAAAAAATATTTTCTTTTAATTTATCATTTTTCATATTTTTTAATTATAAAAAAATTGATGTAAAATATAATTTTTCACTTTTTGCATCCTCGTCTTTGCATCCTCTCTTCTTTATAGCCACTAGAAAATGTTCTAGGGACGCCGTTATCGCCGTTTATCCGCCACCTTGTACCATACTCTATCTTCCGAGAATTCCGACCGTCAATCGCTAGCCTTTAATTTTCTGGATTTCCGACTCCGATGCGATGCAATTTTCACTTCGATCTACAACTTTGATTCCACACGATTAACATAAATTTCTTTTTATGCTACACGATCTATTTATCTACCGGACCTAACAGATGCGCGACGAATCTTTTAATCCACCATAAATCCAAAGATCTATAGATCCGCTAATTTTAATCACCACAATAATTTAACTCATTTCCTCCTCCCGCCGTTTCGACGCCAAGTCCAGCGCGAACGGATTTGCGTAATCTCGTGTAAAACCTCGAGTTTAGGTTTACACGACGTTTTACACGACCTCTCACAGTTCTACAAAATCCACTTCGCGGCTTCACTTTGTAAAATCGTTAAGCAGCTTATTTATCGCCCATGCCGTACTTTCACTCCTCGTCACGTTTTTCCTCGCTCTTTTCTCTGCTCCGGTGTCTTTTTTTTTTCTTTTTTTTCAAGTTCCTGCGGCGTCGCGCAAGAAATTCGCGGACGCGCTCGGGAGAAGAATGTCGGACGGGAAGAAAAAGAGGAGAGGAAGAGAGGCGCGTATATCGTTCGCCCGTTCGCTATCCCGCGAAAGATAGAAGTTTAATTTATCGCGGTACGCAACCGGCTCGTATTTCATTGTCGGATAAATCGTCGAACGATGGATCGATACGCGTACGGGAAGAGGGCTCCTTGCGTGGATCCGCTCTCCTCTCAGCGCTATCCGGATTATCTCGAAAGTCCCGAGGTGGAAGATAGGTTAGGGCCTTCGAGAACGAAGGACAATAGGGGCATCGGCCGAGGCGCTCGAACGGCCCGCGGATCCGTCCCCGATAAACTATCTCGATTATCTCGTGAACCGTCGCATCTACGAGAAATATCGCCGAAATCATTGTTGCAGTAAATTAAATTGTCTGCAAAAAAGGTCCTATGCGTCGAGCCCGGCAAATGCTTCGTTGGGGCTTCAAAAGCGAGGAAAGCGTCGAACGGGGAACAACTCAGTTCCAAGATTAACTAGGAGGACGTACTAAGGTGGTACGAGCACGAATTGCTTGTTAGATACAAGACTAATTTTTTAATATGTTACATACGAAGATATTTGTACAATGTTTTTATAAAAATAAAGCTTTTGCCTTTCCTCTCTTGAGAACAAAGTCTCGCCGCGGATTGAGATTTTTTTATTAAATATGGGGAGCAAAGGAAATCCGAAGGCCTTCGAGAACGCAGAGCATTGGGCGAGCGATTATCTCGTGAACCGTCGTATCTACGAGAAATATCGCCGGAATCATTGTTGCAGTAAATTAAATTGTCTGCAAAAAAGGTCCTATGCGTCGAGCCCGGCAAAGGCTTCCTTGGCGCTTTAAAAGTGAGGAAAGTATCGAACAGGGAACAACCCAGTTCCAAGATAAACTTATGACGCAATAAAGTGTTACGAGCAAGAACTTAATAATCGGATAAAAGCCCAATTTTTCTACATCTTACAAACAACGATATTTCAATAATACTTTGACAAAAATAAATTTTCTACCTTTCCTCTCTCGAGGACAAAGTCTTCTCGCGGATTGAGAATCGAGCCAAAAAAAAAAGAAAAAAAAAAGCGAATCATCGGAAATCCGAGATCGGAGGCAAAGCAAGGGCGCGAAGCGTGGAGAAAGAGGACGAAATTATAGAACGGGGATGAGAGCGAGAGAAACGTGGACGTAGAAAAGCACGAACGTAGGTGCTTATTAAGGTTCGCTCGGCAAGATTAACGAGCGGTAATGACCGTAGCACCTACGTTGCGGATTCTCCGGCTATTCTCCTTTGCTTACTCCGGCCCCGTCCGCAGCATCTCTCCCGGAGCTCGAACTCTCGCGTCGTAGCTCAGCTTATCACGCAGGAACGGCGGCAGCGCGAGAGGCGGCGAATGAGCAACGGCAGAGCGAACCAACTGCGGAAGGCGGAGGTAACCGTGGAGTAGCACGCGTGATCCTATCCCGTGCGAATTCTCAGATCCACGCGAGTGCAGAGAAATACTCTTCGCCTCCGCCGGACCACACTCGTTCTGCTACACGTATCTACGAAATAAGTACAGGATGGGCACGCGAGGCAGATTCTTGGCGCGGTTCATTCGTGAGAGCGAGGAAACTATATTGTTCCCCGATGCTGGATAAACTCTACCGGGAAACGAATTTGCAGCCAAGGTTGCGAATTAAACGAATTAAGGGAAAAAAAATATTAAGTGGATGTGAGAGTTAAACGTAAGATTATTATGCATACCAATTTAAGAAAATTAAATATTATATCGGAATTTCCGGAAATATTAGGAGAATCGAAATATTTAATGTTTAACGTTTGCCTAATTTTCGGGTCTGATATTCGTCGTTGTCCTGGTGAAATGACAAATAAGGTGAGCGCAGAAAATACTATATAGAAATATGTACAGGACAGGCACGCGAGGGAGATTCTTGGCGCGGTTCATTCGTGAGAGCGAGGAAACTATATTGTTCCTCGATGCTGGATAAACTCTACCGGGAAACGAATTTGCAGCCAAGGTTGCGAATTAAACGAATTGAGGGAAAAAAATATTAAGTGGATGTGAGAGTTAAACGTAAGATTATTATGCATACCAATTTAAGAAAATTAAAAATTATATCGGAATTTCCGGAAATATTAGGAGTATTGAAATATTTAATGTTTAACGTTTGCCTAATTTTCGGATCTGATATTCGTCGTTGTCCTGGTGAGAATGACACGTAAGACCAGCGCAGAAACGAATTTGCAGCCAAGGTTGCGAATTAAACGAATTAAGGGAAAAAAAATATTAAGTGGATGTGAGAGTTAAACGTAAGATTATTATGCATACCAATTTAAGAAAATTAAAAATTATATCGGAATTTCCGGAAATATTAGGAGAATCGAAATATTTAATGTTTAACGTTTGCCTAATTTTCGGGTCTGATATTCGTCGTTGTCCTGGTGAAATGACAAATAAGGTGAGCGCAGAAAATACTATATAGAAATATGTACAGGACAGGCACGCGAGGGAGATTCTTGGCGCGGTTCATTCGTGAGAGCGAGGAAACTATATTGTTCCTCGATGCTGGATAAACTCTACCGGGAAACGAATTTGCAGCCAAGGTTGCGAATTAAACGAATTAAGGGAAAAAAATATTAAGTGGATGTGAGAGTTAAACGTAAGACTATTATGCACACCAATTTAAGAAAATGTATGATTATATCGGAATTTCCGGAAATATTAGGAGAATCGAAATATTTAATGTATAACGTTTGCCTAATTTTCGAGTCTTCTATTCGTCGTTGTCCTGGTGAGAATGACACATAAGACCAGCGCAGAAACGAATTTACAGCCAAGGTTGCGAATTAAACGAATTAAGGAACAAAAAACATGAAGTGGATGTGACAGTTAAACGTAAGACCATTATACCAATTTAAGAAAATTAAAAATTATATCGGAATTTCCAGAAATATTAGGAGAATCGAAATATTTAATGTTTAACGTTTGCCTAATTTTCCTCTAATCTATTCGCCATTGGACTGATGAGAATGAAACACAGGACCGGTGCTGGCCGACGTTGGCCGAACACCGGACGGACGTTGGGCCAGCACTGGCCCGGTGGGTCGCTTCCACCACGGCACGTTCACGTGGCAACCGGGTGTACCACGAAGGCCGGCTAGAAACTCAAGCCACCCACACGCCCGCCGATAATTATAATAAAACCGGGCGTCGGGAGGTCCATTAACGAAGGAATTCATTAAAGAGGCTCCGCGAAGAAGATTCCCTCTCGAGGACTCGGGTTGCTCTCGTATTCCGATCCCGCAGCATAGTGAGCTCATTCTAGCGAGGAGAGAGTACACGAGGATAAAAAAAAGAAGAGAGTTGCACGAGTCGCAGAGTCGGTTGGAGACAGACCAGGAAGCTAGCTGGACGGAAGAACATCGCCGGTATCGCATAACCCACGCGTCCATGTCGAGTCTCGAGTGTCCGGAACCTCCGGGTGTGCAAATGTTCCAATCCAATTAATATTTCAATACGATATTGCGATACACCTCGGTAAATATAGTAAGTTGTCTCGATTACAGATTCGTAGTATTTTTGTTTTCTTTTTAAGGTTCGCCTTCAGCGTGGCGTAACTTTGCCATGAGTGAATATTTTTTTTGGTTCTTTGCAGCGAAATCGATACAACAGGATCTGAGGGGCAAATTTTCAGTCCGAAATTAAGATCGAACTTAAGTCCGAACTTAAGATCGAACTTAAGTCCGAAATTAAGATTGAACTTAAGTCCAAAATTAAGAACAAACTTAAGTCAGAAATTGAAATCAAACTTAAGTCCGAAATTGAAATCAAACTTAAGTCCGAACTTGAGATGAAACTTAAGCACGCAATGAAGTTCGGGTCAAACTTCGATCCCAAGTTCGATCCCTTCTTTGTATATGAGAAAAATGTGAAAGTCACAAAATTCAAAGAGAATTAAAAAATCTGAACAACGAATCATTTTCATTAAAAAAAAAGTTACGTTGCCGGAAAATTTGTTGACCAATTTTATTTTTCATCAATTTGTTAATAACATTTTGGAATTATTATTACGCAAAATTAATCTTTTCAGCAGCTTTAACATGCTTGATTTTTTTCAGATTTTTATGCCATCGAGAAGTCTTTGGAATTCCCTCTTATTTATCTGAAACTTACGCGAAGTGAACACCGTTCGCAAGGACTGCCTCAAAAGTGAAACGCCAGTGCAGAGGGTTAAGCTAGATAATAGAAAATCGGATCTTGTACCGGGAAGCAAGTCGCTGACGAAGATGAGTAGGAAGACGGGACGGGGTAATTAGCAAAGTTTTTTTTTGCAACGAATGCAAGAGTCGTTATTTCTCTGGAGCTAGCGATAACTGAAGACGCGGAGTCTCGCTCGCGGTATGTTAATGGTCGCGATATGAAGGGAGGCGCTGTATAGGCCCGGGGGCGGCCTCTCCGCGTCTCTCTGTGTGGGTAATTCGAGAAACGACCAATTAACATTCCCAGAATGGAATAAGCTTCTTGCCGCTCGCGAGCAACTTCGTCCACCGCGGAACGGTAGCTTCTCTTTCGTAATTGCGACTGTCCGAGGACTCGAGGCACGCCGTGCGCCGAATCTTGCGAGATTTTTCTGTACCGTGTGTGTTCGGACTTGTTTTCTTTTTTTCCCAACTCTAAAACTTGCCATTTAAGGGCACCTTCTTAGAACTCGCCGGGCGAATTCTCTGCCGCGTTGTTATTGTTGTTTTATTTTTTTCAGACACATTTTTAACCCCCTTTTCCGTCACGGAAAGAGAATGCTAGAAAATGTAATTAAACAGTTGTTATATCCTTGTGTAATATTTACAGAAGCGAGCATATACAGAACTGTTCTAATTTTGTTTTTTTTTTCTTCTAGGATTTTCTTTCTGTGATGGAAAAAAGAGTTAACGTTTTCCGTAAGAAAGAGCATTATAGAGAATCTAAATAAACAGTTTTTATATCCTTGTGTAACATTTATAGAAGAGAACGAAAAGAACGAAAGTTCTAATTTTTGTTCCCAAAGTACGGAATACCATAGCTTGAATACTAAAAAAAAATGTTTCAATGCGACAAAAATTAGAATATTTTTTGTTCTAAAAGATCGAACGCTATAGCACGAAAGTTAAAAAACCGATCTCTCTTAGGCGCGCTCATGATGGATATATCGCCAAGCTCGTGCCGCGCGGCGACTCCGTCGGAAAGCTCGGAGGAGCATTTAGCGTCCTTGGGTACCCGAGGAACGCCGGCCAGATCGAGAGAGGTTGGAATAGGATGAAAAACCGTTTGTAGAAAAGAAGAGGTAACAGGAGGAGATCCTGGCGGAGCTAGGATGAGAATGGGAGAGAGAAAAGAGAGTCGAGGGCGCGTGGAGGAACGCGGGAATCGAGTGAACGTTGTACGTGATCGGCATACGAGTTTCCTCGAATTTACAAGTCTCTTTCTCTCTCGCTCGCTCGCCCGGACTCGAGCACGGTGCGCGAGAGAGGTTGCGCGAGCGGCGAGTAGGTAGAAGCCTCCTCTCTCGCCGTGAGAGCGCAACATCGACTCGGACACGGAGGCTCGTTTTATCGGGACCGAATAAATTTGTATACGTGCAGCACGCTCTGCCGCTTCGTCTCACTTTTTCCTCGAGCGTTTTGCGTCTCCGCGTCCTCGTCGTCTCTCGGGGATTCGCCGTGTGTAGACACGTAGTTAAGTTACGTAGAGTTCCGTCCGCGAGGGTTTCTCTTCTATCTGCCCCGAGACAGAGAGGGCTCCTCTGACTGTTGAGCTGCCTGCAATAATTGCTCCGCGAAGCTCCTCGGTGTCCCCCGACGAGAGCGACGGCAAGGATCTGTTCATTTAAGCTATCTCGAGCCACTCGGAGAAATAATCGCGAATGAGTCTCAAGAGCTTTCAGCATTACATTTTTACGATCGGTTTGGTTTTTTTTTAATCATCCGGCCGTCCAGAATCGTGACAGGGACGACAGAACTTTGCGAGGAAATCACTTTTAGTCCGGCCGCGATAATGGTGTGGACGGTCGACCTATTTTTTAATTAAAAGAATCTCATAGCAAGCTCTATTTCTATATACTTTCTAATTTTTTTATGCGGATGTTCCCAGATCGATTAGTTTTTGAAAGAAAAGAATCTTGATCTTTATGCACTTTTTTCGTCCGTCTACGTTCCGTGAACTTAATTACGTGCTGGCAAATTCGTAAGCATTCTATAAATACTTTTTTTTCGATTGACACTTATTAACTCGTGAGTATTTGGACTATCGCGTACAGGACTGTTTTTTTGCGCATACCAACGAGAAACGAAATAAAACTCCTCGAGTTGGAAACGAAAGAATGAAACGTCGAATATTCCGGTTTATTTCATCAGAGTCGCAGACGTTCTCTCCGTTTAAGGAGGTTGGAACGCTTCACACTAGTTAAGAAAGTGGTGCATTTTGTAAGTCGCTTATACAAACCTTTTACGCATCTGTAGATTATAGTGAATGGTCATTTGTATTACAGCAGATGTCCTTAACCTAGAAAAACATTAACTGCAATGGATTGTCAAAAATATTTATTAGTTTGTGCTAATTTTCCAAAAGTTACATATTCGTTCAATTTTTTGAAAGAACAGTCCGTAATTTTTGCTCGATTTTAATGTATTACGGCTCATACTTTTCCTCGAAAAATACTCTACGAATTCACCGTCTAGATATTCGATAATATTTTCCGTTTAAAAATCACAGCTGTTTGTGTACAAAGGAATTCCGTCGATGGATAAACAAAAGTCTGTCATTTCGTAAACAGAAAATACGAGAGGAAGAGAATGACCCGTGATACATCAAAATAAGGCAAAAATGGCGGATTATTCTTCGAATAAGAAAGAACGAAAATGTACCTTTTAGAAAATCAGCATAACACAGTTAATATTTTTGCAAATCCATTGCAATTAATGTTTTTCTAGATTAAGGATATCTACCGTAATACAAATAACCATCCACTATAATCGCCAGATGCGTGAAAGTTTGTCCAAACGACGTAAAAAATTTAGCTCTCATTTGACTCGCTCCAGCCTCGTTAATGGTTTTATCTCTCGTCGAAACAGGTTGATCCACAGGGTGCCGCGTCATCGGATTCGCCAGTTACGAGTCGTCGTGCGAGAAGGCGAACGCGCTCGGGGAATTATCTTCATTACGGCGGTTTTTCGATTCAATGCGAGACTCGCTCGTTCGCATTGTCAACTCTCGTGTAAGCGAGAAAATACAAGCGTTCGAAGACTGTCCGACCGCTATCGGAAATAACCGCAAAGCCCTCCCTCTCGTGTACACGATTGTAAATCTCGGGAGCGCGCGCATATTCGTCCGGTGTTCATGCGCGATAGAGAAACGTGGCGAGCGTACCTGTTGCTCGATCCTTTGTACACCGTCGCGGAGGAACGAGAAGGAACGATAACAAGAAGAAGACGCAGTCAAGTTCCCCGCGGGAAACTTTCACTGCCGTTGCCGCTTCGTAGGGAGACTCCCCAGCTTCCGATACTTCCAGCGTTGCTTCGAATAATCCCCTCGAAGTTTCGTCACAATCCAACTTCCACTGCACTTCCACTTTTATTCACTTCATTCGTCGAGATTATTTCAACCTCCACTGCGCACGTCCACTGCGCACACTCGGCGACTGGGACAACCATTGTCCGGCATTCGTTTGCATCGCCGAGAATTACCGATTTACTTATCACACTGCCTATCGACACACGCGAAAAACTTACGCTGAACGAGAAATCGAAAGAAAGAACAAACTTTTTTGGAACTTTTTTTTATTTTACATCCAAAAACCGATATATCAGAGAAACAAACACTAATCTTGATGATCGGCTTATAATCCTTTTAATTCCATGAGCTGCAAATTCGATTTGTTTTCGGGACAGCGTCGATTCTAGCGTAACGATCAACAGACTAGGACACCCATTGTCCGGCATTCCTTTGCATCGCCCAGAATTACCGATTTATTAATCACACGGCCTACCGACGGCACACGCGAAAACTTACGCTGTACGAGATATCGAAAGAAAGAAGATAAATGTATTGCAACAGTGCCTGTTGACTGGACGAGCCTCGTGCTCGGTGCCATGCACTTTTTTGCAACGCCACCTATCGGGAACCGGAAGTGACTCGATCCCGTTTATCAAACTTCCAAAAACCAATATATCAGAGAAACGAACACAAATCTTGATAATCCGGTCGATGAATATCGACAGATTGGTTCCTTTGAGTAATCCTTTTAAGTCCGCGCGCTGCAAATTCGTTTTGTTTTCGGCACAGGCTCGATTCTGGCCTAACGGTTACCGTGCTGCCGGAAAGTAACCTCAAAATTCGATGCGACAGCGCTCAGATCTTGTATTCGCGTCCGGGTCGTCGCAAACGACCGAGAAACGTAAACAGTACGTTGCTTCCGTGCCTCGACAACATTGCGTCCCTCCGTCGGTGCGACTTGGACGAAAAATCAACCGATAGTCGAAAAGAAACACGCGCGACGAATCAAAGCGGGACGACGCGGAGATATTTTCAACGACAGCGCTGCTGCCGCCGGTTATCGTAGTGCACCTGCCTCCGCACAATCGCGAGGCTCCTGCGAGATCCAGCAACGAAATCGCGCTCGAACGAGCGACACATCCTCGCGGAGTTTTCTCTATCGGTCTAGGACGATCGCCGAAAGACTGCCGAAAACGAACAATCGTTTGATATCAGTCCTACCAACATGAAAAACAAAAACTTTGTTGCTTTGAGTTTCTTTAGTTAATTTGGTTTCCAAGTCGAATTTATATAAACTATCCCGGCTCAGAGTTACGACGCGAATGATGCGTTCTCTTCTCTTTCTTGCGCTTTGCGACTACTCTACTCTTTATCCCGGGGATCTGGTGCCGCTGCCGCTGCTGCCGGCAAGAGCATTAAAACACACACACAGGCCGTTGCATTCCTGTGCCCCGTAGTAGCGAAGGCTCGTTCCCCGAAGAAGCGGTGCACCGCGCACGGTGCAAAACCAACATCGATGTTTTATATACGATTCGCACTGGTGAAATATATATTCCGGGTTAAACGTTTTTTGTTTCTTCTTTCACGCGGTAGCTTTAGGTTGGGAACTGCGAGGTCGCTTAGATGGTGCGGGTGAGGTGGAATTTTTGGTAACTTTGAATGGGCGATTCTTTTCTTTGCTTTGTTGAATTTTTTTTCCTTTTTTTTTTTGGAAGACTCGGATCAAAAAGTCGATGGATCGAGAGCGTTCGTTGCCTCGCGACGCGACGAGAGACTCCAGCCGGACTCGGAGTCGAACTACCTCGGCCGTTGAGACGAAGGCCCCGCGAGGGACCTTTCCCCCCCCTCCCTGCCCATCCCTCACTGGCTCTACCTCTCGCGCCACCTCCACCTGCTGCCCGCGACGGCCCGAACTCCTCTCGTCTTTCTCCGCTCTCGGAGGAGAACAGTCCCGCAGCTTCTTATCTACTATCTGTCTTGTATACTTACTCGGACCATTTGTTGAGATTTATAGAAAATAAACGTTTCTTTTGTCACCATATTGTTTTACCTTGCGGTATATGGACCGGCATTGTCTGATGGGCGTATAAGAAAAAAAACCATATTTGCAGCCTCTTATCTATAATCCGTCTTATATATACTTGCTCGGACAGTCTGTTAAAATTCTTATTTGAGAAAAGTCATACAAATGTGCCTTACGAATTTTCCGCAGAGACGGTACACGCTTCGCGTCGATGACGATCATAATAATAATAATATCCGAAAGTTACAGTTAACCCTCTATAAGTCACACGGCCCGAAACCGTTCCGAAACTGGAGTAACGAACGCAACGTGGGGGCCACGCGTTGCTACGGTAGAGCCTACGAGTAGGGTAGAGGTGTGACTTATAAAGGGTTAAATCCATATAAATGTATCATACGTATTTTTCTGCAGACTGCACATGCTTCGCGGCGATGGCGATAACAATAATAATAATAATAATATCCAAGTTACATTTAATGTTGATACATTTTTTTTTGTCGCCATATTGTTTTCCTTTGCAATAATAAAATCAATAATAAAAAAGCATTTGTAGCCTCTTATTTGTTAAGATTTATATTTGAGAAAATCCATATAAATGTATCATACAAATTTCCACCTCCATCCCCACTCTTAGGCGCTACCGTACCCAGATAGAAAAATGATGGCACGGCGCGAAACGGTGACAGTACCAATGGTACGATACCCGTTTGACGGCACGTTTTTCTATCTGGGTAGTAACGCGCGGCCCCCACTTCGCGTCCGTTAATCCCGTTTCCCAAAAAGTTTTTTTTTTTATCGCCATGTTGTTTTAACATGCAGGTTCGGGCCCGGCATTGCCTGATGGGTTGATAACAATAATAAAGAAGCATTTGCTGCCGCTCCGAGAGTGCATTATCTTTACGAGCTATAATGTACCGGGCGCCGAGATCACGGAGGTCTCCCGAGTCAATTTTTCGGGGATCCTCTAAGAGCTACTTAATACAATATAACCTGTTCAAAGTTGCGCTGATCCGCGGAGGACTCTCGGGTATCTCGTGTATGCGGTGAGAGGATCGGGTAAGGCAATATCGCAAAAAAAAATAAAGAAAAAAAAACAAAGTTCAGTAACACGATCTTCTTCTCGGCGCGGGAACATGCGGTATTTACCTTCCGTCCGGCTGACTTCTCCGAGCCGACGCGTATCGACTTTCGGTTCCCTTTACCGAAGCATCTTCGATTGTCACGTGATCGTCTTGAAGCAATGGCGGAATCATTTGAACGAACGGACATTTTCTTAAATTTATTCATGAATTTCATCGAAGAGATAAAATTCAGTGTCGATTGAGATTTATTACTATTGACCTTTAGCAGTCTTGACCCTCGGACGATCGTAGCGGGACTGCTGTATGCTGTTCCCCCACTCCGCGGTGCAATGAGCGCCGTCGGCGCGTTCGACCAATCGCGGCTCTCACCTATGTCTCGGGCACTAAACACGCGCTCCCCCATCTGCTTCACAACGAAATTTGCTTAATAATCCAATGCTAATAACTCGAAGTAAATAACCGACTGATAACCGACTGTAGAAAAAATTATGTTAAGAAAAATGACGATCTTTAAAAATGACGATCTTAAAATTACATCTTTAAAAATGACGATCGTAAAACTACATCTTAACAAATGAGTATCTTAAAATTTCCACCGTCGAGTTATTTTTTCGAGGAAATTACGGTATGGCCACTTAAATTTTATCTGATTCCATCATCGCATGATGAAAGCGAAAAAAACGCGATAGAGAATTCGAAAAAAAAACTTTGTACTCATCCCAATTTAATAACTAAAGCCCATAAGCCAAGTATCGGAGAATATTTTCATAATTCCCGCGCGTACGACAGCGTCGGCGAGTTAGCTTCGCGATGCCTCGGCAATTCTCGCAACCTGTCGAAACGGGCCACGTGACAGGTCGTCGCGAAAAACGCGACTGTGGTGTGACGATGGCCGACTCGAATTACGAAAGAGCAGACGATTTTAAGCGGGGGGGCTTTCCATGCAAGCCCACCGCTTCGCTCGGCAAACGTCGAGACGTCAATTTGTTATTTATCTGTGCGTTCGCTAGGTCGAGAACGATGACTTACGACATCCGATGGATTATACCGAGATTGAGAAACACCGGGAGTCTGTGGAACCTGGCTAGCACTATTACCTTCGCGGCCGTCGGGCTGTTCTCTAAAATCATCATAGGTGAGCTAAGAACCTCGAATCCCTCTACACTATCATTCTCTTTGTTTTTTTCGATTCAGTTGTCTAATTCAACACTCTTTGTTTTTCTTTTTTTTTCTATACTCAGCGCAGCAATTTTACCAACGAGTCTCAGGCAGCGTGGACAACATTTTTGTCCTTCGTTCGAGCTGCACTGAATTTTCGTTTGGCCTTGATATCGGGCGCGTTTTTATCCAGTTTATAGTCATATATACATACTTGTGTTTGTGTGTGTGTATATATATATATATGTATATACATATATATGCGCCTGTGTTTATGCTTCCTGGAATTCCGATGCATAAACTTGCATTTCACAGTTAGAAGATGAATAGCTTCGTTTGTTAAAAACATGAGACTTACGCAGCTTTCAGCTAAGCCATTTACAGCTTTCAGCTAAGCCATACGCAACATTGTAAGCATTCGATGATTTTTGAGACATTTTTTTTATACCTACAACGTACAATTGTCAATTATTACCAATGATTCATTGTTTTAACGTTTGACCAAACATGAAAATTATTGCTTTGTCAGAAGGCGTTTTTTAATTCTAGGCTTTTAACGCATAGGCTATTAACGCGAGACGTGAGAAGTTACACAGCCCTCAGCTGAGCGATACGCAGCTTTCAGCTAAGCGATACGCAACGTCGTAAGGGTTCTGTGATTTTACACATAATGAGTAAATTTTTCTTTTCATATACTTGCAATGGATCCTCATCAATAATTACCAATGATTCATTGTTTTAATCATTTGCCTGACCAGGCAAAAATTACTACTACGTTCGAAGACATTTTTAAATTGTAGGCTTGTAGGGTAGCCTTTCATGTTTCGTTTTTATCACCTTCATAAATATGCGCGTCATTGACTAGTCAACGTCAACTTTAAAACAAACTGTCGAAGATACGATCGTTAGATTGTTTCGAACAACAAAACTGATTTATGCAGAAGTTTTTGATAAGATAACGTCAAAGGTCTTCAAAATGGGTTGCCGCAGTTTATGCAACAAGAACGCAGTATTTTTGTACAGTGCTTGTTATCCTTGCCTCATTCATGTGGCACCTACTTTTCTTCATGGATGAAATACTATTGTATCTCATACTATATTACTATCCTATATTATATATCCTATCTATATCCTATACTATAGTAGTAATACTGTACATCTACTACGTAGATACATAGTACTATAATATACACTACTACTAAAAATGTAGTACTATAAGGTACTATATTTTTATTACTTTATTTCCCTCTTGTTAAGGTTTTTTTTGCCTTACGATGTTTCGTACTATCCTTTGCACAGTGTCCTGCTTAAGGGATTCGGCCTTGGATATTGGGAGAAATGATTCTTTTCGCGTATTCGTATTCAACCATCGATTTTTCCGCTCTAATAAAAATAAAAAAAAACATTGCCTGAAATTACTTTTTTTTTCCAGAATGGCTCAACAAGACGACAGTTTACAACAAACACATAATGTCAAAGGCGCTGGACGACAGACCGAAGAACGTGCCGCTTATAACGGTATCGAATCATCACAGCTGCTTCGACGATCCTGGAATATGGGGTGGGTTTAGGAAGACATACGAGATACGCCGAAAAATCAATATCGTCGCATGTACGATTCTAAGAGTCAAAATACAATTGCAACTCCGAACGAGGAGAAGAATTCGATAATAAAGCGGTAATAAATACGAAAGGCTGGTACTAAATCCTAGCCGCCTAATCTTATCAGTGTTGTAATCAGGTTTTCCTTATCTGTCGTATTCGAACTGCGTGCCATTGTATCGCCACCCCAGGAGAGCGATGAAATTATCGACCTCGTAATGATAATTTTTCTTTTCTTAATCTTCAGCTACCTTGGACCTGAGACACATACTGAATAGAAAAACAATGAGATGGTCGCTCACCGCTCACGACATTTGTTTCACCAATGTTTGGCACTCGTACTTCTTCATGACCGGCAAGTGCATACCGGTCGTCCGCGGTGACGGTGTATATCAGGATTCCATGAACTTTTGCATAGAGAAATTGGGCTGTGGCGACTGGGTTCACGTTTTTCCCGAGGGAAAAGTTAACATGCTCAAAGAACACATGAGGTTCGTATTGGTAATAAACGTTTCACGACGCAGTTGTAACAAGTGTTCGTAGATAATTCGGATTATTTAAATGAAGGCATCCGGCGGAAGTGAAGATTTACTGATGATTCGAGTATTTTGAGCAATTCGTTTTTTTTATTCGATAAAATTCACCTAGAGCAACTTCTCGGAAGGACTGGGCAAACGAGCCAATGAATGGACAGGACAGGAGTGAATGGACACTTTCCATAAGAGCACGTGCGAAAAAAGTCTATTCATTGGCTTTTTCGACGCTTAACTGTCTATTCACTGGCCAGTTTATCCTATGTCCTCTTATCGATAAAAATGTAATATTTAAAAAAAAAATGTTACCCGACTCATTCGGCCTCGTTCGATAAAAAAGAAATAGTTTGCTAATTTCCCACATTGAGAGGAATAATTACTGCACGTGCGTAAATAATTCGTATTACTAAAATCAACGCAACCGGTGGAGGTGAAGATCAACTGATGATTCGAGTATTTTAATTCCATAAAATTCACCTCGAATAGCTTCTTGGAAGGAATATATTCTCTCGTCGACAAAAATTGAATGCGTAAAAAAAAATGTTAATCAACACTTCGCACTTAGCACGATGAAAGTTGAATACGTGAAAAAAAAAGTTAATCAACGCTTTCCGCCTCGTTCGATAAGAAAAGAAAACTGCATTGTTCGCCAATTTCCCACGTTGAGAGGAATAATTAACTGGTGTTTTCTACGCAGCCTAAATCTGTAATGCAGATCGTAAAGTGCGAATTACTCTGTTCTGGTCCAGGATAAAGTGGGGCGTGGGAAGGTTGATATTGGAGTCGCCGGTGACCCCGCTCGTGATACCGATCGTTCATCTCGGCATGGACAGCGTGTTGCCCAACGATCCGCCGTACATGATAAGGGTCGGAAAGAAGGTGACGATGAATTACGGCGAGCCGATTGACTTCAGCGAAATGTTGGCCGATCTGAGGGCTTCCAAGGCTAGCGAGGTCGACGCCCGAAAAGCGATAACCGATCGTATCGAGCAGGAACTTCAGAGGTGATAATTCTTCATTCGTCATAATTTAATCGTAGGATTTAATTACGCTGTATACATAACACTGACGCGCTGCATCGATCGTAGGTTAAAAGCCACCACGGAAGAGCTTCACGTCAGGCTTTGACGTCAGAGTGGCGGTTCACGCCGCCACTCCGTGTAGCCTCAATGTTTACCGATGAACAACGTCAGGAAGAACAAACGAGAACCATCGATCAGTTCTCGACCACTGGAAAGGCTTCGATCCTTATTTCTTCTTGCCCCAAAAAAAAGAAGAAATGAAGCTAAAGGACGTCTCGAGCCTCTGGGAAGAAACGAATTCGTTATTCGAAACTATCACAAGCACACTTTTGTACGTAAAAAAATACTTTCGCGTTGATAAAAATTTGTTTAAAAAAAAATTCGATTCGGCGTATATTTTACGACTGTGTGCGGCTCTCTCCCAGTCGTTGCCATATCCGGAGATAAGAAATTGAGGGAGAACACTCGTTCGTTTCGGATAATTAGATTTATTATTAATTTCACGAAACCGATCGTTGTTAAATATGCCGCACAGGTTGCGGGGGGTGAAATATTGCCGAATTGAATCGAAAGATGTACAAAGACGCGGATGCTCGAAACAGGCCCGAAGGCGCGTGGCGTTCTTGCGTAGTTAACAGCGTTCAATTTGTCTCGATTTAGACGAATTAAAGCTGCCTACCGCAGCTTCGCGCTCGACCTCCCAAGCCTGCGTACTTATGATCCAGAGACGTTGAAAAAAATAAGAAGAAATTCGTTGAAATTATGAATCGAATAACGGCCCCGAAGAAAATGTGAAAACGCGACATACGATTGAAGCTGGGACCTCTGTCGAAAACCTCGAGAACCCCAATGTATATATATAATAATCGAGTAAAAAAAAGAGAAAAATTGAAATCCATGCCTACCATATATATTTAAAATGTACAAAGTGAAACGTGACCGCGCACTCTAAACTTGTTGAACTTTATCCATGAAAAAACTCACACGAAAATGTGTTACGAGGACGAGCACCAGAGATCAAGATTGTTTGCTTTTTTGGTTGTGTTGTTTGATTAAAAGAGAATGCGCAGCGACGAGTACGTTATATTTTTAATATAAGTATGGTCAAGCAAGAATTGTCGTTGTCATTTTTTTGGGCAATATTTAATTCCTTCAACGAAAAAAGAACAATTTAAAAAAAATGGTTTCTTTACGATCTTATTAACGATCCTAGAGCAAGTCGGTCGTGGAGAGATAAGTTTTTCGAGAAAAGAGACTTTTTTTTAACCCCAAAGGGCTGTGTGTTATATATTAGAGGTTTCTTTAAATATTCACAGACGAGAGATATAGTACAGAGCACATTCAACAACGTTTTTCCAACACATAGTTACAGATTAATGGTCAACCACAGGTAGTATAGAAATAGAATAGAACTATTCGTGAATAACATCTTACGAGACGAAATTTTCATCGGGACGAGGGCAAGATAAACACAATTAGAACGTACGAGTACGTCCCACTTGGCACAAATCTGCACTTTGTTTTTTTTCCCGCTCAATCCGTGAATAGGAGCTTAGAGATATTAGCATCGGTACCAAACCAGCACGAAACCTCATTCTCTCAAATGTAAATAAAAAAATACATAATTCAATGACCCCGATAGGTCGAAGTGGGTAAATAATTATCAAAGTTCGATGCACCAGAATTGCAAACAATGCAGAGAAATTTATAGCGATTGACATTTTTGCGACAAAAAAATATATAAAAATACGCAAGATGAAATTAGACTCATTCACGTACGGGAAATGTTTTCGTGAGGCCACGACGTTGTCTTCTTTCGGCTCGAAAATCGACGTCGACGTTTGGAATCCATTTTTTTATGTACCCTACCGTTCACTTCAACTACACTCAGATTTAACTAAGCGATTTTTTGTTTCAAATAATTTAATTTCGTATTTTTTTTTTTTTTATTACTTGGGTCGGTTGAAATTTGACGACTGCAACCCGTACGTGAAAGATAGCGTGACTTGCAGCAAGTAAATAGCGCCTCAAACCGTCGGATTTTTGCTACACTCTTCCCGATTCGATTATCATAATCCACATTCTCATATATATATATTTAATATATTTAATATATCTAATATGTATAATAATTCTTTGCGGAGTTCGACCTTGCAGCAAGGCTTCTCCGTCACTTTTTTTCAACAAAACGATAATATTTCCTTAAATCCTCTGTGCCTTCTACGAATCGGCTATCCGGGCGAAGTATAACAGCCATATAACAATAAAAACCTTTCTCGTCCTCCCAGCCCAAACGTTCATCCACGGTCATGATTTTACCATATACAATTATATACAAAACGAATCATCCACAAAATCATCCGAAGAAACAAAAATTCCCAATGGAATGATAAAAAAAAAACGTAGATTGAAAAGAAGAATCATTATTTCTCACAGATGCCATCGAAAAAAAACGAAAAAAATATCAAATTGGGTTGGTTAAATGATTAATTAAAATTTTCGCGACGAGTCTCACTTTCTCTAGTTTCACTCTACCGACGGAATTTTTTAGTGATATAGTGTATTTTTGTATAGATTTTTTTGTTTCTTCATATTATATATATATATGTATATATATATATATATATATATATATATTCTATAATAGTCTCTCGAGAAGTTTTCGAGGCCTTGTGATTTTTTTAAAATCCTAATTGCCACCTAGAATGTCAATGATTCCCATTGGTGACTCTGCGAAGATTAGTCTTGTCGAAGTTGCAGATACTGCCGAGCAAGGCGTGACGCTCGTTCTTTTGAGGCGTCGCCGGTACGCTGATTGTATTACCATTACTGTTCGAGGAATTTTTCAGCGACGATTCAGCGGGATGACTTTTGTTACCCGTCAGAGAGTTGAAAGAAGAGGAGGACGAGGAAGACGGCAATGGTAGCGTCATCGGTGGCGGCGCCGGTACATGAGCAGTCGAGCCGCTTTTCACCCTCGATGGGTGGCTTGGTAGTTCCGTGGAACCTTTGGAACAATTTTTTTTATCACTAAATATACTTTAAACATTGAAAAGATAAACGATGGGAAGATGACAATGCCAAGACGAGCTACGGAAGTCACTAAGCCCAGAAGTCACACATGCGTTTAGTGAATCGGCGACATTTACCTTCGAGAGCCTCTAATTCTTACACTATCTACTAAATCGGCACGAGATCCGAATCAAATATGTTGATGAGATCCGATTGTATCGATTTCGCTACAATGAAGCCAACAAATATCCATTCTGGACCGAGTAATACCTCGACGAAGACAGGGATGCAAAAATATGCGTGATCTTCTTAGGGTTAATGAAAGTTGAAATAAAAAAAAATGAAGCCGCAATGAAATGAGCTATTGGTAAAAGTCGAAAGCGAGGCGTGAGACGAATGACCAAGGAGGACATGCTGACTCGAAACGACTGTGATCTACTTTTAATGGATAGTACGAACGAGACCTACGTGAGATGAATGAGCGCAGTACGCGCCATCAACTCTTGTGTCCACCTGGCCGAGGGTTATGCGAGTTAGCGAGAAAGCACAATGTTAGTTATCGGATTTGGTATCGTCGGTAAACCAGAGATGATCTTTAAAATTACGAAGAAAAAAGAAAATATGAAATCGTTACCGTGCGACGGAGGGGTCAAGGTCCCGACGCTGGTCGTCGTCGAGGTGCTCGTCGGACTGTCCGAACGCTCCGGACTCTTTCCGTTAATCTGCTTCACGCCGTTCGTACCGAGCTGGCTGGCCGATCTTTGTTCCTGAGCCAGTTTCTGTTCCTTTTTCTGCAAAAATCATGAAAATACATCGTTAAAGGCTCCGCACAATAGTTTCGACAATGCGCGGACAAATCGTGATGAGCTGAAGGAGACTACGAAATTGACTGACCAGCTTGTGTCTACGTTTCTTCAACTCCTCGTCGGAGCTCATGAGCTCCTGAACTTTTACGAGTCGCTTCTGATGTCTGGCGACCTTTTGTTCGTTCCTCAGGCGCATCTCGGCCTTGTTCGCGGCGTCGAGCAGAGCGTCCTTCAAGTGAGTGCTGAGCTTGAAGTGAGGCCTCTCCAGGTTGCCCGACGAAAGTGCCGCGCGACGAGCACCGTCCAGAAACGGGTGCTCGAGAAGATTCGCGAAAGTCGGGAGGTCCTGATTCAGCGCCTCGGGGGACAGTATCACCTCCAGAAGATTCTTCAGGCTCGGATCGGAGTGAGGCACCTCATCGCACGTTGCCTCGAGCAGAGGCCTGCCGAAGGCCATCTCGTACAGAACGTGCCCGAAGGAGTAAACGTCCACTTGAGTCTGTTAAAAAAACAATTTCGTTCATGATTATTCCATCGATTCATCCCGGATTTTTCAGTTTTTTATACATTGACTGTAAGAACGGAAAATATGAAGGCTTCAACTTGTTTTAATGTAAACAACGATACGAATTATCATTTTTTTTCTCAGCTATCAAGAAAGATGCACTTTGGGGTCATCAATATTTTTATTAATTTTTTTATCATCAAATAAATAAATAAAATATGATACTAATATATAATAATCATTATATATTCTTTTAAATTGTATTTAGATTTTTATTACATTGAGATTATTTTTGTGATATACGCGAGCTTACGATCTCAGTCGCCACTGTTGTCGTTAATGTACTTTTAATGTTTCATGTAAACGGAGCAAACCGTTGAAACAAATTAGATTTAAAATGTATACATAAATAAGTAAATTAATTAATGATCATGTTAATCTCACCGTGGCATGTAGTTTTCGCCTCTGAACGACGTAGGGCCGATAAAACGCGGGCAAGCCGAGAAGGCCATTTTCGATATCCAGGAGCTTGGCTCCCGTTGGGGTCAAAAGTACGTTGCCCGTGTGCAAGTGTCCATAGGGCAGTCCTTTCTCGCTAAGGTAGCTCAGAGCTTCCAAGATCTAAAAAAAAAAACATGAAAAGAACATTTTTAAAAATAAAATCGTCTTATCTTCACTATAAAAAAAAAGCCAAAAAACATGTCTGGCATACAATTTTTTTTACCTGATAAGCGTAAGTAGCGATTTCCGAGGTGGTGAGACACTTGGGCTGTTTAGGATTACCATACTTCTTGATAAAAGGTTGCTTCGGCTTGGCGTTGCAGAGAACGTCCCGAAGCGTGCCATTCTGATAAAAATTTCTGATAGTCAACGCTCCCGTGTCGGCGACGTGCTGATGAACGATGCCCTCGATATGAGCGTGCTTCAAAGTCTCCAGGCTCTTGAACACCCCCTGCATGTCCTTGTCGTGGAGATGCTTGTCTGGCCCGAATTCCACCCATGCGAGCAACAGCTCCAACTTCGGATTCTGACGATTCTTCACGGTGTAGTAATGCTTTCTTAGACGCCATCCCATATCCGGTATGGCCTTGCCGATCTCGAAGTTGGCGTCGCTGCGCAACGCCAGCGACACCTGTTGCAACGCTATTTCTGTAAATTGCATTATCATTATTAGTATTAATATTATTATTATTATTATTATTGCTATTTGTGAAAATAAGTTTTCACTTTTCAAGTCTGCTTCTGTATAAATGCTCATCATGTAAAAATGAATATATCAATTTTATTCATAAATATATTTATTGACTCTGCTTCAATTGCATCCACCGGTAATGCATAAAGTGTTTTACCACGGATTTTTGTTAAAGGCCCTCTTCGCATTTAGATAATACGTTTTTTCGATTACAGTTTTTGTTATCAACCGTGGTAATTTTTTTTTTTGTTTTCTTCAGATTCTTACCGTGCAACGGCGCCGTGTAGTTGTCAGGGTCGAGAAAGTGTTTCATGGGCAGCGACGAAGCGAGTATGGGATTCATTAGAACTGAGTTGAGATACTTCTGGAGAGCTATTTGTCGCTGAGCTACGAAGTCGGCGTCCATGTTACCGATGATGCGTTTAGGTGGCAAAGGCAGACTGATGCCTGACTGCGATAGCGCCCCGTTGAGCTGTACAAAGTCATTGTAGCGTCTGCTTACTCGCCAAGATCTCGCCGGAAGTGGACCCCTCTGCGTTTTTATCACGTACTCCTGTGACGACACCACAAAATTAGATAGCTGTTTCATTAAAGATAAGAATACTATTTCAGGCATGGAATTAAACTTCTCTTAGTAGATTGGACAATTGTCTCGCAATTCTTGAAGGAAAAAAAAAATCAGAATAAGAAAAAATACATATAAAAAGTATATATACATATATATATATATATGTGGTAGAAAATTCCCCAGACGATATCCGCATGAGATGAAATATCATCAAGTTATAACAGCTGTGTTTTGTATCGCACAAGCTTTGCTCTGTGAAGTTCACTCAGATAACAAAATTCTACAAGTGAACAATTCTTTATTCTTCCCAAAGCCGTGCATCGATAGACTTGCCAAAAATGAAATGTGATGTCACGTCATCTTCAGGGTCACAGTAAAAATTATACAAGGACCAGCTACAGCCCCGGACTGTCCCAGTAAAAACAACGAAAGTAGTAAAAATTATATAGTCGTACAGTAATTATAATCGATGCACGATAAACAAATAGTCTAATGAATTATTTTGAACAGAATCATTTAATAGAACGCATATCGTTAAAATATCTTGTTCGTGGAATTGTTATTGTTTTCATGTTTTATAATCTACGTAATTATTCAAACAATGAGATGACGAAACGTACAGACAAGCATGTAATTCGTTGGATCGCAAAATTATAGGAAGGTAATTTCAATACCGTATGTCCGTCGATAGTTCTTGCATTCTCGATAACGCTGGTCAGCTCTTCTGTGTCATCTAGGAGCACTTTATTCGTGTATCTTCTCTCAAATAGAGCCATTGATTATTAATCCGTTGTGGAGGAGGACCCGTGATGGGCGGGCTTCGAGTCCTCGTCGTCTTCCTCGTCCTCTCTTTCTCTACCGCGTAGTTTACTAGCGGTGCCATAAATTACGCGCCTGAGCTTCATTTCAACATCGGTTGTGGAAAATACGAGCACCGCGATACTTGTCGTACCCGTTTACAAGTAAATTTTTCGACCCTCCCTCCCTCCCGCCTGCCTCGCCGGATCGACGTGGGACACTTCTTTTTTTTTACTTCCTCGAGATAACAAGGACACAAAACACTCCTCGACGTCGACGGACGACTTTGCTGCTGCACCGTTTCGTCGTGTTACACCGTCGAGATTTCCTTGCGGAATGTGCGGCACAGGCGATGTTACGCCCTCTCGGACGTTGCGAGGCTAACTTCGCGACGTACCTCGAACATCCGCTCGCGTCAGGTTGGTAGCATTTTTTTTCTTCGTAAAACAATGGGTTTAACATTTAACAATATATTTTTTTTTGTTTAGCAAGTAAATGGTTTATTGTGAATTGAACGATTGAAAAATCGAGGAGATTCCAAACAGGTAGCAAATTTAAGAAAATTTAAATTCGTTTTGGGACTTGTGTTACGGAATTCTCAACGAGAGAAACAATTTTTAGTTGGCACGTCGAGGATCATTGATCGCTAAGATCGAGCAACTTTGCCCACTGAAGGTAAAGAGGTATCGAACAAAGAACAAGTCGATCTGTAATGAAAGTGTTAAATTTTTTTATTCGATCTTAAATTAGATCATTGCATTCGTTCGATTAACAGATAATGCGTTTAAAAATCGTTTCATCGTCTTAAATAATGGAAACTTAAACGGTAGAGCGGAAGCGGCGTAAACATATGCGCGGAGGGATTGTTAAAAACGTGAGAAAACATAAACCTCTGCTTATAGAGGGCGGTCTGTATTGACACGCAAGATGTCAAACGATATTCCCTCCGGCGTGGCCGCGCTGGTCTCGACCGCGGGTGGAAGGAGATATATTATTTTAGCTTCAAATTTACACAAAAGGTCCTTCGCGCATGTTTGGACAAGCGATTCCTCCTCGTCTCGTATCCGGAAGTGCCTGACGAGCACTTAGCTTAAAATTTTTATATTTAAAACTCACCAACGTGTATATACATATATACATGTATATGTATATCTTTCGGACTAGTCTCAACTCTGATACAATAGATAGATAGTATTTGGTAAATGTTCACGGACACAAATTAATATCTAATTTTTTTTATAAATAATGTTTGGCTTTAATTTTTCGTAATAAATATATCGATCGATGGTAAATAAGAAAAACTTTTTTTTCTTTCTTTTAATAGTAAGAAAGCTGCTGGGACTCGAGATTATGATTATTGGAGAGATGCTGGTGAGACGAATGACTGAAGCTTTGAATCTCGTGGCCGTCGAGCTGATTCTGACCGCGATAATGATGATTCGGGCTCGACGAGCTTGACGTCGATGATACGCCGCAACTGTTGTTCATCAGCATCGGCGCTCCTGCTCCCTGAATAGCGAACGGCCATGACTGTCGGAAATGGGAATAATTATTTCGTTAATTCCACAGGGTCGAGCTGTTGCAACAATGGATTCTCGATTTTGCTCATTGTTCTAGATACACGTACGGAGTACAAATCTACGGAACAACGAAACCGACTCGAATTTAATAGGGGCGCCTCACGGCCAAGAAGATGAACAAGAGACGAAGAAGACGGAGTCTCGCGGTGATTCGGTCCACCTGGCGAGACGTAAACAGAGATAAAAGATGCTTTTGCTTCAACCGCGAGGAATCCTCGCTCCCGTCACACCGAGTGGATCCACCTGGTACCATGTTATATTTCGCTTCCGAACTCGAGTTCTTCCTCCTCGCCGGAAGGATGTAAAAATGATTCGTCATTTCTTCTATTTTCTTCTTTTTTTAATAGAAAATATACAACTTTCCATTTTTATTATCCAGTCGTTTGCTTCAATGTGGTTCGGAAAAATATTGTAAAAACAATTTGCGAGTTTTTAAGTAAACGAATATTGTCCTTTCGGTCGATTAATTTTTGTGAAAACGATTTTTTAAATTGTTTTGTAAATTGGAACACAAATTACCTGAAATTTAACAGCTAAGCCTCAATAGTTCGATTTCAGGGCACAAATAATAATATAATGATACTATATTGATAATAAAATCAAAGCCAAGATTAATTTCATAAAAATAACCCTGAATAAGTCTTCAGAGGCATTAAAAAAAAGCTGATACAGATTGAAATCTGTAACGAATACGCAAAAATCTTGAAAATACAGTTTCAAGTTTTTACTAAACCATATCGTTCTTTCGTTCAGTTAATTTTGGTGAATAAAATTTCTTTTCTTGTTTTATAAATTCGAACACGAGTTACATGAGAGTTACTTCCGAGGCTCGATAGTTCGACTTCAGGGCTCAAATTATAATACAATGATACTATCATGATAATAAAATAGAAGCGAAGATTAATTATATACAACTATTGTTGAAGCAACCAAATCTCACTCAGGGGCATTAAATAAAACCGGCAAAGATTGAAGAAGTCTATAAGAAAATACTTTTTATTTTATTATATTTTTATATGTATTTAATAATCTTTATGTAAATGGGCACGTCCGTGTATTATGAAATAAAAAATAAACTCACCAGGGCCAGGGACAAAGATCTCGTAGATTCCGGATGCGTGTCGCCGTCTTCCCTGAGCACGGCTCTCAAGTGCGCGATGTACGTAGCAGCGAGACGAAGAGTATCGAGCTTGCTCAATTTCGTATCGGCCGGTACCCAAGGAAGAGTAGTCTTCAGTCTGCAGAAAGCTTTGCTGAGGACTCTCATCCTCGCTCTTTCACGAGCATTAGCGGCGTTTCTCGGTGCACGAGTTTCCCCGTCGTCTTTGCTGTACTTCTCGTCCGGCATGAAATCCTCATCGTCCAACGAAGTTATCGAAGCTCTGCGCTTTCGAGGCATTTCTTCAATTATTATTTTTTTTTTCTTTCAATTCCGCACTTTTTTTCTCCCGGCGATCGATCGATCTACGAAGTTGGTAAGAAACTTTTGCCTCCGATAATTAAATTCGCAAAACACGTTTTGTAACACTCGAAACTTCGTTAGCTGCTTTACAGATTTTTTTTTTTTTTTAAAGGGTCGAAGATGATGGGATACAATTTTTGGTGACCGACACGCTCCTCCGAACAGCCGGAACTAATTGCTCGGTGTTAAGTGGATCCCGAAGAGAGTCGTCAAGTGAGAAAAGACGGAGATAGGAGAAACGAGCAAAAAAAATGTTGGGGAGGGATTTGGGACGTTCCGATGGAAACGGGCGGAGCTTTCGTCTTCCACCTCCACTCAAAATTTTCCTCGAGCCTCCGAGTTAGATCTTCGTCTTCCACCAATCGTTCGAATTTCCGACATATGCAGCCACCTGGTAGACTCAATTTTTTTTTTGTAATTTCTTTTCGCAGACACGCCGGCGCCAAGGAAACTAGGCGTTAAATATTTAATTTGTAATCATTTTTTTCGTATGGAAGATCATTTTTTAGCTTCAATTTTCTGTTTTCTATTCGATTTTTTTTCAACTATGACTTAATTTTTTTGTCGTGGAACGTGGGACAATAATTGTTAATAATAAGAGAAAATAAATCATTGGAGGGGAAGGAGAAGCGAGAGAAATGATTTCGAGTGTCGAATGGCCGAACGAAAAGTTCCGGGAAAGCGTCAGCATAACTCTGACCCTCGTTTAAATAGGAAGGATGGTATCTCGTGTCAACGAGAGTATATCGTGTTACAGGATCCATTCAGTATCCTCGATTCTACGTAAGAGTTTAAGAAAAAAACGGGGTTTCTGGACAAGGATTTAAAGGTGGATTAAAGCTTCAAATATACTTCTTCGACACATTTCTTCTCGAAATCTCGTCAGTATCGGTGATGGTGACTTATTAAGAAAAGAAAAAAAAATGACAACTTACAGAATCCTTTTCAAACACACGGCTATCTCAATTTATTCTCAACATTCAATATTATTACCTATTCATAAAAACTATAAAAATTACTGCTAACGAATGGTTTTCGAGTTTAAACTTCCGAGAACAATTTTTAAAACAAATGAAGCTGTTATCAAAAAAATAGTAGACGTTAGAAACGCGATCAATCTAAATCTCGTCGATAACAAAACAATCGATTTTTTACAATCCGATCAATATTATTATTTAATTGTAAAAATTATAAAAAATGTTTCAACATCAGAAGGGCGGATGTGCACGCTTGCACATTTAAACAAAAAATCAATACCAACGAAAAATTTTCGAGTTTAAACTTCCGAGAACAATTTTTTAAGTAAATGAGACCATTATGAAGAAAATAACAGACGTTACAAACGAGATCAATCTAAATCTCGCCGGTAACAAAATAATCAATTTTTAACAACAGACGAAAGGGCAATTTACACTCCTGCAGTCTGAAGTTCGAGAGGCTTTCGGGTCTCTCCGGCTTGGCGATTTGGACGTTGGGCGGCGCTGCAGTCGCCTCGTACGACTTGAAGCTCGTTACGTGACACACACTGTGCTTGGCGTTCTCGTTTATTGTTTAGACAATTTTACAAACGCTTAACGCGCATCTGTTGTGAAAAAAAAAAATTGTCGAATCAACAGCACGAATATAATCACGGTTTTTCCAATCGAACACGAATATTCCCCAAATATTCATAGCTAACGAACGGTGCGAGGTTTTGTCACAACTCGTCGCCAATTTCACGGCTAAAATTCTCGCCGACCGAAACCAACACAATTCTCGAATTTCTCGACGGTCGGACTTCACCGATTTTCTTCATCGCCTAAGTAAGATTAATTAAAAAAGTATTAAAAAATGCAATCGAATGAACTTAAATTAAATTAAAAACCTAAAAAAAATGCCTGCGCTGTGTTTTGTAGATCAAAGCAATGTCGAAGGAACACGAGCTGCCTTCTGACTCTGACGACGATGACGAGGACTACGTTCCGGAGGGTGCGGACTGCGAGCCGGTCTCCGAGGTAGAGTCGGAGGGCGACGCCGAAAGCGCTCCCGAAGACGAGAATGACGAAAACAAGGCGGAGACGAACAAGGGCAGAAAGAGAAGCAAAGGGGGACAGAAGAAAAGCTCCAAAAGAAGAAAGCGAGTAGAAGCAGACGGGACAAACGAGGTTCAGGGTGCAGAGGAGGAGGAGGAGAGCGACGTGAAAAAAACTGTGCTCAGCGAGGAGGAGGAGAAGAAAAGAGCCGACTCGCTTTGGGCTGACTTTATGAAGGACGCAGGTTTGTATCTTCTGATATTATAAAAAATGCCTCCTAGACAAGGAATTTTGCATTTTCGACTTTGCGTGCAAGCGTCAGATCAATACCGATATCTGCAAGTCCAACAAATTATATCTTGTGCAATGGTTGAATTGAAAATCTAATATTTTTGAGTCACTGATAAAATTAGCTTCATTGTTTTTTTTTTGTAAATACCTTCACTGAGAAGAAATGATTTATCTTGTGATTCGGTGATTTAATAATGTAAAAATTTAATTGCATCACTAAAAAAAATGTTTTATAGTTTAGAGATTTAATACTCTAAAAATGTTAATGCTAGATAAGAAATTTCACATTTTTAAATTTGCTCGCAAGAGTCACATCAACATCGATATCTGCAAACCCAGTGAATCGTATTTTGGACAACAATTGAATTGAAAAAATAAAAAAAAATGTCTATTCACTCCGATAAAACTTGATCGATAATGTTTTTGCAGGTACCGGATCGAAACCGAAACCGGCACGGCCCGTGAACGGAGCAGCGGCGACTTTGCCGGTCGTGAGGCCGGCGGTCGAGGAAAAAGTTAAAATCACGAAGATCTTCGAGTTCGCCGGGGAGGAGGTGAAGGTCGAGCAGGAAGTACCGGCCGACTCTGCGGAGGCCAGACTGTCCCTGCCTTCGGTGGAGAAAGCGACGAAGGAAGCTGAATCCCCCGTGGAGGTGGAGCGAGGTCCGTCGTCGAGAGGGCGAGGCGGCAGACGCGCCGGTCTCGGCGGTATATCGTCGGTTCTCGGTCAGCTCGGCAAAAAAGCTAAAATCAGTACGCTAGAAAAATCGAAGCTCGATTGGAACAATTTCAAGAGGGAGGAGAACATCGACGAGGAGATAAACACGCACAACCGAGGAAAGGACGGTTATCTCGAGCGTCAGGATTTCCTTCAGCGCGCGGATCTTCGGCAGTTCGAAATCGAGAAGCAGCTGAGACTCTCGAGACGCAGCACTCGATGAATCCTCGTCGATATTGCACTCGCACAGATCCGGCGAAAGTCGTAATTCACGTAACGCGTAGAGGAGCATTGAAACAAATATCGGGCGCACAAAACGTAAAACGAAAAAATCTTCGAAACGCAAACCGAGCATCTTTTCGCATAGTCTCGACTTGAATTTTTATGCTCGGCGGTAACTCGAACTCGTGCCGGCTGCCGATAGAACTACTTTGAAAAGAACGTGTGGAAAAACAAGAAGTATCCAATCTCGCACCCCTGAACCGGGAAATTTTGCTCCAATTTGGACAAAAACTTAAAGATAATGTAATCGATCATTCCATCTCACCGTACTTCCATGTACGCAATGGACAATGTATTTAATCCACGAAATCTCTAATAATCTGTCGTTCGTCTTAATAGTCTTTGATAAATCAATAAAAAATGTTATTTAAACGCCGGGAAGCGGAAGACTTACGTTCGTAACTGCCACACATTATTGAATTCCTAGTGCACTACGTATTTTCTTCTTGTTTTCTCGAGGCAAAAAATCAACCGGGCAACGTGGCTGATTCAATGATTTTTCTTACCCAATTAAAAAATGTATTTACTTTTTAAAAAATGTTAAATAATAATGATAACGTCTACATAAACTCACTACTGTTAGGTAAATAAAGCGATGAAAAGAGTAAATGAAACTTCGGAGTTAAATCTTTTCGTGTGTTTTAAATTTACTTTCGAACACTTCGTCGTCCGGGCAGACAGGTGTAGGGCCAGAAGACAATGTCGAAAATGATTAGAAGAGCTTTCGCCGATTTGCTGCGATCGTCGGTTCTGCAGCGACGACCGACTCGGTAGTTTTCCTCTTCCGATTTGTTGAGTTCCAAATTTTTTTTGGACGTTCGAATAAGTTTCGAAGGATCGTCTTCTGATATTTCACGATTGTTGGTCAACGACTTTGCGGAAATACGACGCTTTCCGAAGTTCTTGATAGACGAGAAACTCCTCACGATCGCACCGCAGATACCGCTGTCCGATTTGTTTTTTCGTTTCCTAAAAAAGAATTTTTCGTCCGTTAAATCGCGTATTAGTATTTAATAATATTTATGGGCATTTTTTAATAAATTTAAAATAAATTTTAATGGGCATTTGTGACGTCACTAGAATTACTGTGACCGGATGTTTAACGATTCTTCATATTCTCTTCCACGAAAATCGTTTTTCTTTCGCCCCGTGCCCGATTCGTCATGCGCGAGGTATTCCCACGACCGGCCGTCAGCTTCCTCGTTCGCCTCTCTCCCGGAACCTCGAGTCTCGTACCTCGACCGCGCGTCCGACGGAGTGAAAAAATTTTCACAGTCGTCGCATTGTACCGATTTGCTTTCGCAATCGGGCCTGCAGAAACGACACTTGCAGCAGCAAGCATTGTCGCCGTTGGGAAAAGTGGAAGACGGGTCGAGATTCTCGAGGCAAGTGCAGCTCTTGAGAAGAAGATCGATGAGCCGCGTGCAAGCCGAAGATCCTGAGAGTTTCTTCCTGTTGGTTATCTTCTTCTTTTTCTTTCGTCTCTTCGCCTCCCGCTTATTATTTTTTCGCCCTCGTTTCTCCACTTCTGAACTACCACTTTCGCCTCTTTCGCTGTTCGACAACCGTTCTATCCTAGGAAGGATCAATTTTTATTTATTTATTGTAACATATGCGGCTGAAGCCTTTTTTACATCAATATACACGTGTAAATAGTGTACAGTGTACAGTAAGTTCTATAACATTTATTTAACTTTAGCTATTACCTAAAAAAGTGAGTAGACCTAAAAATATATTTCATAAATATAAAACGATATTTTCTTTTTTTAATTCGATATTTATCGTAAACTTGCAGTACTGCAGATTCGTTACCTCGCTTTCTTCTCTATCGACCGGATGCCGGTAGAACCCGACTTCGCAGAGTCGCAATATGATTTTTTCGTTTTACGAGTGTTTTTAGATTTTCCGTGGCTCCTCGAAGATGACGAGGAACGACCTTGGGAAGCTTGTCGACGACATCGGGAATGTCTTCTTTTCGACGGTGATGGGTTTCGAGAGGAGTCGTGCTCAGGATCGTGGCATCTCTTGGACATTGCGTTTTTTCAGGGAGCCGAGGAAAATTTTATCATCCGCTGGCTCGAACGGCCAGCTGTAGTAACGAATTTTTTTTTTTATCTCACGTCGGCCAATTAAAAACATTTTTTGTTGGGGTTATGAAATAATTGCTTTAAGAATTACGTTACATTTTCCAGGCATTCTTCGTATCGTTTATCCGGGCCGGAAGTGGGCAACCGGACGCTGAAAATGGACCGGAAATTTTTGCGTGACGGATCATCTTCGTCAACGGTGGCGCATACCGATCAGTCTCACCCTCTCGCCGATCAGTCAGACATGACTGATGTTGTGACTGGAGATTTTTTCAAGCTCCTTCCGGAATTGCGATCTTTTTTTTTTTTACTTCAATAATCTCATGGTTTTATTAAATATTTTGGAAAGTCGTTTATGTCTCACGAAATCGATCCACACCGACTTTCTATTAATAAACAATAATTATAAATCTAAGTAATTTTTTTTCCTCACTCTTTTATAATAAAAAACAATTCGGAGCTCGTTAATAAAAGCAAGATTGTCGGAATAAGTTAAATTTAATTACATTTTTATAATAAATTTTTCTAATAATAAAAAAAAATTCTTAAAAAATGTATAGTTATTTATAGTCTCTGGTGCCAAAGGGAGTCTCCGATAATTGGGAAGTGGTGTCCCGATGAGAATTTGTTTTGATCGTAAAAGGGATTTCCGAATAAAAAATGTGCCGGTGAGCCTCGGGAGAGAAAGAGACCCGGTTGTAAATGCGAATTGATGACGCCGGATCGAAGAAGATATCGGCTCGTATCCTCCAGTCCGATGTGCGTCTGTGTGCGCGCTGTTATAAATAAAGCATCGACGCCAGTCTGGCGGTCTCGCTGGACGCCGTACGCGGCCTTGCCTGAGGGTACAAATTTATTCACCGACAACCGGAATATCTCTGGGCATCGCTACCGGTTAACTCACGCTTCTCCTCGAGGTTCTCCCGAGCAACAACACAACAACGGAGAGAGTCGCCGGTGCGCGCTCGCACGATTTTAAACGCGCAGGCAGGTACGCCTCGTTTGCTTACCTCGAATACCTCGAGCCTGTGATCCTATATAACTTCTCCGCACCTTCAGCGCCGATCGATCGAAGGTGCAAGAGCGCGTGACTCGAATCACAACTGTACGTTAGTTCTTTTTTTCCCTTTTTTTACCCTCCTTCTTTCACTCACCGACGTCAATTTCTTCTCGGTTCAGACTTCCCAGACTGAACGCAAGTTGCAAGGGCATTAAGGTGTTACCATTTTTTACTCGGCGATATAACTGCTCGATGACACCTTTCTTATGTTACGGTTACATTGTCGATTAGGAAATTTTTCATAAAACAAACATTGGAAGCTGCACTGTAAAAAAATTTGGTTTGATAATTAATGAACGGTTTTAAAAATTTCAAACACATGTCCGTTGCAATGTAAAGTAAAATTTTTATTTTTAATAAAATTTGTTGTAAATTTCAGGCAAAAGATTTGAAATTTTAATACCTGGTATTTTAATTATGGAAAAAAGTATATTAATGTTCAATTAATGTAAGTAATGTAAGCTAATTCTTTGTTCGAGTACATTACACTTAAAATTAATCTTTACATTGTGACATTGGATTTAACCGGAATATTGTTCTTAAAAGATCTATAAACGAATCGTCATTTATCTTTCCGGTGCACCGAAGGTTTTATTCATTGCCTGCTGGATTTCTTCCCTCCGGCAATACTTTTATCGAGACTCCCGCTCCTGGCTGAATATTTAAGTCAATTTCATCTCGGTTCAGACTTCCCATTGAATACAAGTTACAAGGACTTTAAGGTGTTCAAATTTTTTATTCAGCTGCATAGCTCTTTAATGCGACCTTTCTTATGTTACGGTTACATTGCCGATTAGGAAATTTTCATAAAACAGCAATGTTAATAAAAAGTTATTAATAAGCTATTGTAATGAAAGTAAAACTGTTTATTTGCGGTCATTGGCTCCCTAGATAAGTAGGACCGAAGCTACGTAGCGAAACTATCGGGAGCCAATTAATTATTTTTCTGGCCTTCGACATTTTTTTGCCTCAACATTGATTTTCCGGAAGTTGACATTGGACTAGGAAGATTCGTAGACGTATCGTCGTTTTCCTTTCCGGTGCACCGAAGCTTTTCTTGATTGCTCGCCGGGCAGTGAAGAAAAACTTCCTCTTCCCCTTTCCATACTTTTATCGATACTCTGGCGCTCCTCACTGAATATTTAAGCCCGCTGGGGACAAGGAAAAATGTATGCACGTGGTATACAAAAAAAAAAAAAAAAAAAAAAAACCGTCTCAGTACGAAAAGGAAGACGACGAAGAAGATACGACTTGGAGTTATGCGATCCGAGTATACTTTCGGTTGGAGACCTCTGGTCGGTTTTTTTTCTTCTTTTTTTCCTCTTCATCGAGAGCAATCGAGTCTGAGCGTGTCTGCCTGTCCGTCCACCTCGAGAAACGGCGAGCTCCGTATTTTGCACCGTACAACTTGGGCCCAAAGCGACGGATTCAGGGTCGAGGTCCACCACGGCCTTGCTGCGGCGGCTTCGACCGCATCGCGCGTTATACTTAAAGTTAAACGAAAGAAAAAGGGAGGACGGAGAGCGACGGAACGAGACCGCGATGTAATCTAAACTGAGAATTAGACCACGTAATTAGTACTCCTCGGGGCGAAATTGCCGCCTTCACAACCACACGTCTTCATCCAACTATCTTTCCCAAACCGTATATTATCATCTTCATTTGTTTTATTTTATTTTTTTTTTAGATGATTTCAAGTACTCGAATTCGAAGCTATACGCCAGAATCGTTTTTGCGAAATGAAAATGCCATGAAATATTTTCAACCCTCCGACAATAATTGGGAGAATTATTTATTTCACAGTTATCGTGTGTGCAAAGAATCTTATCCGATGGAATCGACAAACGAAAGGGGTCAACAGAAAAATAAATTTTTCAGTGCCAAAAATAGTTGAAAATTGTAATTTAGCGGAAAACTATAAAAGATATAAAAGTGCCTGAAAGATGCCTTGACTAAGACTGTTTTTGGCACTGAAAACGAATATCGAACACCGGTGATGCGCTTTACGGGTGTTTCGATGTATTTTTTTGTTTTTTTAGACCATTTCAAATATCCGACAATAATTGTGAGAATTATTTATTTCATAGTGATTATCGTGGGTGCAAAAAATCTTATCTGATGGAATCGACGAATGAAACATGTGGGCAGAAAAATGATGTTTTTAGTGTTAAATATAGTTGGAAATTGTAATTTAGCGGAAAGTTATACAATTCTCTGAAAGATGACTCAACTGAAACTGTTTTTAGCAGCGCCAACGAATACCGAACACCGTCGATACGTTATACTAGTGTTTGGATGATGTTTTTTTTTTCATTTCCCCGTAAGCCTCTCTCGACTCGGTCCCGAGCGCGCTCGTTCCGTCCTCCTCTACTGAGCATGTTTTATTGATGAGCGTCTAGGGCGTCCCGGCGCTGGCGCCAGTATACGCGAATCCCGATACTTCCCGCTTTATTCGTCCCAACTGTAACGACTGTAAAGTGACCGAGTCTTACATATTTAATTGCTTGCGTATAGTTAATAAATAAATCAACAAAATTTCAAACACAATCCTTTCGACCGAAGGAGAAAAATATCTTCCAAGTACCGAACATCGACGTTCGAGGAAAAAAATTAAAAAGGAATTTCTTCGAGTACTGAGTATTGAGATCGATGCGCGTCTGCAGCGTCCCTAGAGGCGACGCCAGTACACGCGAATCCCGATACTTTCTGTTTTATTGGTCCCAATTGTAAAAACTGTAAAGTGATCGATTCTTAAAACGATCACGTATTTAGTAAAGTAGTTAATAAATAAAGAAATAACAATTTTGAAAACAATCCTTTCGATCTTAGGGAAAAAATGCTCCAAGTGCAGAATATCGAAATTCGAAGAAAAACACAAGAATTATTTTCTTCGAGTGTTGACCATTGAGATTGATGAGCGTTTTCCCGCTTAATCGTCCCAACTGTAACTGATAACTGATCGATTCTTATCTATTTAATTGCTCGCCCATAGTTGATAAAGTCAACAACATGTTCAAAACAATTCTTTCCATCAAAGGTGAAAAGTACTACTAAAAAAAAACAGACGGAATCTCTTCGAGTACGTCACACTCGGTTCGAAGAATCTCGTAGAATTGATACGGCGAACGCCTGGCGCGCGATTCCACGGACGATAAAACTCGTTAGTGGATTCTTTAAGAAAAGGCTATTGCTTGCACGCTTCATCATCGAGTGTCTCGTATTAGCCGAGGAATCATGACACGGGACCGGCGCGGTTCATCAGCCGAATTCACGACTACACAATCATCGTCGTTTAGCCGTCGAGAAACTGAGTCATCCTTCCACTTTCAATTCTCGATACGCTCCGGTACTACGAGGACCGCGTGACGTAATCGACGTCTTATCTCATCTCTTTAAACAGGTGAGAGGTAAAATAAAAATTCCGTACGCATTCCACGAACGGACAAGCTTCGCCCTCCCTCGCCGGCAAGCGATGACTCTCCGCTGGCTTTTACAACAAACTCCCAAACCATTAGAAAAAGAAAGAAAGAATGAGAAAATAAAACAAAACATGAGACAAAAAAAAACATGATCGAGTGGCGGCGTCGAGGACTAAGGGAGCCTGCCGGCTCGTACACAGCCCGCTCGGCAGTCCTCGGGAGCCTTCGGGCGCCTTCGTGTTACTCCCAGTCGTCGGAACACACCGCCCCGGCTCGGCAGTATCGCGCGCAGCCTCGACGGGGAAGGTTTGTGCCCCGCGTCGTTCTCTACGTTTCTAATTCTTTTCATTCCTCGTTGTCAAATTTTTTACGCACGCATTTCCATCCCCGTCGTCTTCCCTGCACCCGACAGAGAGGCACCTTCGGTTCCAGGTCTCGACGGTGTTTTTCTTGTAAGACACAAAAAAAAGGAGCCGCGAGACTCGGCTCGCCTCCGCGCACGGAGGAATTATCGATCTATCGGGCATACGAACGCAGCTCTTTGGATTTACTATTTATTTTTTTTCGATCACGAAGACAGTGTGTTTTTTTTTCGTTTTGGTTTTTGTGTTGAGTTCGATCGATTATGATTGTCATTGAGGTTACGTGCAACGCCCAACGCCGCTGTTGACTAGCGTGGATTTTAATTTGGCGAATGAACAAGCGTTGAGGAGGAGTTTGACCGACGAACATGCTGCCGCAGACACCGGACATCATACCCACGTCGTTGAGCCAGGTAAGAGATTGTCGAAGGCGTTGCGGAGTGGTTTCTTTATTTTTTTAATCGACCGAGCACGAGTAGCGGTATTTATTTTTGCGATTATTCGTACTCGAGCGTTTTTCGTGGGAGGGAAACCGGATTGGTTTCGGTATCGAGCCGAGAAACGGGGTTGGCTGGAGATCTCGCATTTTTTTTATTGGTTAGACGAAGCGCGCATCCAGATGTGTGCCAGAGAGAGATTTTGTTTGACGATCGTTCGTGGAGACAAAAATTATAACGCCAATTTAGAAAATTCGACAAATTCGTACGGAAAAAAATATACCTAAAATAGTTACATTTCTGTTTTTGTTTTTATTTTAGATTTATTGTGCATTCTTTGTGTCAGGTAAGAGAGATTGTCGAAGGCGGAATGAAGGTTTTTGAGATCTGGAATTTTTTTCTTGGTTAGACGAAGCGCGCACCCAGATGTGTGCCAAAAAGAGATTTTATTTGCCGAAGGTTTACGGAGATAAAAATTATAATGTGACTTTAGAAAATTCGTCAAATTCGTACGCGTAAAAAATATGCTTAAAATATTTAAACTGTTTACTTTTTTATTTTCATTCATTGTACATTCTTTTTTCCGTACGGGTTAGCATGACCGTAATATTTCTTATCTTCGAGCCCATTTTCTCCCTCAGGGTCAAAGCTATCTTGTCTGTCAAAATCACTTGTGGACTGAGAAAAAAAAAAGACAGAAAACCTTCACTCCTTCTATTACATTCTATGCTCAGCACAATTCTCTGCAGGCAAGATTATTTATTCAAGCGAGGTTAAGCCGAAAACCGAGAGACCGACGGGCCGTGTTTGTTTTACTTCCGGTTTAGTGAACGCGCACACAAGCGGCGAAAGTTGTTACGAATTACTCGCCGACCGATTGGCTTGGAAATTTTTTATTTGTTTTTTTTTCATAAAAGCGGGGAAAAGAACACAAATTTTCGTTTCACGCAACTGCGAGCATAAATTTTGGATATCGCAGTCCGGTGTTTCGAGTAAGCGCTCGTCACAGCGGGGACACGCTCGCGAATATTGATCAGAAGAGTGACAACGCTGTCGTTTGCACAGTGCATACAGAGTTCCACATAGAGACTTCTCGTAACACACATTCGATCGCTGACGAGGAGTCACGAGCGCAGCCAACTCGACTATTTACTCGCAGATTTCCCGTTACTCCCACGAGAGATAGTCGATAGTCCCTACATATATTTATATATATGTATATAGTGTCTTATCTCTGTACTGCACACACTGGTTTACCTGTCAGAGAACTTGCCGTGGTGCCGTTTGTGTCAGTGACGCCATTCGAATTAAATTCCATCGGTTAAAGCGCACTCTCGAGCACTGTATAAGAGAATTTATCCGATATCTTTTCAATAATAATTATTATACTTTTTTTTGTTTCTTTTTTTTAGAGATGTAAAAATCGCTTATTTCCATTTTAATTACGGTCGGTCCTGGTCAACTGCGGACCAAAAAAAAAATGCGATAACGATGAAATTTTGTTACTGGTTTGTAAATCGGAATATTGAATATAAATAGAAACGGACGCAATATCCAACGTCGAACATTTTTTCAACAGTAATTATGATCAATTTCTTTCTATTCAACAGGTGTAAAAAATTGTTTAGTTCAATTTTAATGACGAGAGGTTTTGGTCAACTCTAGACCAAAAAAAGCTACAATTATGAAATGTTGTTATTCGTTTGTGACTCGAAAAATTGAAAAAAGCAGCCAACTCGATATTCAAAATCGACTTTTTTTAACAATAATAATTATCTACTTTTTTCCAACAGGTCTAAAAATCGTTTTCTTCAATTTTAGTGACAAAAAAAAATGTTTGGTTATGAAATTTTTTCATTCGTTTATGACTCGGAAAGAAAAGAAGCGGACTCGTTACAGCCGCGCGGTCTCCGATTTGGTTGAGGCATTAAAATCAACCGCCCCCGTGCGCTTGAGGAACTGTTCACGCGTGACACACTCGGTGCAGCACGGATCAGGGGAGAGTATCCGTTACGGTTCGCTCGGTCGGGCTTCATTCTTCATCCCCTTTAGTTCTCCCTCTCTCCCTTCGCTACTTGTTACACAATATTTTTTTTCTCTTCCGACGCTCCTTGTTTCTTTCAACGCGCTATGAGCAACAATGAAAATGCGAGTGACGCATCGCGTGAGACCGTCCAGCTTTTTTGGATAAACCCGAGCGAAGAAGCCATTCCACGCTATTCCAAGGCGCATCGAATTTCGTTTCGACCCTCGGATTGTCAGCGCCGGAACGGCAACTGTTTTCCATTCGATAAACTCACCTCTTTCTTAATCCTCTCTCATCGGCATTCGTTTCTCACTTTATTCGTGTCAATTCGAAAATTGCTTCGAGCTAATCTTTCTTGAATATTCAGTTTCTTCTAACGCGATACGACGCTTTCACTCTGTCGAAAAATTTTACCACATTTTAGTCCGTTTAGATACAAAGATTAAGTTTGGTAAAGTAAAAAAATGAAAGTTGGTAAAGCCAAAAAATGAAATTTAATAAAGTGAAAGACGAAAGTTGATAAAGTAAAAAAAAACGTAAATTTTATATAATAATCGTACATTACGATACTAGTGCGATAAAACTGAATTGCGAACACTTCTCGGTGGGATAAAAATCTTTAAAAAATCAACCATATCGAAGGTGCTGAAAAGTTTAATTTTGCATAATAATATTTCTAACATGTTATTAAGAAATGAATGAAAAAAAAATTGTTCAAAAAATCCTCTGGCAACTTAATTTTTTGTTCAAATAAAAACAATAAAAGCGAGATGGGCGCTCAGGCAGGATGAGTGGTGGAGAGTACAGAGCGTGTTAAAAAATCCGAGTGGGGAGGATCGAGTGGATACCGAGCTGCGCTTGGCATGATCAATCGCCCGAACATAATTCCGTCGCTGGCAGCAACGCTCTCGACGGAGAAGTGGATCGTCTGTCGCCGGAGCGCGCGAATCGTCATCTTTCAGCATGTGGCGTTGATCGACGTTGCGTTCGAATCTCGAGATATACAAAAGGGAAGACGACAAATTGCTTCCTACCGATCGAAGACAGTCGCTGTTCCGCGACGAGCGCGGCGCATGCGCGGAAAAACTAATTAAGTCGTTCGCCACACCGAACGACTTAATTTTTTTTAGCCTCCAGGGAGCTCGACGATTCGAACGAACAATTATTGGGTAAAATTTTATTTACGGTCACGTTTAGCCCGAGTGTGACAGCAGGCCAATTACCTGTTACGGCGCGGGGCCACGATATTTCTTAGTCGGCTAAAAGGTCGTGAACACCGTATCGTAGATTCCCCCCTCCTCCCCCTCTCTCGTGCGCGCGTGCGCGCCTTTTAACGCGTTCTGATTTACCGTTAGTTGCAGCGTCGAGGCTTATATCGCGGTGCCGATCCGGATCGTCTTTGACCTGAAATTAAAAAATAATTAATTCATGAAAAAACGATAATTGATAAATAAAAATTAATTATTACAAAAAATGAATTATTTAAAAAAGTTAATTGTCAAAAAATATTTGTTAAACGAAATTATTAAACCAAATTAATTATTAAAAAATGTAATTATTAAACAACTTAATTATTGGACAAAATTAATTGATAAAAAGAAAGCTTGATCAGTGGTCGAAAACTCGTCCTCGGGTGGTCCGAGCGAATGAGCCGAAGAGGGTCTCCCCAGTCACGCACGTCGCCTTGCCCAATGATTAAGTATCGGAACCCCACACGTAGAGAACTGGTTCAAGGAACGTTTTCGTTTGGCAACCACCGAGCGAAACTGCACGAGGTTCAATCTCATTGCCATTTTAGGACATGCTGCAGTCCGGCTCGCGGTTTCGCGTTATTGCCCCTGTCTCTTCCTACTGAATATATGAATATTCTCTTTTCGCTGTATAGAGCAAAGGGCTCAGAATTAAATTTAAATAATCCGTTGGACACTTGCGATAAATATTAGATGCACCAATCTTCGTTGAAACCATCCAGGCTGAAATGTAAAAAATGAATATCTACGTGACCGCGAATGATTGATGAGTAGGAAAGAGGTCGATTTATTACAAATAAAAGAAAACGAGTAGTCCGTAAAAAAAAAATTGAAAAAAATTCATTAGTCACTGTCGCTTGCAGAAAAGATATTAATATTAAAAAAACAATAAAGAATTTTTATATTAAAAAAACAATTAATACTAAAAAAACAATAAAGAAAGGAACAGTAAAGAATTTAATCGAAAATAGACTTTAATAGAAGAAGTAGACACTTTAGTAGAAAAAGTAAACACTTTAATAGAAGCAGCAGACACTTTAATAGTAAACGTAAACACTTTAAAAGTAAAAGTAAACACTTTAAAAGTAAAAGTAAACACTTTAATAGTAAACTTAAACACTTTAATAGTAAAAGTTGGAGAAAAGGTCTCCGTAATTCGAAGGCCTGCTTGTTACGTGGGTGAAATGTTGATTGAACGTGACATTGACCACGCAAGCTCTCTAGCTTTCTCGCTGCCTCCCCGAGCGAAAATAGTATAGCTGAAGGTCCTCGCGTGAGTCCGTTGTGCGGGCTCGGGTACGATCGATTGGTCTGCGAGGCGGCGAAACCCCCTCGTGCCTTTGAACGACATCGACGACCTTCGCCTTAGTCTGGAACAAAAAATGTTACCAATTTTCGTCGGACCGATTTACACATTTCAATATTTTCTCTTTTTAATTATCGATAAAGAAAAATGAAAACGATCGATCATGAAAAATGAATAAATAAATTTTATCGAAAAAAGAAAGTCGAATCGAAACTCATATTTGGCTTTCTCTCTGCATTTTAAGTTCGATCTTTTTATCTATACATTTTTTTCAAAAAATGTACCGATAAAGAATAATCAAATCGGAACTCATATTTCGCCTCCTCTTTGTCCCTTCGAATTAAATTTATCTCTTTAAATTACCTACTTTAAAGGGATAAAGTTGAGAAATCTTTCTTCATTGGTAAATTAAAAAAAAAAATCGATAAAGAAAAATTAAATCAGAACACATATTTCGCATCAGCCTTTGTCCCATTTGTTTATTTTTTATCCGAAGCAACGTCATCCCACGCCAGCCCCGTGTCGCGTATCGTTTCGCACTCACAAACACACGCGCACACACAACTTCTCTCCTCGGAGAGTACAAAGTGTACAGTGTTGCCCCGCTCTTGGACAACCCTTCCTTACACTTTCTCGGTCGCATGTGTAAGCGTTGCGAAATAATTTCGCGGCAAGCGTGTAGAAGAAAATTGCAAGCCTCGCTAAAAAAAAGCGTAAACTCGAGCATGAGCTGTAACATTTTTTTTTCTTTACATCCGTCGTTAATTTCGTCGATTTTTTTAAAGTGACTTTTCTACAACGCTGATTTAAATCCAATCGTTTACACGCGTCGCTTTAACGAGATAATCGACGGGAATTCCCCTCGTGATTAAAAAAAAAGTCTTCCGACAAATTCTCAATTTTGTAAAAAAAAAAATAGTTTCAATGATAGAAAATTGATGTTTGCGAAACTATCGAGTTAATTTCTACTGGCGCCAGTCACTTGTAATAATACAGTTATTATGAAACGTATTTCTCAAGTATTCTTACTTAATTATTTGCAATCAATAATTGAAGTTCCCAGATGCAAAAAAAACACTCGGGTCAATTTTTTTTTTTTTTTTTTTAATTAAATTGCAATAAAGTGTATAATTTTAGAAGCCTCTCACTTCGTTATGACACGTCGGAGAGTCTTCAAGCCTTAAACTCGATTAGGCCTTTAAAGAAAACGAGGTTTGAGCGGAGACGCCGCTGGGCGAAGAGTGACGACTACTTTCGTAAGGGGAGCGAAGGACGAACTTTGGAAAGAATTCTCACGGTCCCCGTTGCTTTTCTTACCACGCGAAGAGCCCTTCTTCTTCTTCCCCCTCGAGCCTCTCGAAATACCGCGGCGTACCGCTTCCTCTTTACCACAAATTCTCCGACCAAACAAACAAAAATCTTGGATAATTTATTTCAGACTTTGATCTCTTCTGCGTATCTCGTAGTGTAACGGCTTGTCTCGATTATTAAAATCGGTTTTGCTACGTTGGCGAAACAGTTGAGATTATTTTTGCTTCCGCCTAGAGAAAACTATGTTTGGGTAAAAAAAAAAAAAATTAAAAAAAGATGTGTGTGTGACCGATTTACATATTTTAAAACGTCTGTAACTGGGAAATGCTTTGAGATAGAAAGTTGAAATTCGGTACACAAGTGAAATGGGTACGTCTCTTAATGCAGTGAAACTTTTCATAAAGATTTAAGCCAGATTGAAAAGTTGACGTGATTTTGAAATTTTTCAAAATATGTCGTAGTTTTAACTTTCGTAAGATTTCATCTTATCCTATAAGTGAAGACAAATATGACGCTTTGATGATCTTTGGAATTGAATTTCGCCGAAATTTATCCGAGCAGTCGAATATTTTTTATTACTAAAAAGGTATAATTCGATTAAACCGAATTATACCTTTCGAATTGCTTATTTTTTTTTTTTTTGTATTTCATATAAAAATAGGTTTGTCCGTTGAAGGGATGAACATGCTCTCGACTTTCCTCGCGGCCCTGAGAGAGGAAATGAATTGGCTCTTAACGCATAAAACGAAGCGAATGAAAAAAGAAAAATAAAAAAAGAAGTCTTCCTCTCGCGTGTAGAGCAGGTGGCCATTCTACCTGCCACGGGCAATTTTGCTTTTGCCATCCACACTCCAATCGTAATCTCTTTCTCTCTCGCCTCTGCTTATTCCTTTCCTCGCCGTCTCCGCCGTATTATAACAGACCCGTTTCTACTTCGCGATTAACTCTGCATAATTTACCTCGGGCTGTACGCGCACATTAGCCGTTTCTTTCTCTCTATTTTTAATCTGTCCTCCGCGCCGTCGTGTACCTCAACTCGACTACCGACACCGCTGCGTCGACGATCCAGTTCTGCTTAAACGCGCCCGGTATACTCCGAGCCGACCGATAAGATTAGAAGGAATCCGTCCGGAGGCGGCTTTTATCGCTCGACGATCGATAGTAACTATTGCGAACTCCCCGAGCAAACGAGTTCTCTTCCGACGGCATTTATGGAACGATATTTTTTCATTTATTCCTTTTAACGCGCTATAAAAGGATCGAAAGATGATGACGATGCGAAAACGAAATGAGATTATGGCGCTGGTTCGACTAAAAAAACAAAAGGTGAAAATAAAAAAAAATTATATATAAAAATTATATTTTATTATATATATATATATATAAAAATTAATTATATATATATATTTCTCGTAATTTTCCTTTATTCGCAAATTTTCCTATGTGAAAAAGCATCTTTGGTATTTTTTGGTTTCCTCACAGAGTGAGAAACAACGAAAAATACACGAAGGGAAACGAAGAAAACTTTTTTTGGCCTATCGAATATTCGATCGTTTGTTAAAAAAAAATCCTGGAAATTCAGGACAAGTTTCAAGTTCGCATTTCAACGTCATCAAGGTAAGAGTGGACGAGGGCGCACATTAGCGGCGAACGACATTGAGATTATAGATACGCACACCCGTGGCCTTTAGCGCAACATCCACGCGATACAAGTCCGTGTTTATTTCGTTCGCTCGTCTAATTCTGCGACTGCAGAGCACTCGACCGTCGGGACGGACGAGTGTCACTCGGCGCTAAGTGAGAGTGTACCTGGTGGCAACGACTTTGTCGTCGCCGCGTGCCTCTTTTTCCCCCCCCGCAACGAACCCTCGGAAGCTGGAAAGTGCAGCTCGCGAACGCGGACGGGCGAAGTACCGAGAAACAGGGATAAAAATACACACACACACGCTTTGCATGGAAAAAGTGTGTTGTCAGGGTTTCCAGCTCCAGGTTCGTTTCGAGCGGCGAGTGGCCACAATCTTGCCACTCCTCCAGCTCTCTCGTTGACTCTCGTCGTCACGCGACCCTCGTCAGTAGAGTCAACCTCTTCCGGTCCAAGTGGACGACGGAATGATTAAAAGCACGAGAAAAGCAAACAAAAAGTGCAATTGTTTTCACCGCAAATAGTAGTAGTATTTTTATTTGTTACCGGGTTAAAACCTATTACTATTGTTGACTTAACAACATTAATAATATAAACTTTGCACTTATGATTAAATAATATGAACATCCTATACTATTGTCATTACGACGTATTAGCAATCTTCAACATCTTTGGTAACTTTATATATTACATTTTTTGTATTACATGTATATTAGATTACATGTATATTACATTACATGTATATTACATTACATTATATTACATGTATATTACATTACATTATATTACATGTATATTACATGCTTTGTAAATTTTAGATTTGGACACATTCTCGTTTTATTTACCCATTCGCTGCTATTCTATTCCGATGGGCAAATGCGCGATTTTTACAACATGAAAATACATAACAAAACATCTTTTTTATATCACGTTTCTGGAAAAAATTCAAAGTTTTTCAGGTACTTTTTTCTATGCGATTTATACATTGGGCATTTTATGATAACGTGCTCTAGAGATTCATTTTCTTCTAAATTGCAGGATTGACATGCCAGGTGACTGTCGAATTTATACGCAATCACCGAGAATAATAAATAACTGAGAGCCGAGGGATGAGAAATAAGAAGATGCGAATACATTTTCCAAACACATCAATAGCAAAATAACAAAATACATCATTAAGTTTAATAAACCAAGGAAACAAAATTGTTTAATTAATCCACCTGAATATAGTGAAAACCTTGGGCTGAAGGTCGTTGGCCCATTGACAATGTCAATGAAAGCGACTTGACAAAGCTGTATCGAAGATTGTATGGACCAATTGTTATTGTCAATAAATACAGTTTATTACTACTATTAATGGAATAATAAGGTAGTAGGGAATTGCAGATGGCCCGGTGCTGGCCGACATTGGGCGAACGCCGGCCGACGCTGTGCCAGTACTGTCCCAGTTTGGCCCTCCCGCTAGGGTTGCATTGCGGAAATTATGGAGAGCATAAAAATACCTAGGAAGAAAATTTAAAGTGGCGAACATAAACTTTGATACTTATAACTTTAAAATTACCGAAACTCGAGTCGCGGATTTACCTCGTCAACTTTGATTCGTTCACTGTCAATCAAGTGCTCTTGAAAAATTCCGATTTCCGGCTCGAATGATAAACAACCGAGACGAGAGGGATGAAAAAAAAAATTGCTTTCAGCGGCTCGGCGAAGAATAAAATTGTTCGCAGTTCGAGGCGTCGCTACTGAAACTCGTTGAAACGATCTCTGGGAGTGGAGAAGCTTCGCCGGTCCGAAGTGCCACGGGAAGAATATTACAGACGTCCCGGCACTCTTCCCCCGGAGCCCCGAGGAGGTTGCGAAGAAAATGAGAGCGATCCGCCCGGCGAAATGACTTTCTACGAAGAGAGGAAGAGAACAAGAAGAGCTACTATATATATGTATATATACACTGGTAGCACCGGGGCGACTAGAAGGTCTCCGGATATCGTTTTACTGCAACTCATGTTTCAGCTTCAACATCGTTCTACGCAAGAGATATTCGTTTTTTTTTTGTTCCAAGGAACTCGAATCTTTCGATGGCCAGATTGAGGCAGTGCTTGCGCATTAGCTAGTCAAATCGGAGTTGTATTATGGACATTTTCAAATATAGCTATTCAAGTTTCGAAAAAATTGTAATACGAGAAATTGTTATTTAATGCCCGAGGCGCTTTCGATTTCACGTTTTTTTTTGTTATTATAGTGCGAGTGCGCATGCGCACGGTCGATTTCTGATGCGAATTCTTATTTAACAAAAAATGTTATAATAACGAAAAATGGCAAATCGAAAACATCTGAGGTAGATTTCGTTGAGAACTGTTAAATATTAAGACGGAATTTTGGTTTGTGTAGTTTGGAGAAGGAAAAACATTTCACTAACATTTTATCGCTACAATTTCGCGATCGATAATAAATTCGTGTTACTGCAACTCATGTTTCAGCGTCAACATCGCTTTACGCAAGTGATTTTTTTATTCAAGAAAATCGAATGTTCTGATAGTCATATTGCGGTAGCGCTTGCACATTAGCTAGTCAAATCAGAGTTGCATTATTGAAACTTTGAAGCATTGCTGTTCAAGGTTCGAAACAATTGTAATGCGATACATTGGTATTTTAAATGTGTCCGACACTGCTTGCAAATACTAGAATTTTTATAAACACGATTCTCTGTGTTTTCTTCGTAAAATATAAAAAAAAAAAAAAAAACAAATTGGCACTGTATCGAATAATCACGTTCGTGTTCGTTCTGCCTTAACTGCAGCTTGATTTATGAGAATGAACAAAAACAAAAAAAAACAAAAAAAATAAACCCGAAGGACTCGCTTCAGTACGGAGCCGCACGGCAAAGTAGTTTCGTTGTTGACGTAGAAGACGTCTAGAAAGTTTCCCTCTCGACCGCGACCCACATCGAGGAACCGCAGCGGCATCGGCGTCACACAAACGGTGCGACTAGATAGATGACCCCCGTTCAAGACCCATCGTGATTCGGTATCTTGACACGTATCTCTCACTGTCCCCCGGTTTCGAACGTACGACTCGATTCTCCATAATAATTCCTGCTCCGATTTCCGTTCGGTAAAACGATTCGTCACTCCCGCAGGCGCTGGCCTGCGGGGTCGGTCGGACACGCGGGAATTCACACTTTTATTCCGGCGCTCCGACAACCCTCCTGTTTAGGCACCGGAACCAAAAAACCTGAGTCAATGAAGTGCGCAATGTTCCAAGATATTATTGTGCATTATAAATAAACAAATCCGCACCCAGAAAAATAAGTTATTTGAAGGGTGGCTCGCAAATAATTATTTATTTGTTTCAAATTAATATTTATGTAATTCGAATAAATATTTATGAATATTCAGGTTGAATAAAAAAAAGTCTCTCAACTGCATTAATCAATATTTCTCCACACAACTATCGTGTCCCATATTAAACGAAAGAGAAGCCCGAGTTGAAGGACTCCGATCGATGGCTCGTTGCCATTTTTGTTACATCGTATGAACCACACCATGTATATAAAAGCAATAATGTATAGTCAATTTGTGACTATGTGTAAACAAATACACGTACAACTACGACAACTAAATGCACTGTAAAAAAATTCGTATGGGTTTTAATGTACCGTTGATGGAAGTTTTTATGCACAAGCTGGTATATTAAATTTCATGTACAATTGTGACGAAAAATGTACAGTATATTAAAAAAGAAACTTTAGAAATACTTCGCTTTTGATAGTTTAGTTTAATTTTTCGGTAAAGTTACACCAATTCCACTAATTTACTTTAATTTCACTGTAAAAGCATATCAATTTTTCATCACAATTAAACATTGAATTTAATGTACAAGTTTTTGCATGAAAATTTTGGGTCGGGTGCATTAAATTTATAATTTTTTTTAAAACAATGTAGACAAAGTTTTGGGAGAAGAATCGAGCGTCGCTATCTCGTGGAATTAACTGGCCGCTGGAGCAGACAGAGCTTTCGGGAAGAATAAACTGATGGGGTCAAGATTCCTGCTCCGACTTCCGTTCGGGAAGACGATTCGTCACTCGCGCAGGCCAGCGATCGGTCGGTCACGCGGGACTCCACGCTTGTATTTGGGCGCTCCGGCGACACTCCCGTATAAGCGCCAGAACCAAAGAACCGAGTCAATGAAGTACGCAATGTTGCAACGACCGGGCGGCGGCTTCGGAGGATTGGCCGTGGCCGATGACGTAACGCTGGTCCAAATTTGAATGATGACAAAATATGACGATCGCCGCGATTCGAACCTGGGTTTGTCGGTTACTAAGTGTTGAATTTTAAGACGTTAGTCTGAAGTTAAGATCGCTCTTGAGATCGAACTTCATTGCGTGCCTAAGTTTGATTTTAAATTCGGCATTAAGTTTGATCTTAAACTTAAGTCCGAAATTAAGATCAAACTTAAGTTCGAAATTAAGATCAAACTTAAGATCAAACTTAAGTCCGAAATTAAGATCAAACTTAAGCAGGCAATGAAGTTCGGGGCAAACTTTGATCTTAAGTTCAAACTAATGTCTTAAAATTTGACCCTAAGTAAGGTAAAGATACCAATGTCCGGACGGTTAAGACCATCCCCACTTTCCAGCGGTCATTGCTCGAGGACAATTTGTTTGTGAAAATAACTGAAACCACCGTCAAGCTGATAATTTTCAGTTTCCAAAAAACACATCGATTCCCGCAAAAAAAAAAGAAAATTGACTGTCCCTGGGTTTGCCAGTTCTCTGGGGAAAGACAATTTTCTTCCCAGTCTGCGGACTGCGGTCTCAACGGCATTATTGTCCATTATAAACATACAAAGTTATGGGGGGAGAATCGAGGCTCGGTATCTCGTGGAATTAACTGGCCGCTGGAGCGGACAGTGCTCTCGGGGAGAATAAGCGGACGGGGCAAGGTGTCGGTGCGCACTTACGAGGGGGACAACTCGCTTTCATGTAAGTTACACTTGCGCTCGCTTTCGTGTAAGTTTAACCGTGTAACGGAGAGTCGGGACTCGCTGCAAATCTCACGTAAGCCCGGTGGCTATATTTAGAGCCGACTTACCGGTATACAGTATATAATCGCTCTGCGTGTACGCACGGTTTGTACAATGAAACTCCCTTACGACCCTCTCGGAACGCAATTTAAGGCAGCCTTGCGCATAGTGTTCACTTCGCATAAGTTTCAGAGAAGTGAGAGGGCATTGCAAACACTTCCGAATGATATAAAAATCTGAAAAAAATCAGGCACATTAAAGGTGCCGAAAAAATTAATTTTACATAACAATAATTCCAAAATGTTATTAACAAATTGATGAATAATAAAATTTGTTCAACAAATCTCCCGGAAACCTAACTTTTTTTTTATTATGAATATAATTCACTTTTCTGAATACGCATGCATTTTTCGGATTTATAAATTCACTTTCAATTTTTTTTATATGTGAAAAATGTGTAGATCACAAAATTCAAAGTGGATTTAAAAATCTGAAAAATTCATATGTATTCAGAGAAATGAACGAAAAAATTTACATAAAAAAAAGCTAGGTTTCCGGTTTTTTTTCAGATTTTTATACCATCGAGAAGTCTTTGCAATTCCCTCTCATTTCTCTGAAACTTATGCGAAGTGAATGCTATTCGCAAAGACTGCCTTAAATACGTCCCGGGCTCGAAGAGCGCCTCTCGGCAATAATTCGAATACAAAGTACTGGAAGGAATTTTTTTTTTAAAACTCATTTCCCCCTTTTTGAAGATTTGTTTGTACCAACCGAAGCCCGCATAGTCCTCAATCCGCTCGTCCGGTTTACGGGCCGATGCACTCTAAACGACTCCGTCAGTCAAGAGAACGTCAAAGTCGGTTCGCACGCGTCTCGAATGAGCCCTGCGGGCTCCATTCTTCGTCGTTTTTCTTATTTTCCCACAACTATAATTGGGAGGCTCGTTGAATTCGTACCGAACGGCCGTCGGGACTCTCGACTACGATCAATGAATTAATGTATAAAGTCGGTCGTGTTTACGTACGCCCGATGTTTCTCCTCCTGATCGTTTCGTTGTGAAACGAGCGGCGACCTATCCAACGAAGAGTCGTGCACTCGAGAGCTTTGTGACCCTGTCGCGATCGAGTGCCTCGTGAAAAATTTAGGAGAGGCCGGGAGCCGCCGTCGGCGACCGAGGTTCTTTGATATACGAAGCGTCTAGACCGGCGGTCTTCCTTCGATGCAGATGCACATGAAAAAAACGTTCTAGGAGATTGAATATTTAGAGCGGATCGAGGCTTGAAAATTGAACAATCTTGGATATTGAAAACTGATGTATTATTCTGAAAAAAGAAATTGTCAACATTTTGAAAAAAAAAAATCACTTGTAGGTGTCACTTTGAAAAAAAGTTTAATCGTCGGTCGAACCGTTCAAAAGATAGATCCGGCGCCTTTGTTTCAAAAGGTCGATGGCCCGACTCTAAATTAAAATTCTATTCGGTTTCGAAATTCGACGAATCTGTCATTTTGCGTAAATCAAAGTCCGAGAAAGAAAATTCGGAGCTGATCAATGCTTTTCAACTAAACAACTTTTGAAATTTTTAACCGCATATTAGTCTGAAATAAAATGGTTTTTTCAAAATTTTTAACACCGAAATTTTGAAAAACATCACTTATCTGCGTAAATCAACACATATTTTTTTGTGATTTGTCGAGCCGTTTAAAAGAAGCATTGATGACGCAACTCTAAATGAAAATTCTATTCGGTTTCAAAATTCGACTAATCCTTCATTTTGCGTAAAACAAAGTCCGAGAAAGAAAACTCAGAGTTAATCAATGCTTTTTAACTAAACCACATTTGAAATTTAAAACCTAATTATATATTTAAAACTAAACCACGTTTGAAATTTAAAACCTAAGTATTAACTCTGAAATGAAACGGTGGTAAAAATTTTGAAAAAATTCATTGATAAGACAAAAAAAAATGTAATGATTCCTCTTCAAAGGGTCGATGACCCCACTCCAAACGAAAATTCAGTCCGATTCCAAAATCCGGCGCATTCTTCATTTTGCATAAATCAATCTCGAAGACGGAAACATTCTACCGACTCATCGGCTTCGTATAACGACAAGCTTGACGAAGATGATAATCAAGCGACGATAATCGATTGTTCCGCGTGTCCCGAGAGCCTTAATGCCTATTCAATGGACTGACCGGGACGCGGGAGGTTGTTCTGGTCACCACGTGGCGCCAGAATGCACACCGTCAGAGGTAATAATTTTTCCGTGCCGACGCTTCAAGAGACTCCAACGTCGGCCTCGTCTTCCATCCGAACGGAGAGAGCTCGAGTCTAGTGCTTCGCATCTTTCTGGGAAGGAATATTTAAGAATGTAAAGCTGCAAGGGGCGCAGCGTCGACAATGGTCGAAGGCTGGTCGAGTCGTAAAACGACCGAGCGAGGTGAACGAGGAAAACTCGATGGCGACCGTTGAAATTTTACCGATTTACCGGTGAAATTTGGCTCGCACGTGGAGTGGCAAAACTCCGGCGAAAATGTTTTCATATTTCCTTGTTCCTCAACCCGCGGCGATGTCTCTTTCGCCATTTGCGCAGCACGTTGCGTCAGGCCGTGCGACCGGAAGCGAAATAAAAAAAATTCCATTCATCGAACGAATGGCTGTGGAAAAACAGAGAGGATTTTCCTGCAGTTGGACACGATCGGATGGACGGCGGAATTTCGTCGGGGAGTCCCCGCGGCTACCAGTCGATGAGTTTCATTAGCACAGCTGTTGCAAATGAAAATGAAGATATTGAGAACAATAATTTTATGGAGACTTTTATCGATTGGCGATATCGTTGATCGAATTCGACGAATCCTTAATTTTGCGTGAATGTCCGAGAAAGAATATTCAGAGTTAATCAATCCTCAAACTAAGCAACATTTGAAATTGGTAAAGATAAAAATCACTTATAGTACAGGATAAAATTCTGAAAAGATTAATATGAATTCTGAACAATCAAGGAATTCATTTAAAATGACAAAATAAGAGTCTCTGATTTTTAAAAAACAATTGACATTATTATTATTGTTGACATTATTATTATTATTGACATTATTATTATTATTGGCATTATTATTTTTCTCAGATGTTTGCACATCACCAACTACTGCAATTTTGATCGAATTCAACATTTGGTACGTCATGCATGTGTGATGCATTCTTAAATAGTAATCGAACAAAATAATCCACGAGGATAATTTTGCCTATGGAAAACTGTTGCCGGGGCCTCAAAAAGAATTGCCATAACCCACAAGTCGTAAATTTGCCTCTGACATGAAAACCGCCACTAACAGGATTATTTACCTTATTTCGATAAGACACCACGAGGCGCGTTGTGCATTTAACACTGTCGGCGTGCGGTGCAACCGTCCTGTTTCGACAAATAGGCACGACACGCTTGCGTGTATCGCGTGTTGTTTTAACACGCTTCGCAACACGCTACTTTTCAGAGTGCGGTTAAAGGTATTACGGAGAAAGAACGGAAGCGGAACAAGGTAGCGATCGGCTTACCGGTGCATCGTACCGGCAAGGTGGATAGCTCGGCTGTTAAACGCGCCTCACTTTGTTACGCCGAACGGGGCCGGTGTATGAGCACGTGTGTGTGCAAAATAAACGGGCCGATGGATGGACGTTGCCGTTGTGTCGCCGATGCGCAGCGAACCGACAACGAGTAACCCGATAGGTGTCCGGTGTGCTCCATCCCAATCGCGCTGACTGCACCGAGCAATCGACCAACCCTCCGCGAAATCCGGTCACGCTCTGCATAAGTGCACACGGTGCAGCGTCGCCGTTTCTGCATCGATTCGCTGTTTCTCTTACCGGTCGTTCGGAGCGGGCGACGACGATGACAAGAGTTTTTGGGCGGAAAGTTTGGGGCATTTCGTCATAGAAGCGTTTGGTTGCTACCTTAATGGGAGGGTTACGGGGCCAGCTACGGCGCGGCATCGGCACGGCGTCGGCCGGTGTACGCGATGACTGCACCGAGCGATCGACCAACCCTCCGCGAAATCCGGTCACGCTCTGCATAAGTGCACACGGTGCAGTGCCGCCTCGTCGGATAAGTCCGTTTCTGCATCGATTCGCTGTTTCTCTTACCGGTCGTTCGGAGCGGGCGACGACGATGACAAGAGTTTTTGGGCGGAAAGTTTGGGGCATTTCGTCATAGAAGCGTTTGGTTGCTACCTTAATGGGAGGGTTACGGGGCCAGCTACGGCGCGGCATCGGCACGGCGTCGGCCGGTGTACGCGATGACTGCACCGAGCGATCGACCAACCCTTCGCGAAACCGGGTCACGCTCGACTGCCCGACGCTCCGTTGGATAACTACGTTTCTGCATCGATTCGCTCGTTTACTTACCTACGATTGCCCTGAGAACAACCGGACTACCCTCGTCATCAAAGGGTTTCGATACTACTCTAGTGGGAGCGCCACACGGGGCCAGCTACGGCGCGGCGTCGGCCGCTCTCCTGCCAACGTCGGCCAGCTCCGGTCCCGCGTGTCATTCCCAGTAGGGTAATCGACCGGGTGCTCTCGACAACTCGTCTCTCCGCGGCCCTGGAGGGTAATCACGACGATGAGCGAAGATAAAGAGAGGAGGCGAAGGAGCTCTCGTTTTGAGAGCCTTGATTACTGGAAGCTCCGTTCTGCCCCCGACAGGTCTCAGACGAAGACGAAGGGTGCTCCGTCGAAAGAGGCCCACGTGACGTTGAAACAGCCGACTCACCCCTGCCGCGGCGATAGACGACTTTTTTTTTAAATTCCAGACACGCGACTTATCGCTCTTTCGCCATTCGCCGCGTGCGCGCGGCTCCACTTCACATCGTTTACACACACGTTTCCACAGTTCGCGGGCGCACCGGCTCGAGTTCGCCGGGAGAAATTACGTTCCCGGACCAGCACGTGTCCCACGAGTATTCTCCCTTGCGGGACTCATTCATAGTCCAGTTTGTTCCCACCGTCGCGGGAACAAAGAAAGTAGGCTACGTCGATATTTGAAAGTGAGCTTTCGGAGCGACCGCCCGGGTCGCGCGGGAGGGTGAAAAATTAATTGATCGTTCGACGATGATTTTTTTGTTTAAAAGAAAATCATTACCCGGAAAACAAAGCTCCGTGACATTGATTAATCCTCACTGCAAAAAAAAAAAAAAATATCGTACGAAATTTAATTTAGCGGGCGGAAAGCTTTTATGCAACAATTTACAGGTATATTAAATTTCATTTACAATTGTGATGCAGAATTAATGTTCAGTGTATTAAAAATATTGGGAATACTTTACTTTTAATAATTTACCGTAACTTCACTGATAGTGTATATTCATTTTTCACATGTTTACATTAAATTTAATGTAGCACTAGTTTTGGCTTGAAAACTTCCAACATTACATTTACAATTTTTTTTTACATTGCTCCCCGGCTGTCTCGCTGGACTGTAAAAATAAATTGTATATTTAATGTACTGGAACTTGAAATTTGCTTCCGTTACTTACATAAATTAAACATTAATGTACTTTTTTGGGTAAAATTGCGATGCCAGATATTGAAATCAGAAATCTTTTGCCCGCAATTTACAAAAATTGTAATTAAAAATAAAAATGTTATTGTACATTTTCAACGCACATGTATTCGAAGTTTTAGAAACAGTTTGTGTAAAAGAGCTTTCAATACCTTTCATTGATTTTTAGATAATTTTTTTTAGTGTACCATCGGAGAGGAAAAATAAACCGAGTTGTCAATTATAACGATGCGACAAGAATAAAGGATAAATTTATTCCGAGTTTCCGAGAGGCCTTCGGGGCTGCGGGATTGAATTATGTTAATTTCTGTCCTCCCCTCGGACAAACCCCGTTCGAGATTCAATCCCTTCTCGGCCGCGCCCTTTTCCTCGAGATTATCTTCCCTCTTCAGCTTCAATGAAAATTAATTTTTCACTTTTTACTTTTTTTTTTACTGGGAATAATAATTCTCGCAAATATAGAATTTCACGAGCAGTCGGAGTAGGATTGTTTGCGTCGCAATCAGCGGAAATTTTTTATATCGAGACCGGCCAGAATCCTGATAACGAATGATCGATTATATTCGACGAGGATACCGATAGAATCGCTTGAACGTTGCTCGCGGGTTCAAATTCGCCGGCGAGAGCGAAGAGAACGCTCCGATCACGCGCCGACGATTCGATTAATTCAAATGAAACCAGCTCCGATGAAGCGCGAATTGGTTGTTCGATTGCTCTCGTTGACCTTCCTTCGACGCCCGATACGCAGTGTCGAGCTATCTCACGCCATCATTTTTTTTTTTTTTTTTTTATATCCGAGAAATCTTTCTATCAATCCTAAAAGACAAAGCGTTTTTCTCACTTGCCTGTCTTGATTAAAGAGGCAATATCTCTGCCGGGAATGAATTTTTCTTGGCTTCCAAGGAATATTGATCCAATTCAATACTGACGGATTTTAGAAACGTAACAGCTTAACGAAACTGACAACAACATGTAAATGAATAAATAAATGGGTTCACGTGTAAAACTCTGAAAGTCGACGATTTTATAAGATTTTGTCTCGATTTTTATTCAATTACACGATGCACAATATCAAAAGTGTAAAAAAAAATGCATGTCGGACATAAATAGGAGTCTTTGCCCTATTTATGTTAAATAGGAGTCGTTATAACGATAATATCATTAATTTCATAAATTAATGATATTATCGTAGATAATATCATTAACGGACATTAAGAGCTTATAAATTGAACTATAAAATGAATAACCAATAATTTTCTTGTATTACTTATGTTACTTGTGCAATTCACACCCACACTCTGTATACTTTGTAAAAATTGTTCGACCCGTGAAACCTAATAAATAAAAACTAAAAATAAAGTAATTGGGTCGTTCACCTTACGCCAGAATCCCACCGAGATGTACGTCGGCTCTCCATGCCGATGAAATAAATGTTGCAAACATGCAACATTCTCGAAGGTAAATGCTCCGGCTCCAACAGACCAATCTCGTTTTTCAAGGTTAAAAAAAATATATGTAGCAAAGATGCAAGATTGGAAACGTTGAAAAACACAATTACGCGCTTGAGATAAAAAACGAGCGTTGAGTTATTGTATCAAATTTTTTTTATCGTACGATAAAAAAGTGATAAAAAAAAGAATGCGACAAGATCGCTCGAGTATAGAGTGAGTTATTGTTCTTCCCTCCCACGGAGGCTTTTCCTAGGTAAAATTTATCGAGGCTCTGTTGCCGGAGAGCCGAGGGATAATGCCTCGACTCATAAGAGTCACAAGTGGAAGAGCCCGGAGGTCTTCGGGACTACCGTGCCTCTTCACTGTGACGCCTCACTATGAGCGTTACAAAAAAAAAAAAATATATAAAAAAAAAGAAAACGTTACAAGGCACGAAAACATATATTAAACGGTTCCACGGAAATGTACAAAGACGAGGACTAGGCGTGTGCGGTCCCGCCTTGAAAAATATTAGCTTAGGGCTCACCCTCGATCACGAAGATTGTACAAGTTTTGAGGATTACTCTTCTTCCGTCTTTCCCTCGACGATCCCTGTGGATACAGTTTTCCCTGTGGATAGAGTATCAAAAGCTTTTGGGAAAATTACGTTTTCTCGGAGTTGATAAAAATTGATGGAATCTCCGTCGGACGAAGGAGGCAATTTATTTTTTATTCGGTCAGCTGCGCTCTAAAAAATATTTTCTCGAACATTAATGAACGGTATTGGAAGCTTTTTTTTTTACATAAACTTATAAACTTTTTTTTCTAGTTTTATGTAAAAAAAAAGTTTATTTACATAAACTTTTTTTTACATAAAATAATATTTGTTGTAGAACGTTTCGCGCAACTTCTCGACGGTGCTCCGTTCGCAAAGGTCGTGGGAATCCTGGATAGATGGAAATTATGCATGAAGAAATGATTTTATTAAATTCTCCCGTCCAACATTCGAGGTCGTCGGTGGAATGGAATTCTTCCAGTATTTCTGGTATTCAATTCGAACCTACGAGCCGCTCAACCGGAGGATTGTTTAAAAATTAAAAGATTGCCATTTTTGACAAAAAGAAAATTTAGGTATTTTTTTCATTTTTTTTTAGTACAACGATGATCCGTAGCTAAAAATTAAACGGAAAAATTACGTTTTCTCAGCGTTGACAAAAGAATGGATGAAATCTTTGTCGGACAAAGATTTCACTTTTGTTCACTTGGCTAACGATTAAAATGTAAAAATCTTTAAACGACTCGATCGAGCGTTAAAAAAGCAAAACATCGAATTAATCAAATAGCGGAAAGTCTCAGATCGACGATGTCACTTCGATCGGAGCTTGCGTAACATTTGTTATAAAACGTTTCGCACAACTCGACGGTGTTTCGTTCAGGAAGGTCGCGGGAATCCTGAAAAGAAATTAAAAGTCGAGAAACGATTTTATTAAATTCTCACGTCCAAGATTCGAGGTCGTCGGTGGAATGGAATTCTTCGAGTATTTCTGGTATTCAATTCGCACCTACGAGCCGCTCGACGGAAGGATTTATTAAAAATTAAAAGATTGACATTTGACAAAAAGAAAATGAGGTCTTGTTTGCGTTTTTTTTTTTTTTTTTAGTACTACGATGTTCCGTAGCTAAAAGTGGATGTAAAACCGATGGAAGCTTGTTCGGGGAAGAGGCCGTCAATTACTCGTCGCTACGCTTCGCGCGTTCCGTCGCTCGAAAATAATTACTCCTCCGGCAATTACTCGGCGTCGAGGCCGGAGGGCGAGCGCGACGTTCGCGTGGCTAATTTAGAAAGTTTATGGCAGAGCCGCCGCCACTCGAGAGTTCGCGTACCCAATTCGTAGCGAAATTCCTCGAAAGTGTCGCGTACTAATGTTGCGATCAGCCGTTCTTCAACTATAATTTTTATACATTTTTAATATTTGTATACATTTTTAATATTTTTATACATTTTAAATATTTTTATACATTTTAATATTTTTATACATTTTTAATATTTTTAATATTTTTATACATTTTTCACAAGTGTTCAACGTTAATAATTTTTTTTGTAATCGTTACTTTACTGTACCGAGTGAAAAAATCGAAGAGCCAAGATGCGTTTCTCTTGCATTACATTCAAGAGTTCTCTTGCTCTCGTTTCCTGTCCTCGCGTCTTCGTGACGTCAATATTATTTCTTTCATGCTCGCTTTGAGGGGCACTTTGCTCCCTCGTTTCTTGTCTCTCCGGTATCATTCCACTCGAGCACTTCAATTGAACTCACTTGAGAGTTTAAACTCGAGTTTTCAACTCCTCTCCGCCAGCTCCTTAAGATTCTGCACATTGAATCGTATGACACGCCTCGTACTATATTCAAATAAACGGCCTGTCCGGATTTTCGTTCAAATGGTTTGACACTAATGAATATTCTTTCCCTTCCTCATAGAGAAAGCTATTTCTGTAAAAAAAAAATCGTGTTTTTAGTGTCGGAATACTTAAAATAGTTTAAAACGTCCAGAAATGTCATTTTTTGCTGGTCCATTATTTCGTCCAGAAAAATTTTAGATTGTAAGCGCAGTTTCCTGTATGAGGAAGCCAAAACCGGGCAACGAACTTTCTCATGGAGAAATGTAAAAATCTATCTGTAAAAATCATTAAAAAATTAGGAAGACATGTGTGAACTATTTTGCAATGTTTTTTATTGTCTTTTTCAGCAACAAAAATGTGTAAAGGCCCGAGCTCTTTACGACAACATTGCCGAGGCGCCGGACGAATTGGCTTTCCGGAAGGGAGACGTTCTGACCGTTCTCGAACAGAACACATCCGGTCTCGAGGGATGGTGGCTTTGCGCACTCAGAGGCAGACAGGTAAATACTTCGATAGCATTTTAACGAAATTTATGTATTGATCCGTTTAGCGCGAATTTTTTGATAAATTTACAATAAAATACCGACGAGTCTTGCAGATATGAGAATCGGCCTCTCCGTTGAATTTCATTTCGCGATAGCGTATCGGGCACATTCCGCACGATAGCCGGATAAATAATTTCGATTTTATAAAATTAAGTTTTTAAATATTTTTATTACGGAAACTGCTCTAACTCGAGTAAACACGTAGGTTTCGAGTTTAAATTTGGAAGGTGAATAGATTGACACTGCACAATGTTTGGTAAAACATTTGGCGAAAAATTCATCTGATCGTCTAAATTTTATAAGATTAAACATTTTTTTAACATTTAACTATAAATATTTTTAACTTTTTAACTTTTCTTTTATTAAAATTTTTTTTTAACTATAAACATTTTTACTATAAATATTTTTTTTCAATAAAATACTGGCGAATCTCGAAGATATGAGAATCGGCTTCTCCGTTGCATCTCATTTCGCGATAGCGTATCGTGCGCATTCTGCACGCTACGCACCTCGTTGCTTGCGCACGTATGCTGAATGAGTCTTCCGTACCGAGAAGCGCGAAGCATCCGAGAAAGCTTCGCGGAGCAAGTCATATCGCCGGCTGAGAATCAAAAGGGCGGCGGAACCGACGTCGAGACATACGAGTTGCGCCCTTTTCATTCCCAGCCGTGCAGTTGCCATCTTCGCATCCAACATCTGTCGAAGACGAGAAACTGCGATAGCGAGATAAATAGTTTCGCGCTCATCGAGTACAACTTCGTCCCGAGAAGATTCTGGCGATAACATCGTGACATCTGTCAAAACATTTCCGACCACTGCGCTCCAACTCCAGACGACATTTCGAATTGTTTTCCTTTTTTTTCTTACAACGATTATTCTGTAACGAAAACGGTCGAAATTTCAATTTCTTTCCCACACTTTTATGAGCGACGCTATACGTAGGATGAAATTACAAATTATGAAACGAAAAAAATCAGTGCAATGAAAAATATCGAATTTTCGTCTTACCCGATAATCACTTTCAATTTTTTTTTCCTTTTGGGATTTCTGTAACGATAATTGTTGAAATTTCGATTGCTTTCCCACACTTTTGTAAGCGATGATGTATGTTATACGATAAAGTGACAAATTATGAACTGAAAAAAAACCTTGGACTGAAAAATATCAAATTTTCATCTTACCCGATAGTAATTTTTTTGTCTTGTTATTTTTTTAACTCTTTCGGCGATTCTGTAACGAAAACCATTGAAATTTCCATCTCGTTCCCACACTTCCGTGAGCAATCACAAGATAATCTTACTAATTATAAAATTAATAAAAATATCAGTGAGATGAAAAATATCGAACTTTCATCTTATCCAATAATCACATAAAAAAATATAATTCGTAATACATATCGTGTCCCACACATCCATTAATTTATATATAAGTCGATGTAATTTTGGACGAGCCCTCAGTCGATACACCGCGATTCCCCTGTGTAAATTTTCCTCGCGGCAAGTTCGCTATCGGGGACATCGCGGACGAGTTTGCGTCGCTCCGGTAAAATCGATTGGACCCGTTGTGGGATTGAAGAGACTGGATAACGGGGCAGATGTTGCGGACGTGGCAATCCGGGTGCCCGCGATACCACCGCTACTTCTTGTGCTGTACGAACCGTGCAAGACTCGACTCTCGTTGACTTTGCTTTCCAGCACTTTTTTTCCTGGCCCCCATACTATAACGCTCGCCGCCCAATTGTACCCTAATGGAAGCAAGCTCGCCGCTCCCGTACAACGGGCGAGAGTCTTTGAGTAATTGCTACTTAAACAACAAAAAAATGTATTGATTTTTTTTACAAGATGTTCGAATCTGTGACGGATGGCCGCTTGGGTCTTAGGATGTATCGAGTAACTTTAAATCGGTTAAATAATATAAGTCTTTTATTGGTCGTAGCAAGAGTGTAATTGTTCGGAGTATAATTGGAGTGTAATATCGGAGGTGTACCGCACTGGTCGGTCGTCGGAGCTGAACTGATTGAAGCGGGCGTGAAGCTGAGGGCTTCGCGCTCGCTATTACAAAGGAATAAAGAGTCGAAGGATGTTTAGTCTAAGCTAGATAAGTGGACGCTCACGGCGGTCCGGATGCTTCGATAGCCTTAAGGGCTTCTTTGAAGAGCGAATCGAACGGAAACGCTCCGTATCGATACCCTCGAATAAATATTAAAGTCGAAAGGTTAAAGTCGAAATAGTTAGGCTGCGGCCGTTACACTCCCCCTCTGGGAGGAAACGATGCCCCGCATCGGATATTACGGATTTTACATTTGACATGATTTGTTAAGTGTGACTCGATATAATTAAAAAGTTATTTGATTTTCTAAGATATTTTCATTTTGTGTAAATTGTGTTGTTATTTGATTGATGATTGTTGATTGTTGATTGTTGATTGTTGAAAAGGTAAAGCTCCTGGTTGTTGGAGAAAGTAAAGTTTCCTGGTCGTTGTCCATGTTGGTTTGGATGATTGAAATCCCCTGGTTTTTTATGGTTGTTGCGATACACTCCTGTTGTTTTCTAATAGATGAGGGTCGTTGATATCTGTAACTAAGTAAAACTTTTAGTTGTTCGTGTTAGTGGGAATGGTTTGGTTAAATTGGATGGGTTCAAATTTGGTGTTAAAAATGGTTAAGAAAAATTAAAATGTTATCCTGTTTCGTTCGGTTGGTGAAGTTCCATGTTCGATTTTCCAAAATATTTATTCCGTTTTTGGTAAATTCTTTGTATTCCAATGTTCCTTCTTTTCCCTGGTATTTCGGTTATAATTTGGAATTTTGATGGTTGTAATGCCTGTAACATTCTAAGTTCTGATTAGTGGTGGTTAGTGGGTTAGGTATGTTATTTGGAAGTGGTTTGGTGGTAAAAAAAAATGGAAATTGTTTCTGGAATAGGTAAAATGATTAACACGAGTATTTATAGTATAGAAAAAGAAAGCGTTGCATATATATTGGTCGTAGAGAGTTACAAAAATGTTTGACAAAGAAAAAAAAAGGCTAAAATGATAAAAGAAAGAAATAAACCGAAATGTTTTTTTTTTGTTTCCAATGAGGACAACAATAAGGAGGGTTCCCTTGCTTCCCTCTATTTTCTCCGACGCTGCGCGACGCGTGTCGCGCTTATGCTTATTATTTATGTGTATATATATATATTTGTATGTGTTTAGCTATCGTGTATTATATTGTATATGCATGATTAAAATGAGGTATGTTGTTGTGTATATTGTTTAAAGTACTGAAGTTCGTTTTGGTAAGGGTCTGAATCTACGTTCGTTTTGGTGTTCCGGTGTTAGGGAGTTTTGTTGGTTGTCTGAAAAGGTTTCTCTTTTCCTTATTTAGCTCTGCGAGGAAGATGTTAGTTTGAGCTAAGTTTTTAATTTTTCGCAAGGTCTCGAGCTCTTGGATGTTGATCCACTCCATACCCTGTTCGAAGGTCAATTTCCTCGGGTCAAAATGTGTTTCGTTCTTGTTGTCGTTGTTTTCGTTTCCGTTTGGTTTTTCGTTTGTCTCGTCTGTTTTTCCGTTCGTATCGTTTATGTCTTGGGTATCTGTGTTTTCTGTATTTATGTTTTGAGTGTTTGTGTTTTCTTCTTCTGTGTCTTCTTCTTCTGTGTCTTCTTCTTCTGTGTCGTCTTCTTCTGTGTCATCGTCTTTTAGCGGTGGTGGTGGTGGTCCTTCGGGTGAGTGCGGTGTATAATTGGGTGTTGGTTGTTGTTGTTGTTGTGCTTCTTGCTGTTGTTTTTGACGCAGCTGCTGCTGGTATTGGTAGAGTTGCTGTGCTTGGTGTTGTTCATGTTGTTGTTGGTGGAGTTTGCAGTGTTAGACGTTTTCGTTGATATTGCGATGGTTGGTACGCTGAATCGTCGGAATCACTTTCTGACGATGGCGACATATTGTGGTATTGATTTGTTAACGCTCGAGAGGGTTCTCGAGGTGTAGTTGGTCGCGATTCATCCGATTTCGAATAGTCTGTTGTTTCGTGTGGAATCCAGGGTGGTGATCTGAACGTTGGTTCGATATCCATTGCTGGTGTAGAGTCGTCGATTTGCCATGAGCACCCTGGCGTGGCGACTGGTTGTTCAGGTGTGTAGTCGTCGATTTGCCATGAGCACCCTGGCGTGGCGACTGGTTGCTCGATCTGTTTGGAAGTGCTCGACACTGCGATTGGTTGCTTGATTTGTGGAGTAGCTGGTTGTTCTATTGATGGTGTTTTATCTGGAATGTCTATGACTTTTGAGTCCCAATAGTCTTGTGTCATTTCGGGTGACATTGGCACTGATGATTTTGTTTTTTGCTGTGTTTCTTCGGGATCTGGGTGAGTTGGAGTGTCGTTGGTGTTAGTGATTCTAGAATCCCAATATTCCGTTGTTAATTCTGGTGATGGTTTTAATTCTGGATCTGAGGATGTTGAGTCGAGAGGCTGGAATGGAGTTTTTGTTTTTGATTGTGGATTTTTTGTTTTAGGGTTACTGTGTGTGATTTTAGAATCCCAATATTGGTCTGTCATTTCGGGTGACAGGTTTTTGAGATCGTTTATTTCTTTTGTAGTGGGTTGATTTTTAGGTGGAATGTTTGGGACTTCCGGATTTTTTTTATTAGCTAACCTTTCGCTACGCCTAGTTGGTTCTTTTGGCGTTTTTCGAGTTCGCTTTTTCGCTGGTATAAGCAATCGTTTCCCTGATCGTTGACGTGTTGTTTTGTGAGAATCTGGTGAACGAAAGTTCGGCGGTACTTTCCGTTTCGCGCTTTTTCCGTCATTTTTGAGTCTTTTTGTTTTTCGTTTTGTACCTGTGGATGGTGATCTAAAAGTTGGTTGGACGGGTGGTTTACCACTATTTTTGTCGCTGGACGATTCTCCGATGTTCGTCAGCAACGGTTTGAATCCTTTGTTGAAATTTTCACTCTCGGATTCTGTTTCGTGTTCCGTCTCGTTGTTACTATTTCGTGCCTTAGAGTTGTCGTTTTTGTTCTGGGTTCCATTGTTTTTTCGCTTTTTGTCACCGTATAAGTAGCCGGTTGCCCCGTCAGGGCTGACTTTTTTACGAAACTCGTTTTTGTTTAGCTGCGATAAGCTTTCTATTTTATCTGGCCTCGTTGGGCTTCCTGCTTTTTGTTGCCTCGTTGGGCTTTTTGTTTTTTGTGGCCTCGTTGGGCTCTTTGTTTTTTGCGGCCTCGTTGGGCTCTTGTTTCCCTGCTGCCTCGTTGGGCTTTTCGTTTTTTGTGGCCTCATTGGGCTTTTGTTTTCTTGTGGCCTCATTGGGCTTTCGTTTTCTTGCTCTTCTTCCGTTGTGCTATCATCTATGTCCGTATATTTATATTTCGTTTCAGTATCATCTCGTTTCCTATGTTGTCTGCGTGGTTGTCGTTTATCCTCCTCGTCATCCGTTGTGTCGGTTGGACGTTTTTTGGAGAGTCGCCATTGTGGCTTCGTATTTTGCTTTGAGTTCAGCTCCTCAACCATTTTTTTTATTGGTTGCATAAATTCACCTTCGTTTTCCGATAACTCGGTGATTGATGTTTCGGTATCTATTATTAAATCTTTTGTTTTGGGTACACTCTCCGTTTTTTGTTTTGATTTTGTCTTTTTGGGTGGTTGATTTGTTTCTTGTTGGGTTTGTTTCTTCTGTTCCATTACTTGTTCCATTGATTCGTCAGAGTCTGATTGGTATGTTCTCTGATATGCGGCTTGACTGTCTTCCGATTCGTTGGTCGACAGTTCCCGTGTGTTTTGCTTTTTTCTAGGTGCTGGGTTTCCAGAACCCGTGTCGGTTGTTGATCGTCCGCGAGTTTGATGCGGCGACTCGGGAGACAATTTTTGCTTTTTTGTCTCTTGGTTTTCGGATGAGCTATCCTCGCGTTGCCTGATTGGCATGATTTCCGCGGGATTTCTCGATAGAGCGTCGGCAACGACGTTCAGTTTTCCAGGTTTGTGTACGATGTCGTAATCGTACCCGTTCAGTATTATTTGCCATCGTTGTAGCTGTTGCGGGATGTCGGGTTTGTTTTTTATATATGTTAGTGCTCTGTTGTCTGTGACAAGCGTGAACTTTTTCCCGTATAGATACGTTTTAAAGTATTCTACCGCGTTCACTATGGCTAAGAGCTCTTTTTTCATCGCGTCGTACGCGATCTCGGTTTTCTTTAATGCTCTCGAATAGAAAGCTATTGGGTGATCGAAGTCACCGTGCTTTTGACTAAGAACTGCGCCTATGGCGTAGTCTGATGCGTCCGTGGTAAGCGTACACGGTTTGTCAAAGTCCGGATATTTTAGGACTGGGCGTTCGATGATTTTTGCCTTTAGGTATTCGAACGCTGATTGACATTCGTCTGTCCATTCGAATTTCTCTGATTTTTTTAGTTGTTGGGTTAAAGGAATCGCAATTTTTGCGAAGTCGCGGATGAAGCGTCGATAGTAGCCTGCAAGTGCTACGAATTGTTTAATTCCTTTTTTGTCCTTTGGTGTTGGGAAGTTTTTTACTGCGAAGATGTTACTGGCGTTCGGTCTGACGCCTTCGGCTGAAATTATGTGCCCTAGGTATGTCACTTCTCGGTTTAAGAAGTGGCATTTTTCGGTTTGTAGCGTTAAACCTGCCGAAGTCAGTCTTTTCGCTAAACTCTTAAATTTATTTTCGTGTTCGGTGATGTCTCTTGCGTATATTACAATATCGTCCAGGTAGACGAATAGGTCTGTGCCTTGAAGACCGGATAGCACGACGTCCATCAACCTTTGAAAGGTTGCTGGCGCGTTTTTAAGTCCGAATGGCATTCGGTGATATTCGTAATGTCCATTCGGGGTCGAAAAAGCTGTTTTGTGTCTGTCTGCTGGATGCATTTCTATTTGATAAAAACCGGATGCTAGGTCGAATGTTGAAAAGTACCGGGCGTTTCCCAGTTGATCTAATATGTCCCTGATGTTTGGGAGTGGGTACGCGTCTGGCGTAGTTTTTTCGTTAAGTTTCCGAAAGTCTATCACGATTCTCCATTTTTTGTTGCCTTTCGCGTCTGGCTTTTTGGGAACTACCCAAACTGGAGAGTTGTAAGGGGAGAGAGATGGTTTTATTATCCCCTTGTTTAACATATCGTTAACCTGGTTTTGTATTTCTCTCTTGTGTACTTGTGGAAATCTGTATTGTTTGGTGTTAATTGGTCTGTCGTCTGTTGTAGGAATTTCGTGTTTTGCCAGTGTTGTGTGGCCCAATCGATCTCCGGGTAGACAGAACAGGTGTTGGTATTTTGAGACCAACTGGAGAACGTGATCTCGCTCTGTTTCGTTGAGGTGATCTAGTTGCAGAAGAGCTTGAAGAGCTTCAAGCCTACTCTGCTTGTCGAGTTGTACCGAGCGTACTTCTGCACGGTCTACGTTTGAGAAACCGTGAAGGTCGCTCGGTGTGAAGTTGTCGATTGGTTTTTCGCTGATAATCTCGACTGGTATTAATTCTACTGTCGGGACTATCAGGTTTATTTCGCTGTTTTGCGCATTAATTGCGCAAAGGTACGCAATTCCGTTGTTATTTTTTACTAAAGCGTTACCCATGTAGAGACGTGGACCTCCGTCGATTCTCGGGATGTATCCCTCCTCGAGATCGGTCGGTTTCAGTCTGATGGGTATGATGAGTTTCGATCTGCCTGGTATCGTCACTAGCTCGAACGTTTCGAACGGGACTGTATGACCAGCAAACTTGATGCACGCTTCGGTGTAGAGTATATCGGCTGGCGTTCCTCTAAAGAAGACGTCACCGAGTATGGCGTCTTGCATAATCGGGAATAAATCGTCGATTACGTGAAATTCAATGTTAAATTCCTTGATTCGGATATAACATCTACCAATTGTTTTTGCTGTCCCGTCGGTGATACCGCTAAGCTCGTATATGAGCGTCGGGTCTATCTCCGTACTTCGGGCGACAATGGAGTCTTTTATGAGATTTATCTCTGCTCCAGTGTCAGCAAGAAATACAGCTTGGTTCGAATGTAGATCTTGTGACTCCAGGGTTACGCTTGGTGGCTTATGTCTATTAGTTAATCCTAATTTTATTTTAGCTTTTCTAATTGTTACGCTCCCGTCTGTTTTTTTCACGTATGCCGATCCTACGTGTTTTAGGAGTTCGGGCTCGGTGTGCGCAATTTTCGCATCTTCTCTTAGTTTGGGTTGGACGAGCGCTCCGGTGTCCTGCCTCTCGTTGCGCTGTCGCGAGAGGCGGGTCGCTCGTTTTTTTGGAGCACGCGCTCGAAAATTTGCTCGATTTGCGCTGCATCGAGGCTCGACTGATGATCCGATTTACGCGAGTTTCGACTGTTGCTCGGATTTTGTCTGTCTCGTGAGTTATCTCGACTGTTTCGGTCGCGCGAATTGTCTCTTTCGCGTGAGTTGTTGCGATAGTTACGATCTCGCGAATTATTTCGGTTGTCTCTATTGTTATAATTATTATCCCACGAGTTGTTTTGTTGCGGGTTATTCTGATAATTGTAATCCCACGAACTGCTTTGTTGTGGATTACTTTGATAATCGCCCGAGTTATTGCGATAATTTTCGCGCGAATTGTCTCGATAGTTATTTCGCGGGTTGTTTTGATAATTTCCGCGCGAATTGTTTTGATAACCCCCACGTGGGTTATTTTGGTAGGATCCGCGTGAATTGTTTTGGTAACCCCCACGTGAATTACCTGGGTAATTCCCGGGTGGACCGTTTTGATAGTAGCTGTTCGGATTATTTTGATAATTACCGCGTGAGTTGTTTTGGTAACCGCCACGAGTATTGTTTTGATAACCGCCACGAGTATTGTTTTGGAAATTTCCGCGAGAATTGTTTCGGAAGTTTCCTGGTGAGTTGCTACGGTATTGACGGCTGTTGATGCGTGTGTTCGTGTTTTCACGCAATTGTTGCACAGCGTAGCATTCTGATGTTGAATGTGTAGGATTTTCGCGATGGACTTCGCAAAATTTTAGTCCGTTGTTGTCGGTTAATTGCGTAAACCGAACTTTCGCTTGTTCTGGGCTTTTGTCTCTAGTTTCCGATTTTTCGCGTTTTCGTCCCTGGTGTACCGTTTGTCTACGGACGAGTTCGTTTTCGATGTTTAGTGCTTCGTCAATTGCGCTGTCGAGGGTTATAAAATCTTTTTGCATAATAAGATTCGCAATTTGGTCGAAAAGACCGCGAATAAAGGCTCTTATGACGGTTTGTCGAACTTCGTCGGTGCGGTTTTGCAGATACTGCTGTTGGGCTTCCGTTCGGTAGACTTCTTTTAGTCTATTTTCGATTCGTGTTGCAATTTTTCGCGTCCGGGTTGCGTAATCGACTACTGATTCGTTGTAATTTTGAGAATTTGATTTTAGTTCTAATTCGAGATCCGATAATTCTACCGGTTTTTCGAGCGCATTTCTGAGATCTCTCAGAAGTGGCTCTAGTGTGTTATAAGTTTTCGCGTCGGCGATATCGGCGGCGACACCTGATAGTTTGAGCTGGATGATTTCGAGGAGCTGCGATTGGTCGTGCTCTGAGATGATTTTCGCGGCTTTTTTACAAGCGCGTATGAAATCATTGAGCGGTACATTTTTCCCGTTAAAATTAGGTATAAGATTTTGTACGTCGCGGAGCGTTATCGAGCTAGGTACGGGGGGATCGTTGGCCATTCTTACCTTTGATCCCTCAGACAATGCTGAGCGGAAAAAACTATTCGCACTATTTGTTCGTGTGCGCCGAGGCCGTTTCGGCGGACTTATTTTTAACCGAGTAGAAGCGAGGAAAGAAGAAATGTCCTTCCTATGTTTTTTCCTTATTATTATTATTTATGTATATATTTAAAAATTACCGAATTGTTATTAATGGTTGTTGTTTCTCTCTTTCCCTTTTCTTTTCCTTTTTTTTTTTTTTTTTTTTTTTTTTTAATAATAATAATAGCTAAACGTTGTCAGTGTTGTTTGTTTTTTTTTTTTTGAAAATCGCGAGAAAACATGAAATGACGTTTTTTTTTTTTTATACTGGATTTGTTGCCCCTTTTTTTTTTGTATTTTATTTTGTTTGAATTAAATAGAAAAGAATGGACTGAAGAAGTTAATTGTTTATCTGTTTCTTGTTGTTTTTTTTGTTGTTATTGTATTGTATTGTTATATAGTATATATTGTTGTTTTGTTTTTTTTTTGAAAAGGAAAAAACGTGTAAAGTAATTTGAAAAACTTATTTGTTTGTTCGCTTTTGAGTTTCTTTTTTTTTTATTATTATTTTTTTTTGTGTTTGTTTTCCCCTTCCTTCCTTTTAAGAAAGAAAGAGAGAAAAGAAAAAGAAACAAATTATTTATTCAATTAACTATTATTATTTATATGTGAGTAAGATTCGACTTTTGTTACAAAATTTGAAAGTTAAAAAAAACAAATTATTTATTCAATTACAAATAAAAGGGATTATTTATGTGTATATATGTGTGTTCGCTGCCGTCTGTTATGAGGCGCGTTATTGTTTTTTATTTATTTATTATATTAATATGTGTGTGTTTTTTTTTGTAATTATTAAGGAGGAAATAGGAAAATTGTTATTATTTTTTTTGTGTGTATATTACATGCTCTCGTCGGTCGTACGCCACTGACACGCGTCGCGTCAGCTGTCGGCGCTCGGTTCCCGCGGGATACTAATTCTCTTTCCGAGAAAAAGTATTATATATTTTTTTTTGAAAAAATTTGTTGCTACGCTTTTTTTTTTTGAAAAACAGAATAAAATATATATATATGTTGGTACTTACATTACCACACCGATAATGAACGCTATTAGCATGAATTCGGTTTTCGATTGCTATTGTTGCTATTTTTCCCTTGTTTCGTCCTTCCTTCCTTCTATTTAATAGTTTTTTTTTTTTTTTTTTTTTTTTTTGACGTCCTTCCTTCCTTCTATTTAATAGTTTTTTTTTTTGACGTCCTTCCTTCCTTCTTTTGGTGGAGGTGGACGGTGGATGACGATAGGCGTCGAGATGTCGACGTTTGATCGACGGTGAGTGAGTCGATTCGGGCGGGTCGCGTCGGTGCGGCGGGTCACGGCGACGGCGGATCTGTGTCACGGTGGATCGATGCCGCGGTCGATGACAGCTCACTGATGGTAACGTTGGCGGCTGTTCGGTTGATGATATACCGTCGCGTCAGGATTTTTCGGCGGTCGGTACACCCGACGTCGCTCGCTCGCCCCGTGCACTCTCGCTTGTCACACTTGTTGTAGTCTGTTCACTATATTGCTAATTATTTTATACTATTTTTATGTAATAATTATTTGTTACGATCTTATTATTCACTTAATGTCTAGCTGATTATTTAATAAGTGTCTTTTCACTGTAACTATTTTTTATTATTATTCGTGTCTTTTCACTGTTTGTTACTATTCGTTGTTGTTTTTTTTTTTTTCGCTGATTGTCACTGGTTGTTGGTCACTTTTGTTCACTGTTAACTTGTTTTTTTTTTTTCACTGTTCGCTGTATTTTCTTGTTTTTTTTTTTCACTATTAGTTTATTTTGTGCGAGCACGGCTCGAGCACGGTTGTCGGTTCCGGGTGTGTTAAACAATTTTTTAGTTAAGTTAAAAAAAAAAAATTTTTTTTTTATAAAAAGTTGAGAAAAGAAAAATTTGAAGCGTGAGCGTGTTTACGTGGAACGCCCACTCTGACACCAATGTGACGGATGTACACGGGTGTCAGATTATTATTTTTTTTATATAAAATGTTAAAACTTTTTTTTTCAATTATTATTATATTTTTTTTTATGTAGGCGTGTTTACGTGGTAGCGCCACTTCTGACACCAATGTGACGGATGTACACGGGTGTCAGATTATATTTTTTTTTAATATAAAATGTTAAAACTTTTTTTTTCAATTGTTATTATTTCTTTTATGTAGGCGTGTTTACGTGGTAGCGCCACTTCTGACACCAAATGTGACGGATGGCCGCTTGGGTCTTAGGATGTATCGAGTAACTTTAAATCGGTTAAATAATATAAGTCTTTTATTGGTCGTAGCAAGAGTGTAATTGTTCGGAGTATAATTGGAGTGTAATATCGGAGGTGTACCGCACTGGTCGGTCGTCGGAGCTGAACTGATTGAAGCGGGCGTGAAGCTGAGGGCTTCGCGCTCGCTATTACAAAGGAATAAAGAGTCGAAGGATGTTTAGTCTAAGCTAGATAAGTGGACGCTCACGGCGGTCCGGATGCTTCGATAGCCTTAAGGGCTTCTTTGAAGAGCGAATCGAACGGAAACGCTCCGTATCGATACCCTCGAATAAATATTAAAGTCGAAAGGTTAAAGTCGAAATAGTTAGGCTGCGGCCGTTACAAATCAAAGTCGAATCGATTCGAGGATTGACATTGAGAATATTTAAAAAAATGTTAAATTCGTGTCCTATAATAACTATACTAATAAAATATCGGGTACGAGATAATGTTTCTCAAGGGAAAAAGTAAACCTCCGGATTGTGACTGTATTAGCTTTTGGTAAATTGCAAACTGGCGACGCGAGGATTCTCATCGAAATCTGAGAGAACGACAAAGAGGAGTTTTTTGTTGTATACGCATTTTTGGAATCAATTTTTTATTTTTATTTACAAGATGCTACGCATGGTTCGAATCAAAGCCGAATCGGTTCGACGGTCGGCACATTTGCATCTCTACCACTCACAACTCTATCACATAACAACTGTACCAGAAAACATCTCTACCGTATTAGAACTCTACCAAAATCTCTACCAGAATCAAAATAAAACTCTATCGGAATTACAATAAAACTCAATCGGAATACAATACAGTCCAGCATTGTATTCTGGTAGAGTTTCATTTCCATTCCGGTAGAGTTTTGTTTCAATTCCGGTAGAGTTTCATTTCCATGCCGGTAGAGCTTTATTTCCCTTCCGGTATAGATTTATTTTGATTCTGGTAGAGTTTTTTTACTTCTTGGTAGAGATTTTGGTAGAGATCTAGTACGGTAGAGTTGTGAGTGGTAGAGATGTAAATATGCCCGACGATCGGTGTCGAGAATACAAAAAATATTAAGCTATATAACTATACTGCTATAATAACTATACTGAAATACCGGGTACGAGGACGCTTTTCTCACGGGAAAAAGTAAACCTCCGGATCCTGCTTGTATTGGCAGCTGGTAAATTGCCAACCGGCGACGCAAAGATTCTCGTCGAAATCTGACAGAACGATAAACAGAATTTTCGTTATCGTATATTAATTTTACGAATGGATTTTTGTTAACTTGTTTCTTACCCTGACCCATGCAGTGTCTCACCACCGGAACAACGCGGTCTTGCATCTCCGGTGGCATCATCATTTTGACTTGTTTTACGAGAGCCTCACCTTCGAGTCGTCCATTCTTTATCTGTATCGTTCCAAAGGACAGAAACGCAAGTTACTCGTATTCAAGTTTGCTTCAAATAACCGTACGGACGCTTGCAATTATTTAATTTTTTTGTGCCATCGAAAAACTACACTTCGTTGTATCCACGAAAAAAACAATCAGAAGAAAAAAAACTTGCCGCTTTCATCACAGACAACACACATTTGGTGTAGCACTGCAACTTTTCGTCCTCGGGAAATTCGCCCCGGTGCATACCTTCGACGAGTTCTGAAAAAATTAAAAGATTAAGGTAAAACAAGAGATTATAGAAAAATTAATTAAAAGCAGAAAATCGTTTGCCGTCACCTGGATCAGCTCCGGTTTTTCCTACACAAGTGTTTCTGACCCCTTTGGCCATGTTGTTCAACTGCGCCATGGTCAAGGCCTGAAATTATTTGTTCATCGGCATTAATTTTTTGTTTATTATTTTTTTTCGACGAAATTAAAAAATTATTTATTTAAAGAAACCGCATACATCGACGTAGTTATTGCACAGATACGTCGCGCAGATGACCAACGAAACACAGACGAAAAACCGGGATAACATTTTTTTTTAAATTTTTTACACAGAAAAAAAAATCACAAAAAAAATCAAATCGATATATAAGAGATGAAAAGTGCTAACGAAGCATCCGACTTGACGACTGTCCGCTCGTCCAACTCACCGCGGCGTTTTATTAAGTATGCAGGATGTAGCTGATTCGAGACATCGCTAATTATTTGATTGTATGAAATTTTTGTCATACGTTGACGGTTAGCGAAACTTGAAGGTTGCGCAAGAGGGCTTACAAGTTACCGGAACACGATAAGAGCCTCGGCAGGCTAATTCGATACTCTGTGCGATTCGCGTATCGCGCATGCGCACGAGTCACGAAAGAGGAACTCGCGGATGGATACAAATTGTTTCCCTTAATTGTACGATGACTTTGGGAAAACTCTGTATTCCAGTTATTCATTGAGAACAATTGCCAGTACGGACAGCTATTACTAATCATAAATTCGCGATTGCTCGTCCCTTCCATCTGTCTTGGCGTAACAAACAGTCGAATCGGTGAGACTGTGAACGGCGCCGATTTCGATAATTGGTCCTTACTTGTGTCCACGCACACTTTTTTTTAATCATCTGGGCATTAGATAGATCAACTTTTTTTTAATCATCTGGTCATTAGATAGAAAATGTTATAATCAAGGATCCACCCCAATTTCACCTCAATCGAGCGAATAGGTTTTGAGACACGATGTCCGGTGTTAATTGAAATTTTCCAGTATATAAAAAAATTCGAATTTCATAACAACTTGTACTAACTATGTGTGAAAACCCGAACTTGTCTTTTTAATACACGCGTTAAAAAAAAAAGTAAAACATCAACCTGTTTTTTGGACCAAATTTGATTGCTAGTGCATTAATATTATATTTATACTACATTTTTGAGAATAATTTTTAGAAGTAAGAAAATTAATTGGTAACGATACAATACATATATATATATATATATATATGGCCGCCAATCAATTTTCTCTATACATATATATATATATATTTTTTTTGCAATGATGTCAATGACTCAGACGCCCAGATGGATACGTGAATAGAGTCTGCGATCTCTCCTCGATTCTGATTCACCCTGTAAACCAAAAGGAAAGGGGCGATACCCCATAGTCGTGTCGGCGGGTTGAGCGTGCACTTGCCATCAAGCGTAGAAGCTCCTCCACCACTATTTCCCCATTTGCATACCTATTTCCATACAAATTGCGCTCACGCGAAGCTCGCCTCGCGCTCGCCAACGGTTAACGCAATAACTCACGAGCCGCGAGACATCCAGACGGGATCATGAATCGTGGGATTATATGAAATTACAATAAAACGAACGTAATACACTAAGCGGTCGTTCATAATTCCATCTAAACAACGTAATTTACCGACACTCGATCGGTAACAAAAACTATAATACATTTTTCTTCAAGGAATTAATAAATGTAAAATTATAAATAAAGTAGTCGAAATTCTTGGAAAAAAAAATTGATTGCATTTCTTCTTACCGGTATCAAGAACTGTAATCAAGTTTTTCCAAGAATTTCGACTTTTTTATTTATATTTTTGTACCAGCGTATTTACCGTCGCTCGGTCGGTAACAAAAACTGCAATCCATTTTCTTCGAGGAATAAATGTAAAAATAAAAATGAAAAAAAATGTCGAGATGCTTGGAAAATAATTGATTGCAGTTCTCGTTACCGACACAGTGTTGCAAGAGTGAGTGACAATGTTGTTATTATCTTCGACAGGGTATCTGTCCGGGAAACAGACTGAGGCTTCTGGTCGGCCAATACGACAATGGAGGATGTTTGGGCGGTAGCAAAGCCGATCTAAACATATCCGAGGAGGGTCTTCAGCGTCATGGAAAACGCAGAAGCTGGCACGTTCAACCGAACAGGGTGAGTTTAATTTCCATTTTGATTCAATATATTCGAAAACTCTCGAGACCCGCGTGGGTCGAGAGGACAGAAAAATTTTGATGAAAAAACCCCGACGAGGCATTGTCGGCCGGAACGAACAAGTGTCAATATTAAGGCGGGACAGGAAGCAGCTGCTTCTCGCGTGCCCGCATTCGAGACGCTCGGAAAACTTTTCAGATACCACGTCCAATCTTTTTGTACATTAACGGTTTGAAGCTGCCTTTTTATTAAATGTTTGCTTCTTCATAGAGACAGCTATATTTGCGTAAAAAAAAGTTGGCATTTTATTGGCAGCAATCTGGAAATAGTATAAACCGAGAAATGCGATTTTTAGATGGCGTCCGGATGTAGGGTAGAGCGGGGCAAAATGGGACAGTGGGGCAAAACGGGACAGTGACCAAAACGCAAGTTCCCAATAATCTATAGATGTCCCATTTTGCCCCATTGTCCTATCCAAAAATGATTGGAATATGGCATTTTGCCCCATCGTCCCGTTTTGCCCCGCTCTTCCATACGAGTGTGTGTGAGAGATTTACATAGTTTAAAATGGCGCAAATTGGTCTGACCGTTTAAATTTTACCGAATTCCGATATTATTTAAATTTATCAATGAGTAAAACAAGTAATAAGGAGAAAATGGATTAGACACGGCAACAAAACGACACATAACAGAAATTTTCCTTTAAGGACCCAAAAATGCCCGTAGCTTCCAATAAGAGGAAGTTATTGTGTACATATATATTTTTTATGTACTCGGAGTTTTGGACACTTCGGTTAAGTGACTAGGGAAAAAAATGACGACAGTTGGACGCGCGGACCGATCGGTCGTCGAAGCTCGGGGCCGAAGGCTGATATCGGGATCCATTATTTATATGTGTGTGTTCGCCACCCTCGCCAAACTAATTCATCGCGGGGCTCCATTCTGCCCGCAGCACCCCATCAATTACAAAGCCTCGCTGCCGCCATTCCGAGAGCCCATATGCCCGCTCGATGAGCAATATATACCAAAAGCAGAAGCATCAACGGCCTGTATAGAGGCTGTTGCGGCCCCTTCGTCTCTCGCGATCGAACCCTTCGTAGCCAGCCACGCGTCAGCTGACTATCCATTCGTCTCGCTACCGATCTATTTACAAACCGCTGTTTGCAGCCTGTCGAACTATTCGAACCGATCTTCGATACTTTTTCTCCGCAATAAACGCAGCGTGAATGGAGTCACGCAGCAGCTGGCTGGATCCGTAGTCGACCGACAAGATACCGAACAAAAAAGAAATTAGTACTTTGCTATACTAGTGCGAAAAAGTAGACTTACGACAAAGGTTGTGAAGTTGGCCTCATGAGGTGGCTAAGTATGAAGTGAACTTTTTGGGCAGGTGTCGCATACTACTTTGTTTTATAAGAAATGCACAAAAACTACCCCTTTTTATGCCTGCAGCGTGCCGAAAGTGTGCGAAATAGTAACCAGTGTGATCTGTGCATGTGCAAAATTTTTTTCGCACGCCTTACTAAAAAGCGCCACTTTCGCCACGCGTTACAGGCACGAAAAGCGAGACTTTTTGTCCACGCGTTACAAAATAGTAATTTCTGATACTAGTGCGAAAAAGCGGGCTTTAGATGAAGGCTGTGAAGTTTCACGACACGAGCTGTAGGCGAGTGTTGCCTTTTTGGTACAAGTATCACATCCTACTTTTTGTAAGAAATGCACAAAAACTACCCCGTTTTAAAGTAACTGCTGTGATTTGCGCATGCGCAATGTTTTTCTCGCACACTTCATTAAATGCGATTTTCGCCAGGCGTTCCAGTCGCGAAAAGGAGGACTTTTTGTGCATGTGTTACAAAATAGTACATTACGATACTAGTGCGAAAAAAAATGCTGACGATTGTGTCGAGTTTTGCAATCAAGCGAGTTAAGGAAACAGTTTTCGCACGAGTATCGTACAACATTTTATTTCACAAGGTGTGAAAAGGTGCGTTTTACGCACGCAAAGCCCAATTCTCGCACCGAGTGAAATAAAATTGATTTTCAGTCGCAGTGTTCAGATTCTTCGTTTGTTGTCTCGCGAAAAGTTACAAGGAGGTAACGTTCGTGTCCGAAAATAAAAGCCGATCTCCGGACGGTCGAGTCATCTCGTATTCGCGCCATCTCTCGCCCGGCGAGCCGACCGTTACACGAGCGATGTATTTTCGGCCTCTAGTTTCTTATTTCTTCTTTCATTTTTTTCTTCCGCCCTTCCCCGTTCGTTCTCGCATCCTTCAGCTTCGCTCCGTCGCTCACTGGGATCTTCCTGTTCCTTCTGGGGCTGCGGCTCGTCCCGTGGACGTCTTGTTTTGCGCTGCTGCCGGTCTCTCCCCATTTCTTCTCGTTCTTTTTTTTTCTTTTTTTTTTTTTTTTCTTTTCGCGGCGGAGGTTTTGCCTCTTCCCCGGCATACCGCGTGTTGAACGACGCTCTTTCGAGATAACGCTCGCGGCTCGGAGAGTGCATACACGCGAGTGCTGTTTCTCGGAGACGACAGGAATACGAGACTCAGAAACGACGTACTCCGTCAAGTCCTTTTGGCCTATCTCGTTCTATTCGTTTTCGTCGTCTTCGGCGAAGAAGCGGAGGAAGAGGAAGATGAAGAGAGCGTCGGCGTATCTCGGGTCAATGGAACTTTAACGATGTTCAAATTTCCGTCGAGCGTCTCCCCCTCGACTCGTTATCGACTTAGGAGTGCTTCTCCAGTACCGCTTGGATTTATGTCCCAAAATCGTTGTCCGTTTTTTTACACCGGAAGACGATAAATTAGCCTTCGGACAAAAAAGAGGAATACACGTCGAACAATCGAGAATCGGATCAGAAATTGCATCGGTCTCTGGGATAGTCGGGTCATCCGCGAATCAAGATGTTCCACGGTGCTCATCGCTGCGTGGAGTCGGCTGGCCGGATGAACCTTAGATTTTAGTTTTTAAATTGTTGTCTTTTTCCTTTTTACTCCGAAGGATAATTAATTACTCTTCCCAAAAAAAATCGACGAAACAACATCGAACAATCGAGCATTGGATCAGAAATTGCACTGCACTTCGCGACAGTTGGGTCATCAGCGGATCAAGATTCACTCCGGTGTTCATCCGTGTGTACAGTAGCAAAGCCGGACGGACGGTAGATTTTACTCCAAAATTGTAACTTCAACGTTTGGATTTGACTCAAAATTGTGACTTAAACGTTTAGATTTTACTCTCAAAATTGTAACTTGATCGCTTGGATTTTACTCTCAAAATTGTAACTTAAACATTTGGATTTTACTCTCAAAATGGTAACTTGAACGCTTGGATTTTACTCTCAAAATTGTTACCCTTTTTCCGTTTTTACTCCGAAAGACAATAATTAGCCTTCTCAAAAAAAAATCTACCAATCGAGCATCGGATCAGGAATCGCACTGCACTTCGCGACAGCTGAGTCATCAGCGGATCAAGATTCTCGCCGGTGTTCATCTGTGCGTAGAGTAAGCAAGCATGACGGACGCTAAATTTTACTCCCAAACAGTAACTTGAACGTTTGGATTTTACTCTCAAAATTGTAACTTGAACGTTTGGATTTTACTCTCAAAATCGTAACTTGAACGTTTTCACTCCGAAAAACAATAATTAGCCTTCTGAAAAAAAATCTACCAATCGAGCATCGGATCAGGAGTCGCACTGCACTTCGCGACAGTTGGGTCATCAGCTCTCACTCTCAAAATTGTTACCCTTTTTCCGTTTTTACTCCGAAAGACAATAATTAGCCTTCTGAAAAAAAATCTACCAATCGAGCATCGGATCGGAAATCGCACTGCACTTCGCGACAGTTGGGTCATCAGCGGATCAAGATTCCCTCCGGTGTTCATCCGTGCGTAGAGTAGGCAAGCCGGACGGACCCCGAGCGTCCTTAGATGGAGCAGCCGGTTATCCGGCTTCTTCCTCCTACCTGGCATGGACCGAGTTTTAGTGTCCTTATAAGTCGCCCCCGAGTCTCCGGGGTATTCCGAGCCCCTTGTCTTCTTCTTCTTCTTCTTCTTCGTCCTCTCCAGGAAAGTCTCGCTCGTTCCGCTTCTGCAGATCTCGCGGGCGCGATTCCGCTTCGGTTTCACCTACGTCACGCACAAAGTGGGCTCGCGGTTCTACCGTCCGGAGTCATCACGATGGAATGCGCGGGCGGTTCTGGCTCAAAGGACAGGACGATTGCCGCTGCGCTCGTCCCTGCAACTCTTGCTCCTGCACATTTCGTATATATAATTATCTTTATTCACTTATGCCCATTTTTGAACATTAACTTTGTCTCACCATATATTTTTTTTCTTTTTTTTATCGACCATTCTTCAACCTCGCAGACCGTTGACCCGAGTCGGAACGGGACAAAGGCCCGGTACTGGCCGACGCTGGGCGAACAACGGCCCGGCTCTGGGCCGGTACTGGGCCGGTGATGGCCCAGTGTTTCGACCAGGAAACCCTCGATCGTCAAGCGGAGCCTCAATCCTCGCGCGTTACTTGCTCCGAACTTATCAGACGTAATTTTTATATTGAACTCGAGTCCTCGCATCCTTCTTCGCGAGTTCCGGCTTCATCCGGCTTATGTGTGTTTGCGAGTGCGCGAGGGTTCGAGAATCGTGACACTCGTGCCGGCAACCGTGGAATTGAACGCTTCGAGGGCAAGGAGAGAAAGGGACAGAGAAATGAGAGCGAATAATCGAAAGTTGCGCGGCGATGCCGGACTGGATGCATGTTAAAAATAACTCGACAAACATGCCACGGTGGACCGAGTTAAAATTACCGGGAATGGTTAAGGAAGCCGGATCCTGGATGAGTTTCATGAGAGTCTAGACTCTCGAAAGTGGACAAAAAAAAAAAAAAAAATGTAAAAAAGGAAAGGAAATAAGCGTGGAAACGACGCGGAGGATACGGCTTGGGCGTGGGTCGGATTCGCTTTACCTACCACGCGCACTCGCACTCGTTCCGCGGGTATCAATGAACTGCGAAACTTGTTCGCGTGGGATTATATCTAGCGATATACCGTGTCTCGGTTCGCAAACTTGAGGAAAGAACCGTAGCGGACCTTCTCCGAGGTTCGCGCACCGTGCGAGTAACTCCGAACTTAAAATTAATCCTTGGTAATATTCCGGTCGCTATGAAAAAAGAAATTGAAATAAAATTTTGTGAAAAAAAAAAATTGGGACATCGGCGGAGGCGCGAGAAAGGAGTGGCTGGAAATGTGTAACGAGTCATGTCTCGTTTTACGAGCCTTGTAACGTTGATGCGCTGCACGAGCAACTTCGAACTTAAAATTAATTAAAAAAATATCCGAGTCGTTATATTTTTTAAAAATATATATATAATCAAAAATTGATACATCTGCAGAAGGTCGAGAGAAGAGTGGCTGCGAGGAAATGTATAACTAGCTAGCCCGTTCTGTCGGTTTTTGCACATTTTGCACGTTTTTAAAAATATTCAATTCATTATAAAAAATAAAAATCAATTAACAATTAAAAATTGCAACATCTGCAGGGGCCCAAGAAAGTAGTGTCTGCGAGGAAATGTATAACGAGATATGACCTTCCGTCGTGGATGCGCCGTACAAGTAACTTCGACCTTGAAATTAATTTTTAAAAATATTCCAGGCCTTATACAAAAAAAAAAATAATAATAATAATAACAGAAAAAAATTACAACATCTGAGGTCCGAGAAAGGAGTGGCTGCGATGAAATGTATAACGAGACATAGCCTTCCGTTCCGGATACACCTTACAAGTAACTCCGATCTTAAAATTAACTTCAAAAAATATTCAAGCCATTATAAAAAAAAATAATAATAATAATAATAACAGGAAAAAATTGCAACACCTGAGGTCCGAGAAAGGAGTGGCTGCGATGAAATGTATAACGAGACATAGCCTTCCGTTCCGAATGTACCGTGCAAGTAACCCCGATCTTAAAATTAATTTTTCAAAATATCCAAGTCATTATAAAAAAAAGAAGAAATTAACAATTAAAAATTGCAACATCCGCAGGGGTCCAAGAAAGGAGTGGCTGCGAGGAAAGGTGTACCGACATATAGCTTCGTCACGTCCGATTAATTTACTCGATTATTTATCGCCCTGTCGAGAGTTCTCTCCCCGTCGCGATAGTCGTGCGGCCTCGCACGTGGGCGATATAGCATAAACGCCAAAGCCCGCAGCGATATCTGGCAGCCCTTCTATTTTCGAGCGCGCGCACGCATTCAATTTTTTTCCGATCCCCGTCGGACACCCCAAATCCCCTGTCGCGGAGAGGCACGTAAAATCGAGAGTCTGCGAAACCCGCACGTGGCCCAGCCGAATTTGACGTCCCCAACTCAGACGTCAAAAACGGAAACTGAAACGCCGCGAAACTCTCTAAGAGCCAAATTCCAAAAAACCTCGAGTAAAAACTATACAGATTTTTTTTTGTTTTTTTTTAAAGGCTCGGCAGGTCTTTTGGCCGCTCGTTTCCTCAAGAGCTCTTTTCAAGCTCCCGCACGCATAAAATTTTTTTCGATCCCCGACGAAACACCCCAAAATTTCCCTATCGCGAAAAGGCAACTAAAATTGAAAGTCCGCGAAACCCGCACGTGGTGCAGCCGAATTTGACGTCCCCAACTCAGACGTCAAAAACGAAAATCTAAACGCCAAGTTTCCAAAAACTAGTCAGATAAATTTTTTTTTTAAAGCTCGAAGGGTTTTGGCTCTTCGAGCCGTTTCTTTCCTCAAGAGCTCGCTTACGAGCTCACTCATCCAATATTTTTTGTTTCGACCCCCGTCGAACACTTTGCTTTCCCTGTCGCGGAAAGGCACCTAAAATCGCGACTGCGAAACCCGCAAGTGGCGCAGCCGAATTTGGGGTCCACAACTCGGAGCTCAAAAACGAAACCCGAAACCTCGAGAAACGATCGAAGAGCCAATATTCCAAAAAACCTCGTGTAGAAACTATACAGATTAAAAAAATATTATTATTATTATTATTTTTTTCTTTTAAAGCCGGCAAGGTCCTGGCGCTCCGGGGCGCTCGCTTCCTCGAGAGCTCTCTTTTCGTGTTTCTATGGAAACCGGGAATTCACCGGCTCTTATACTATCCGACAGGATCTCTCTCTCCGGTTCGCTCCCTCTCACGGGCCTTCCGTGCATTCTCGCGCCGCGGAGGTCATACGCCTCTCCCGCGGGGGTGGCTGTGCGGAGCGCCGCGACGCCCGGTATCGACCGACCTCAACCCTCGTCGTTCACGTTCGTTTCCAACCGTCTCACTCCCCTTCCCCGTCTTTTGTACCATCGCAACCACGACCACCGACACGAACCCATGGAAAAGCACCCTCGGCTTTCTAAAAAAAAAAAAGAAATCGGTCCGGAGCGAGATGCGCCCTTGCCGCTTCTTACCGGTCGATGCGTCAAGAAAAAGAAATCGATCGGCTCTGCAGAATCGAAAGTTTGTTTCTTTACTATGAGAATTATTTCGATCCGTCGACCGGACATTCGTTTCTTGACCTTTTTTTTTCATTGATATTCTGCCGATTTATATCGGCGGGATTTATTTAGGTTTTATAGCGAGTAAATGCGATACCAAATATTTTGCACACTGGGAAAAGACGTGGTTGGATTAACCGGGAACCTGTGACACGCGTACAAAGACGTTATTTAGTTAGTAATACAATTTTTTTTTTAATCGACTGAAGCGAATAATCGTTCAACAAAACAATGCTTTAGTTGTTACAAGCAAATAACAGCTTTGAGCGTATGTCACTTGCGACTTTTGGTTGGTTAGAGCACTTTTTTTCTCAGTGCAGCGTTAGTTCGTTAATTTCTCAATTTTTACTCGAATTACACCGTTTTTAGTAATTTTTCAAAGATAATTCGTAATCCCATGAAATCTGATTGCTTGGATCGATTTCGGCCAAATTTGATACCAAAGATCTTCGATAAAAGTGTCATATTCGTGTGCAATTTTAGGATGACAGCTCAACAGTTTGTGAAAGTTGGAATTATATCATAGTTTTTGCAAAAATTTCAAAATCGCGTGAAATCTTCAATCGGGCTTCAAGCTTCATGAAAAATTTCACGAAATTGAGAGACGTGCCCGCTTCACTGGTGTACCGAGTTGCAACTTTCTATCACAAATCCTTTACGAGTTGCGTTTTGGATTATGCAAATCTCTCTCACACACGCGCGTACATCCGAACTCCAGCTAAAAATTGCAGTCCAGTGTACTGAGAAAAAAATCTAATTTTTAAATTTATTTTACAACTACTACATTTTTTTAATTAATTTTTAATGATTTTAGTTTTAGTTGTTTAATTTTTATTATTTTATTTGTTTTTTGTTAAATATTATTTCACATTATCTTTGTTATTATTATTTTTAAACTTATTTTACAGCTTCTTCTATAAATAAGCGAAAAGTGCGGTACTCGGTGATTGTGCAGAAGCACGAGGGGTATCTACGCTGGAAATAGTAGAATGGGCGGAATCGCGTGAGCTCGTACGCTACGGTTCGCGTGCACGCACTCGGCGAGTGTGGCGCCCTCGTGACCAATCGGACGATTTCTTCATCAATGGTCGTAAGGTCGTAACCCTCCGGAGTAATTATCGCCGGTGAGAATTTAACCGTTTGCGGTCGAAGGAGTTGCCCGAAGTGGCGAGCCTAACTTTCGGGAATTGATTGATTCGTTGGTTTGTTTACGTCGAGTTGTTTCGGGCCAACCCCAACGACGTGGATCGCCGACCCGGAAACTAATCGCGAGTCGAACCGAAACGTTATCGTCGGTCGGTAATGCAGACCCAAGTCTGCCCCTGATGGGCTACGATAGAGTGGCCCATTTTTCTCTCGCGTTTCCAATCGCACTGCGATACGCTGCCAAGTCGACCCTCGGCCTCGTTTCTTTTCCACAGATATCCCGAACAATCCTGCTTTTTCTGCTTTGAAGAAAAACCTCATCCTTCGCAGCGGAACAATCGAATGGACAACATTGTCGAGTCGTTTGTCCGATGCACTGCACAATACGAGTTCAGTCAACTCTGCTATCTCGCAATCTTCTCGTGCTCTCTCTTTTAGCTCGAAATAAAACTCGCAACATTTTCTTCGGAGACAATTTCTTGCGAAATGTCGCTCGTATTACTAGACGAATTAATTGATTCGTTAGATTACTTGCTTCGAGGCGTTTCGGCCCTACACACAAAAAAGTAATTGATTTGAAGGGTGACCCGCAAATAAATATTTAATCAATTCCAATAAATGGTTATTCAATTCTAAGAAATATTTATTTAATTCCAATAAATGTTTATTCAATTCTAAGAAATGTTGATTTAATTCCAATAAATGTTTATTGAATTCTAAGAAATATTTATTCAATGCTAATAAATATTTATTTCATTTTAATCAATATGTATTTAATTCTGATCAATATTTATATAGTTCTAATGAATATTTTTTAAATTAAATATATATTTGTTTTCGGGGCGGCTATCAAATAAATTATTTGTCTGGGTGTATTCCAACGATTCGAATCGCCGACCCGACGTCTAATCGTGAATCGAACCGAATTGTTATCGCCGATCGGTAACGCAGACCCAAAGTCTGCCGCGAATGGGCTACGATACAGTGGCCTATTTTTCTCTCGCGGCTCCAATCGCAGTGGGATACGCTGCCAAGTCGATCCTCGACCTCGTTTCTTTTCCGCAGATATCCCGAACAATCCTGCTTTTTCCGAATCCTTCGTAGCGGAACAATCGAATGGACAAGATCGCCGAGTCGTTCGTACGATGCACTGCACCTTACGAGTTCAGTCAACTCAGCAATCTCGGAATCTTATCGTGCTCATTTTTTTTTATCTCGAGATAAAACTCGCAATATTTTCGTCGTAGAAAATTTGTTGCCAAATATCGTGACCGTAATAACCGACCAAGGACGATACCGATACATTTTTTTCAAGAAATTTATCGGTATCGTCCAACATTTTTACTCCTTGAAAAAAGCGTACAAAGTAATTTGAATTTTTTTCAATTTGCGCATAACTTCCTCTTTTTTCAGTTTAGCCCATAAACTCCTATATGACAGTTCGTTGACAATTTTTTTTAACTATCGTCAAGGTAGTTGCACGATTTCTGCGCATGCGTGCGATTCGCAATTTTTTAAAATATAATTTTTTTTTCTAATTACGATAATTCCATTATAACAAATTTTTTACCCTTCATCGACGCAAAATGCTCACAGTTTCCCCCTACAAGAAAGCCAAAATCGATCGACTAACTTTTTCATAGAGAAAATTATGCGCAAAACAGTTTTTAAAAAATGAGGAATTCGCAAATTACTTTGTACAATTTTTTAATTTTTACTTTTTTATTGCATCGATCCATCGATCTTAAAAAAATACCGGGCACGAAAGATCACCTTTATCGGCTACAAAAGTACCGCCAGCGTATAGTCCGCCTCTTCGTCGACACTCGACTATTCGGTAGACCTCTTCGAGAGCCTCCACAAAGCCGCAATGTCTCCAGTGTTTTTGTCGCGTGACGCGTGACAAAAAAAACGACTGTTCGTGGAACGCAGAAGAGTCCGATGCTCTCTTGCCGCGTGGAAGTGCTACTTCGATTTACAAACCCGGAGGTAGGCGAGTACTTCGGCGACAAGCCATGCGAGAAAATCTCTCGTGCGCGACGAATTAAAGGGCTGCGCGCTCGAGAGGGCTTGCTCTCCGGGGTTGTGTAAAAACCACCCCGGACATGCAAACACACACGCCGAGATAATTCGCCGTCATTCACGCGAGAGAGAACCAATGCGCGAAACGATTGGTAAACTTTTCATGTTATTTCATTTATTTATTTGTTTTTTTTCCTCTTTTTGTTCGCAGGTCGTAACACCGCAGAAGTGCGGCGATGTTTACCTGTACGATCTTCCAGCCAGCCGCGCGAGTCCCGCGCCTCCGTCGAGACGAGACTCGCCTCTCAATTCGACCACAAACTCCGAACATTTGCACGCAGGTATGTCTTGTACGCTAAGATTTAAAAAAATAAATAAACCGCTCGGTTATTATTATTTAAAAAAAAATATTATTGTTTATTGTAGCTAGGGTGTGAAACCCTGTAAGTAGAAACATTTTTACATGTGTAAGCGTTTAAACGACGCGCACTGTTGGCGAATATAGATAGTAAGCACATTTACATCTGTGTCACTCGGAACTCTACCAGATAACAACTCTACCAGCATCAAAATTAAACTCTACCGGACTTGAATTACAACTCTACCGGAATGGAAATAAAACTTTACTGGAATACAAAGCTAGACGATAACCTTGTATTCCGGTAGAGTTTTAGTTCAACTCCGGTTTCATTTTGATTCTGGTACAGTTTTTTTTTACTTTCTGGTGGAGATTTTGATAGAGTTCTAATCTGGTAGAGACGTTTTCTGGTACAGTTGTTATGCGGTAGAGTTTTTACTTTCTGGTAGAGATTTTAGTAGAGTTCTAATCTGGTAGAGATGTTTCCTGGTGCTCAGTCGATAGGGAGGGCCCAATAAATCGTTCTCCCGTGTGCAAGTAGTAATTCAACGTTCGGTTCTGAAACGAAGCCAACTTGCATAGAAGTCTGGAACACCGGTTTTGATCGCCCGAGCCATAAGAATACCCAAGAAGTGAACAGCTCGGTTAGAATTCATCGCGAATAACTTCCAGCTTGAGCCTCGCGCAACGGCCGATAACTTGCCGCTATAAGATAAATTCGCATAGAAAAATGTCTACACAAAAATGCAATAAAATTCCGTTTCGAAAAAAAGAAGATACCTTTCCATATATTTGGGTTATTTTCTTAACCTATATATACGTTTTGTTTATGTTTTTTATTGGAAAATGTGGAGATTCCCTTTCATATTTTCGGGTTATTTTTTAACCTGTATGCGATATTTTTTTTTTTTTTTTGCGCAACAATAATGGACGAGTTGATTTTTTAAGTATCACGATGTACGTACCACCATAATCACTCGCCATTTGCGCATCCGGTAAAACGCGTTTCGTCTTCCACCTCTCGGTTTTCATTTTTTTTTCTCTTGGTACTTAATAGCGCGTATGTTCGACACGCGATACGATCCGATTATTATCTGCACGACGCGAGGTCAGGAAGTATCTCGGAAAATAAAAAAAATATTGAAACAGCAGGACTGAACTTCAGGGATTCAAGGAACACGTAATTTTTATTTATTTATTATTATTATAATTTTTTTATTCGGTTAAAAAAATAGCGTATACGAAAAAGACGCTCTTTCATTGGCTCTAGAATGGAGGGTCTAAAAACGCAAATATCCTTTGCCGGTAATTACCCCAATTATACGCTCGGTGCCTCGAAAGTAATTTTTTTTTAACTGAGGGTTTCCTCGGGTACGCGAGACTCAAAAGAAAGTCAGCATGAAAAATTAAAAAAGAAAGGACCGAAACGCAAACACGCTAGGGTGCGGCAGTGCTCTTTCGCTTCTTGCTATTACCGAAAATTAAAAAAAAATTATTTGTCCCCCTTAGCGCGCATTTAACGCAGCGTTGCGGCTGGCATTTAGGAATTAATGCCAAGGGAGGAGGGAGCCTTTTATTTTGTAAACTTTGTCGCTCCGAGGACGACTGCAGTCCGTAGTACAATCGCGTTCCTTCAACCCTTACGCCGTTTACGGCCTGCATTGCTGGAATTGGGGGGAGGCTCTAAGGGGCGAAGGGGTGCGACTGCTCCGTATTTGCGAACTATTATTCTCTTCTGTGCCGAGAAGTGAGCTTGGATAAGTATTGCTTCCTCACAGAGGAAACTATGTTTTCGCAAAAAGAAAAACTTTTCGCATTTTAGTGCCGAAACACATATATTATATATTATATATTATATATTATATATTATATATTATATATTATATATTATATATTATATATTATATATTATATATTATATATTATATATTATATATTATATATTATATATTATATATTATATATTATATATTATATATTATATATTATATATTATATATTATATATTATATATTATATATTATATATTATATATTATATATTATATATTATAAAAAATGTGTAAGCCATGTGCAAATGACTGCACCCTTTTTGGTACCTTCTTGTTTCCATGAAACTCTCCTGGGTGCCTCTGAGAACCAATAACGCTGTCTCGTATTGATAACCCGTGACGAATTTCGACGTTTTCCAGGTCGTTTAATCTCCGGACCACAGAATTCAGTGGACAGCGGCGGTGGCGGTGATATGAGCGATTGCTACGACGTACCGCCGAGAGCCACGCCCGTTATTGCATCCCCGGCGAGCAGTCCGAGTCCGGCGCCGTCTTGCTACGACATTCCAAGGCCGCCGACATCGTGCACACCAAACTCTAATTGTTCCGGAGGTTCCGGCGTGACGCCGCTCGACTGCTACGACGTACCGAGGCCTCTTCAGCCTCTCACCCCGAGCAGTTCCGCTTCCAGTCTCACCAACGATGGATCGCTCAGCGGCTCCAACAGGTACAGCTTTAATCCGGACGTCCTTGCTGTCCGAACCATGGCGTTCGATTCAAACGGCGACCCAAAATCGCCTTTTTCGTTTTTAAGCAGCCTTAAAGCAAACGATTGACAAACTTTCATTAAGTTCGTCGAGAAATGCCTCGTTGGATAATAAAAACTGTAATACAATTGTTTTTCAAGGGCGCCTAAACTTTAGTTTTCAAAGAAAATGGGAGCCCAATGTAGAATCGATAGACGCAGTGGCATTCTATTTCCCTCAGACTTTCAAGTTGGAATTATTTTGGAACTTGCACTTTCCTCAGAACAAACCTTCAACACCCTAGAAAAGAAAAAAAAATTGCATTACAGTTTTTATTATTTTAATTACCTTGATTATTTTATTACCTTAACCCGAACTAGGCCACGAGCCCAATTTATTAATTTAATCGACGTTCTGTGTTTTTTGTTTTCCAGGTCCAGTCTCACCGCTCCGGATTACGATGTTCCGAGGCCCCGTCTTCCATCGTCCTCGTTGTCATCCCGATACACAACTCCGGTACCGAAGACCCCGACGACGCCTCCACCTTCGCAGCACCAGCACCAGAATCGCGACCCGAACCATCCGAATCACCAGCAGCAGAATCAACAGAGCCAGCAGCAGATCTACGACGTTCCCGTGAGCAAGGAGCTTCCTCTGGAGCTGGACTCCGCGTTGGAAGGTCTTCAGAGGTTGCAGGGCGAGGCGTCGTCGGCGATCGCGAGGCTGCTCGGATTCGTCAGTCCGGGATGGCGAACGCCCCAGAAACTGGACACGAGCCTCATGGATCTCAGACTCGCGGCTCTGAGACTGAGAACTTCGCTTCACGATCTGGTAGAGTTCGCCGAGGGGACACTCGGCAATGCCGGCAAAGCGCCCGACAAGGGCCTGGCGACGAAGTTCAGGCCGCTCGTCAAAGCCCTCCGAGACTCCGATAAACTCGTCCAGGAAGCCGCCAGCGAATTGGACACGATAGAGTGGGACGCGACGAAGCTCTGCCGAGGAGGCGGCGGCGACACTCCCACACCGACGAACGGCACACCGCCTCTCATTACCAGTCTTCTTCCGGATCCTCTCGATCAATTGATCGCGTGCGCCAGGGCACTGACCGAGGATGTGCGCCAAATCGCCAGTTTCATTCAGGTATTTTTTTATTTTATCTTTCTTTATTTCATGATAAACGGGCGACGCACAATTACATGTGGTTAATCAGCGATTAATCGGAGATCGGAGCGAACAGTATGTGATTTAAAATTCAAAGTAAAATTAAGTTAAAATCAGAACTGGAATTGACATTATAATTATAACAATTGCAGTTTCTAACTGTTTGCCAAAAAGCGCATACTAATATGATTTATTTTTTTCGACCGCTTTCGCAGGGTAATTCCACGCTCCTGTTCAAGAGATCGTCGATCGTCTCCAGCACCGGCAGCACGGGAAACGGCGGCAACGCCGACGACTACGACTACGTTAATCTCGACTCGCGAGAGGTCGTGGCGAAACAGCGAGAGGAATTGCGGGCCGCCCTGCCACAGGAACTTCGCAGCAGTTACGATCTTCTCGTGAACGAGGCCGACAACGCGGCCATACAAATGCCACCCTCTACTCCTACTCCAATGGATCCGAACGACAAACAATTGCTGGCATTTTACGCCGCCCAAGTTATAACTCACGGGGCTCATCTGACCCATGCCATCGACGCTTTTCTTCAAACCGTTGAGCACAATCAACCCCCCAAGGTGGGCACACTTTTTTTTCAAAACGTCGATTTATAAAATTGACCTCCGGTTTGATCGGCTCGATCGGCTCGATCGGTTCGGTCGTTTCGCTCGGTAAAGCATGAGAGAAATAAATTTGATGAATATTTTTGATACAGGTTTTTCTGGCTCACGGCAAGTTCGTCGTGCTGAGCGCCCACCGGCTGGTGCACATCGGCGACACTGTCCACAGAAACGTAACTCGCAACGACGTGAGAACGAGGATTCTCCAGTGCGCAAATTCTCTCAACGAGGCACTCGCCCAAACGGTCTCGAAGACGAAGCAAGCGGCTCAATTCTTTCCCAGCGTCACCGCCGTTCAGGAGATGGTCGACAGCGTCGTCGATGTTTCCCATCTGGCCAAAGATCTCAAAGTCGCTATGATACACGCCGCTCAGCAGCCTTGAATTTTTTCAAGTTCCATACAATTTTTTTTTGCTAACACCGAGCTAAATGGGAACGTTCGAACGAATCTTCGTCCCCGAGGCCCAGAAACGCTTAAAAATACGGATAGACAGTACGAACGACAAAGTTAAATGACTTTGTCATTTAATGGTTCGTTGTATTTTTTTTTTTCACGTTTTTGGAGCCAACAATTCAAGATCGATTTTTGTTTTTTTTTTTAAATCAGAGATGACGATTTTTCGCGTTGAAAGTCGCGCACTACTTTTGCCAAAGCATAGAGATATATAAGGAGGGAGAGAAGCGTTTGCTAAAGAAAAATAAACGCGCTCTTGATCCAGAAACATAAAAAGAAAATACTATAATGGCCTTTCGACGAAGAGAGAAAAAAAACTTTAAAAATTGTAGCTAAACGTCTATTAGAAATGGTAGAATTAATGTTTAACGGGATCGAACCAAAATGCGCTTCGATCGTAAGCGAAGCGTGAGATACCGGAGTGTACGAGAGCCGAGGCTTTCGCGAGGAAAACATTGATTTTGGTCGAGGAATTTCTTTCGATTTTTTTTAACAATGAAAATTTTATATGCAAGCTTTAACGACCGCGAATCGGACTTTTTGTCACAGACGACGCGGTTGTTTTTTATACTCTTAACTTTTTCGGCCGATAAAGCCTACGGAGCATAAACGATTAACAACAGCTTACGACGGTGCGAAAGTTCCATTCAACGGTCTCCCTTTCGAGCCAATCATCGTTCAAACATTCTCACGTAAAGGGTCTCGAGATGATCGGAGAATTCTTCGGGTCATAAATTTTAGACGTTCGAACAGTGACGAAATATAATAGAAAAAAATACAAAAAAAATCGTAGAGAATCCCCGATAATGGATAATTAACTGTACAAGTTAACTGCGAGGGAGACGATAAATTGAGCTTCCGCATTGTCCCGATAAATGTAACAAATTACAACGACGATAGAGAACCGCTCTATTGCGGAAAGTCTCGATAGACTGATTTTATAAGAGCCATGCGCCTTGTCATCGATCGAAGTCAAATTCAAGCTGTTTGCACGCACCCACGATCTATGTTCAATATCCGTTAATCGGGAAATAACGATTGCCGATAATTTTTTCATCATTCGTCATGTCGCAAGGAAAAAACGTGATTATTTCTTTTAGAATTTTAATTTATTGTCGCGAGCGCATTGTAAGATAATTTATACGCTACCTGTACGTGTATGGGTAGAGCGGAGAAGGGAGAAATTAAACAAACAAAAAAGTAGGGTAGCTAGGAAAAGCGAAAAGAAGAAAGCGCTTAGCGCTTACGGCTCTTATGCAATTGCATCATATTACGTAGTATTCGACGCCATCGTAAATCAACATATATTTATCATCATCGAGATCAAAGTCGGCGAATTTTTTTTTAACGAGATAATGTTCCTGGTACATTATACCGTCGGAATGGAAAAATCGTAGAAATCGGTCGCTTTCACCGATAAAACTTCATCTGTCTAACCGAGAGGAGTTGAGACTATGTACTCAGTTTAAAAGTCAGTGTATACACTATAAAAAAAAATTTGTTTGAAAATGAATGAGCGGTATTGGATGCTTTTTTACATAAAGTGTTTCTGAAATTTCAAACACATATGCGTTGCAAATTTACAGTGAAATTTTTATTTTTAACGAACATTTTCAAAAATTTCCGCCGGAAGATTATAATTTTAAACATCTGGTATTTTAATTATACAAAAAAAGTACATTAACGATCAATTAATGTAAATAATGTTAATTCAAGTTCCAGTACATTAAATTGACAATTTATTTTTACAGTGTAGCACATAGATGGTCTTAAAAAGCGTACGGTCTTGCCCAAGCAAAAAAAAAAAATGTTCTCCCCTCAATATTGCGAGATAGTGCTCACGATTTTTCGATTTCGACTAAAAATTATTCAACGTATGCAAGGTAAAGACTTTAGTTTCGTTAATCGCGAATATTCGTCCGACGAGAGATTAAATGAATTTTTAATATACGTACTGGTCGCATCGTTGAGCCAGTGCCGAAAAGCTTTCGAACTGAATCATTGAAGGAGGAATCATTAATTTAGAAACATTGTCTACGATATATACTGTACATAAGCATATTTATACATATTAGTAACGATGTATATTAGCTATTAAAATAGTATATATATATATATATATATACATATATATATGATAACATTTTACGTGTCACGTGTAGACCAACGCAAGGTTGTCCGAAAAATCGTGCAATTACGAACGAGAGTACAGATTGTAAGTGAAAAAAAAAAATTATATTTGGCAGTGCGTTGGCGTCGACGGAGAGCAGCTATTTGAGATGTCAACGATGTTTACATCTGTTTGGCATTGGCCGATGTCGAACTGCCGAAGCAATGGATCAACGTTAATCGTCGACGCGTTACTTGTATATTTATATTATAGACTTCGTGAATCAATAAAAAAAAAATTTACGTGATTACGAAAGGACATAAGAAAATCGAGCATGATTGTTCTTTTTTTTAATTCGACCGATCGAGAACAATTCATAAATAAATTATTACAGGGAGCGAGACCGTCGAACCTCCTCTCTTAAACCCAACCCGTTTAATTGTCTCGACGAATAAAAAAAAAAAAAATAACGAAATTCCATCGATAAAATCGGAGCAGGTAAAAAAGTGATACGTATAGTTTCCGATTAAATCGCACAATACGTCTAGATTTATTAAGAACTTTCGACCAGCTTAATTCTATCGTATAATTGGCCCGTTCAATCGCGTTACTCCCATCCCCGATCGACAGATCATTTCCAAATTCATAGTCCTCGAAAGTTTCCCGAACGATCGTAGTCGCCTCTCCGTTGCTCTCGTCCTAAGAGTGATCGCAGCATCTTCCCGTGTGTGTGTGCGCCGCGCTACCGTCCTTTATCATGTTCTCCTTGGCGGCATTTTTTTCCTGCTGAAAGCTGCTCAAATCTCTCTTCATGGCGTAAGCGTCCTCGCCGTCGGCGTAGTACTTCGGCTCGACGTCCGAGACCTCGAACTGCAAACTGCTCGTGTATAAATTAAGCGCGGCTCTGTTGCTCCTGCGCACGTGAAGCGAAACGTAATTCGCCTCGAAGCACTCCACCATCGCCCTCGAAGCCTGATTCATAAGCTTCTGAGCGATCCCCAGGCGTCTGTGAGATCTCTTCACCGCCAGGCTCGTAATGTGTCCGTGCGGATTGTCCTCGCAATCCTCCTCCATCTTTGCAAGAACATACCCGACCACTCTGCCTTTCTCATCCTCCGCTACGTAACTCAATTGCGGCCAGGAGAGGGCGTGATAGAGATAATATTTCATCTGATAATTCTCCGGCAAGCATTGAAGATTGCAGTGCTGAATGTTCAGCAAATCGTTCGTATTTGCGCAACGAATGTTGATCGACATTGTTGCGTCACGATTTTTTTTTAAAATAATTTATATATATATATATATATGTATATATATATTTAGTGGAGAGACATTCAATCTCTCCGCAGCTTCTTTATCCTCGATCTGCCGTTCTTCAAGTCGTGGACGGACGAAGACTCGCTCATCCCACCGAGGAGCTCGCGGACGAAGCGGAACCTCGAGAGGAAGAACTTCCACACGAGATACCAGCCTGAAATGGAAACAAAAGCACAGTTAATGAAAAAAAAGTCAAAATTTCAAAAAAATTACAAATTTGCATTTAAAAAAATATGTTTTATTTTGGGATTAGGAAATGATAGGTTTTGTTGCGCACGAAGCGGAACCGCGAGATGAAGATTTTTCACGCTAATTGCCAGCCCGGGTTAGAGAAAAAAACAGAGTTGGTGAAAGTGAAAATTCAAAAAGTAACAAACGTAAAATTTGCGAAGTAAGGGCTTTACTTCAAGGTTAAAAAAAACAATCGTTTTTGTCGCGAAGGTCAACCTCGAGAGGAAGAATTTCCACGCTCGATATCATCCTGAGACAGAAAGCAAAAGCAGAGTCACCGAAAGTGAACATTTCGAAGGTAACGAATTTTCGAAAGAAAAAGAAAATTATTTCGTGGTTGGGAAATCATCGATTTTCGTCGTGGATTGATCTTACCGAGTAGGGCGAGGGCGAAGACGATGAGGAGGCTCGATATTACGGAGAAGGCAGCGAGAGCAATTTCCTGCATTATTGTGATTCAATTTTGATTTTTTTTTTTTTTTTTCTAATTCGACGTATAACCTCGCGAGCTACAGCCGTCCGGAGCCGTGAGCGCGACACCAGCCGTGTATTTCATAACCTCAACGGCCTCCGTTGCGCTCCGATCTTCGAGATTTTCGTGCAAGATAAAAAGAAAAAAAAATTACAAGGACAAACCACGCGGATTGACGATCGAACGTCAAAGATAACGGTGATTCTTTTTTTCCTTTTTCCGACGATTCTCCCCCCCGATTAGATATACGTGCGACACGCCATTTTGAAAAATCAATCCTAATGTTATGTATCTCGTGTATGCCGACGAGGTTATATCCTCGCTTTCCTCCTTCGCCACTCAGTCCCCCCCACCCGCCGCCCGACGAAAAATCCGTAGCCACGAGTTTACGCGAAAGTGCATCTTTAACTTATGCCAACTACGCAGCTTACCAAAGTCCAAATTCGTTGCACTGGGAGTTGCACGTGAGACACTTATCTTTCGTGGCACACTTGTGTGTAACAGTCTGCCTAATGCAATGTAATGGGTTCGTTTGAATGCGAACGGAAATTGGAACTGAAAAAAAGTAGAGCGGAGCTTGATCTTCGTCGTTGTTGGGCTTGACGTGACTTCCGATTCGCGGCCATCTCGTTTCCCACTCGGCGCAGTTGAGCGCCCAAATTTGACTGTGCGAATGGTTATTAAATGCACGAGATATTAATAACAAGAATTATAAGTTTATTACAGTAGTTTAGTACTTGAAACAAAAAAAATGTTAACAATGTTAAGTTTATATACATCACAATAATCTTTTCTCACAACAATGTATAGAAATAGTTTGAGTCGTTCGATCGTGGAAAAAAATATCTATGCGTATAATTGATGATGAAAAATTGTATTGACTCATTAGATGCAAGTTGTGTCTGGTTGATTTATACGATCTTATATTAATAGAAAAAAATAGAAAATTTTATAATCGTACATTACGATTAACGATTGGTCAGTCAAGGTGAAATTCTTGGCCCCATTGACAAAAAAAACTGCCTTGAATCAATATTCCGACTAATTACCGATTGATCACCGCAAAGACTCATCCGTTCGCAGCGCAAGTGGGAAGTTAGTTTCAATGCAAAAGATATATTAATAACAATCATTATAAATTTATTGCAAATATGTATGGCACTTGAAAAAATAATGTTAACAATGTTATGTTTATCTGTATCACAATAATCTTTTCTTACAACAGCGTATGAACATAGTTTGAGTCGTTCGATCGTTGCGAAAAATTATCTCGTCGATAAACTATCGATGTACGATGATAACATTTATCCTGTATCGAACTTATCTAATCCCGCTAAATCCTAATATCTACATTTTTTTCTGACTCGTTACAGGTAACTTTATCTCTCTTTCAGTTATATAATCTTATAGCAATAGAAACAATAGAAAGTTACAGTTTTAGTATGATCGTTAATAACAATTAACAATTCATAAATCGGGGCAATACAACATTTATAAATTTGTTGCAATACATTTGGTACTTGAAAAAATAATGTTAACAATGTTATGTTTATCTATATCACAATAATCTGTTCTTGCAACAGCGTATGAAAATAGTTTGAGTCGTTCGATCGTGCAAAAAATTATCTCCTCGATAAACTATCGATGTGCGATGATAACATTTATCCCGTATCGAACTTTTCTAATCCCGCTAAACCCTAATATCTACATTTTTACTGACTCGTTAGAGGTAACTTTATCTCTCATTCAATTATACAATATTATAGCAATAGACACAATAGAAAGTTGCAGTTTGAGTATAATCGTCAGTAACGATTAACAATTCATCAGTCATGGCAATATTCCTCTCGCCGTTGACAAAAAAAAAAAAAAACAAAAAAAATACCTTAAATAAAAATTCGTACTGATTACTGATTGATTACCACAGATATTCGTCCTCTGGCGGAGCTCGCGGGAAGGTAGTTTGTATGTGAACGTCAGCTTTTCGATCGTTCTGCATACCCCTGTAATGCTGCAGCTTAATTTCTATGGGACCAGTTATGGGCCATACATGGCAAATTTCCCCGTTCTCCCACTTGGCACCGTACGCCGTGCGTGGCATATTCAAGTCTGCCGCACTGAGCGTTATTTTCTTGAATATATAATCGTCAGAATCTTTAACACCTTTTTCATACTCGTTCAGCTGAGCAATAGCGGCTTTAACGTCGGGATGCTCTTTCACATAGTAGGTCACGAAACATGCTTCACTCATCGACATATAGCCACTTTTTTCACCAGTCTCGCGCGAAGCTTCTTCGACGCACGAAACTTTAGGCGTCTTCGCGTCCATTCTCTCTGTGACGTTGCTCTTCAAAGTCCGGTTCCAGTCAACATCCGGATACTTATCCGGATGTTGTTTAGTAAATTCCTCAAGGGCTTTCCAGTAATCATCCATTTGTTCCGGCGGACAATTCGTGTCCCGATGATCGACGAATCGATACTGCTCTTTACCGTCGGTCGATACCGCGACATATTCACCGGGTTTGTCTTTTTGAGGTGGCCGATAAGTGAATTTAACAGGCTCCTTACCATCCTCCTTCTTATTATTACCGAATGAGGAAAGTCTTTTGCCCTTCTCGTCGTAAACTTCGACGTTAGTTCCCAGGACGACGGACGTCGCCTCGAAGTGAGTGTGAGTCGTGCGTTGGTAAGATTCATGAATCGGTATCTCCTTCGCGTCCATTTTCTTTGTAATGTTGGTCTTCAAATCATTCGAATCTTTTCCGGTCATCTTCCCAAGGATCCGCCAATAATCCGTTCCCTCCGGATTTTTCGAGGTACTAGGATCGTGCAATCGATACTCTTCTTTACCGCCCATCGGCCTTAAAAGTTCGCCGGATTTGTCTCCCTCGGGCGCGTAATACTCGAATTTAAGAGGCTCCTTACCATCCTCCATCTCATAATTACCGATGGTGTAAAGTGGGTTTTGGTTGGAATCGTAAACTACGATATTAGTTTGGAGTTCCTCTGCCGTGGCTTCGAGGTGATCGCGCAACGTGCGCTTGTGAGGAACATGATGAAGAGGATGACCTTTCGTGGCTTTGCCTTTCTTCCGGAAGCCTCTTGCACCATCCGAGTTTCTAAGATAAGCTTCCATCTCATTGGGATTCTTAGCATTGCAGACCGCACCGCCGGATGCCAATTTCATTCTGGAGTACATTTCAAGGTGTGCGATGTCGCTCGATTGCTTCGCAAATGTCTCGACGTTCGCGGCCATTATGTTCAAGCTCTCATTTTTCAGAGCGTTCGGATCGAGTCCCTTCTGTTCGGCGACAACGTTGTAAAGGCACATGTTGCTTCCGCCACTGGAAATCTTTGGCTCTTTGCCACCGGGCAATGTATAGTGCCCGATCGTCTCGCCATTTTTAGGCTCGTGATATTCTACCTTTACCGGTGTTCCCTTCTTCCCCTCGCCAATTCTGTACATGACTTTGCCCTGCTCGTTGCAAACTTCGATCGGACAATCGGCGGCGTCGCTCAGAGGTCCCAAGTGGACGAGTCCAGCAGGGCCTCCTGCGCGTGTGCGTTCGATCTCACCCGCCGCTTTAGCCAACTCCGCTTCCGTGACGGCTTCGTTTCCGGGCCGACTAAGGTGCTTCTCCCTCTGCTTCGCGTCTTTGTAGCCCATGTCCTGATTATGAATGAGACGATTGTGCGACTTGTGCAATTGCGTCTCCTGCTCGATTGATTTGTCTATACTCGAAGTTATCTTGTCCATACTGTAATTTACTCCACCCTGAACGACCGGAGCTATTATCTTTCCTTTTATTATGTTCAACATGTTAGCCGAAGCGGCCTTGACGAACACTTTCGATATGGCCTTGGAACTTCGTGGTTCCCTCTCGTCGAGTTTAACTTGCTCCTCCTCGACGTGCGCTCGGCTGAAATCCAGCTGTTGGTCGTCGTTCTCTTTCGAAGCAGCTTCCACTTCCATTTCGCCTTGTTCTTTCTCCTTCACGATCGTCTCGACAGATTTTCCATCGATTTTCTTCTTTCTCGCTTCCTCGTCAATCGCCTCGTTCAACTCTTTGATGAAGTTCTCGACGAAGCCGTTCAACTTGAAGAGAGCTTGAATGGCTCCGGCGATCTGTCGACCTACAGCGAGACCTTTAATTTTGTTGTTCGCTACACGCGACGCCACTTCCAGAGCTATACTCATGATGGTCCGGTTGTTCTTTGGATTCAGTATCTCGTATCCCATTGCTATTATACGATTCTCGTAGTAGTGATCTTTGTTAACTTTCTCGTCCAGCTCGAGCATCTTCTTTATCATTGGATTGTCCATCAGAGCTTCTTGTATCGGTGCTCTTATCCGTTCGACGATTTCCTCCTCGATGGCCGGTATGAGGGTCTTGTCGATTCCATAGTTAATCAGATCTTTGGCGATCTCTTTGCCGATCCCCTTGGCCAATTCGAGACCAATGCGTTTCGCTACGATCTTCCAACCGGTCTTCGCCGTTTCCGTGATCCCTCTTGTGACCGCTTTGACGCCTGAGCAAGCCGTCTTTGCGCAATCTTTTATTGCCTTGAAACCCGCGCAGATTACCGACACCGTTATGCTTATAGCTTTTTCTATGGCCCATGTCCCCCAATTGAAGTCACGGTTTATTATACCGTCCTTCACCGCCGTTATTATATCGCTGATACCCTCCGAGATGAGGCCCATGCCGAACGAAGATCCAGTACCGAGGCTGAAGACGACCAGGGCAGCACCACCGACCAATTGGGCGAAACCCAGAAGAAGCAGTCCGATAACCGCCGACCAATCTATAGGCGGTATCTCGGAAATTCTGAACTCACCTATGCATCCGTTTCTCTCGAATTCCTCGATCTCGCCCTCGTGCGTTTTCTGATCGTCTTCCGGCAGCCTCTCCGCCAATTCCTTCAGCTCGATTTCTATGTCTGTACCGTTCTTTTTAGCCTTTTGTATAACACCGACGATCTCTTTGTCCTTCTTCATATTGTCGATAGCTTCCTTGATCTTGTCTCTGTCATCGGACGTTAGCTTGTCGGATTTTCGTTGCTCCTCGAGATTTTTGATCTGCCGATCGAGAGCCTCGACGTCCGGGCCGATGGCGACGTCGATGGCGTTCTTTTGGACGTTGTAGAGATTTAGCTTGTTGCGCACCTGTTGGGAAAACACTTCGCCGTCCGAAGCTGTTTGAATCAGGTTCAAATCGTTCTGTCTCTCGTCTATCAGTCTTCTGGCCTCCTTGAAGTCATCGGCCGCTTTGTCCATGAATTCCACGTTGCTTTTAGCGTTTCCTCCGTATTCAGCCACGTACGCGTAGCCGCGGTTGTAGCGCGCGTGTTCCGCAAAATTTCCGTCCAAGTCGATCGCCGACGTGTACTCTTCTATAGCGTCCGTGTAATTCTTCTGTTTCAAATATTCGTTACCGATCATGACGTGCATGTAAGGATTTTTAATCAGCTTGCCCTTTCTGTCGTCCTCCTGTATCTCGTTGAAGAAAGATTCGAACTCTTTGAGAATTTTTTCTCTCGGCTCTTTCTCGATACCTTCTTCGTTTATCTCCAACCAAATCGCGAAGCGTTCCTCCACCGCCTTCTTCTCGACTTCCCTTGTAGAACGGTTTCTTCCATCGATCGTTTCGCACAGTTGGCAGAATCTCTTGAATATCATGTCCTTCGTCGTCACCTTCACGATCTCTTCTTCGGCGCTGTCCATAGCTTCCTTCTCCTTAACGGCCCGAACGCTCTTCAGTTCCGCGATGTCGTTCTCGTCGCTCGACCACAGAACGAACTGACTCGTACCGCGATTACCCGTTCTCGAGGTTCTGCCGACGTTCTGAATCTCGACCCGCGAATTTCTCGGAAGAAAGGTGACGCACACGTGAAGACCGCCATTCACGTCCGTGTCCTTGGATGGCTTGATGTCCGTTCCTCTTCCAGCTATGTTCGTCGTTATTATCACGTGACCCGATTTCATTTCTGCCTCGACGACAGCCGCGTCGGCCTCGGTTTTGTACATCTTTATCTTCGAGGCGTCGTAACGGAAGTGATCTTTGAACACCCTCTCGAGTTCGCGGGTCTCCTTGATGTTCTCCATTATTATCAGAACGGGTCTTCCGTTTTTGAGCTTCCGAAGACAACTCTTGGCGACCGCCGTGTACCAGTCGTCCTTATTGTCGACCACGATTGGCGCCAGCTCTTTGTGCCTCCTCAGTCTGAACGGCGGAACGACCACCGAGTCCACCCCGTAAGTTTTGCTCAGGAGCTCCTTCGTGCCGTTGGTGCCGAGAGTTCCGGTCAGCCCGTAGAGCCTCGGTGGATATCGCTTGAAGAAATTAACGTTCGATATGAAGTTCGTCGACAAGCTTTCCGGCGAAATTTTCGCTCCGTGCTTCATCTGAATGAACTGATGAAGTGCGCTGGACCATTGGCTGTTCTTCTTCACGACGCCCGTATTGGCCGCGTCGACTATCTTGATCTCTCCCTTGTCCAGTATGTAATCCACGTCCTTTACGTAAGCGAACGCCGCGGCGATGGCCCTGTCGATCCATTTCTTCAGTTGGGCCTTGCAGACGAGATCCCGAAGGTGCTTCGGTATCTTCACCTCCGCAAACGATTTGTCCTCGACCGGTGTGTCCCTAATCAGCTTTCTTATATGCTTGTCCGTGCAGTCGCTTATGAAGTCCTTCGGCGAACCTTTCAGAGGATACCAGGAGTCGTCAACGACATCCTGTTTAGCTTCGCCATTCTCGTCGTACGAGCTCCCCTTTTCAACGTAGTAAGCCTGGCCGTTGTTGTACTGGATGGACTTTCCGGCGTGTTTCACCTGTATGAAGATCGTCGCGAGGAGACCCGCCAAGTGATCCATAGCCGGCATCTCGCAGGACAGCATGACGATGTAGTTGTTGCCGTCGACCAGCATGTTGTCTACCTCGTCGACGATCGCTATGTCGCATCGTCTTCCCTGTCTCGTGTCCTGCTTGCGAAATTCGTCCCGAAGAATGTCACCCTGGAATGCTTGGGAAGTGCCGTACACAATGTCCGCCTCGTATCCTTCGTTGTGGTTGTTGATGTTGTGGGAAACCGTGAGTCCGAGGGCGGAGTAAAACGGCTCCTGATGTTTCGCCTGCGGTTCGGCGAGCAACGGGGAGCTGGTTATTACGTCCACCTTGCTTCCCCTCGTTGCGTGATAAGCCGCTATCATCGATATGATCATCGTCTTCCCCTCGCCCGTGTTTATCTGGGACAATCGACCCTTGGCGTCCGACGGATTCAGCAGCAAAATCACGGACAACAGTTGAATGTCCCGAACTTGAAAACCGGAAATCAATTCGGCTGTTTTTTTTATTACAGCTATGCGCTCGGCCTGGCTGACCTCGCAGTTGGGCTCTTCGGGGTCTTCGTGGCGACGGCGTTTTTTTAGACTCTCGCCCAGGTCCCCGAATAGACAGCCACCGGTCAACGTCGACAGTGGATCTTCCTCGTCCACCCGGGATCTTTCAGACTCGAGACGTCGCTGGCGTTTTCTTAGAGTCTCGTCCGGGTTCCCGGATAGAAAGCCGTTGATCAACGACGACAATTGATCGCTCTTGTCCACTCGGGATCTATCGGGATGCTCCGACAATTTTTTCACCCACTTCGCCACGTCCTTCTTCCCCCATTTGCTTATCGCACCGCTGTCCGGAAGCAGCTTCGACCTGCCATTATAAGCTCTCATCACGTCCTCGTACTTCGACATCGACAATTCCTTGATGCTCGGTCCTATTTCTTCGCTTCCGTTCAACTTCCCCAATTCTTCGATCAGTTCGCCGAACGACTTCTCCTTGGACGTTCCCGGAAAAGAGCGTTCGATCGCGAACTTGTGGATGTTACTCTGCACGTTGAGCGCATTGGATTTCGAAAATATCTCGAACACCTTCCGATCAGTCACGTCGATCTCGTACTCCACGAGGATATCCAGGGCGTTCGTCAACTGCACGATCTTGTCCTCGCTGTCGAGACACTTTATCAGAGTCTCCAGCAGACACTCAAATTTTTTCGACCAGCCGCAAATCAGCAAGATCATCGATATCTTCTCTTGAAGATTCCTCAAAAGTTTACCGATCGATCCTCTCGTCTCGTCGGAACTCAGCCATTTTCGTCGACTCGATTGCGGCGAACACTGCAGGTACATCGTGTGCTTCTTCGCGTTCGTGCTACCGATTGGCGCGAAATACTTCAGATCGATATTTCTACCGCTCGGTCCGGCATCGAAATCGTACGAATGTTTTTTGTAATTCGGAAATTCACGACGTATGATGTTCTCGATCAACTGAAGATACAACTTTTTCTTCCAGTCGTCGATGCTCTTGTCGCTCGGTCCGAGGTCCAGCAGAAAGAGCTCCTTCCACCTCGCGCTGAGATCGCTGTTGTTCAACAATCGAAGGAACTTTACGAGCTCGGTGACGCGCGTGCCGGGTTTGATCTTTTCGAATATCGAGGCTATCGCCTTGTCCGAGTAAACAAGAAGACTCCGCAGTTTAGCTACGTCCTTTCCACCGGTGTGTACGATCTTGCAACGATCGCATATCTTCTTCAGCCGCACTATCGCCAACTCGTCGAATACGCTTGGCAAGAAACAAAAGTCTCTCGCGATCACATCGAGACATTCGATGTCGCGGCCGACGGAAGTCAGAATATTGTTTATGAATCCAATGTTGAGTCGACACTGATTTTGCGTCTCGATCAATATCATCAAAACATCTTCGATGCTGTGAGGCGTGTCGCTCTCTCTTATAGTGTCGTCGAGATCGTTTATCTTCTCGACGAAGCGCGGTGCTTCCGTTACGTCCCAGGAGCCGTTGTTGGACAGCAGAGCGTAAACGAGGGACTCTTTCGTCCAGACGCTCGGAATAAAATCATTGAACATGGAAATTCTCAGGCCACAATTGCTTTCCGACAGAGCGACCGACAATGATTCGAGAACTCGGAATTTTTCGCTCCTCTCGCACGCATCGATGTGTTCGTCCAGTTTCGTCAATCCCGAGTTGTCGCTCGAATTGCTTTCGCGTAGCATCTGCTTCTTCAGGCCGAGAGCGTAGGTCCGATAAAAATCGTCGGAGAGATCGTCGGCTTTAGATCTCAGGCACTGGAAAGCGTATCGATTCAGATCAAAGTGTTGCAGATCATCGTCGTCGTCGTTCAACGGTTGGAGGGCAATTTCTCTCAGGTCCGACGTGACGGACTCGTTTCTTAAGAAATGAAGATTGATCGATTTATTCTTCAGTATGATTCTGAGAGCCCGACGTCTCAAGCGATAATCCTTCCGAGGATTTTTGGCGACTCTCAAGGCGACGGGCAACACTTCGATGTCGCAGCTCGATGACAAACTGGTGGAAATTACGAGCTCGTCCTCGGCATCCAATCCCGGATCACCGTCCGGATTCGTCGTCCCATTTGTATCTATTTTCGTCATATTTGCGAAAGTAGGGGATAACTATGAACCACCGATCCTCTCTACCGACCACTCCACACCATACGAACATAAAAAATCTACTCGCAGATTTTTATTTCAATGGATTCGAAGCCAATCTGGAAGCATACAATTTGAACAAAAAAATAAACATAAACTACTGAACGGAGTAAAATACTTCAGTACATTCCAACATGGGTAATCCACAACACTTTCTACCGTGAAAGTGTTACGTATCGCTGCCTATCGATAGTCATTAGTAATTTTTAAATAGTTAACGATAAAGAAAATAAATATTGCCTTCTCTTCATAGTTTGAAATAAGAATTTTAAAAAACAATAAAGACAGCAAAACTACAGGATTTGCTGTGAACCAGGCACTTTATTATTTTTTTAAATATATATTTATGCTACTTTACACTTTGACTGCCTCATCCACAGGCACTTTAACATTATCCGATGCTTCGGGGCCGGATTCGTCGGAAGAATCTTCCCAGCCCCTCTCTATCAAAAATTTACATATATTTGGATGTCTCCCTTCTGCCATGTGTTTGGCGCTGTCGCCTCGGTCATCGTTGTGTGTCATGTCGGCACCAAACTCATCGATCAAAATACGAGTCAATTCCTCGTGGCCGTTATGAGCTGCGATCTCCAGTATAGTACGATGGTAGTCGCCCTTGTCTTCCGATTCGACGTCTACCTTCTTTTCTTTGAGCAACTCGACTACCCTCGCGATATCATTCGCCGCCGCGGCTGCGAACAATTCGTCGACGATCTTAGCGTTCAAAAAACGCTCGGCGTAAGGCCGACCGTTCGAATTTCTTTCCAAAAGATATTTAACGATTTTGATCTTGTAAGTGTCGCAGGCGAGTTGCAGAGGAATCTTTCCGACTGCGTCCTCGACATTGACATCGGCATTGTAATCATCGACGAGACTCCGAGCCAAGTCGTAATATCCTTTCGCCGCCGCGATATGAAGTGCCGTGCGATCTTTCATTTCCGTGTCTCTCAAATTTACGTCGACCACCTTGGTCTTCAATAATTCAACGACTTTAGGGATATCGTTAGTTTTAACGGCTTCGAAAAATGTCTGTACTGCGGAATTTGAGTTCATTGCAGAGCCTTAAGAGAAGACGTGTCTTTAATACCGAGCGACTCTTGTCGATAAACCGGCCGATATATCAAATCGAATTAACGTTAATCGATAATTTTGAACGGTCGTCGAAAACTCAAATTCAATTACCTATGTATCGCAAAGTACAGAGAGATTTTCTCATTTTTTTAGACCATATATATTTCTTCTTTCTCCAAGTCCTCGATCAGGCAAATCGATTCCGGCAGTCGAGAAACTTCTTGGCTGCAATTTAATGATGATAAACATAAGATTAAGTTGTGTTTACAATGATAGTTGTAATGTATGCAATTAATTACCTTTTTGTAACCTCGGTCCGTGTAATTGCCGTTGCCAACCACGTTGATCTTCTCGTTCACTAAATAAACAAGGAATTAATAAAAACATTTATTAGTCAAAGTTAATAAACAATTAATTTTCGTTTAATCTAAAGACGATGTTTCAGATAAAGCCGAGGAAAGGCTCGATTCTTCTATTTAAAAAAAGTTATACTAAGTAATTTTTTAATCTTTCGCTCTATGAAGGATAAATATGAACGTCAAATCTGCTATATATATATATATGCCAACACTGTAATGAGCTTCTTTTACAGAACAGTAATGTTTGTGTTAATCTAATGAGCGAACCCAATTTTATTTATTTTATCATCCTTATCGTCTACCCAGTATCGGCGATAGCATTCCTGACCGTCGCTGGGACGAGCGAATGTCTCGAGACTATCGAAAAAAATATGAACAAAGACTGCATCGTATTCGTAGAATTCTGCTTAAGCTCGGCGCAATACGACTCTTCGTCTCTCGAGCTCGAGCCCTCGTAGAAAAATAAACAAAGAGCTTACGCAGATAGCGCGTCCGGTACGGTGATTCACCAAGGGCACCTTCACCGTTTACTTTATTGCAAGACGCAAAATAGTATAGGTAGAGCTAACACAGTGAATAGCGCGTTTGTGAGGCGAATCGAAAGAATATCCGGAAAATCGTTGACGGAATTAATTGACAAAAAAATGCATAAACATAGAACAGCCGCACAAAAAAAAAAAAAAAAATCCATATTAAAAGTTTAATGCACATTTACGATTTGACTGCTTACATTTGTTAATTATAAAAAAAAAAAATTTGTCCGTCTTACACAGCCCGATGTCACGTTGAATTGGAAAACGGGTCGTTTGACGTTCACGTAACGAATTTCAAGAAACTGAAATCCCATATAGCACACGGGAGTGGAATTTGAAAATCCTAAATCACTCCCATATGCTATATTCGGGAGATTTCGGCGTTTATAGCGTATGGGAGTGAATTTCGAAAAACCCATATCCCATATAATACGGGGGAGTGGAATTTGAAAATCCTAAATCCACAAATGCCTGTCCTAAATGCCATAAGCTATATTTATATAGTATACAAATTCCATTCCATATGCCAACTGATTTCATGGACCAACTGACGATCCCAGGACCATCAGGTGGCCCGTGAAAAAATGACCGATTTATTTGTGGCCGATTATTCAAACTTCCCGCCAGTTTGCGGCCTGCTTCGAGCACTCGAACTATCGATATAGAGCTTCATAAAGAAGAGATGGTTGCATTAAAGATTCTATAAAGAATTTTATTATTTACAGCATTACAAAGCTTTACAAACTTTTCATCAATTTTTTTTTGTATTAGTAATACAAGGAAAGTGACAAAAAGTTTGCAATGAGAAAAGCAGAAATAAACTACTTTTTTCGCATTCGGGTGATCGCGTTTCAATAACAAATTGTAAATCCTATTTTTTTCATCCTTATTCTAAGCCAGAAAAATCACTTGTTAACTTTTGCTTCTTTGTAGGGTATATTTATGTCAAATGACGGTCTTTTTCCGTGATTTGACGGATGGAAAAAATAACGATCATTTTGCATCACTAATTTGAAGCCAAATAACGAAGAGATGAAAAAGCTTCGAAAATATAATTCTTACCTCAACGTAATCCTTGGAATCACTGTAGCTTTCAAGTCTTCAGAAATGCTCGGCAAAACGTAATATCTGTGTATATCTGCTGACACGACTCTCGCGCGTAGCAACCAAGTGTCTGGTGCTCAATGCCGTAAACGCAGGGACACTGAATCCTCCGAAGTGATTGAAGCTCTGCTGTTGCGCCTCGTCAAGTCGTCAGACTGTAACTGCGGTTGTCCGAGCCAGTCCGAGCTCTGCAAATCTGTCAGACGACTCGGTTTCCGAGAACGGATGATATGATGTCATCGCCTTTGTACACGCTGAAAGCCAACGTTGCCGGTATTCGTTTGGTCGTACATACTGACCTCAGGCAAAGCTAGGTGCCGGCTTCGGTGGCCTATCAGCTGACTCGCTTCAAAAGTGACAGGAGCGTCCCCAACAACTTCCATTGCATCTTATTCACCACTCTTTCAATGTCGTAATAATATTTGCAATCTAAAAAAAACGCCATTTCATTTGTAATTACTTCTAAATATTATACATTGATCAATTTCATTAATCTTCAATAATTTCAATAATTAGCTTAATTTCACTAGGTTACGCGAAAGTATGTTGACATCACGTCAAGTCATAGTAACAGTCATATCCTAACACCGCCTACTGTATCTTAAGTGAAAAAACTTAAACAAAGTTACAACAAATTGCCGCAATTTTCCATGATGTTGACGTTAATCGCTGATTTGTCACTGAAACATAGACAATGGCGCTGTGTGACATCTATATTCATTTTCGTAACATTTACGAAGGTATGCGGTAATTATGAAACATTGATCGCCTCTACCGACCACTCTACAACGTAAGAACTTTAAAAATCTACTGAAAGATTATCGATTCAATGAGTTCGAAGCCACTCTGGAAGCATAAGATTTGAACAAAAAATACACACAAACTACTGAATGGGATAAAATACGTTCTATACTATATTCCACAGAACTTTCTACAGTCAGACTGCTCTACCTATCAATAGTTGTTAGTAATTACTAAATAGTTAATCACGAAGAAAATAAATCATGTCCTTTCTTCACCGGATCGATTTACCAAGCCAGATTTTAAATAAGTATTAAAAACAAGAACGAAAAGGAGGGGGAAACTAGAAGATTTGCTGTTAATCAATAACTTTATTATATAAAAAATACATATATATGCATCTTCACACTTTAACTGTCTTTTCCTCAGGCAATTCAACATTATCTGATAATTCGCCCTCGGATTCATCAGTCGAATCTTCCCAGCCCCTCTCTACTAGAAGTTTACATATTTTTGGGTATTCCCCATCTGCCATGTGTTTGGCACTGTCACCAAGGTCGTCCTTGTGTGTCATGTCGGCACCAAACTCATCGATCAAAATACGAGTCAATTCCTCGTAGCCGTTACGAGCTGCGATCTCCAGTATAGTACGATTGTTGTCACCTTTGTCTTCCGCATCGACGTCCACCTTCTTTTCTTTGAGCAACTCGACTACCCTAGCGATATTATTTGCCGCCGCGGCTGCGAACAATTCGTCGACGATCTTATCGTTCAAAAAACGTTCCGCGTAAGGACGACCGTTCGAATTTTTTTCCAGAAGATATTTAACGATTTTGATCTTGTAAGTGTCGCAGGCGAGTTGCAGAGGAATCTTTCCGACTGCGTCCTTGACATTGACATCGGCATTGTAATCGTCGACGAGACTCCGCGCCAAGTCGTAATATCCTTTCGCCGCCGCGATATGAAGTGCCGTGCGATCTTTCATTTCCGTGTCTCTCAAATTTATGTCGACAACTTTGGTCTTCAATAATTCGACGACTTTGGGGATGTCGTTAGATTTTACAGCTTCGAAAAATGTCTTTACTACGGAATTTGAGTCCATTGTAGAGCCTTAAGAAAGAACGTGTCTTTAATACCGAACGACTCCTGTCGATCAACCGGACAATATATTAAATCGTATTAACGGTAATCGATACTTTTGAACGGCCTTCGAAAAATCTGGTTCAATTACCTAAGTATCGCAAAGTACAGAGGGATTTTCGCATTTCTTTTTAGACCATTTATATTAATTTTTTTTCTCCAAGTCCTCGATCAAGCAAATCAAACTCCGGTAGTTGAGAAACTCCTTGGCTGCAATTTAATGATGACACACATCAGATTAAATTGTGTTTATAACGATATTTTTAATGTATGCAATTAATTACCTTTTTGTAATTTCTTTCCGTGTAATCGCCAACGGAGCCAACCACGCTGATTCCCTCGTTCGCTAAAAGAACAAAAAATAAAAATAATTAAGTAATCGAAGTTAATAAAAAATTAATTTTCGTTTAATCAAAAGACAAGGTTTAAGATAAAACCGAGGAAAGGCTCGATTCTTTTTTCGAAAAAGGTAAAGTGGGCAGTGGCTTTCAGTAATTTTTTAATCTTTCGATCTTTGAGGGATAAATCTGAAGGTCAAATCCGCTATGTGTATGCCAACGCTGCAATAAGTTTGTATTAATATAATGACCTAATCAATTTTTCTTATTTTGTCGTCCCTATCGTTCCAGACCCTTAGTTGCACTATCGAATGTCTTGAGATCCAAGAAAAAAAATATGAAAGCTTGATGAACAATGACTGCATCGTGTTGGTATAATTTTGCTCAAGGTCGGCGCGATACGATTCTTCGTTTCTCTCACTCGCGCTCTCGTAGAAAAATAAATAAAGACCTTACTCAAATAGCCCGTCGGGTACGGGGGTACGGGCATCTTCTGTGGGCACCTTCGTCGTTTACTTTGTTGCAAAACACAAAATAGTGTAAGCAGAGATAACACGTTGTCCCGCGTTTGTGAGGCGAATCGAAGGATTCTTAAAATGGTTGAGTGAATTAATAATTAAAATTGTCTCTCCTAAAGTGCATGAAGGAACACACGGTGCTGGCGTTTGCCTTCCCGGGAAAAAAATTATCATATCTGAACAGATACGAATCTGATCGGATAATATATATGATTATATACGATCAGATATGAACGTATATGAGTCCATATATGATAAGGTCATGTTTCATATATAATAAAATACGATCCTATATGATCAGATATGTTGAGATATGAATTCATATTTGAACATATGTGATTATTATTATGTAAGAATCATATATGATCATGCATGAATCATATCTGATCATGTATTAATAATATCTGATCGTTCTGATCGTATATTAACCATATCTGCACATATCGGCGATCTGGTGTCCGATTTGAACAAGTTTATTTTCATTATTTTTATTTAAACATTCATATCCTCATGAATGATATAGATTGATAGCTGTTGCATATTGCATGTGCATCAGAACGTATCGTTTTATGGTTGAAGTGCAAATCGTTGTCGGAAAAGGAAACATTAGTCGGATTTTCATTCAGACGTTGCTTATATACTTGTTATTTTGATACTTTATCACCAAAGTCATTATTACCGAGTGGTAACGGGCCTGGTTTAACATGCTATAGCTCTTGTACGTAGAGAATAAACAGACTGTAAAAAAAAACACGCCGCAACCCTGCTTTCGATTGCCGTTGAGTTACTTGCTACGCAGTTTGTGCGACTATCATTATACGTAGTACGTGTCGAGCCCGTCACCGGGCGAATCGGAAGCCGCACATAGGTATAAAAGTTGCGAAAATATAATTCTTACCTCAACGTAATTCTTCGAATCAGTGAGTGTGGCTTATCAAGTATTTGGAAAAGCTCTCCAAAAACGTAATGTCAGTAGTATATCTGCTGACACGAACTTTCGCGCGCAACAACCAAGTGTCAGGTAGTGTCAGGTATACAATGTCGTAGATCCAGGTACACTGGATCCTCCGAATTGATCCAAGCTCTGCTGCTGTGTCGCGTCGGACTCAGTCGGACTGCGACTGCGGTAGTCCGAGCCTTGCAAATCTATCGGACGACTCGTTTTCCGAGAACGGATGGAATGATGTCATCGCCTTTGTAACGATGTTGAGAGCCAACGTAGCCGGTGTTCATTTGGTAGTACACACTAACTTCAGGCGAAGCTAGGTACCGGCTTCGGCGGCCTATCAGCTGACTTGCTTCGAATCTGGCAGGAGCCAGTTTTCAATTCCTCAACAACCTTCTACAGCCTGCTTATTCACCACTATTTCAATGTCCCGAAAATATTTTCACCCGAAAAAAAAGAAAAAGAAATTTCACTTGTAATTAATTCTGAATATTATGATTAACTTGATTTCACTAGTTTTGCGACACGCCATCTCGCGTACGACATCGTTACCGTGTCTGCAGCGTAGCAGACGACCGAGCATAACACTCCGACGTCAGAGCGTACGAGTGTGTACGCCAGAGTTGGAAAGATGTTGTCCCCTGCCGTTATTACTCGTGAGTTTTTACAAACTATTCCCTACAAAACAATTTAACGAACCTTCCCCGATTCGTAATCTACAAACTGTGCGGCGATTTATCATTAGCGATATTGTCCCTTGTTTCGCAATCTTATATACATATACATATATAACCTATAAAGAAAGGATACCGAAAAATCTTTCGAGAGACCCAAAAGCCGAGACGAATAATAATGCGTAGATAAAGTTGCACCAAACATTGCCGGTATTACGTAACGTTGCTAAATCGTGTACAAAGCGTCGAATTCGACACTATACCGTCGCATCGACTGATCTATTTTTGCACCCATTTGCCATAACCTCAAAATACAATTGATTTATTAGATACAAATAGATGGAAACACAACGAGTTGGTTTTTTGCTTTCAGGGCGTGTGAAATGCCTCTGTCGGTAACGGAAACTGTAATGCAATTTTTTTCAAGGGTGCTGACTATTTCATTCTTTAACTAGCAATCTTTAGTCAAATTTGGGGTTGAAAGGAAGTAAGAGCATACTGTAGAATTGATAGACACAGTGGCACTCCATTTCCCTTACACAATAAAGTTTCAGCACCCTAGAAAAAATAGCGTTACAGTTTTTATTACCGACTGAGTACCCGATGGGTGAAAAAGACGGTGTTTCACGTCCCCTTAAGGGCATGTCAAGTGCCTTGGTTGATAATAAAAACTGTAATGCTATATTTTTCAAGGGTGCTGAAACATTGGCGTTCAAAGAAAATAGGAGCTTACTGTAGAATCGATGAACACAGTGGCATTATATTTTTCTGAGACAATAAAGTTTCAGTACCCTAGAAAAATTAACATTACAGTTTTCACTACAGACTGGGTGTGGGCTGAGCGGGAGCGAGTTTGTTCCACATTACCTTGATTTCTTACTGCTGAAATGATCATTTTAAGGACAAATATTTTTGCCCATATATATCCATATAGTATCTCAATTCCGAGTGGACTCAGAAAAGGACCACTTTCCATAATAATATTTAGTCTTTTAATGTCGAAATATTTTAGTTTAAAAATGAATGAATTAATAAAAATGAAAATGTGATTTACAGGCAATGTGCAACAGGGAGTACGTGCCCTGGTGCGAAGCAACGCGGGTGCATTCGGTCCGATGTGCGGCCAAGTCCGAGACCTAGCGACCGATGTCCAGGCCCAAAAAACTGGCTCCGCGGTGTCCCAGAAGCAGACCAAGACGCCCTACAGTCCCTTCCAGAACACGAATAACCTGGCGGAATATGCGCTAGCTCGTGTCGACGATCTTATAAATTGGGGACGCAAAGGCTCCATATGGCCGTTAACTTTCGGTCTTGCCTGTTGCGCCGTTGAAATGATGCACATAGCGGCTCCCCGCTACGACATGGACAGATACGGCGTTGTATTCAGAGCCTCGCCGAGACAGGCCGATGTGATAATCGTCGCGGGAACCTTGACCAACAAAATGGCACCGGCGTTGAGAAAAATTTACGATCAGATGCCCGAACCGAGATGGGTCATTTCCATGGGCAGCTGCGCCAACGGTGGTGGATACTACCATTACAGTTATTCGGTCGTCAGAGGCTGCGACAGAATAATTCCTGTGGACATTTACGTACCAGGTGAGAGAAGGATACTTCACTCCTGTGCGTTGTACGCGCTGTCTTCTTTTCCTAACGCATGCGCGTAAAATATCACTTTCCGTTCATGTGCAAGTGAGCGCAGAATAGTAATTTCCGATGTAAGTGCAGTAAAGCGAACTTTATACTTGGCAATCCGTGCATAATGTTCGCTACATCGCACTAGTATCGCATATTTTTTGTAACGAAGAAGTGTTACTTCGTGCCTGCTGATTGTGCTGCTGTACAGCCAGCGTGCGTAAAGTACGAGAAGCGTGCGTAAAGTAAAATTGACCCGATGTGCGCCTGCGGCGGGCATTTATAGTGCACTAGGCTGTAAAGCGCCACCTACGCTTCTCTCGGCAGACATGAAAAGTAGCACTTTTCATGAATGAGTGCGTGAAAAAAGACCATACTGCGTTTGTGCCCATACGCAGTACCTTTCTCGCACGCGATGGGAAAAAGTGCCTTTCTGCGCTGACTTCACAGGAACGGAAAGCGGGATTTTACATGCATGCGTTAGGAAAACTACAATTGCACGGTACTTACAAAATATCCGATACATTGTCTTATCTTCTTCAGGCTGTCCCCCAACGGCCGAAGCTCTGCTCTACGGAATTCTTCAGCTCCAGAAAAAGATAAAACGCATGCAGACTACACAGTTGTGGTACAGGAAGTAAATTGAAATGAAGATTATGCGCGTCGCGTTATAAATAGCCTCCGTCGTAGTCGCGGATAGTCGATGAAGAGGATGGAAAAAAAGAGCCTTGTACCGTGACGGTCGAAATGAAAAAAATTAAATAAAACTCTTATACTAAGATGATCGGAATAATTGTACAGTTTGAGGAAGTCTTTGATCAAGAGTACGGGGATTGGTATCTTCTAGTTGTATCATGAATAATAAAAATTATGTAATAACGACAAACGAGATCGTAGTCTGTACCATTCTTTTTTTTTTGTTCTTTCTAGTATCTTAAAAAATACATTAAATTTGTGATAAAACAGTAGACTTTTCGTCACTCTCGTCAAATATCATTCTCGTCTTTCACACACATACACATACTCTCCGACGTTCAATCGTTTAGGTGGACTTTTTTTTCTTACCAACTTTGACACGAAGCAGCCTTTCGAAAAAAAAAAAAAGAAAATCCCCCCCTCAGAATAGAAAATTCGTCTCGCACTTAGGTTTCGTCCAAAATCCTGAAGAATTTGCCGACTTCTCTCTACGATACTCCATCTATCGTACACAAAATAAATAAATCCACTTTTATAAAGTCCTTTCCATCATTTCCACGCGTAACTATAGTACATTGCCGCAGTAATGTCTACGGGCTGTGCCGTCCGTTTCGTTTTTTTTTCCAATCTAGACGTTTCATTGCATAATCAGAACGTACACAAAGCAAGACATTGCAATACTCTTGCGAACTATCGTAGAAAGAAGTTTCTCGCAAAATCCCGTTCATCGGTGATCGCGCAAATTATTCGTACAGGGATTATAAAAAAAAAGAAAATATATATATTTTTTTTCGAAACGGCCGTATTTTTCTGGTGATCCCACCCTCAATTCGATTTATTTACAAGACGTCGAGGTAACTTGATGGCGTCATCGAAAAATCGACAAACTGTATTTTTTTTTCTTTTTTTTTTTGTGGATTTTTCGTTTATGAAACGATCTCGAGCTACCACGAACGTTAAGGCCCCTGTGACGCCACAATACACGCGCCAGGCTTGTCGGTTTTTTGTTTGTTTTTTTTTTCAATGCTTATGCATTTATGAGGTCAGTTTTCATAAATAATAATCGATCAATCGATTTCTCTTTATCGACACTTTCGAGAACAGGCCTCCTCACTTTCGCGTTCTCCGCGACTCCGTCGTCCACTTGAAACATCTAATCCATTTTGCTTTACTCATTGCTCGTCCGCGCCGAAAGCCCGAAACCGCGTTCAGCCACGCTTTTTTTTAAGTAGATTTATTATTTACGACAATTCGTCTCGGCAGCCTGACCGCGATTGCCGAACGTCCCGAATTGTTGCTCGGCAAAACGGTCGTTCGGAAAGTTGTTCCTCACTATTATTCTCAAGCAGCCATCGACGACGCCGACGACGATTTTGCTTAGCTGATCGAGCCGGGTTATAAAATGGCCTGCGACGTCGAGGGCGGTGGATTGCTCGGCAACGCTGGCACCGGACCGTCCGTCCATTGGATCAACGAGTGTTCGACCATTTGCGAACTCTGAAAGTGATCCTTCAGTAGGGTTTGAGAAAAGTTATTGTGCATCGCGTAGGCCTCGTTTTCTTGATTCGGATCCCCGCATATTCTATACAAATCTGAAATATCAAAGAATTATGTTAATTCCGCGCTTAATGTGTATAACAAAATTTATAAATAATAATAACCTTTGAGTATTGCCGTTGCCCAAAGCTGCACGTGAACGTCGGGTATCTTCGACGCCAATTGCATAGCCGGTGTCACCATATTCATGGATTCTCGACTATTGCCAAGAGACAAAAATATGTGTCCGAGAAGTACGAGACTGCACGATGTTAGCCTGTTCAGGTCTTCGGAGTTTGCCATTTTCAGAGTTTCTCTGAGGTATCTCCTAGCAAATAAAAAAAAATCATCATGAAAAAAACAATATTGAAGATGTCGCAAAACCAAGACCCCTCGACCGATTCTTGCCGAATACCATAACGAAAATGATTTGATTAGTCTATTTCTGTAGAAAATTCCAGCTCGATAGCTCAAAATTTACGAAAACTAGACCGCGAATACACTTTTGTCGATAAATTCACAATTTCATATGATCTAAACGAATCTCAATTGTCGCGCAAATTGTAAAGAGTAAACACACACACGTCAGGATTTATCCATGCAGACATTTTTTCTACATGCAATTTCCTCCACGAGGAAGCAAAATGAGTTTTCTTTACTGTTGTTTACTTATAATAACTACCAGCTTTAGTGCCTTTAGATATTTTCAATTGTTTTTTTAAACCATTTTTTTTCAATATTTAATTGCTTGTTAGTTACTAACTTTGCTTCGTTGTATCGAGCTCCAAAAAATGCCTGGAGTCCCTGAACGTAGTAAGCCGCAGCTCTCAGCGAGTGCGAGTGGGACGGCAGAGCCTCGGGATTTATTCTTTCCAGCAGCGCGCCCAACTCGGCGTCCCTCTTCGTTCTCAGGTACACGATCGCTAGATTCAGATTGGCAAAAGTCCGAAGTTCTCTCTCCGGTGACGTCTGTCGAAAACGATGATAATTAATTAAATTATCGAATAAGCTTAACTGGTGTCGGGCGGGTAACGAAAACAGTACCCTGAGCGCAGCGGTGAACTGGGCCTCGGCAGCCTCCATGCAATTCATCGACATCGCGTAGAGTCCGAGAAGCGCATGGAGCTGAGGTCTGTGACCCTGCAGGAGTCTCGATTGTCGCCTGCACAGCTGACAAGCCTGTGATATTTCCGCCAGCGCGACGCTCTTGTTTCCCATTACCAGCCTGCACATGACTATGTGCTCGAGCAGCATCAGTTGAAAAATTGATAGTATGGGCTTGTTGTCGACAACTGAAAAATAAATAAATAAATACATAAATATATAAATCAACAAATAAGTATTAAATATTAAACTATACGATCTATTTATATCCGATAATAAAATAAATATCAAACATTAAACCGTCCGATCTAGTAATTGTTTAGAATAGGCAAGTTTTTTAATTGGTTCCATCGATGATAGAAAAGTAAATCGATAAGAAACAGTCATACTCACTCTTTAATTTTTCAATTTGCAGCAATGCTTTTTCCGTATACTTGTGCGCTTTCTCCATGTATCCGGCTTGCATCGAGTGCATTACAGTAACGAGATATACTAAGACGTACAAATGTTCCTTTGGCATCCATATAAACATATCGCCGATGTTCGAGCCGGTGACGACTTCGTCGGACGGCCAATTCGGCGACATGATAGTCTGTATGCTTTGCTGCAGTTGCTTCAGGCACGGTTTAACGCTCTTCACCTGTCCGGCCATGAGGAAGTGGCAGACTTGAAGGACGAGAAAGTAAACCTTCAGGTACTCCTTCTGATGAGGATTACCCTGCCAATTCTCGACGTGGTGGCCCGCCGAGTTCAGCAACGGATGGACCTCGCTGAATTTCTTGTCTATCAGCAAAAGCATACAACGGCTTAACAGAAACAATACCCGCGTGTAGCTCGCGTTGCTGATGTGTGAGTAATCCACGCCCACGGCAAGCAGACTGCTCGCCGCTACAAAATCTTTCTCCGACGCGTGAATTTGCTGCAAATGAAAAAAAAAATATGTTAATAAATTTCTTTTTTTAATAAGTTGGAATAAATTTTGTATCTTTTTAAAACTTCAAACTCTTACCGCCAGCTGAAATATGAGCCTGCAGTGCCAATACACATTGTGCTGCGACAATTCTATGGCCTTTCTGAGGATAGGTTTACTCAAGTTCGGTTGCTGCTGCTGCTCGTAGAGTTCGGCCACAACGCTCGCCGCTTCAAACTTAACGTCGTCGAAGGTATTTATGTTCTGACTTAGTCGCCACTGTAAAATAATGTAAGTAACAATATTAAAATATTATGAATAATAAATAGACAGACTAAATTTAAAAAAAAATTAAGTATTGTAGTTTCTGCAATGGCAGGGACAAAAATTAATTACAATCAATCGTAGAGACAGAAAGGAAACTTGTAACTGAAAACCCTCTGCAAAAAGTTACCTACGAATGATTAATTGTTCGATCTTACATGTCCAAGAGGGTTTGTTATTGTTGGACTGAAAAAAATATTAAAATTTTATCAATAATAAATGGAATCATAAAATAAAAAAAAAGTTTTTATTAAAAAGTAGTTTCCTCAATGATACGAATAAAAGTTTATCATAAACGATTGTACAGACCGAAAAGGAACTTTTAACCGAAAATCCTCTGCAAGTTATCAACTGTTCGATCATGCATGTCCAACAGGATTTGTTATTGTTGGGTAGAAATTTTTTGAAAAATATTATCATTGGTAAATAGAATAATTAATTTTTTTTATTTTTTAGAATAAAAAGTAATTTTTAAGATGACACGGATAAAAATTGATCACGAACGATCGGACAGACCGAAAAGGAACTTTTAACTGGACACCCTCGGCAAAAAGTTCCCTGCGAACTATAAATCGTTCGATCTTACATGCCCAAGAGGGTTTGTTATTGTTGGACCGAAAAAAAAAAATGGCGAATAGGTTAGAATCTCTCGAAGCGCCGAAAAAAACCTAGTTCGTTAATACGAGAATTGATCATCGGGCACGAAAATACGAGGATGACAACGATGAAAATTGGCATGAAAAAAGGACAGAGAAAAACAATAACAATTATCGGAAATGTTGTTTCTTACCGCCTGTTCGAGATGCGAGCGCGCCAAGTCAATGTTTTTCGTGTGAGTTAGCAAAATATTGCCGAGCTGTAGATGCGTCCGTGCCTCGACGCGGGGCGGTGGCTTGAAGTTAAACACAGCTTGCAGACACTGTATGCATGATTTTATGTTCGGCGGACTCGAGGTACGAAAATTTTCAGCTAAACCGAGCAACGATAAATACCAAGCGTCCTGCGAAGACGCCATTTTGACATTTCTGGTCGTCGCGCGAACGTCTCTGCGGACGTGATTGTGTGTGTGTGTCGAGCGTGAGACTCTCCTGTTTCCCACCCGAAAATTAACCGACCGATTAATTTCTTTCACTCCCGCGTGCGACGCGACTCAATTCACGACTGACGAACCGTTGTTCGGCACTCGCGGTTTCACGGAGGACTCGCGGAGACTGGATCTTTGCAGAGAATAAATACACCGTATTGACATTATGCGCGTCACTTTGTATTTATCAAATTTATCGACTGAGGATAGACCGACTCTAGTCTCACTTTTGTGAGATGCGGTCACGGACGGACGGGACTTTAGACGTTGGACTACCGGCGTTTTGGGATTTTAACTCTGGCACTATAGCGAAACGCATTTGCCGGCAATAAGAATTATAGTATTTACACATTTATTATTTAATTAGTTACATAATTATAATTAAATTGTTTAATGTACTAAAGTCGTAATACGGCCGGGGTTTTATAAAACTCCAGCTTAGTTTAATATTATTATTCTTATATCAATTATCGGTTGCAGAAGGAGAAATGCGTCAAATAAATTAAGTTAAACATAAAATTAATTATTTCGTACATAAATTGTCGTTGAAAAATATGGTTTTCAGTGGCGATTAATTGACCAGTTGTTCGACGATTCGCGTAACTGTTTATCGGGTGACGATCACCTGGCCGAATGAAAATTGCTTTCAATGCGTTTTGTTGTTAGACTGGTAGCCTGCAATGATGATAGGACTTAAGGGAAGGCTAAATACGTATGAGTGCGAGAGAGACAAAGTTACCATTTTTGTTACCCACTGAGTCTGTTTCACCTGGCCTTAAATTTAATGTTATATTGCGCACGGACGCTAGTTGACCGACGAAAGAGTTTTTAAAGCAGCCGTTTCAGAATATGAACGAACTTTGTTGCAATTTGTTTATTAGACATTCTAAATAGAAACAACATTTTTTCACACGCCCGAACGGAGCCATTCGATGCGTGAAGGGTTCACGAAGTTTCACGCACGCGGTTCGCTTCCCAGATTGCAAGCTACGTTGCCATCGTTCGAACTAAGTGACGATCGGTAACGCAAATTTCTATTTTTTTCCAAAGGTACTAGTCGTTATCGGACTAAAAATTGCTAGATTACAGTCGCCCGGAGATTCTCAGCTTTAGGGTTTCTTCGTTCCGTTGCTTTTTCGCTACTGTCGACGGATCCAAGATGGCCGCGTCGGCCGCAGGTTGTAAATTTAATATTTAATTCGATATTTCGGTAGTTGTAAACATTTTCTCGTCCTCGAATTACCGTTTAACTCGTCAAAATTTCTTTCGTTAATGCGTTCACAAGCTTTTATGAAATAATCATTTTGTTTTTTTTTTTTCAAATAAAAATTGTGCCGTTCCATAACCCGTTCGCGAGCAATAAGTTATTATATTTGTTAATGTATAAAATAATTATTAGAATGCACAGCCCTGTTTGTTGTCTTTACCTGGTTAGGAGCTAATCGATTACCATTTTGTTAGGAAAATTCGTCAGTGCCCTGTGTACTCTGAGAGGCACAACCGGGCGGCTTAATTTGGGATCCGCGCAGTCGTGCACATTGCTGCAAGCCCGTAACTACGCCGCTCGTAAGGGTACAAGAGAGCGTGCGAAGAAGAAGAAAGTCAAGGTTGAAGTGCAAAAGCTCGGATTCATTCCACACAAAGACAGAGATTTCAAAAAGTAAGTATCACCAATGCAATACTCAACATTTGCTTTGGTTTCTCTAAGATCTAACTTCTCGATACAAAAATGCTATAAAAAATGATATCCGCCTATAACTATCTTTTTTATTACATTCACTTTGGAGTGTAATATTTTCTTTGTGTCTGCGATCAATTACTTTGGCAGTTCGTGAGCTTCTTTGGGGATGTTGTACAGATGCGAACCTATTTGTTTTTTTCTTAAAAAGCCAGTATTACCAAAGCTTTGGTTTCTCTACCTTTTAAGAATGTAATCTTTCTAACTTTCCAATACAAAAATGCTAATGATATTACAGTAAGTTTTATCCGTGTTTAACTATCTTTTTTATTATATTTAATTCAGACGGTGATATTGAGGTGCAATGCTAACTGTTCTGTCCACATTCACACTTTGTGTCCATACAAGTGACACTCTTAATCCAAAGGGGACAAATCTTTCGATGAATGTAAAATATATTTTTTTATTTCAGTGCTATTATACCGCTGGAGAAAATAAGACCCGACGACTCGTCGAAGCCCGACATTCCTGACGATGACGTTTGGCTAGGACAGTTTTATAAATGGAAGATTTATTCTTTTGCGGAAGCTATACAATGTGCGAAAGAGACAAATTGTCCAGAAATGTTGGACATTCCAAACGCGTTTGTCCAAGCTGTGATCGAGCTCGACATGAAGGGTCAGAAGCCGAGCAAGCCGGTCACGCAATTTTCACGAATCTGTCCTGTGCCTCACAGGTTCGATCTCGGCGAGAATAGAACCTTGGCAGTTTTCTGCAAGACTCCCGAGATGCAGGCAGAGGCTAAAAAAGCGGGTGCAACCGTCGTCGGAGGGCACGAACTTGTAGCCAGTATACAGGTAAATGGGGATGCTTGAAAAATTCGATCATTCAACATTACTCGAATTTATCTGTTACTGAAAATCGAAATTGTATTCACAATTTACAACCGTTCCAACGATCCAGCATTTAGTCGTTATTCGACGTCATTTTTTTGACATTTCGGAACATTCCGAGCACGTTTACACGAAAATTTCGGAAAACAAAAAAGGTCACGAAAATAAAGCTTGTCTATGATGAGCCAAAAATTTGGTCTCCAGTCTTTCGACAACTTAACTCAGCTCAGTTACTTCGATGGGTCCCCGTCAAATCGCCATTCGAAGCCATTTATAGGCTGCGTTTTTGTCTCATGCAGAACTAAGCCAATGGTTTTGAATGATAACGTTGGGAAATCGTAAATATTACTAACAAATCAGTCGCGAATCGTCAATACCGATGCGAGCTTGATCTGCTGATTAAGAATTTACAAATCAACTCGTAATAATTCCTAAAATGTTCCGGGTCATTGAACTCTCGAACGTACCAGTCGGCTCGAAAGAAATACCGGCCAATGTGGCGCAAACATTTCTAACGCGATCGTCCATTCAGTAACGAATTGATAACGATACCAATTATTCTTCCTTCAGACCGGAAATGTGGCTGTTGCGGATCTCGACTACGTAGTGGCGCATCCGGATATGATGGCAGAGTTATTACTTATCAAAGGTCTCTTGAAGAAAAAATATCCAACTCCTGGACAAGGTACGGTTTCAACTATATCGAGTTCTATTTTTTTGCCACCTTGCATTTCGTATATTTCGAGTCGCCACAAAGTCATATACGACAATAAATGTGTACATTTGTTTCATGCTAAAGGTTCCCTCGGTGCCAATATTCCGGCACTGGTAGAGAAATTCTTGTACGGCATCAAATACAGCGGTCATCCTCACGAGCGGCAGCCTCTTTACGGCCTCGCCCAAACTTCGTTTGGAAGGGTAAGTTCTCAAATACTAATAACTAAAGCCGAGGACTTAATCGTTGTTTATAAAATTCCAGCTCGACATGGAACCGTCGAAGCTTGAAGAGAACTTGTCTGCGGTAATCGACGATATCATGGCTCACCGTCCGAAGCGTCCGGGCCCTTTTATAACCAGGTAAATTTGTTTGATAAAAAAAATCTGATCCGAAGTTTTGCGATCAAATTATTAACTTCGAACGTACGGACGCCTAGCGCCGAGAGTAACTACGCAGCCGGGGGTTCTGCGACCTGAGCTGTAAACATAAATTTCGAATGACGAATAAAATTATATCAATATATAGTGTGCTATATACTTTATATTGATGATACAAATTTTATTTCACGCAAATATAAAATCGTGAACATTACTCTTGAAAGAGTATTTTTTCAAATGTTGATATCATCAATATTTTTTTACATGAAGGATTAACACTCTCGTTAATCAACTAACGTCGTTCATTGATTCGTCCGTCATAATCGAATGATCGCCGTCCGAACCGCATAATACGAAATTTATCTATTTTTTTTCAGTCGAACGTGAAAATTACGTTTTCGTTTATAATAATATAATATTTTATCTATTTTTTGGTGTTTTGTTTTGTTTTAAAGAATAAAACTCACGACTCTACCATCGGCGGAGCATTTCACGCTTGATCATGAATTATACGTGAAGGACGGTAAGGAAAAAGCTGACGACGACGATGATGATGATGACGAAGAAGAAGGAGTGGATAAAAAACCTGTTGTAGCCACTTCTTAAAAACGATTGTGTATTATATTCATTAAAAAAAAAAGAAAAATTGTACCTATAAGAGTTGCATATTCTTTCGGGCGTCAATTTCTCCATAACACAATTATTTTTCCTATTAAATTTTCTGCACCCCAAGTGCCAAATATTGCTTCAATCTGAGATTCAACAGATAGGTGTCTGGATCCACAAGATAGTTTCAATACCATCTCATCCACAACAAGAAAGCCAGACAATAGGGTAAACCGGTTGGGAACAATGAGAAAAAAAGATGAATTACGACTCGGATTCCCGTCAGAAACGATGAAAAAAAAATACATTTTTCACGGCCAATTATTCGAGAACAAATCAACCTCTTTTGGCGAGAATAACTTCTTTTGATTGCCAATACATAATTCGCGATTCGACATCAACTGGCAAGTAACTAGCAGCTTGGGCGTCATAAATCGTTGGTTGTTAAGGTGAAGTGAAAGTCACGTGACGGAGCCAGGAGTGCGAAAGAGATAGCGCCATTGGTCTTACGGTGGAGCGAGAGAGAGCGACGGAGAACGTGTTTCACTTCACCTTAATATTTAGCTGGCAAAATTACCGCACGCGCCGAATTGTTTCTCAGTAAAAGATGTTCACGTTTTTTTTATACGTGTCTGTAAAATAACCGGTAATAACTAGCAATATTCGAGCAATGGTAATTTTTATAAATATACCGTACCGATAAACGGGATTGGTTCGGCGGTCGATCCGTGTTCGCTGTATAAAGCGGGTCAGCGGAGCTCGAGGTGTCAGTCGCTCTACGGCTCTCGTAGAAGCAACAGCTCACGATGGATGAGAGAATGCGATGTTAAACATAGGTGTTATCGTGTACGTTCGCTCGGCGAGAGTTATGGGTTCGTCAAGCGCATCGTCGTCGATATGGGCTCGTAGAGAAATTAGTGTACAATTTACTTTCAGCTGCTCTGGGGTCGAAAGCCTTCTGGCGACTGAAAAGAACGCACCTGTTGCGCAATTTCATGGCGGCATGAAAATAAGTATACATTTAAAAAAATCTTAGTCATCAATCTTTTCAATGCAACATTTATTTTTGTTTTTAAATACAAAAAAATAATTCGATAGCGTAATGCTGCACATGTGTTAATAGCATCGGACGTCACTGATGTAACAGTCGTTCGATTACAATTGACTAACGAGTCGAAGTACATGGTCGACGTTTTTACATTAATATCAATTCCGTCGCAAAATCTTCGACTTGTCTTCTCTGGAGTCTTGATTTCGATGAAACTATACAAAAAGTTTCGAAAATACATTCGCATTATACCTCGAAACTGTACGAAGTTAACGAAGAAGTAACAACAACAATAGACGAAAAAGAAATCGTTCGATAGTATCCGCACGGGGCGCTGCAAATGCAAAATATCTCCGAGCGCCGCTGGTAGCGGCCTCGCGTCGGAGTTCCCTTTACCGGTGAATCGGCTGAGCGTAAGGCAGCGACTGCCCGAGGAGCGTGGAAAGAAGGAAGGAAGGGTCTCCCGCGTAAGCCTCTCGTCGAAGAAGTGAAGTGAAGCACAGTAAAAGAGAACGGAGAATGGGTGAGCGCGCGGTCGTGGCGATGGTGGGGCGAGCACGGCGCCTGACCTACCTGCCGGTCTCCCGAGCTCAGTCGTTGTTCGCCAGGTTGAAAATCCGTCGCTTCCACCTGGTGCCTCCTCGTTCCGATCTCGCCGCGCACGTTACAAAACCAGCGGCAAACATTGTATGAAAAAAAAAAAAAACTTTTGCTTGCCGAACACAACGACGATTCGTCCGTGCGACAAACACGAACCACGTGATCCGTCGGTTATTAGCGACCGGAAGTGCGCGCCTTTTATTTACGTTTACCGACGGCGCAGGAGACCTCGGCCGACCGGCGGACTCAAGGACCCTCGATTGCAACAATATTATTCACGCACTGCGTCGAAAGACCGTGAAACTTATATCTGCTTCGAGACTCGCGAACGAGAGCGAGAACACGCCGCTGCCGGCTCTGAGTTTGCGCGCATCTTAAATCTTCGTATCGGCGCATGGTGCGAATGAACCTCCCGTAAAAGAAATACAGAAAAGAAAACAAAAGATTTGAGGTTATTGTGTGCAGTGTCAGTGTTTACCCGTGTGCTTCCATATTTGATCTGTGATTGTTATTATTATTGGTTGGTTCTTTTGTTTTCTTTTTGTTAATGTTGTTACGTGAGACGAAAAATTGATATACGTTCTCGATGGAGCACTGAGATAATACTTCACCGCATCGACGATCAAGGTGGACATGCCGGTTGTCGCTGATTGTTGGAATTAATACATCACAGCCATGGTGAGTGCCGATTATCTGTTTCGTTGCGATCGCCCGAGCCGGCGATTTTTTTTGTATACATTTTTTCGCTTCCGCAGAGAGGAAGCTTTGTATTCATATCATATTTTTCTCGATGTTTTAATGTTCAGAATGTTTCGAAGCATCGAAAAATCGTATCAAATATTCAGCGGGGAGTAAAGTAAGTCATTCAGCGGAATTTTTTTTTATACATTGCCGCGAAACAATGATGAACGAAGAGACTTGACAAGGTATTTGTTAAATGTAATGCAGCTACTGTTACGAAAATGTGCATTTATTTTTCTCTTGTAAGTAATCGACCAAAGGTTGAGTGGTTGGGATGGTTGAAAATCGAGAAATCTAAAGGTGATGATTTTCTCTTACTGACAAAGTTTTGTCTCTGAGGAAGCCACACAATCACAGAGAATGCTTTTTCATAGGGTCTTTGTACTCAAAAGTGGGGAAGCTATGTACATTACGTGAGGAAACTGTAAAAATCTCGATTCTTATTTTTTTTTTTTTTATTTACGTTATGTCCTCTGCAGTGTTGCATACACAGCGGAGGGCGATCTGGTTGAGCGTTGCGTGGCTGCTGTGCTGCGTTTCACCTTGGGCTCGAGTGGCTGCACGATCTATAGCGGGACAGCCTTAGAAACGAGAATCGGTCGATAAAATTCTCAAGTGCGAGCGATTTGCGGAGAGTGACAGTGCGGCTACGAAATATGAGCGGAATCGTAACCGTCCGACTCGGCGTGAATTGCAATTTAGGTATGATAATTTTGACGCCTCGAAGTTACTCGACAGCGGTTTATTTTCTGAGACGACGATCGAAAGGGATTCCGCGAAAGAAATCGTTCGCGATGATCGCTCGCGAGAATGAATTTTCAGGCAACTCCTCGCACGGGTGACCGGTCTTCTATTTCCGATCGCTTTGCTTCCCGTTGCTTCTTCCCCACTTCTGAGACCGGCGTCTGGCTTCGATGCGGTCGGTGCGAATATTCATGAATTGTTGCTGCTAAAATGTATGCAGTTTTTTTTATTAATCGCGTACTTTTAATGCATAAATGAATTCGAAAATGCATTAAAATACCCGCAGCGTTAAAAAAATGCCTATGGGATTCAATGCACTGTTACTGGAATATTTTATGCACAAACTGGTATATAAAATCTCATGTACAATTGTGATGAAAAATTAAGGTGCAGTGTAGTAAAACTTTAGAATTACTTTACTTTTAATACTTTATTTTTATTGTGCAATAAAAGTACTTTAAATCCTATAATTAACTTTAATTTCACTGTAAAAGTCCACTAGTTTTTCATCATAATTGAACATTAAATTTAATGTACCAGTTTTCCCATAAAAACTTCCAGTCTGGTGCATTACATTATATTTACAATTTTTTATTTAAGTTTTTAACGATACACATTAATTAAAAATTATAAAGTAAATATTTACCGGTTCACTAAAATCGGAAATAGTGTAAACCTCTTATAAGTTATATTCGCGATTCACCATGTCGATTCCGCCGATACCGGAAGCAGGAGTTAAGAGTCCCGCGATCGCCGGGAGGACAAAAGTGCCCGACCATAATTTTATTGTACATAAAAAGATGGTCGGAGATTACACTTATATATATTTTTTAACGATCCTCGCACGATTATCCGAAGTTCGCATGAATAATCCTCGAGTTAGGAACGTTATCCGAATGGCTGTTGTATGGCACGTCCGTGTTCCGGCGCGTGTCGTTTCCTTTCTCACAGAGAGAGTACGCGATCGGGAGAAACGTTTCGCGGTCTTGTAATAGTACTATACATGACTGCGGAACTCGGCGCCGGTGTTGTCGGGTACAAGACCCGCGCGGATGCTACAAGATCGCTTCGCGTACATGTAACTCTGCAAATACTATGCGACCTCGATGTACCGCAATTGACGATTTCGAGCTAAACATTTTTCATACACACATATATATATATATATATACGCCACGAAAGTAACTATCGTGATAATATATATGTATATATGTATATATGGATCTTTGAAAAATTCATATACAGATTTTAATTTCACAAAAAAAGTAAATAAATCGCTAAAAGGTAGCTTTAATTTGTGTCCTCTGATATATTTTGCATATACTTGGACGATTCTTTTTCGTGAAAGTGGAGCGCTGCTCGGACGATAAATTAAATACAGAAAATTGTGAAAATTTATTCAAAGTGCGATTGCAATTTGTTCAATCATGCAACGCTTTGAAACCATTAATTACTTTTATTACCTTTTTTACCTTTGAAACTATTAATGTTGCACGTATAACAAAAAATTGCATACACATACAATTACAGCTACTTCTTGAACAATGAAGAAGAAGCATATAAAAATTTTAACGTGTTACAATTTATATGATATTTCATAATTTTTCGTTAATCGAGTTAAGCATTTTAACTTCACGACACTATTTTCATTATTTTTAATCATTGGTTTATCAATCTCTCGTTACTTGGAACTATTGATCGATCTCTCGTTACTGCGAACTAATTGTTTTTTTTTAAACTTCTTCAGTATTCGTGGTATAATGCTCATAAGACGTATATAACTCGTTCTACGTAATTCTCCCGTAATGCCATCCGTCATACAGTCATTCCCTTATACCGACCACCAATTACCAAGTTCCAGTTGCTGCTTCGCGATTTACACTTTAAATTCAAGAAGTGCGCTCCTTCAGGGCGCCTCGCCGAAGCCCCGGAGCACCGGCTCTTCCACGAAATCCGTATAATGAAAGCTCGCGTTGGGAGTTCCACGCTGCCGCTTCATTTTACACGGATCGAGATCGCGCGCGAAGAACTCTCCCAGAGATCTGATTAATTCATTGATTCGTCGTATTGTTGCCGAACAAGAACCGCTCAGCCGGAGAGTTGAAAATTAGTTTTGCTATACTTGGTACTAATTAATATTTCGGCTTCGAATCAACCATCCAGAGAATTCGTAATCAAACCTTCATCCAATCGTCTCCGGCTTGTCCCAACATCGATATTTTATTTTTTTTAATCCACTCTATAATCAATTAAAAATTGGTTTTTATCGCGGTTATTTTTTTTGCTCATTTCGAGCTCTGATCGCTGAATTATTACTGAAAATAGTTTACGATTTTAGAGCTTTCTTAAATCTTTTTTTCTGTGCATATTTTTTTGGGGTAAAAAAAAAGTAAAAAAGGCGAGTCAGTGAAAGTAATGAATGAAATTTTTGTTTGTCGCCGGGCAAACAAAATTGCTCAAAACAATGCACGATTTATATGCGTCTATCTTTCCTAAATATATATTTTTTCTGCACATTTATACATTTGTTGGTGTAAAAAAGAAAAGAAAAGAGTGGGTCCATCAGTTGAAGAAAAAGAAAAAATGAAGACCGATGAAATTTTTGTTTGTCGTCGTGCAGACAAGTGTTTCGATGCGAAGGCGAAAATTGCTCAATCTATTATGCCCGGAGCATGCGAAGTGTAATTGTGTGTTGCGGGAAGTTGCAGGGGTTCGCGTTTCGCCGCGGCAGGACGGGTTGCTGGGAAAAAGAGATAGTAAATTTGCGGAGATGGCATTTCAGGCTCTTGGGCGGCTTTTATATCGTGGCTCGGTTTCTCGCGGAACTCTGCGACCCGAGAAACACTAAAGTATATCTCTCACGTCGCGAGCAGACAACGGAAGCTATACCGCCGGCGGAGAGTTTCGCCTCGACGTAATTAGTTGCAGAATTACAAATATACCGATCGAGATTTACGGCTGTGTTTCTCACCGGTTGCGTTATTTATATCTTCGTCTCGCCACGCATCCTCCGAGAGAATTATTAGTTTTGTGCCATACCGGAAACGAACCTAAATCATATTATTATTACCATTATTATTATTAATATTTGATTAATAATAATAAAAATAGTAATAATAGTTGTCGTTATATCGTCAATTCTCTCAAACTTAGAGCCTCTCACCTGAATAACTCCACCGCAAAAAAAAAAAACTCGTATGAAATTTAATGTAGTGGGCTGGAAGTTTTTATGCAAAAACTGGTATATTAAATTTAATGTACAATTTTGATGAAAAATTCATGATTAGTGTCGTAAAAACATTGGAAGTACTTTATTTTTTTATGATTTACTTTAATTTCAATGAAAAAGTCCTCTTGCGACGAGAATGTTTCATTCTTATACGCAATAAATACCATAACATAAGATACCAATATGATTTAGGTCGGTTACCGGTAATAATAACGATAATAATAATAATAATAATAATTTATTATTAGTCGATATCTCTTTTCTTCGGGACGAGATTGTACACGACTCATATTTCCTTCTGCGAAACGATTGCTCGGGTATTCCCGGCATTTCCTGAACATGATTGGCAATTATGACAATCGTTGCCGAATCGGTGACTGGATATTCGCGGAATTTAAAATATAAAATATACATCCGGTGTTTATATTACAGCTCGAATATGAATATTATGTGAATATTTAGGAAAAAAAAAAAAATTACAAAATGCTTATTCGGAAAGGTTCATATGTCCAAATTCTCGATGGTCGTCGAATTAATTCAACGGGAAGATGTAGCGGTGAGCGACGACGTTGCGAAACAATGCTCTTCACCGGGGGGAAACTCGCTCTTCCCACGTCCGAGTAAGCATGGAACACCTTTTGCGCGAGCGTGTTTCGAAGCGCTATGCATTCACACCGGGAAATGTAACAGTACATAGTTGCTCGAAGAATGCGTCGATTCGACGTTCGGATAAGAGGAACGCGTTTTCCCGCGATCGGGAACGCGTCGCGCTGTACGCAGCGCGCTCACTTTACCGCGAACTCGGACAATAGTTATGCAGATGTAACAAAAATTATACGCTAAAATACAAATATGGATTATATGTGTTAACCGACGTTAGTACCGTTGCCACAATTTTTTTTTTAATCGGCCCGTAAGCCTTGAAAATACATATCGTAGAATCGTTGCGCGGCAGTCGAATGAATTGTCGAGATTTTTCTTTTTTTTTAAATTATTTTATCGATGTATATATGGAACATCAATTCATATCGGTATGGATCGTCAACTCGATCGCGCGGATGCTCTTTCATGAATGAATGGTCAGAATAAAAATAAAAAATTAATTAAACAAACATTTTTTGCATGTAGATATATGGAACATCGATTGATATCGGTATGGATCGTGCACTCGATCACGCGGTGTTGCGCACGCATGCTCTTCCATCTTTCTTCTGTACACATTGCATCGCGAGTGGAATGAATTGTCAGAATCAAAGAACAAAACTTAAAAATCTATTTTTTACATATAGATATATGGAACATCGATTGATATCGGTATGGATCGTGAACTCGACCACGCGATGTTGCGCACGCATGCTCTTCCATCTTTCTTCTGTACACATTGCATCGCGAGTGGAATGAATTGTCAGGATCAAAAAACAAAACTTAAAAATCTATTTTTACATGTAGATATATGGAACATCGATTGATATCGGTATGGATCGTGAACTCGACCACGCGGTGTTGCGCACGCATGCTCTTCCATCTTCCTTCTGTACACATTGCATCGCGAGTGGAATGAATTGTCAGGATCAAAGAACAAAACTTAAAAATCTATTTTTTACATATAGATATATGGAATATCGATTGATATCGGTATGGATCGTGAACTCGACCACGCGGTGTTGCGCGCGCATGCTCTTCCATCTTTCATATGCGCACGTTGCAGCGCGAGTCGAATGAATTGTCAGGATAAAAAAAAATCATTATACAGATGTGTATATGGAACATCGATTCATACCGATATGGATCGTGAACTCGATCGGGCGGAGATGCGCGCGCATGCTCTTCCGTCTTTCTTATGCGCGCATTGTGGCGCGACTCGAATGAATTGTTAGAATAAAGAGAAAAAAAAAATAATATATAGGTATAAATATGGAGCATCGATTTATATCGATATGGATCGTGAACTCGATCTCGCGGGGTTGCGCATGCGCGCTCTTCTTTCGAGGAATCGTGACTGCGAGATCTTCTCTCGATGCAGCAACGGCCAACAGCAGGTTACCGAGTGAACCGTGTAGTGCAGTGCAGTATAAACGCGTCAGGTGTACCGTAGCGAGTAACGGATGAGACTCTCGTGCGACGCGATCTCACGAGTTCACCTGCGACGGCAAGCTTGTCCGGTTAATTCGCGGCCGAGTGCGAATTTGCACAGCCCGTTCTTCGCTTCGACACCTTTTTATATTCGACGAATGATAACCGACGAATGAAGCTGCCGCGAGCAAACATTGAAAAACCGATAAGTCCGAAACCCGACGACAGGTAAAAATAATTGTGAAACACTGACGAAGCCCTACACAGTTTTTCAGGCAGCGAAGCTTAAAGAAAGAAAAGAACTATAAATATATAAATGGAAATTATTTGTTTGTGAGGAAACATGGAAAATATTAATACAATCATTTTTCGACGACAGGTAAAAATAATTGTGAAACACTGACGAAGCCCTACACAGTTTTTCAGGCAGCGAAGCTTAAAGAAAGAAAAAAAACTATAAATATATAAAAGGAAATTACTTATTTGTGAGGACACATGGAAAATATTAATACAAGCATTTTTCGACGACAGGTAAAAATAATTGTGAAACACTGACGAACCCCTGCACAGTTTTTCAGGCAGCGAAGCTCAAAGGGAGAAAAAACTATAAATATATAAATGGAAATGATTTATTTGTGAGGAAACATGGAAAATATTAATTCAAGCATTTTTCGAGCGTGAAAAAAATGTATCTTTTATTCGGTATAGCAGAAGAGTTTGTACTTACATGACTGTAACTATAAAAGATCGTACTTCGTATAGGAAAAAATTCTGGCGTCAAATTTATGTTTTCGATTGATTTTTTCTGTCCACGAGTTTCTCGACGACACGTAGGAATAATCGTGAAACACTGACGAAGCGACCTGGCGAAGAGTCTCGAGAAGTCGACCGCACACAGAGTGTTTCAGGCAACGAAGCCTAAAACAAACTATTATCCGAATGTTTGCCTATAAACATTCGGAGTTGATAAAAACATGTATGGCCGAAACGGTCGTGTCACAATTAAGTGCGGAGACAAACATCCGGTGCTGTCGCGATCAAATTGGACGATTAGTGATAAACTCTTCTGATATTACAATTCACCAAGGTTTTATTATCTTGATACGTGTGCTTCATAAAGAGTATACAATCATTTAATCAGTAAAAAAAGCGATAAAAATATGTCCGCTCACTAAACTATCAAGGAAATAATAAACTCGCTGCTAACGAAGTTATCTTGGAAAAACCTCTTGCATCAACGAGGACCGCGGTAACAGCTAAATAAACAGGTGATAAGAAGGCACTTTGTATGTCGATCGACAAACATCCGGCCAGAGTTTGCTGAAAATTATAAACGAAAAAAATTATAGAACTTTTAAAGTTTTCTCATATTTGATGCCGTATGGAATCTCTTGAGATTTCTTGCATAATACTTGAGATTTCTCTCGCATAATACCGGATAGCAGTGAATGACTTATAAGAACGCCTCTCGCAAGCACGCGATGCAGCGTTGCACTTCCCGTTGCCGTTAAACATCGATCTAGCGTAAAATCAACTACTAATTATTGGGCTTTTTTTCATCACATCGATGACAACGAAGCTTCCCGATTTTCCGCATTTTTTTCTATGCGTAAAAAGAAAAGACACCTTTGCAGGTATATATATGTATAGATATACACTGAGAAAAAAATTGGTTGGCTTAACCAAAAGTCGCGGTGACATACGTTCAAAGCTGTTATTTGTTTAGTACAAATAAAGTATTGTTTTGTTAAACGACCATTTGCTTCAATTTATTCAAAATTTGTCGACCGAAACAAATATTTTTGTTGTACCAATAAAATACACCTTCGAATGTATGTCACCGCGCATTTGCTTAATTCCACCATCTCTTTTTCTCAGTGCACCTGCAAAGGTGTCTTTTGTTTATAATAATTTGCGAGACAGATTGTCGTTATCAGCGATGATGTAAAGTGTCATCAACATCTGGAGAATTATGGAACTTCATGGACTTGAGCACACATCTTATCGCTTAGCCAACCGTAGTCTTATCGACTCGCCAATGGGAAGTCAATCAACACAATCGTCCCTCACTATCTGATAGTTGAGCAACTCTGGATTCGGTGAGGTGTTTCGTATATAAGTCGTGCGAACAGTGCCGAATTTCATCAGAAGTGGTTCATCATCAAAACTGTAAGTAGTGCATGTCACAAACAGAACGCTATTAAGATCGTACGAGCCGTAAGCTCTTTCCATCCAGGTGCTGAGTAAAAAAGATTTGTACATCCAACAAACTGGTTTTGTTCACAAACCTCCATAATTATTTTTATTTGATTTATTATATATGGAACAAGTACTTCTACATGATATGTGTACATTCGAGTGTTAAGGTTGTGAGTCTAAACAAATACAAGATTTTGTTGTTAATTTCACAAAAAATATTCGTAAAATAATAGCCAATTTTGTAAAATGGACAAGATTTTTTTTGTAAAATTAACATGAAAAGAATCGTGGACGTTTGTGGACAAGAAACGTTGGTACCAATTTTACATTGTCCAGTGAAATAATGTCATAAGCTTGAAGTGTTTTTAAAAAATAAAAAACATTTTTTTTCTCGACAGATGAAGTTCTACTTGGCATTCTTGGTGGCTCTGGCCCTATGCGTGGCTGTCAGTGCACGCGCCACTCCCCTCAAGCAGCCGGTCGAGCTTAGCCGAGATTTTCAGGAATTCATCGACCTCCTACCCAAAGAAGAAATCAAAGCACTTGTCTCGGAATATCTGAAAAAGGATGAGGATGTCCTAATCGCCTCTTTGTTTATAGAGGGCGATGGCTTCAGGAATGTCGTGAGAATAGTCGACAGCATGGACGATATGCTCGAGGTCTACGCGTACTTGCAAGAGACGGGCGTGGACGCCTACAGCATCTTGAACAAGATACACGAAGCGCTATTGCTTCCAGCTTTCGTGCCCGGTAGATCGGCAAGAAGCGTCAGAATCACCGGTGGAGTCGCTGGGCTCATGGCTGACGTCAATGCTCTTCTGCCAGTCAACGATATCAAGGCCTTGTTCCACGAAAAATTGGAAACCTCATCGGCCTTTGTTTACTTCATCGAACGTCTCCGTTCCCCGCGATTCCACGAGCTCCTCGATAACCTGCGCGCCAATGAGGACTTCCAGAGGATCCTCCGGTACCTGAAGAATCACGACATCAACGTCAGGGCCATTCTAGACCTTCTTCACGCTACGTTCGGGCCCCAATTCCCGAGTATACCTACCCGTTCTGCTTAGAACCTTCACAGCGATCTCGTGAACTTTTGCCCTTATCACAGTTGAAGAAGTGAGCAAAGAATTGAGAAATTAATTTAAATGACTATAAAGGATTATAAAAACTACTTAATGTTTTCGATTGATCTTATCGATGAATCTTTCTTTTCCACAAAATTTATATTAAGGCTACAGAGCTGATTTCCGACAAATCAGCTCTATAGCCGCGTTTCCACGAGCTCCTCGATAACCTGCGCGCCAATGAGGACTTCCAGAGGATCCTTCGGTACCTGAAGAATCACGACATCAACGTCAGGGCTATTCTAGACCTTCTTCACGCTACGTTCGGGCCCCAATTCCCGAGTATACCTACCCGTTCTGCTTAGAACCTTCACAGCGATCTCGTGAACTTTTTTGCCCTTATCACAGTTGAAGAAGTGAGCAAAGAATTGAGAAATTAATTTAAATGACTATAAAGGATTATAAAAACTACTTAATGTTTTCGATTGATCTTATCGATCAATCTTTCTTTTCCACAAAATTTATATTAAGGCTACAGAGCTGATTTCCGACAAATCAGCTCTGTAGCCGCGTTTCCACGAGCTCCTCGATAACCTGCGCGCCAATGAGGACTTCCAGAGGATCCTTCGGTACCTGAAGAATCACGACATCAACGTCAGGGCTATTCTAGACCTTCTTCACGCTACGTTCGGGCCCCAATTCCCAAGTATACCTACCCGTTCTACTTTGGACCTTCGCAGCGATCTCGTGAACTTTCTTGCCCTTGTCTCAGTTGAATAAGTGAGCAAAGAAGTGAGAAATTAATTTAAATGACTATAAAGGACTATAAAAACTACTTAATGTTTTCGATTGATCTTATCGATCAATCTTTCTTTTCCACAAAATTTATATTAAGGCTACAGAGCTGATTTCCGACAAAATAATGATACGTTTTTATTTACTGTTAATATTGAAATTATGTTAAGAAAAAAAAAATGTCAGCATCGATTTTGCGATCCACCTGTTACGGTCCGAGCGAGACTCCAGTTTCAGCAGGTGCAATTCGACACCCAGTATCCTCTCCTTCTGATTGCGAGGTCGCGATTCATCTAATCTCACCCGGCGCGGTAGACCGCGACGCGTTCTCGCTCATTCTCATTTCACGTTTGTTCGTTACTTCTGCTGACTGACGAGAGATCGAATGTAATATTCTCCTCGTTCGCAGAGTCGATGGAGAAGCGTCGAGCGACTACGTCGCTCGGCGTTGCATAAAATTCCGTAGTGGCGATGCTCGAGGGTAAAAAAATTAAAATCACTTCGAGTCTCATCGTTCACACAATCGACGACAGAGAACTGTGGAGGGGAAGTCGAGCCAACCGCCGTTAGAACGACTATCGTGAGAATAATGAACAGCCGAGCCGCTCGAGCGTCGAGTAAATTACCGGCAATGTACAAATTATTTCGGACCATAGCGATTACACCGAACAGGCTCTTCACTGTTGCAGAGATGAATTCTTATTGACGGTAGTTGCGTTTTTAAAAACACTTTTTTAATCAAAGCAATTTTCCACTCATTTTACGACATTCCATTTTGCCCCAACGATGCATTACGATTTTCTGTCCCATTTTGCCCCGCTGTTCCCCTATATAATATATTTTTTGCGGTCCTGGAAACAGTCAAAGGTCCTCGAAATAGGCATGGAGATGTGCAGTGACGATAATTTTTTGTAAGCGTCAATTGACCAAAAAATTATCGTCAATTGACCATTTTTTTCGTTCCAGAAAATGCTCGTTGCGTCATTTTTTTCGGGGTGACAAATATCGTAAAAACAACGAAAAACATCTGTCTACTTGGGATTTTACGGTAATTTTTCTTTTGGTAACAAATTTGGTCAACTTGTTAGCAGTCTAGCTTAATTTCTAGTCCATCTAATCTAATCTAATCAAATAGATTGGCACCTTATGCATTTTGAAGTTCCGACCGTGGAGGTTTTTAGAGTTAGCGTCGCTGTCGCCACAACGCGATTATTCGCGGACCGGTCAATTGACGGTCACGTGACAGTCAGTTAAAAAAAAAAATAACCGGTCACAAAATCGGCGCCCATCTCTAAATAGGCAATCCGCTAACGAAAATAATCTCGAAGCACACTCTAAGCGAATACATATAATTATTATTTTTCCACTCTTTTTCTATCGAAATTGATAGATCTAAGTAGTTACAAGCCACATCCTTATTTGAATTCTCGTCAAGGATAAATCCCTTAATAAACAAATAATAATAATAAATATACAATTTATATTGATACTGTACGGATTACAACGGGGCAAGTCCTTCGTAAAATCGTCGGCGAGTGGATTTTATTTACGACGAGAGCCAAGGGGCCACGACTCGGTCACGGGGAGATCATAGAGTGCGTACACACGCACGCTGAGCAGTACCACGTATGTACAGTTAGACGAATCTCGCTTCGGCTGCTGCGGTCCTCCGGCGAGTCGGCTTTGGGGATCGACGACGTAAGAGAGATAAAGACGGAAACGTGTAATATATATATATACACATACATATATATATACAGGTACATATATATACTATAATTGAGAAGCGGAGAAGGCAGAGAGGCAGAGACGAGGAGAGTGTTTCACGTTCGGTAAGGAGGCCACTGGCGACCTGAGACCGTCACCGTTATATCAGCGCCCACGGCGAAACACCGCTCTCGAAGTCTTGACTCACCTGGATCCAGCAGCCAGGGCCAGCAGCGGGAACCGAGGCGTGGACCGCATGGCTTATCTCTTTCTCGTTTAAAAAAAATGTATTTCTTCTTTCTTGATCTTTCTGGTTTTCCCCACCGGCCACGGACTCGTCTTTCGTGGCGCGTAATCGTATCGGGTAATTTTTATCGTAGAGGACGGTCGCTTGTGGTTGTGGTGTTATCGTAGACTACGAAGACTGTAACCTCATCGATGAAACTACCTATCGATTGGTACCCATCGATCGATCATCGATCGAGCAATCACTCGTGCCGAATCCTGCGGGCGTTCCAATCGAAATCACCGAATGCATTAATGTCAAATTATTTTGGTTTCTGGAATTCAATTTTTTTAAGTTACATCCGACACCCGGCAAATCCACAACATAATCCTAGAAATACGAATTTTCGGGCATTATTTCTATAAGTATCAGAATAGAGGAACTACCTAGAAGATTCGCTGAGATGCAAATAGAGAATATTGAACTGCGTTGTATACAACTTGAATGAAATGTTTCATGTAGATTTAAATAGCACATATTTATAACATAACAACAATTAGAAATAATGAAGAATGAAATCGACAACTGAACATTTACTCTTACAAATTACTAAGAGTTCCATTCACGCAAGGTATCAAACGCTAAAACAACCTTGTAATAATTGTGGCTGAAGCCAATTGACATTGTGCAATGTAGGTGAAAGAGATAAGTTTGTTAGGTATAAAAAAACTGTCCCGTGTTGTGCATTGTTAATAAACTTATCGAGTCACATCGGCTCGCCTTTGTACAGACAAAGCTCCCTTGTCTCGATCGGAAACCTTCGTCAGCCTCTCTTGTGACTATCGCGGAGTTTGTATATTTGGTAGTTCCGAGAAGTCTCTCGTTAGGTCACTTTCATCAGGTCGCAGGAATATCTTGTACTCGCTAACTTTCCTCGAAAAATTGCTAACTTCCGGTTCAATGGCTTCTTTGGTCGTTCCAGGTTTTATTCGACCAGGAAAAAGATTTGTTTTTGATTATTTTTCCAATTCTCCCAACTTGCTTGTTGAGGAATGCGATGGTAAATAAAATATGAGTTTCATAGGAATTTATTTACTTTTCATTCCAAAGTTTACTTTGCCAACTTCTATGTGGTTAACTGAAGATTTTCTCATCTGGCTAATTTTTCGTCGGATGACTATTATTTTCGAAATATTGTCACGTCTTGGACTTTCTCATCTGAAGTCGCGAAAATCGCAGGTTTTCGCCTTACGCGTATAAGTCTACGATCTATGGTCAGAACGTGTGTGTTGTTTCTAGCCTTCGGGGTTTCACAGATACCGCCGTTGAAGACTCCGTTCACCGCGTATCACGTATGATACATTTGTCGACGGGAGTTCTGGTTACGTTCGAACGGTTACCATTTACCGGCCACATTTTTATAATCACTTGCGTAACATACAACTACAGTCAAATACTAAAGATATCAAGCCTCCGTTAAAAGTGTCGCATGTCAGAACTAAACCACACACGAGCTCGTACCCGGAGGACAATTACCAAGAAAATTGCACTCTATGCGTTTCTATTACAACAACGAAATTGGTCTACGTATTTCCAGAATTTTTTTTAAATTACATAGTTACGTTTAGTTACGCCACTTGCGTTATTTCCACCAAAATTTCATTTACGATTGTCACACTTTCTCGCTATAGTACCAATATAAAAATATATTATACATATATTTTTTGTAACAATTTTGGTAGTCTAAAAAATTTCAACCCCGAAACGTTTACACCATAATTGTCGACATTTATTGCAGAACAAATTCGTCCGAAAATGTCTAGCTTGGACATGGGTACGTTATATTTATTTGCCAGAGTTGCGCCTTGCACCTTCAATTTTTCGTAGTTCACGACGATTGCTTTCTCGCAATAGTACCAAATATTATACACATCTGTTTGTAACGAGTTTTCTATTATAAAAAATGTTACACCCCCACTTTTACCCCCTGTCTCTCGCAATTTATTGCAGAATTCATGCTGTTTGCATTGCACCTCAGATTTTACGTCGTTCGCGACGATTGCTTTCCCGCGATAGTGAGGTCATTCGCATGCGACACGCCGGAAAGTCAAGAGTTTCTCTTCAAATATGCATCACGTTCGATAAACATTTTCTATCGATGGATATAATGGTGCAGTATCCCGGGAGAGTTGAGTCGTCGAGGCTCCTCGGATACTTCGCGCACACATTTTGCTGCTAATATTCTCTCTCGTGTATAGTATCTGGCGCGCCCGCGAGACCGTGGCTATACAGTCGTTCTGGTGCCCCATGCAAGGTATAAGCGAGCGAAGACAAATACCTACTTTCCCGTGCCCTATAGCCCGAGAAGCCGCGTGCAGCTGCAACGGGGGCAACACATAATGCACTCGTGCACGATTGCTCTCTAGCCTCGCCGTAAGCTTCTTTTCCTTTTCCGATTTATCTTATTTTCGATTATCTCGCTGAATTGTCCGACAGCCGCGCACTTGTGCGAATATAAAAATATCCTCGCGGCACCGGTTTACCGGAAATGATGGTGCGAGTCAAATTTTGCCCGAACATCGTTTCCGGCAGATGCTCCGTTGCACAGCTTGGCAGAACGATTGGGTCAAAGCGGTGAATATGGACCGGTGCGGGTGTCATTGATCCACTCGCTGATAGGGGTGGGCCATATTTTGCACTTTTACTTTAGACCTTTTTTTAACAATGAAAATATAAAATAACATTGAAATAGCCAATATGCACCGAGAAAAAAGTTATATAGTTAGCGACGATAGTCGGGGAATGTTTATAGGGAAAGTTTATATTTTATGGTTAGGTTTTCCATTACCTTGCTGAAAGTGCGACAATCGCGTATTCGTGAATATAAAAATTTCCCTAACGGGTTTATTACATGGTTTACATGAAATTACATAAAATGACCATACGGACTTTCCACTACAAAATATAATATCCTGAGTGCACGTCAATATTTTATAGTTAGGACTCTAATCGCAAATTAGAGTGCCAAATATGATTATAGTTTAAGTAATTAAATGTTTTTCAACGGAAACTAGTTTTCGATATTTCCATTAATGAGAGAATCCCTCAACCATTCCAATGAAACTTCAGGAGTTCCGACTCTATTCCAAAGTCAAAGAGTCGATACCTCCGAAATTGAAATTTCCTCCCACCCAACATCGCATCGAAATCGACAAGAAACGATATTTCCCGCTAGAATTTCATTTCTCCCTCGAGCAGAGATCCCCTCTAGCGTTGGTTTCAATTCCGATCCTGCGCCATAGAAATTGCAGTACTTTTTCCACATTCCCACTTCGACCTCACCGGCGACCGGCGGCTTCCAGCCTCGCACCATCCGCATCTCTTACATTTCTATCATCTTAAAAAAAAAAACAAACAAAAATAAATGCATTGAACCCGATCGTTTGGTTGTGCCGCGCTGCAGAGGAAAAGCAATAAGAACAACAATCGTCGTCGACGGTTGTCACGCACCGAGGAATTCGAATAGTCCTCGCGGCAATTTCCGGTTGGCGAAACATAGCGAAAGCTTCCTGCCGCTGCAGAAGCTATGTTCTTCTGTGTTGGCGCAGCGGCGAGATCGGGCAGCGGTGCGCGAAACGTGATCGGGCATCGATCGGGAGGTGAGTTTACCTGAGCCAGGTCGCGGGACCTCTTTTCCTGGTTGTTCGCTCGTTCGACACACACCGGATTCCCGGGCTCATTTCCTTAACGGATAAGAACTATTCGAACTCCTCGCAGTCAGGAGTCCAAAGTGGTTGCAAGAATGAAATAAAAATAAAAAATAAAAAAAAACAAAAAATGGTGGCCTAAAAATGGTGAACGACGACGCGGATGTCTCCGGACCACCAGCTGGGACTTCCAAACGACACCAGCGACCCCCGGAAGCGCCCTGTCGTCTCTTTGGTCAGCGAAGGTAGTCCTGCAGGCGTAAGCATGGAAAACGTGACGAAGCTTCAGACTTTGAGCTTAAGCATTGTCAAAACGGTGGCCCGTGTACCTACAGGCCGTAGTGAGAATGAGACACACTGTAAAATAAAATTGTAAATATGAACCGGACTGGAAGTTTTTATGGAAAAACTGGTACGTTACATTTAATGTACAATTATTATGAAAAATTAATGTACCTTTTCATTGAAATTAAATTAAAGGATTAAAATTGAAGTACTTACATAGTAAAATTAAAGTAAATTGTTAAAAGTAAAGTATTTCCAAAGATTTTAACACACTGAACATTAATTTTTCATCACAACCGTACATTAAATTTAATATACTAGTTTTTGCATAAAAACTGGTACATTAAATTTAATGTACAATTATGATAAAAAATTAATGTATCTTGTCATTGAAATTGAAGTGAATTATTAAGATTAAAGTACTTTCATAGTAAAATTAAACTAAATTGTTAAAATAAAAATATTTCCAATGTTTTTAATACACCGACCATTAATTTTTCGTCACAATTGTACATTAAATTTAATATCCCAGTTTTTGCATAAAAACTTCCAGTCCGGTACATTAAATTTCATGCGAATTTTTTGTACGGTACACGGCACCGGGTACCGGCCAACGTTGGGCGAATACCGGCAAACACTCTCACTGGGGCTGGTACGAGATAATCTTGACAAATTCGCTGCGATGAGGAAATCCGCCAGTAACATTTGCAGTCGTTTCGGTGAGCGAGCGGCGATAGCTCGTTTCTGTTGGCTGGATGTTCTGCTGGCAGCGAACCGGGGCTCTGGTGACCACGAGCCGGAATTCGTTGACCGGCCAGAACGGTACTCGCGGGAGTCTGCACTGACAGATATCCGGCTATGAGCTCTTGCGGAGCAAATCGAACGGGCTCCGTAGGTAGTCTGGTTTACCCGTCTGGGATATCTCTTGCGCGTCGCGTTACTGTGTGGGCTCTTTATATAGTATGTATATTTGAGCTGGCGAGGAGTCGAGATAGACCATTGGCTGTGGGAGAGGACGAACGCGAAGTTTCTGCTATCACTTGGCTCTACCGACCGTTACGGCGGTCGCGAAAAGTGTAATCCATGCACTCGGGCGTCGAGGAAGATAATATACAAGGCGGAGGTTGGATAAGATTTTGGATCGTAAATTGATCGGCCGGAAGCTAGCGGCATTAAGGGGAGGCTAAACACGTACACCCAGAAAAATCATTTGTTTGGATTAAGGAAATATTTATTTATAGTAAATAAATATTTGTTTAAAGTAAATAAATATTTGTTTAAAGTAAATAAATATTTGTTTAACGTAAATAAATATTTATTTAAAGTAAATAAATATTTGTTTAAAGTAAATAAATATTTGTTTAAAGTAAATAAATATTTGCGGGGCGCCCGTCGAATAAATAATATTTCTGGGTGTAACCCAGAAATAAAATAAAATAAAAATGAACCAGATTTGCCTTATTTTTGAAGCCCCAGTAAACACAAATATTTTAAGGAACAAAAAAAATGATCTACGTCATTTTATGTTTCTCGAAGAATTTAAATTTTTCTTTCCAGATCGTTGAAAACCTGGGTAGAGGCGGTAAATTTTCGAGTTCTTCCTTTACCCGCGCGACGCGATTATAAGAGAGCCCAGGAATCCTGTTCTAATCTAATCGACGCGTCTCGTTCGGCGCGCGCAGGTCGACGTTTACGGGATTTCCTCAGTGATAATTAAAGTCCGGTTGGGCGTGCTCGGGCCCTCGGCTCTCTCGTTAATCAACGTTATAAATTGCCGATTGGAAGTATATCGTCTGAGCTTGTGACACTCCACATATGCTATATAGGTATATTAACGCTCACATGCGCGCTCGCATTCTTTTCTGCGCTCGTCGGCAATGAGCGCAAGCGGATAGTCGGTCCGCATGATACGCAGGATGCCGGGGTGGCACGCGTATACCGCTGCCCATACTATGTGCATACATATATATATGTATATATGTATATATATATGATATATATGAATGCCATACGCATATGTATAAAAGCATGCGGACCGGGTATGTACCGAAGGATCGTGCATATACGCCCGAGGACACGGCGAGCACGTTTATCAAATTAATTGCAGATTTGCATAGAAGCCGCAACGGAGCGGGAGATTTAACGAGACGTCCTCGTTCGCCTCGCCGCTTTCTTTGCAACGATAAAAAATGAAAAGAAAAAACAATTTCGCCCCGAGCAGTTTAAACTTAACGAGCGATTATCGATTAATCCCGAACAACGAGATGCAGCCGGTTACTCTTGTCACTAATTCTTCAACTTTTGAAGTAAATGTCCTGTTCCTTTGAATCGCGGACTGTGATTGGTAGTCGGTAAGAGAAATTCAACGTCCAGCGCTCGATCTTGCAATCTCGCGGAATCAGGTGGAAGAAGTTAGCTAGGAGTTTTTAGACATTGCGGATTGTGAAGGTTGTTCTGAGTTGTTCCAGGGTTTTTCTATAATGTTCCAAAAGGATATGTTTTAAAAATATAATCTGTAGCGGTAAGGCAAGATAACACTTTGTGTCCCTAGATTCCTACTATGGAAAAAAAAAAAATGACTTTTGTGCTAAATGTTCCAAACATTGTTCCGAATTCGAAATGTCGCCAAACGCAAAATACGCAAAGGGAAATAACAAATATTTTTCTGGCGATATGAACTGTTTCTAACAATACCAAGCCTGTTTTTTCGACAGTTAACTAATTAACGACTAAGCAACCATTATAAAAATCTGAAACAATCATCGATAGGCTGAGAACACAATTTTATATTAAAATCTTTTTTTATGCAGAATCGTGTTATAAAAATACAGGCCGATAAAAACAATTTCTTCATGAGCCTTAATCTGACTTTGAACTGATAAAAAACGCTTTGCAATATCCGAATGAGAATACTCCAGTTAACAGCCCTGACAATAATGGCGGACAGGATCAATGGTGGTCGTCGTTGGGCGAACAATGGCCGACGCTTTGCCTTGCTGCCTATACCGGAAGTCCGTCACCGCGACAACGGTAATTTCATAACGCCGAGCCAATAACTGAATTCTCCGATATCCGAGCTTCCGGGAATATAATTCCGATTATTAACATCGCGCCAGGAGAAGATCGCGACGAACCCTCGCGGCCGTGTGCTCTGTGCATTCATGGAAATAATTCCTTGAGGATTCTTCCTCAGAGATTTTCTTCTCCACCGCTCCCATACAGATATTGTCATAAATTGCTTTTCCAAGAAGTTGCACATAATCTGCTCTGGAATTTCTCGCTATACCGTCCGTTTCCTTCCCACCCTCTTTTATTATGCCCCGAAGGGACATTCCGTTTCCGACGATATAGTGTCGAGGAAGCGGAGTTTTAACTTTACTCCCACCGGATTTTTTTTTTGCGTACCGACTTGTGTAGTTTAGTTCGAGAGTTGCGTTGACACGAACCGCCGGTGGATTCTCTCGGGGTTCAGGTAGACAGGTGCTGAGGCTCGTGAATGAACGTCCCGTCGCGAGTGGTACGAATCGGTGTCCGTTGGTTGGTCCCAGAGGCGAGTAGTCGACGGATCAGGAAAGGTGCATCAAGAGCCAAGAAGTCGAGGTGAAAAAGGTAGAAAAAGAGGACAGTCGGCGAAGGGACGCGTTGGCGTGCACCAAATGGTCGTTCGTTTCGAAGTTTTTGTGGGGAAAAAAAGAAATAGGCATAGGGTTGACGCAGTGGGAACAGCCCTCGAATCGTCGTGCAATGTCAACAGGTTGCTGCGCCCGCTATCGCGGCTGTTGCTTCGCACTGGCACATCCGGGCTCCTCGTTCAGCCGACACCTGCCGCCACGAGCGATTAATCTTCGCGGTTGTTCGCGCGTAGACTAGAGCATTCATCCCAAAATGATTAAGTCCTAAAATGACTAAACCCTAAAATTATTAAATCCCAAAATGACTAAATCCTAAAATGATTAAATCCTAAAATGATTAAATCCTAAAATGATTAAATCCTAAAATGATTAAATCCCAAAATGATTAAATCCCAAAATGATTAAATCCCAAAATAATTAAATCCCAAAATGATTAAATCCCAAAATGATTAAATCCCAAAATGATGTAAGAATTTAGTATCACCTTGAGAAGACAAAATTCATATCAGCAAAATACAATATTCAGCATTCAGGAATTCCGTCTTAATATCAGAATTCACAATATGACAAGTGTAAAAGGCGAGGTTTTGTATTTTGCAGTAAAAAAAAATCAAGATACTTTTATAGATCGATAACAAAGGGGGCGAATGCTTTGAAATGTCAATCATGTGAAAGGGATTGGCGTTTGTCGCAGGAATGGCTCGTGCAAGAATTATGGGATGAAAATAAAATTCGCTTGGAAGCAAATCTCATTATTCCGAATAGGAATCGATGCAATAGGAAGTGGAGCGTGACTGGTAGCGAGCGATGACGGTAGTCCGGGCAGGCCTAATTGGAAGGTCCTCTACGGTTCTGCCAAGATGGAATAACGATCCTTTCAATTACCGAGCCCACACTTGAGTGGGATTATCGAGAGTCAACGGCTGCAGAGAGAACATGGAGACGTCATGCCTCTCTGAATGTATCTCGCGATGATTCATCGGGGTTCCATTCATCACCTTTCAATGTTACGAATTACCTCGCGACTGTTGTAACGCGTTTCGAGTGACGTTATTTTTATTTATTTTTAATGCATTCGCGATGCATCAACGTTGACGCAACGACTTGCAGCGCAGCCACACACGATCCAAGGTGCGATCATTTTCAATTTTAACCTCCAGTCGCGTCAGTGATAACAATGATAATTCACAAACTCGCATGCTTAAATATGAATACCTCGGTAGAAAGAACAATAATGTCTTCGACATCATAATCGCAATTCCTCGTAGTTCTGTTTTACTGGAATCCTAAAATTTTTCAAATAAAAATTGAAGATCGAATGTGAGTAGACTTGGCTCGGGTAAATATTTTTACCGTGCATAGTTTCGAAATTACGTGCTGTTAACATTTGGCCAATGAGGCTCGTCAGATTTTGGTTCCTCTGTCCGTAACACAAAAACTAATGAACGCTGAATAACATTTGTAATCGAAAAGTTTGCGTGGAAAACTTTATACATCACGCGTATAATTATTTACGATTTGTATTTAAAAATTACATGTATTTATGTATAAGCAAATAGAAAATAATAACATGTATGAAATAAAGTATACATATTTATATTTTTATTAGTGGAAACATAACAATACATTTCTGCTTTCACTCCCTCGCGGAAATTGCCAGCGCAGTCTGCAGTGAATAGGTAATTCGCCGTGAAATGGCATATGGTAATCGATGCTCGGAATATAACAGTTTAAATACGGATTCTGCGAAATTCTAAAATTGTATCTCCGTGTACAAAATCATTCGGCAAACACAGTCGGTCTGACGGAAGAGGCCACGTGAAGTTCTAATTACTCGTTCAGCCACGTGTCCCGTATATTAAATAAACAGCGAGTTACTCGATCGTGCGTGACTCCGCACCCGCGACAGGGCACGAGCCACTTCGGCATTAGCCTGCGTGAACAACACCGGCCGATACGTACACGAAGTTGCACGGCGAAGGTTTTACGAGAGGCGTTTCCATCACGAGCTTAACAAAAACAGTGAATTATTAAAGCCCAATTGCCAATGTTGAATTCAACTAAAGTTCGTGGAAGCATCTTAGCCATTGCATTTACGATCGAAATTACGACAATAACCATAGATTTTTTTTTTAATAACTTAAAATTGATTTGCAGACGTCCGAAATACGGTGTCACATGTGTGCAACACATTTTCAGATCAAACGACGACGAAAAAAAAAAAAAATTGGTAATGTAAAAAAATTTTGTTCGTAAATTAATTAATGGTATTGGAAGCTTATTTACATAAACTGTTTTTGAAATTTCAAAGACATTGCAATTTTACATTAAAATTTTGTATTTGTAATTTTAATTTTTTTAAATTTCAGGCGAAAAATTTGTAATTTTGACATCTGGTATTTTTATTTTACACAAAAAGTACCGGTACATTGAATTTACAATTTATTTTCGCAGTCTACTAATTCTCGAACGGACAATCCTCCGACAATTTCGTACAAATTTCGTAACCATTCATCTAGCTGTTCGAATGATTCCGTCATTTCAGCGACGTGAGATAAACCCTTGTTTTTCGAAAAACGACATATTTTCAAAAAATCAAACGGAGCATTGTATCGTCCCAGTGGTCCAAATATCAATACTTTTCGTAATATCCGATTGCACTTAATTTCCGGATTTCTCGAATTTTTGTCTTCAATTATTGCTAACAATCGATCGATTGAGTACTTCGTGTGCCGCATTAAAAAAAAATTAATTACTACCCGCGCGAGCTTCGCCGACGATACGAGTATTCGCGGCACGAGCCTCATTACTTTTGTTTTAGTAAGAAAAAAAAAAAAAAAAGTAGAAAATCGCAATTTATTCAGCTAATTTTGTATGTAGCTATTCGCGTACGGTAAAGCGGCAGACGCTCGGCGAAGGGGGACTCGTTTTTCCGTTGTCGCTCGCTTCTCGGGCCACACGAGTAGACGGGGAGTGACATCACCGATGTTCATCGATCCTGCTCACGAGCTCGTGTCCCGATGTTCGGCGTCGTCGCGCGTCCGCGCAATTGAAATTCATACCGGTCTCTCGCGGCGGATCGGCGAGCGCTCGGCGCTGGGGCATCGAGCATACACCGAGGGGGCTCGGAATCGCGTAAAGTCGCCGTTTGCATTATGGCACGGTATAACCGACTGTACAGACGAACCAGCACAGGAGTCCGATGTTTTCACTTCGAGCGAGAATAATTGCTATGTAATAATTGCAAGCGAACGCTGCATCGCTTGCACGAGTCCGCGGCACGAACTCCTTCGCATTCGTCTCGCGTGCACCGAGAGATTCCGACTGCATTAACGAGCCGCGGAACCTTCGCGCGATGACGAAGAACCCAAATAAAATTAAACGAGGAACGTTGACTCGAGCTACGCGAAGGTGGCGGTTTTTTTTTTTTTTTTTTTTTTTCACGGAGAGGGATAATAATTTAATCGGGTCGGACCGACGTTGGTCGGATATTCAGCGTTACATTGGAAACCCGATGACCGCTCGAGGCGGGTCGGATGTCGGATTCGACAATTTTGAAAATTGTCAACATGCGGGCGGTATGTTTATGCATAAAATAGATATAAAATAGATAGATGGAAACATTTGTTTCGTGTTCTGGGCCCTCAGCCCCCTAAGAACACCGTGTCCAGATACAAAAACATTTCATAAGCCAAACCGTACATAAGCAAAAAAAGAAATATAAAATACAATAGAATAAAAATAGTAAAAATAACGAAAGTAGATAAATATCGCAAAAGTAATATGAATAGAAATATAGAGATATTACAAAAAATAGCGAAAAATAATACATCGAAATCACGAAAATATATATAAAATACATAATATATAATATATATAAAAATATATATAATATATATATAAATATATATTATATATATATAAATATATATTATATATATAAATATATATTATATATACAAAATATACCGCGCGCATGTTGACAATTTGCTAAATTTTTGAATTCGGCATCCAATTCGCCTCGAGTTGTCTCGGGTTTCGGCTGCAACGCGGACTATCCAAACGACGTCGCTCCGACCCGATTAAATGATTATCGTCGCTTACGTTTCAATCCGTCCGCTCAAGTTAAAATGCGAACAATCCATCAAAACTTTCCCGGCAATCGTAAGTTTATCGAATAAGGACATAGAACAGCTGAGATTGGAATGCCATGATTTTTTACCCAACACAAACTAGGTCAAGAAAAACGCACTCATTTCATGAGCAACGCTCCAGCATATTCTCGTGAAAAAAAAGTATACATTCCCAATAATAATATTGGCATAGGAATTATCAACAAAAAAAAAAAAAAAATCTCCAGTCGATGGTAAGTTGCGTAATACGATTAAGTACGCTCGGATTGTGGAGTGGACCGCGAGTGGACACAGGTGTGGCATAAGCACCGGTTGCACTATATCTGCAGTGTAGGACGCTATATGCCAACGAAGTAACTATATCTATATATATGCATATATGTATATATATATATATATATATATAGTGCTGAGAAGACTAAAATACGCTGACTGAAACCTTGCACTACAATTTCCGCTCTTTCTCGTTCAGCACAGTATGGTCGCATATAAATAATATATGCATATTGTATCTTTTACCCACAGCGAAGGGCGGCACGGCACACAGGCTCGTATTTCCAACGGTCAAGCAGATGCGTCTATCCGCAAATTAAGTTTAAAAAATAAAAATAAAAAAGGGTAATTTCTTGTGCGGGTATCGGGTGGCGCTTTCAGGAAGGTGGACGAGGGATATTGGATTACGAACTGTGCGAAGGTTCATCGCGATAGAGGGTCTTTAGCTGTTCCGGAGATGAGTCGCCTCTAAGGGCTCTCCGCTTATGCCGCGTCAAATTTGTTTTCCAACAAGACCCGTTATTTAATCCAAACCCATTGTCTCGTCCGCAGCGCACCGTGCGCGCCATTTATGCAATTAACCGTGGCATTGAATTGTTTTTTTTTATCGTTGTGCAATTAATTAGCCGACACAAATTCCACCGGCCTACGGTGAAGCAACTATCGTCATCGCCCGCGCATGAAATTTCGAGTCCATTAATGCAATCGGTTTATCATTATTTTCGTGATGCCAATCAAACATTTGTTTATTTTTAAGAAAAAAAAAAAAAAACAAAAAAATTGGACACCTTTAAGGTGCCTTTAGTGATTTTCTCATCGTTCCGGCGTGAAGTTGCGTCGTCAAATTATTGACGCAAAATAGCGAACGAAAGAGACAGAATTTTTGGATTTTTATCGAATAGTCTGCGGCGCTGGAATTTTTCAAGGTGAGCATTTTTTTCTTTTTTTATAAAAGTTTCGATCGCGAACGATTTCGAACATCGCATGCAGGGCGTGGCGGAACACGCGCTCGCCTTTCTCTGTTCGGAGCTCGGGCGAGCCTTGAATATCACATGCCTTTTTTTTCTTACGGAGTAAACAGTACACCAGATACACGAGTAACGCGTGTACAAACCAAACACGGTTTCAATAGCGCGCAGTCCATCCACTTTCCGATCGGTGATAGCGATTACTTTCACGTTGAGCAGTCACAGCCGATAGTAATCGTCGCTCGGTCGAATTCTGCAATCGCTGAATGCGCAACGAGCCATCGATAACTGGACTCATTCCTGTCTGTCGTCTTCTCGCTGCCGTTGAGTTCATTATTGCTTCGGGCCGAACGAAGCGATGCAAGCTCTGGTCCAAGCTCGGCTCGTCTCGTCCTCTCGTTCTATTCACGGTAAAAAAAATTCTTACGAAATTTAATGCACCGAACTGGAAGATTTCATGCAAAAGCATCTGTTCTAAAAATATTGGGAATACTTGACTTTTTATAATTTACTTTACCTTCAATAAAAAAATATATTCATTTTTCATCATAATTACACATCAAATTTGATGTACCAGTTTTTGCGTAAAAACTTCCAGTCCGGCACATTTTCATATCTGCCCAAACGACTCTACCGGATAACAATTTTGCCAGAAAACATATCTACTATATTACAACTCTACCGTATTAGAACTCCACCGAAATCTCTACCAGAAAGTAACAAAAATTCTACTAGAATCAAAATAAAATTCCGGTAGAGTTTTTAGTGCAGTTCTAATGCGGTACACCCAGAAAAAAATTTATTTGACGGCCATCATTTATTATGACCAAGTAAAATATTTATTCGATTAAAATAAATATTTATTTAAATCAAATAAATATTTTACTTGATCTTAATAAACGGTGACCGTCAAATAAATTTTTTTCTGGGTGTAGAGTTGTAATGTGGTAGAGATGCTTTCTGGTAGAGTTGTCAGAGCTGTCTTTATTGGTAGAGTTGTGAGTGGTAGAGATGCAAATGTTCCTCCAGTCCAGTACATTCAATTTACAATTTTTTTTTTACGGTGTTGACTGAACTCATTCTTGTCTATCGTCTTCTCGCTGCCGGTGACGATATTACAACTTCGGGCCGAACGAGGTGATGCAAGCCCCGGTCCAAACTCGGTCCGCCTCGTCCTCTCGTCCTATTGATAACTGGACTAGTTCTTATCTATCGGTTTCCCGCTGCCGTTGAGTTTATTATTACTTCGGGCCGAACGGAGTGATGCAAGCTCTGGTCCAATCTCGGCCCGTCTCGTCCTCCCGTATCTCAGGCTTACGTCACCAACACGAAAAAAACTATATGCAAAAACTATATTTAAAATGAATTCTGCCTACAAATCGTATACCTTTTATACAAACGACATTAAATATATTTAAGAAACTTTTGCTCATATATATTCGTCACATATCCATCGTAACATAAATTATATTTTAAAAAATCGTGAAAAGTATTATTTGATATATGAAAAATATATTTCAGCATAGACATTTTTTTTGCTATTGGAGAAACCTCGCCAAAAAGGATTGGAGTCGTTAAAAAAACGGTTCTGATCGCCTCGCAAATGGGGAAGGTCGGAGGCTGAGGAGCGTATTTTTGCCGGGCACGTCCCTCGAGCCATTTTTTCCACCGTTTTATAGTGCCACGTTTTACCGCGGAGTCCGTATAATCCCGCTCTTCCCTAGTCGCATAAACTCCTGCGTATCTGCCTGCTCTTGCGCCGCTTTTGCTCTCGTGCAAAAACTTCCGGAACGAAAGAGAACGGCGGCGCTGAGCGTGCGCCCGAGAATCTAAAAACCCGCTCCGGATGACCAGCAAGTTCTGTTGCGCTGGTCCCCGATCCGCGCTCCGTTCCCTCCGCTGCTGTTGGCGAAGCTTTCACGATGCAGCCTACACTCACGTCGCCGGGACTCGCGCAGTCCGCGGAGGATTGCCCTGGTCGCGTAGCGAAAGCGAGTCAACCGTATTACGCGTGTACGGTTACTTATTTACGATGTTTTAATTACGGTTCATTAGCGAGAATGTGCGACAGAATGCGGTCTTTCGGTATTGGGCTGAGTTTCAGCTTTGTCGAGAATAGACTTTAACGCGGGTCTTTCGTGTAAGATTCTGCATCGGCCGCCCGTATCGGCCTCTGAGATCCGAAAGAAACGCCGCGTCATCGACCGCTTTGGATGGTTTTAATGGGTTTAACGTGTATCGGGCAACATTGTCGGACGAAGGCTTCGTAGGCTACAAGACTTTCAATTAAACGGCCGCGAGAGATGCAAGACATGTAACGCATGATATGCGACATTACGAAGTAAGAACTCCTTATTCAAAACTCGATTGATGGATTTTAATATTGGATCAATTAGCAATATGGTACGAGTAGTCAGTCGTACGACTGTTCCGTATTTGTGATTATCCTGTAGGGGAGAGCGGGGCAAAATGGGGCAACGGGGCAAAACGGGGTTTTTCGGCAAAACTAAATTTTCCAATCATTTTTGGATCGGACAAGGTGGCAAAACTGGGCGCAAAAGCCTGATGTATCCGATAGGGCGAATTCGGGCATCCAAAAATGATTGGAAAATGGCGTTTTGCCCAAAAACCCCGTTTTGCCCCGTTGCTCCATTTTGCCCCGCTCTACCCTATATATTTTGGAAAGATGGTTGTTTGTTTGTCCAAATTTTCAAGAATCCAAAAGGTCCACTTCTGTTAGATTATTCTAAATCCCCCTATGGGCTTCCTTCCCAGGCCCTTATTATGATTCTCCTATTATACTATTCTGGTACTATTCTGTGGGTCTCGGGGATTTGTGCACGATAATGCAGTGCACAAAAGCGCTGCACACTATTGTCGCGTGCAAAAAAAAAAACAGTCATTTTTCAACCAGAAATACGTTACTTCCGGCATGCGTCACTTCCGGTCGAAAAATTAGATTTTCAGACCGGAATTCACGAATTTCCGGTGTGACGTCACTTCCGGTCGAAAAATGTGATTTTCGAACCGGAAGTGACGTATTTTCTAACTGATGTATCGTGTAACCAGCTAAAAAAAATACTGAATTGGTCCCCCGTAATCGTCGACTTAGGAGGTTTCATCGAGAATTAAAAAAAAAAAATGTCCATACCTTTTCTTCTATGTTGTGTTTTTAGCATCGAAACTGTGTTTTTGCTTCGACACAATGCTTCAAAGAGTCGAGCCATCTGACGGTTGTTTGAAATGTTTACCAAAGCGAGTCCTTTGCCATTCGAGAGTTCCAACAGCAGTGTAAACAAGACAAGAGTCATTGACGAGATAATCGATTCTACAATTTGACAAAGGAGATAAAGCGAAGACACGCGGCCGGACCGACGAGACGCCGAGGTAATTTAATTGTCATTCATTAACTCGGCGCGCATCTCGCGGAGCAGGCGCAGGATAAAAGCTCCGGTTTCGTCTCCACGGTGCGCCACAATCACGGTACAATTTAGATTCGCGATACAAAGCGAAACACCATGCGCTGAGTAGCGCGATCCAATTAACTATTGTTTAGCCCATGATACGGAATTACAGTGTTACGCCTCGGATATCAAAGCGCTCGTTCGAAATTCCTGCAAATTGCGTGCGTGCGCATCGTTTCACCGTGCAAACGCATTGTACCTCGGGTATAATGTGTGTACACGTTCGTACGCCGTTCTATGGTGCCGCTTTAAGGGGTGGCGTCGTTCCGCGACTGTGGGAATATCCTCGACTCCTAATTATTCCACGCCTCTTGATTTGCCTTCCCGAGGGCCTTGCCGAGTTTACGATCACCAAGGATAACACAACTTCGTCCGGATATCTCGGTCTCCCCCGGCTGTTTCGTCCTGAAAGCGTCGTTCTTCGTTTGCGGAGGAACGGCTCGTTTCTTCGACTTTAGGTAGTCCTTGCGAATGGTGTTCATTTCGCATAAGTTTCAGAGAAATAAGAGGGAATTGCGAACGCTTCTGGATGGCGTAAAAATCTGAAAAAAATGAAGCACTTTGAAGATGCTGAAATTATTAATTTCGCATAATAATAATTCCAAAATATTATTAACAAACTGATGAAAAATAAAATTGTTCAGCAAATTCAGCAAAACCGGAAACCAAAGTTTTTTTTTTTATGAAAATGATTTGTTCGGTTTTCTGAATACGTATGGATTTTTTCAGATTTTTAAATTCAGTTTGAACTTTCTTTTTGTATGGGAGAAACGTGGGGAAAGTCAGAGAATTCAAAGTGGATTAAAAAATCTGAAAAAATTCATACGTGTTCAGAAAAAGGAACGAATCATTTTCATTGAAAGAAGAATATAAGTTTCCGGTAGATTTGTTGAAGAATTTTATTTTTCATCAATTTGTTGATAATATTTTGGAATGATTGTTATGAAAAATTAATCGATTTTTTCAAATTTTTATACCATCGAGAAGTGTTTGCAATTTCCTCTTATTTTTCTGAAACTTATGCGAAGTGAAGACTGTTCGCAAATACTACTTTAGCGTCCGCAGCACCGTTCGAGGAAAACCATCGCGTCATCCCCGAGGGCTCTTTCGTCGCCCTCCTCTCTTCTTTTTTTCGTACCTTATACTCCGGTACACCCGGAGGCATCCTCGAATTAACTCCGAAAGTGCATTGGAGTACCAAGGTCCGGCAACCACTCGCGGTTGTGCTCTTTCCTGTTTCGCTCCGGGTTTCCCGTACTGCGGATCGTTCGCCCCCGAGCCTCTGTTGCGACCTCAGACGGAGAAAAAAAAATTGTTGGGACAAGAATTTTGTTGCCATAACTCATTTACCTGGTTAACATAGGGACAACAAAATATTTTGCTGTGGCAGCAAATATTTTGCTGTAACAACAAAATATTTGTGCTGCCACAACTATACATTATTACCAATCGACATTTTGTTAGAGAAACAGAACTATTTTTCTCCGTGCAATAATGTAAATGCAAGCGGTTGCCGACCGTGCAGAACTTCCGGTCGGCTCGGATGAACGGGAATACGCTTTCAGATAAAACATTTATTTGACTAGTGCACCGCTATTTATATTTATATTAATTAAATATAATAATAATAATAACAATAATATGTTTATATCGGGGGGCGCCGGTAAAATAAATTATTTTTCTGGGTGCATTGTCTTCGGTCGACAGCGCATTGTACGAGTTAAATGAAATCGAGAACAGTGGATTTTTATCCGCTGTTCTCGAAAATCGATAAAAATCGGTATTTTTTTAACAGGTCTGCCTCTCAACGATCCGACGAAGTACGTGCTCGCCGAAGATGCGAACTAATGCAGAAAAATTAAAAATCCACCGAGCACCGCATCCGAGAGTTGATCGATCGATCGGATCTCTCGAAGCGCTCTTTCACCTCCCTCGCGCGGCCGCTTCGCCGGGAGGTGAGCTCTCATTTCCGGCGTGGAATGAGCCGCGAAGATATACGACGCGAGTACACCATAATCGCTTGCAAAGCTACTTGGCACAGTCGCGACTCCGAAAGGATCGCGAGGACATTGCGCCTGCAGCTCGATCGGTGCGTGCAAAAAAGGCTTCGCTGACGTAAGCAACGCTGTATATTCGAAGCGCTGCCCCAGCTGATTAATTTCCCATGTCGACCAACTCGAATTAATATGTGAATTAATTTATGAAAAAATTCTATGAATCTGTAAAGAAAATTATGTTTCTTTTTTCAACATGTCATTAGAGCTTTTTACAAAATCTATAAAATTACATTTTTCAAGCACCAAGCCAAACACGGCTAGAAAAAATATCTAACAAATTTGAAGAAAATAATATATTTTTATTATTTCTTTTAATGATCAGTTTTTTTGAAAACGCTACAAATTCAAATTTTTCAAAATTCAAGCCGAAGCGGCTGACAAAAATATCCGACAAATGTTAAGAACATCAGCGAAGAAAATCACATATTATTTTTTTACTTAAAAAAAATCGTCAGTTTTTTTTTGGAAAAAGCTATAAATGTAAATCAGTCGAAATTCAAGCCAAAACGGGTGAAAAAGATATTCCACAAGTTTTACGACGCGATAAGAGTATCGAACACCTACGAGCCGAATTTTAATAATTCCTGTATGGTAACTCACTAAAACGGTGTTTCGCTTTCGCGAAACGAGTTCGCGGAGTGTGCTTTATGTGTGTCACGATTGGGCGGATCGGCGGTTCGGTTGCTGGCTGTTGAAGGATCCCCGAGACTGGAGCGATATATGTGCCAAGCGGAGACTCCCGTAGTCGAAAATGGAGCACTTGAGAGCTGAGATCAGAATCGATTATTCCGAAGGTTTCTCGCGTCGGCTTCTTGGATCTGGCGCTGCCGGTGCTGCTGCTGCATTAATGAGCTGACGCGAACGGGCGAGTCTCGATTCCGAATTTAGTGCACGGCTTATACGCGCTATTCTCATGCTGCCAGTGGCTTTCAAAATTTATTCGTGTCTCGAACTGCCAGTCTCAAGCACCATCAGCGGCAGCAACAGCAGCCGGTGCATTTTACCGAGCAGTGCAGACTCTGCTGTACAGCTGTCGTTGGTAGGTATTATAATTTCTCCGCAACTTTTGCATGAGCACGCAACGTTGTTTTTCTTTTTGCTTAGTCACAGATGACGTTTCGTTTAGGTGAAATATTTTTTTTGTAAATTTTCATGTCATATTTTTCGGAATATTCGCAAACACGCGAAAATCACGTCTGGAACAAATTTTTGTGCAGGGGAGAGCGGGCGAGATGGGACTGTGGGGCAAAACGGTATAATGGGACAAAAGGCAATTTTCCAATAACTTTTGGGACGGTGCCGGTGGTTGTAAGTGGAGCAAAACGGTCTTAAAAATCCGGATGTATCGTTGGAACAAAATTGGGTATCAAAACATTATTGGAAAATTGAGTTTTACACCCGCTGTTCCGTTTTGCCCCACTGTTCCGTTTTGCCCCACTCTCCCCCTACATTCGTGTGTGTTACATTGGTATGATCAAACTTTGAAGCCAAAACTTCGCACTCATGCAGGGTTAAAGCACCCTTAATTTCCCTCATTTTTCGTCGAGTCGCATTCGGTGGTTAAAATTTAAGTTCTATTCGAATTTCGTTGAAAATGTCTGCTCCTGCAATTTTTTACGTAGCCGACCAAAAACCCTTCGATCCCAATGACTACGACTATTAAGTCGTAGATTGAATAGTGATCGGTATTGAATTTTGCAAGAGCTCATCGAGGCGCTTAAATTTTATGAGATTTTATAACGAAAGCAAAACTATTTTTTTAAATTAAATTATATTAAAGTAAATTTGGTTCGTTGTTTTTGTTTTCCGCAGCGTCCATTGCGACGGATATGAGATTCTGCCTGCGAAACGCAAGGCAGAATCTCATATCCGTCGCAATTAACAATTTTCGGGCTATTTTTTATTTAACTTAATTAAATTAAAATAAATTATATTTCGTTCGATATTTTTGTTTTCCGCAATGTCCGTTGCGGCGGATGTGTGTTTCTGCCTAGCGTTTCGCAGGCTACGGTAACAGGTATTTTTAAATGGTTCGGAGCGATCGGGGGGTCTGCACGCGGTGCCGATAACGAGACCATTAGCCGACGATGCACGCAGTGAATTCTCCCTGTTAACGGATCCATGCACTGTACCTCCCTCGATGTATTCTCTCGTTTAACGTACCGATACTCCGTGTGTGTACAGAGTATACCATATGTCGTGCCGCGCACATATCGCGTCAGGCTAAATAGCGCGCTGAGTCTGCCCTCGCCATGATCTCGAGTCTCCGGACCACACCTCGAACCTCGCCTCTAAGGATCGAGTATCTATAAAAACAACGAACGACTTGCAAATATAAAAAAAAAAAAAAAAATTCCACATCGTCCATTAGTTCGAGTCCACGTGTTGAGAGCGGGACTGCATAAACGACCAGGCGGGAATAACACGCGGGACTTCGGGACCGCGGAGGCCGCTAAGCGAGCGCTATAGGTGACGCTTGCACTTTATGCACCGATGCTGCAAGGATCGCATAACTCTCGACACCTGACTCGTTGGATTAGCCGGCCCGGAGATCGTGCCGTCGAGGCACTGTGCAGCAGGAAATCGACTCTGCGTATGTAAACATTGTAAACAAAATTCGTAGGAAACTCAATGTGGCGGACGGGAATTGTATATTAAATTTTATGTGCGATTGTTATGAAAAATTAATGTTCAGTGTAGTAAAAGTATTGGGAACAATTTTTTTTTTTTTTTTTATAATTTACTTTGATTTCGATGAAAAAGTATATTCATTTTTTATCACAATTGTTCATTAGATTTAATGTGAGAGTTTTTGCATGAAAACTTCTAGACCGGTACATTAAATTTACATTTTTTTCTACCGTGCACATATAATATGTTATATATATACTGTTTGCAGTTTTATATGGTCTATTATTTTAGGACATTTGCAGACCAAATTTCAAGCTCGAATTGAAATTTATTGCTCCGGCGTCGAGAGTCCGGAAGCCGAGTACGCGTTGCTCAGAGTCGGACTTGATCGGGCCCAAAAAAAGTGAAAGTGACTCGTACACTATTTTCTATTTGAAAAGTCATCGATCCGGCGAAAAAAAAACATACGTAAGTCGCTCAGAGTCGGACTTGATCGGACCAAAAAAAGTGAAAGTGACTCGTACACTATTTTTTTATTCGAAAAATCATCGATCTTACGAAACAAAACATACGTAATTCGCCCAGAGTCGGAATTGATCGGACCCAAAAAAAGTGAAAGTGACGCGCGCACTGTTTTTTTTTTTCGAAAAATCATCGATCGAACGAAAAAAAAACATACGTAAAAACACATTTGCTGTTCAATTTTTTTTTGTTTTCCCGTTTTTTTCTAAACCGTTTGAATATCGTAAGAGTCGTTTACGGAAAATATAGCACAAGCGATATTCTCAAAAATTCGAGTACCGAATTTTCTCCAATTTCGACAAAATATTAAATCAGAATTTAGTGTGGATTTCGAAAAAAAAGTATGAACCACAGAGAAAAATTCGACGAAGAATTCGTGATGTCCCACTAGAACTGCCCGATTTCTGCATTCACGTCCGTATACAGTTGTCATATTTTTATTATACATATTAAAAAAAATATATCTATAAATTTCAAATTTCTACGTGGGTAAAATCTTCGAACTGGCCGCGGGTGTAATTACGACCGCGTTTCACTCGTTCGAGTTTCGTTTGATCGGTCAATTTTAATAGTCGGGCGAGGGAATATCGCGAAGACGCTCGAGACGGCGCGAGGACGACTTATGCGACACTTGTCGCTGTTTCTCGAAGGCAGCGCAACGGATGCGTCGAGCATACAGGCGCGAGGCTCGTTACAATTATGCCTTTCGTCGATTCCTCTCGGATAAGGAGGTGCTCGACTGCTCGACCGAATCACCTGCTTTCCCCCTCCCCGTCAACCCTTTCCTCGGTCCCTTTATACTTACGATAAATCCTCGAACTTACGACGATTTCGACGACGACGACGCCGCAGCGAGTTCCCGCGCGCTCTTTAACGACATCGATATAACAATTTTACGAGGTGCGCTCACGCGGGAATGGCATTGCGTACGATGCGAAGGGCGCTGAATCTCGCGGTCTTGACAAGTCGTCCTTAACGCGTCAACGTTCGCTGCACATGTACGGAATCGTCGTACAGTCCGCTGTTAAGGTAGTCCTTGCGAATGGTGTTCACTTCGCATAAGTTTCAGAGAAATGAGAGGGATTTGTAAACACTTCCCGGATGGTATAAAAACCAGAAAAAAATCCAGCCATATTAAAGATGTTGAAAAGATTAATTTTGTGCATAATAAAAATTCCAAAAATGTCATTAACAAATTGGTGAAAAATTTAATTGTTCAACAAATCTCCCGGAAACCTAACTGTTTTTTTAATGAAAATGATTCGTTCATTTTTCAGAATACATATGAATTTTTTCAGATTTTTGAATTCACTTTGAATTTTGTGACCTTCTAAACAATTTTCCGTGATAAAAAAAAAAATTCCGATTGAATGAAAAAATCAGAAAAAATTCATATGTATTCTGAAAAGTAAACGAATTAGTTTCATTTAAAAAAAATGTAGGTTTCCGGGAGATTTGTTGAACAATTTAATTATTCATCGTTTTTTTAATGACATTTTGGAATTATTATTATGCAAAATCAATCTTTTCGTCATCTTTAATATACTTAATTTTTTTCAGAATTTTATACCGTCCAGAAGTGTTCACAATTCCCGATAATTTCTCTGAAACTTATGCGAAGTGAACACTATTCGCAAGTACTACCTTAAAGGCACTTACGAACGCATACAAGCTCCGCGCACTTCTATTTATTTCGTGCACTTTATTCTAAATTTTTAGCTGCAGCGAATCTTCGACGCTCTTTTTATCGCGTTATATGGCCTCTTGTATGGCGTGTATGGCTCGTATGGGCCGCTTTGCTCGCTTTAAGCTATCGGGACTCGCTGAAGCTATTATCATCGCGATAAGTCGTCGGTCCGATAAGCATCTCTAATTCAGTGAGACGATGGTCAGGCGCGCGTATGCAAATAGGTCAGGTACACTCGAGCAATGGCTCGTGTTAAATTAATTGTCCGTGACGCCCGATCTCGGCGGATATGGTTCACCAAGCGGGAGCGTGTGCGTTCGAGGGAGAATATCACACGTCCAGAACGCTTCTTACGTTGATCTACGGGAAAATTATTCGAGCCAATTAGTTTAACACTCGACGATGCACCGTCAATTATTCTTAAAATTAAAAAAAAAATCTTTTTAATATCTCAAACCTTAAATTTCGATATTACGAAGTAATTGAACCTATCAAAGTACTTCGGTGAACGTCAATACCGGAAACTCCGCGCAGTGGCTCGGAGATGTTTTGGAGATTTTAAAAAGTATTTATATTTGATTTATTTTCTTATTTTTAAATTGTACCCGATTACTTGATTAGCCCGAATTGCTTCCTTTTCCGCGAGGCGATGCAAAACATACTCGGTCAGTAATAAAAACTGTAATCCATTTTATTGCGTATTTGATTAACTCAGTGAGCCCCGCAATTTGATTGTTTATGCGCGGTAAGAACTGCAAATATTCATTACCTTATAAGTAAATTGATTCTAATCAGCGGACGACGATCCATAAATATAATTCTCTTTATTTTTTTTCTTTAATACCTCCACCCCCTTCTCCCCGACCCCGCTGCAACAATCCGCGTTAAAACATCCACCGTTTTTTAATGGAAATTTTTTGTAGCCCGTATTGTGCAGCAGCGTCGATCGAGGAGTTACAATATTCGTTGCGACTTACAAAATGTGCGGCGGAAAGATAATCGGTGAATATTCGTGGCTCGGGATTAATTCGCAATTTGTACCCTTGATGAGACTTTTTATGTCCGATCGAAAAGCCCGGAAATTTACGACGTTGTAGTCCATCGTGTTCGTGGCAAAGTTCTGATAACGATTTGTCATAAAGTACACCGAGTGATCATCAGTCTTAATACCACTGGCGAACTGCAGAGTTTCGTTGTTCTGCAAAACCGTCACCTGCAAAAGAATTGCAGGACTTAATTTCCTCGTCCCTTCAAACAGACATCAGACGACTATTTGTGAAATGGCAAATTGCAATGCATTTTTACCCTAACGAGGCATTGTACACTGAGAGAAGGATCTAGTAAAAATAACCATATCGCTTGAGAGATATTAGCACATAGCGGTAGGGCGCTAGGGCGCCACCTATGGTAGGAAGTACCGGATTTATAAGAATTTTTCTTAGATATTATGGTAAAAATTCTTGGAAATCTGAGTTTTTCTTCCATAGGTGGCCTACTACTATGTGCTATGGTAATTTTTCTTAGACGATCGGTAATTTTTCTTAAATGATCTGTAATTTTTCTTAGATGATCGGTAATTTTTCTTAGATGATCGGTAATTTTTCTTAGATGATCGGTAATGTTTCTTTGATGATCGGTCATTTTTCTTAGACGATCGGTCATTTTTCTTAGATGATCAGTAATTTTTCTTGGATGATCGGTAAGTTTTATTTACTAGATCCTTCTCTCACTGTAATGATTATAATACTGACGATGTTTTCCGGAATGAACGGTTTGTGTCGGTTCCAGCAGAGAATCGATGTTTCTGTCATTCCGCTGAAGAAGAGAATTCCCTCTTTCGAGAATGCTTGAGCCGCCGATTGACTCTTCAGTTTGGTCGGTTCTTTGAAATAGTGGATGAAAGGTTGAGGGCCATCTCTCGAATGTAACTGTCGAGTTGTCATGTAATACATGTCATAAGATGCGAATGGTCGGAAGTACAATCGGTGATCGTATTGGTTAGGCCAATCGTCAGCTAGCGACATTCCCAACAATCCGTCGGCCAGGTGAAAGGTCTTGCCGCTCACGGTGAATGTCTCGGCTTTTGGATCTGGCTCGAAGCACGGCGCTTCTATTCGTTTTAAAAATAATCCGTTCCAAACCACCAGTCCATAGCCCTCCGAATCTGCCATGTAGACCTGCACAAGATCGGTAAAATAGGGTGAGTTCCGGCGATAAGATTCCATGCAGGCAGAGTTGGTCGGGGCGAAACGGGAACGCCAAGCAAAAGGCCGTTCGGATGGTTTCGCCGCTACCAGTTGACTGTTTGCAGCCAATCAAACATTTTTAATTATTAACAACGAATCAAAAGTTTAATAATTGACAACGAATCAAAAGCTTAATAATTGATAACAAATCAAATTTTTTATAATTGATAACAAATCAATTTTTTTATAATTGATAACAAATCAAATTTTTTATAATTGATAACAAATCAAATTTTTTATAATTGACAATACATCAAATTTTTTTAAATTGGCATCAAATCAAAAGTTTAATAATTGACCAAATTTGGTATAATTATTCTGCTGTGATTACATTGAAATCGCGGTAGCGTGAGCAGTCTTTATTCATAGTTTCGACGATCGGTGTCAGCAGAAGACCTGAGCCATTAGCGTTTGTTGCATATTTGTCCGGTATTATGACACGTTTAACTAATGTGTCAGTTGACAAATCGAAGATCAATAATTTGGCTGGGCACACTGGATCGTCGCCAATTTTTCCATTGTCCAATACGAAAATGAAATTACACTTTATCTGGATACAAAATAGAAAAATATTTCACATAAATGTCCAATATTCATTTTAATACCGCCCTACCGAATGATTTAGTAAGACGGTATTCAAAAACAGTCTTATTCGATTTAAACGAATACTTTGTGCCGAATGCTCCTAAAAGCTAAACTCACAGCAACTCTGTAAACTGAAGTTATGTTGTCACAGTTCCCGCCGTTTACCGTATTCCAGGACCAGCTCGGATAAGGTTTGAGCAAAGGGCCTCCATCTCCCATTTCATCGCTAACCGTTGTCAGGGTTGCCGGCACTCCTTGATTCCTCACCACCGTTATGAAAGTCCTACCGTCTGATAATCATAATTTTAAACATGTCGCACAATTTACGTGTGTTTTGACTTATCGATCAGCAAGTTGATTGAAAGGAGGAATGAACATTGTATTATAACGACGGGTCTTTATGGAACCGAATTTTATCAACAATCAAAGAGCAACTATATTAACGACCAGAAACGAGTGTTTCTATGTCACCCATCTAAAAAATTAATGATCGATCGTTTGACACGACAGTGTCAAACCTACCTACCTGGTGAATGGTCCACGTCATAGGGAATGCAACTGTTGGTTACGTAATTCCCACTGTCAATCGCGTCTTGCCTATGCGATGGGCTGTCCCATAAAAAATCGACATTCTTCCACTCATACAACACTCCGCCATTGGCCCCGACTAAGAAACGGAGCACGCCAAAGAGGCATCCAAGCAAAAGTCGATTGCGAGAAGCTATACCGGCCATTCGATCGTTGTACGAGAAATCTGACTGTCGAATACCGAACTCTGTTGTATACTTCGCTAAGATTCAACTTCAACTGGACACGAAGAATGAATGAACAATGGTGCACTGGCGCGCACTCTGTAAAATGTCGAAGTCGACTGCGCCATAGAGTATGCAAATGCTCAATTGTCAGGAAATTTCTTATCGCGTTCTTTTCACGTGAGTTTAATGCACATCATACACCGTTGGAACTTTGTTATTGTTCCTCGCACGAACAGATAATTCTTATCAACTACGGGGTAACAATCTATCACGAGCTGACACCCATAGTTGCATATAAGTGCCTCGAAAACATGACCGCTCGGAAAATTTTCCGTCCCTATTGCGCCATTCAACACGCATTTTTCATCGAATACTCTATTCGATACACGGCAAATCCCTTGATCAAGATGTTGTGGAGAAGTGACCTGAGTAGAAATTTTCGAGCGTTACATCGGGCCCTGATAGGGTCTTGATAAGGCCTTATCAGGCCCTTGTCAGGCCTTCTCAGGAACCTATTAGGGCCCGATGTAACGCTCGAAAATTTCTACTCGGGAGGTAGCGATCATACTTCTTTCATTATTAAGCGTTTTTAATCTTTCAGTGTTCTGTCTTTTCTTTCTGCTTTGTTGTTATTATTACTACCTTTCTGTGGGCATCTAATTACACGGTAAACTATTCTGTTCTATTTTATCCTATGCTTTCTGTACTCACTTCGCTTTACTTTATGTACCGCCTATCTGTAATGCTTGGTCCTTAGGGAATTTATCCCAGGACACAATAAACTTATCTATTTGTCTATTCACAATTGGTACCGCGCACGACATCGTTGACGCTGTCTGTGAGAATTCTGAAGTTGATTTCGTTGAATATAATTTTTTGGTAGTCTTCATCCCAGTGATCCGTCAAAATCCAAAGAGTTTCCAACGGGTAGCCTGGATAGATCTTCATGTCACTGGCCCACTGCAGGGTCCTTTCGTTCTGAGCAACCGTTACCTGTCAATGAAAAGACATCACTTGTTTTCGTGTGCCCAAGAAAAATCCGGCCAGCCATGAACGCTGAGACACTTTTATTCACATAATACTATTCATCTCCGGCATTAATGGCTTGTGTCGGTTCCAGCAGAGAATCGACAGTTCATTCGTGCCGCTGAAGAAGAGAATCCCTTTAGATGAGAAAGCTTGAGCTACCGACAGACTTAGCGGTTTGGTCGACTCTTTGGAATACTGGATGGAAGATTGATGGAGCTTTTTCGAATGCAAATCTGCCACTTGCGTACGATACGTGTCGTAAAATGACAGTGGCCGGAAATACAAGAGACGGCGCGTCGCGTTATCTTCCTTAAAGGTTATTGACTGTGCAAGCTTTTCCCTGATAAAGTGAACATCTATGCCGTACACGGAAAATTCTTTGGCATTTGCATCGCGATTTGTTTGTTTTATTCAAAATAGCCTCGCGATTTGTTTGTTTTTTATCTTACAGAAATCATTTCGAATGAAAATTCTATGAAAATATTTTGAGGTTTTGTTGATCTTTAGCCCAACCTTAAACGCGTCTTCAGCATTATCTTTAACTTGGTAACGCAATATCAGCCAGTTAAGTTTAATCTCTAATGGAGTGTCACGTTATAGGAAACACGACGGTCATCCGCACAGTGCGAGCCGCATACATGTATATTACCTTACAAGCAAATCCATTCTAATCAGCCAGCGACGCTCCATAAATACAATACCGCTTTTTTTATTTGTCCGTATTATTAGCTAGAGCTCGCGTTTCGGTCTATCGCTTGTGCAGGAATAGCAGCAGCAGAAGCGTGTTTGCATTTGCTGTCGAAGTACTCCAGCCCTGTGTGGATTAAGCACGGCTATTCGCTATGCGACTTACACAGAGCTTCCGGCTGAGCCCGTGTTGCCGTGTACATGCATTCTATCAGCGCCGCCTACAGGCCGGCTCAGTCCCAACTTGCACACCCAGCGCTTTGCATGTACGCGCAACACACACTCACCGGTGGGCTCGTGTGGGTCGCGCGCACAGCGAATAGGCATGCATGGCGCTAGCCGGCGATCTCGTTATCGCGTTGCATGCGGCGGATCTCGGTGAGTACCGAGAACTCGCGATATCTTCCTTTGAGGATAGATAATCCGAATCGCGATCGGGCACATGCCGCTTTGTGCATCGCCACCGCTCTTCGACGAGCGGAAAAAAACAACAAGAACGCTCATCGAACAGTTTATGCTGTCGGCGCGAAAATGATGTCTTCGGCTGAGTTCGGAGTATCGAGAAGACCAAAAAAAAAAATTCTAGAAAAGGCTAACGAGACGCCGCCAGCGATGAAAAATTAATGCGCTGGCCAGTTTGTTCGAAGGAGCGAGCCTCGCCGGTGCAAACTGCGCGGGACGCCCGTTCAGCGATCTTACTCGATGAGCTTCTGCTCGAGTGCGAAGGATAAAATGAAGAATCGCACGCGCGCGCGAGGATTACAAGAAGCACATGGCGTAGAAAAGAAGGATAAGCGAAGTGCATATTGTGCACATACTCGGCGGAGCCGCGCGAGTGTGGCCTCGGCTTACTATCGGAGGAATATTCCTCGGCTAACGAGCCTCCTTTTCAAGGCACAGTGTCCGCGTCTCTGAATCATGATGCCTATATGTCATCGATAAGCTATTTCTGCACGGCGCGTCGGCGCGGTCGAACGAATTTTCGCAAATTCCACTCTTGGCAACTTTTTTTGTTTAATTCCTCCACTCGCTCTCCTCCACCCCGACCGTCGCTGCAATAATCCGCGTTGAAATATCCACCGTTTTTTAATGAGAATTTCTTGTTGCCTGCAATGCGCAGCAACCATCGAGGAGTTACAATATTTGTTGCGATTTACAAAGGATAGCAAAGATAGTCGATGAATTTGCGTGATTCCGGTTTTACTCGCAATTTGTACCGTTGACGAGACTTTCAACGTCGAGCACGATTACCCGGAAATTGAATTCGGTGTAGTTCATTGTGTTCGTGACGACGTCCTGGTAGCGATTCGTTAGAATGTACACCAGATCAAAAAAAATCTTGAGGCCACTAACGAACTGCATCATTTCGTCGTTCTGGAAAACCGTCACCTGCGAAAGAATTGCATGCATTATCCACATCGACTCATCGGCATTTGTCAAATTACAAACGGCAATGCGAACATTTTTATCCGAACGAACTGTTATCAAGATCATAATACTAACGAGATTTTCCGGAACGAACGGCTTGTGTCGGTTCCAGCAGAGAAGCGATCTTTGAGTCATTTCGCTGAAGAAGAGAATTCCCCCGTGCGAGAATGCCTGAGCCCCCGCCTGACTCGCCAGTTTCGTCGGTTCTGTGAAATACTCGATGGAAGATTGGCGGTCACCTCTCGAAAGTAGCTGTTCAGTTGTCGTGTAATACATGTCATAAGATGCCAATGGTCGGAAGAACAAGAGATGATTGCATCGGTTGGGGCTATCGACGGCCAGCGACATTCCCATCAATCCATAGGCCAGGTGAAAGCTCGTGTCGTCAATGTCGAACGTCTCGGCTTTTGGATCTGGGTTGAAGTACGGCGATTCTATTCGAGTGAAATTTCTTTCGTTCCAAATCACCATTCCATAACCCTCCACATCTGCCATGTAGACCTGCGCAAGATCGGCAAAATCGATTGAGTTCCGTCAATGATATCGCGTGCAGGTAGGATTGGCCTGAGCGAAAAGGGAACGCCAAGAAAAAGGCCATTCGGATGGTTTCGCCACTGCCAGTTCACGGTTTTCTGGCAACAAATCGTAGGGTAAAAGTGGTGAATATGGCCCACCTCGATTAACACGTAAATCAATGATATATGGACCGGGCCATATTCCCCACTTTTACCCTATTCGAAATAATTATTCTGCTGTGATTACATTGAAATCCATGTTTCGTGAGCACTCTCCATCCTTGGTTTCGACGACAAGGTCCACCAGACGACCCGTGCCATTAGCGTTTGTTGCAAACTCGCTCGGTATTATGACACGTTTGACTAATTCGTCAGTTGACAGATCGAAGATCAACAATTGTGGTGGACACACTTGCTCGTCGCCTTCTTTTCCGCAGTCCAGTGCGAAAATGTGGTTGCACTTTATCTGGGTACCAATAGAAAAATTGTTCATATAAACGTCGTATGTTCATTTTAATACTGGCTTGTCGAATGGTCTTGCGAGACGGCATTGGAAAAGAATCCTGGATGGTTTAAACAAATGTAAACTCACAGCTACTCTCCAAACTGAAGTCATGCCGGCACATGTCTTGTTATTTTTCATATTCCAGGACCAGCTCGGATAAGGTCTGAGCAAAGGGCCTCCATCTCCCATTTGATCGCTAACCGTTGTCAGGGTTGCCGGAACTCCTTGATACCCCATCAGCGATACGAAAGTCCTACCGTCTATAATATTGATTTTAAACATGCGGCGTTTCGTTGCGCGTTTTGATTTATCAATCAGAAATTGATTTTAAAGAGGAAACAACATTGTTGCATTCCAACGATGGGTCGTTATAAAACCGAATCTTATCGATAATTAATGAACCTATATTGATGACCAAAATCGACAAAATTGACGATCAATCGGTTGACACAACAGTCTGTTTCCCTACCTTGCGAATGGTCCAGGTCATGGGGAATGCAGTTGTCCGCTACGTAGTTCCCATTGTCAATGGCCTCTTGCCTCTGCGATGGGTCGTTCCATACATAATCGATATACTTCCACTCGTACAAGAGCTTGCTATTGACGCCGGCTAATAAATGGAGTATGCCAAAGAGGCATTCAAGCAACATTCGACTGCGAGGAGTCATCGGCTACTTGATGGTTACAAGAGAAATCTGACTGTCGAATACTGAACTGTATTGCAAACTTCGCTAAGATTCAACTTCAACTTCACTTGGAAAACTTCGATCATAAATGAACGATGGTGCACTGGCCCACACACTGTGCAATGTTGAAGCCGACTGCGCCGTAGAGTATGTGAATGCTCAATAGGAATTAATTTTCTTATCGCGTTCTTTCCAAGATAATTTAATGTACATCATACATCAGTGGAATTTGATTTTCATTCCGCGAACGACCAGATAATTTATAAATGCTATATCGATAGCCGGGCGATTGCGAATAAACGTCAGCTAGGTGACCTCTTGTAAATGCGTTATCGTTTGGAAATTGTGCATTAAAAGCTACGTGTTAACAACGTTGGAATATTCGTAGTTGCCTCTTACTTCTTACTTAGACTTATGTGGTTCTTATAAACTGCAATGATTTTTTACGAGGTGATGCACATAGTTGCATAAAAGTGCCTTTGAAACATGACCACTCGGCGAACTTACCGTACCGATAGTGCTATTGAACATAGTACTAGTATTGAACATAGTACTAGTATTGAACATAGTACTAGTATTGAACATAGTACTAGTATTGAACGTAGTACTAGTATTGAACATAGTACTAGTATTGAACATAGTACTAGTATTGACCATAGTACTAGTATTGAACATAGTACTAGTATTGACCATAGTACTAGTATTGAACATAGTACTAGTATTGACCATAGTAAAACACTGTAGTTGCTTATGCAGGAAATAGGATCCGACGATCCGAGTTCTGATTCTATCGGACACCAACAGATTCATCATCCTTACAAAAAAAATAGCATACCAATTTTTACTGTCGACCGAAATCGGGTTGGATGAAGTGGTACTAGTTGCCACTCCCTTAACGCATAGTACTAAAGAATACCTCCTAGTCTGAACGTTTGAAACTCACAGCAGTTTTGTAAACTTCGATTATGTTGTCACAGTTGCTTGTATTCGCCCAAGACCAATCGGGATATGGTCTGAGCAAAGGGCCATCTCTCGTGTGTCTGCCAATTGTCGCCAAGCTCGCCGGTAAGCTAAAGAATACCCATATTAACGACCGCAAACGACAGGAGTGTTTCCATGTATTGACCCTTCTGTACAATGAATGATCAATGGTTTGACGCAACAGTGTGTTTCCCCACCTTTTCAATGGTCCACGTCATAGGGAATGCGACTGTTCGTTACATAGTTTCCATTGTCAATCGTCGCTTAATTCCGCGTTGGGTCGTTCCCCACATAATCGGCATACTCATACAATACCTTGCTATTGGTCCGGGCTAATAAATGGAGTACGCCACAGAGGCAACCAAGCACAAGTCGATTGCAAGGAGTCATAGCGCCGATTTCTCGTATAGTTATACAAGTGATCTGACTGGCAAATACTAAAACTTTATAATAAACTTCGCTAAGATTCAACTTGCACTTGTGTTGAAAAACCTCAATCATGAATGAACGATGGTGCACTGGCCCGCCCATTGTGCAACGTCGAGGTCAACTGTGCCATAGTGTATATAAATGCTCAATAGGGAGGAATGTTCTTAAAGGGTTCTTTCCAAGTAATTTTAATATACATCGTACAATGATGAAATTTTATTCTTGTTCCGCGAACGACCGTATCAGTTCTAAGTGCTATATCGATAGTCAGGCGATTGCGAATAAATATCAGCCAGGTAGCCTTTTCTAAGTGCATTATTATTCGGAAATCGTGCATGAAAAGCTAAGTGTCAATACCGTTGGAATATTCATAGTTGCCTACTAGATACGTGCAGTTTTAACGATTGCACGCCAATCATTTCTCACGACGTAATACATAGTTGCATAGAAGTGCTTCGGAAAAATGATCGCTCGCCAAATTTACCGTCCCGATGATGTCATTGAACATGGTACTTTCATCGAATACTCTATTCACAATTGGTACCGCGCACGAGATCGTCGACGCGGCCTACGAGAATTCTGAAGTTGGTTTCGTTGAAATTCATTTTTTTCGTATAGAAGTCTTCCCAGCGATCCGACAAAACCCAAAGAGTTTCCGACGGGTTGCCTGGATAGATCTTTATGCAACTGGCCCACTGCAGAGTCCTTTCGTTCCGAGCAACCGTAACCTGCAATTAAATTACATCACTTGCTTTCGTGTGCTCAAGAAAAATCCGACCAGCCAAGAACGTCGAGACATTTTTATAAAAATTATACAAACGATATTCTCCGGTATGAACGGCTTGTGTCGGTTCCAGCAGCGAATCGACATTTCAGTCGTTCCGCTGAAGAAGAGAATCCCTTTGGCTGAAAAAGATTGAACTACGGACTGACTTGGCAGTTTGGTTGGCTCTTTGAAATACTCGATGGAAGATTGATTGTGCTTTTTCGCATGCAAATCTGCCACTCGCGTATGGTACATGTTGTAAGACGACAGTGGCCGGAAATACAAGAGCCGATCCGGTGCGATCTCGTCCTTGGTTATTGACAGTGCGAACAGTCCTCTGGAAAATTTGAAATCCGTGCCGTCCACTGAAAAGTCTGTGGCATTTGGATCGGGCTCAAAATACGGAGACTCGATTCGCCACGTATCGTTTCCGTTCCAAACTATCAACCCGTTGCCTAATATATCCGCCATATAGATCTGTGCAGGACCACAAATTATTTTACAAACATAAGTCAATAAATTTGAAAGTACAAAAATTATTTAATCACATTGATTCCGCCACAGTCAATTCCCACGGTGTTGGCGACAAGAGTGACCAAAAGACCCTTGCCATCTGCGTTCGTTGCCAGTTTTGGCGGTATGTCGACCCGCTGAACTAATTCGTTCGTCGACAAATCGAAGGCTAGTAATTTCGGGTTGCATTTCACCTTACCACCTACTATTCCAGAGTCCAAGACCCAAAGGCGATTGCATTCATCTCGCTGTTCGTCAACCGACAGTATGAATTAAATACCAATCAAGAGAAACGGTAGCGCTTGAACGCCAAGTAGTTATGACTAGACGTTAAAGTCATGGTGAAGTAACGTAAAAATCAAAAAAGTCATGGTGAAGAATGGTAAAAAATCGGGTTCTCAATTTTCTCTCAGTTCCATTAATGTTTCGTACAAACGTCGAATTAGTTTAGATTTCATGCGCCTGTCAATCGGCTACGAAAACTTAATTTCATTTCTTTCCGGATGCAAACGATTCCGATGATAATAGGCTGAGCAATTTGTTATCAAATGGCCCAGGGCAGACGGCTCTCTTAGCCGCTGAGGGTTTCTCATGATAGATATTAAGAGCATGTCAAATACTGCACTTGCTCAGGCAGCAAATAGTTACACATAGAGATATTTTCACATGCCCTTAACGCATAGTACTAAAGAATATATCCTAGTCCGAAGGATCGGAACTCACAGTCATTCTGTAAACTGCGATTATGTTGTCACAGTTGCTTGCATTATGCCAATACCAGTTGGGATATGGTTTTAGCAAAGGGCCACCACCATCTCCAGTAGGCGTGCCAATTGTAGCCAAGCTCGCCGGTACTCCATTGTCTCTCATGATCGTCACGAATGTCCTGCCATCTGACAGTGTTTCGTCAACGATCCGTCAGGAAATAGGCATTAAGTTGTGATCTCGAAGAATGAACAACAAAATATAACATTGATGTTATCTTACCTGGTGTAGCCTCCATATCAACAAGAAAATTATTTTTGCAATCGTAAGCATCGCTCTGTTCGAAAAAGTCGTCCTCGTACTTCAGACATCGCCAAGAATGCCGTGTCCTCAGTGCAAACCTCGGATCTGCATTGGTGCAAACACCGACAAAAATCCATCCAAACGAAATCAGTACGGTATTAAGATTCATCGTGGCGGCTTTTTCTACGATAACGCAAATCCAAATTAACTGTGAAAGGATTCACTTTTAGACGTCATTTGTGAACAAGTGGAAGCCCCGGAGTCCCGAGCACCAAACAGTACCAAAGCCAACTAAGCATTCTAAACACGCACAGGCCTATTTTGTCGGAAACTTATTGGCATGTGAATAATTAAATACCGCATAACTGCCTGTTAACTGATAACGATAACTGTCAAACATAAACCAAACGCCAAGCAAATGTGAGCTTGTGATTTAGGGCCAGTGTGAAGAATTAGATATGACGCAGCCTTTCGACCACCCACAATTATATCGCCGCCAAGTTTGGAACGTCGCAAGGTTGCAACTGCTTTTTTAGCACCCATACCTCGCATATGTCATTTACATTTCTGAAAGATAACGATGAAGATAACCTTCACACTGCTATATAATCTTTCGAATGACTGAGTGACGAAATCGCCGAAACATTTGCCCTTTTCTATATTAAACCTACGATATGATGAAACATGCATCCGCGTGTAATTTTACTCAAATTCTTTTGCACGCATAAGTGTCACATAATATCCAATCCATCGGTGGTTGAGTAAATCACACATTCGATTCATTCAGCGAAATGTGAGGTTGTCTCGATCTCCCCGAAATATCTTATCAGCCCCGGCTACAAATTGGTTCAAACTCGTGTTTCCTTGACCTGATGAGACATGATGTGAAGTGAACTGCACTGCTGTTCACTGCTGAAGTGAACAGAACTGCGTTCCGCTTCAACGATTTTAAATTCCATATCGATAGTTAGGGATTTGCGGATATATGACAGGTAGACAGTCTTTTGTAAATGCTTTATTATTCGGAAATTGTGCACTAAAAGGTAAGTGTCAACACCGTTGGAATATTCATGGTTGCCTCTTAGACAACTGTGGTTGTTATCAATTGCCCAGCAATAATTTTTTACCAGGTGACACACATAGTTGCGTAGAAGTGCCTTGGTAAGATGACCGCTCGGTAAATTTTCCGTCCCTATTGTTCCACTGAACATGGTACTTTAATCGAATACTTTATTGACAATTGGTACCACGCACGAGCTCGTCGACGCTGCTTACAAGAATTCTGAAGTTGATTTCGTTGAAATTCATTTTTTTTGTATAGAAGTCTTGCCAGCGTTTCATCCCAAAGAAAATCATTTCTGACGAGTTGCCTGGATAGATCTTTACGGCATCGACCCACTGCAGAGTAGTTTCATTCTGAGCAACCGTTACCTGGAATAAAATTACAGTACTTGTTTTTGTGTGCCTAAGAAAAATCCGGCCAGCTATGAACCTCGAGACATTATTAAAATAATACGAACGATATTCTCTGGTGTGAATGGCTTCTGTTGGTTCCAGCACAGAATCGACGTTTCAGTCGTTCCACTCAAGAAGAGAATCCCTTTACATGAGAAAGCTTGAGCTACCGACTGACTTGTCAGTCTGGTCGGCTCTTTGAAATACTCGATGGAAGATTGATCCTGCTTTTTCGAATGCAAATCTGCCACTTGCGTGTGAAACATGTCGTAAGATGACAGTGGCCGGAAATACAAAAGTCGATCCGTTGCGTTCTTTTCCTTGTCGTTTATTGACAGTGCGAACAATCCTCTGACGTAGTGAAAATGTGTTCCGTTCACTGAGAATTCTGTGGCATTCGGATCTGCCGCAAAATACGGAGACTCGATTCGCCACGTATCCTTTCCGTTCCAGATTACCAATCCGTTGCCGAACATGTCCGACATATAGACCTGTACAGCGCCAGTAATTATTTTGAATATACAAGTCTATGAGTTTCAAAGTACAAGAGAAAAACTATAATCACATTGGTTTCGGCACAGTCAGTTCCCATGGTTTCGACGATAGGGTAGACCAATAGACCTACGCCGTCTGCGTTCCTTGCCAGTTTTGGCGGTATGTCGACTCGCTTAACTACTTTGTTCGTCGACAAATCGAAGGCCAATAATTTCGGATCGCATACGTTAGCATCATCTACTTTTCCAGTGTCCAAGACCCAAAGCCGATTGCACTCATCCAGCTGTTCATCAATCGACATCGTGAATTAAATACCGATCAAGAGAAACGCTAGTAGTAGTAGGTGGAATATGGCCCACCTCGATTAACACGTAAATCAATGATATATGGACCGGGCCATATTCCCCACTTTTACCCTATCAGGAGCTCGCTCGAGATTATTACGACGTAGGATCGTCAGCTTCAGCTAGACATCACAACATCTCCAGACAGAGCTACGTATCCATAGAAACTACGTTGCAATCTTGAAGAATGAGCCACGAGGTACATTATTGAATTTCTCATACCTGGCGCAAATTCCACGTCAGTGAGAAGATTATTTTTTAAATCGTAAGCACCGCTCCGTTTGGCATCGGACTCCTGTTCGATCGAATCGTACTCGTACTCCAGATACTTCCAAGAATACAGTACCTTCGGATCTGTATAGGTGTAAACACCGACAAAGATCCATGCGAACGAAATCAGGACGGTGTTGACATTCATCGTGGCGGCTTTTTCGGCAATATAAAAAAACCAAAGTGACTGAAATCTTAGTATTTAATTTTCGACTTCAATAGTGAATAAGTGAAATTCCAAGAGTTCCGAGCAGCAGAGAATGTCACATGTGAATGCGACTGAGCGTTCCAATCATGTACAGCCCTATTTAGTCGGGAACTTATCGGAATCTGAATAGTTGGACGCCGGTACAACTCGCTTAATGAATTTCACGTCAGGTAACCTGAACCAAGCACCAAGCAAGTGTGAGCTTGTGATTTAGGGCCAATGTGAAAAATGAGCTATGACGTCGCCTTTCAACAATCCATAATTATATAGCGATGGAGTTTGGAACGTCGCAAGGTTGATATATATTTGAATTTCGGAAAGATAACGATAAAGACAATGTTGCAACGTTTTTATCTGCAACACTGCTGTATAATTGTTCGAATGACGAAGACAATCCGCAATTGTATAGCGATTAAGTTTGGAACGTCGCAAGGCTGGAATGCATTTTTGACCACACGTGTCTCCATGTCATTTGAATTTCGGAAAGATAACGATAAAGATAAAGACCTTGCAACGTTCTAATCTTGACACTGCTGTACAATTGTTCGAGTGTCGAAGTAGCGAAGCCGCCGAAGCATTTACCCTTGTCTAAGTGTCTCTCTAAGACGCAAAAGCAAACTGTTCGCATAACAGCAGTTTAGCTTCAAAACTGCTAAAGGTAGGATAAACGAAATTCCCTGTTTTGCCGGTTGATTTCCCTGTCGTATCACTTTGACTCTCGCAAGATCGCATTTCCCAGAAATAAAGGTTGGCTTCTTTTTATACTTCTCGGACATAAGTAGGAAACAGCGGGGTAAAATGGAACAGTAAAAAAAACAATTTTTTACCTCATTTGGTCCCATCGACTCATCCAAATTTTCTGCCCCGTTTTCACCGGCCCATCCCAAAATTATTAGAAAATGGCACTGTCCCGTTTTGCCCCTTCTCCTCCGTTTCACTTTCCCGAGAATATATTACAAATTTGTTGATGTTTCGGTAGAAATGTGTCTTGGTTCAGAGAGTCTGATGTCTGCCTGGTGTGTATTTGTCTAATGTGGGACACTTTATAACCAAGTTTGAAGCTGTTTTATCGATAGAAGAAAAGGTAACTTTGGGTTCGTGAACAAGTACACGATTATCGGCCGCAGAATCCTTCGAGAATCGTGATTGCTCGTAGGGGAAACGTTCGTAATACGTTTTGCTCGTGCGAGATCACGCAGCAGGTGAAAGTAACGAGTGCCAATTAAAATTTTTATCCTTGCAGTCGAACGGTGTTATACGTATCGCGGAAGTTTCCTCGTCTCTCGGGCGCGCGAGTAATATCGGAGACAACTTTTAACATACAGATATAGCGAGTAAGGTTGAGCCGCGGTCTGCGAGCGCTTATCGGGACAACAAGAAGCAACGAACCTCGTGTTCGATCACAAAAATAAGGAACACGACCCGCATCGCTGCACCAATCGGCTCGTTCTAATGGCACCGAGCGCAGAGAGGTAAACCCAGATGCGAATTAAATCCAAACATTGCACATATTCACGCCCTATCGGGAATAAATCTATAATTTTTCGTCCTTTTTTTCCAGAATTTATGTATCGACGGATTCGTTATCAGAATTACAGATAATAAGAATGCAGATAATACCGATAGAAAATTACGCAAACCACTTGCTTTCCAGACAATATCGCGTGTACCAAAGTCTCCTTGGAGTAAATTAAAAAAAAATCTTACCGGTCGCAATTGCCTCGCGTTTATGCGAGCATAATTTCGCAAGCCGGTGGGTGATCGGCTTTCTATATGTATTTAAAAAAATAACGGACCTCACGTGCGCCCGGACAGACGCAATTACCGACTACCCTTGCAGAACGGATATTATCAATTCATTATCTCGCATTTGCGGCGTGTAAAACGTAATTTCATTCTCTTCGTTCTTTCTTCCGTCTCGGTACCTGTTGAGCCTGCGAGTCGCGAGCCTCCCTCCTAAGAAACGCGAAATATCGTGCATCCGACGTCAGTCCACTCAGCGGGTGGCTGATACGAGAGGCCCCGCCGGATTATCATTAGCGCCGCGTACGCTCGGGCGCGATGCATTCGAAAATGCACGCCGCGTCACGCGAGAGTCGAGAAGCTCGCGATACTCGCGAAACTTTAATATCGAGGAAATCCCCCGGGCGAAAATACACTCGTCGCAACTGAACGGCAATAAAAGTTGCTGGAACGTGTAATCCTAATCGTGCAATGAATTTCACAACGCTCGTCGGCGAACCGAATTAATCGTTCCGCGCACGTATCGAGCGAGATTTTTCAATCATTTTTTTTTTCTTCGCGAATTGGAGCGGACGACAGAAACGTTGCCTTGGCGTTCTCATCTCGTCGGCTCGCCGACACGAGACCGCGAACTTTTATTAACTTGTTTAGCCGAATGTGGCTTATTTACGTGTGGTTATACCTTAGCTTACTTTTTCTTTAAGCATGAAGATAGATAATTTATACTGAGAAATCAATATGTCAAATTTGATTAAGTAATATCTTGTCGTTTCGATAACATCAAACACTGGCGACTTGGAAAAAACGCCAAAGCCGGCTTTTGCCCGGAGGGCAGTCGCGAGTTGAGAACAGCAGGTTCTAATTTTTTATTTGTGCAAAAAACTCATTTTCAGAAAAACAACGGAATTTTCAGAAGAAAATGAGAGATCGAACAGTTTATTTTTTTCGTCCGCGGATTGGAAAAATATATGATGATTTTAGTTGAAATTTAGTGGAATTCACAACATTCGTCGGCGAATCGAATTAATTATTCCCCGCACGTATTGAGCGAGATTCTTGAATCAATTTTTCCTCGCGGAAAGTAAACAAAAATTGTAATTTTTAATTTGCGCAAAAAATAAATTATTCGTAAAACAAAGGGATATTTAAAGAAAAATGAGATCTCGATTACTTTTGCAAGATCGTTCCCATAATAATTACGCATGCTAATCCACCAGACCGCAGTTTTGATTTCACTATACGAAATATAAAAATTCCTGAAAAACACAGAATTTTTTTTATAGGCCTCAGAATAATTATTAATTCAATTTTTTGTCCGCGCATTGGAAAGCAGCACGATGATTATAGTGGAAATGTCGTCAAAGTCTCTCAAAATCACGTCGAAAACCCGATTTCCACCTGCACCGCGAACACCTGTGCCGCCTTCGTGCACGAAAACGTTTCCAATCCACTTCCTCCATTACGAATTCGCGCGAAGGAGGTGTTCAGTGCTTCCGAGTGAATGTGGAACGAAGTTAAAAAAAAGACGACTGTGACATGTGACACGGAGAGAGGAAAACGCGCCGCGGCTGTCAGATCCTTTCCGGCCGTCGACGTCGACGTCTGGAACTCCACACCCGTTCTCTGAATATTTATGACTCGCGACTCGAACTTCGTACCCGAGGGTGCTGCGGGCGGAATCTTTCGCGAATAAAGGAGAGAAATCATACTCCCGCTCTTGATTATACGCTGTTGCTATTTCCCCGGTTCGTCTACCAGACTGACGCAAACATAATCATATTCACATACATGTAAAAAAAACAATAAAAAAACATACATGAATATTCACACATGTTTATTTTTCTTTCACTCTTGTTTCTTCATAATAACAGAACACTCAATCACGAAACTCTTTCTCGAAATATCTTTCGCGAAAGGAAATATGCGCAACACGATCATACAATATTTGATTGAATATCGATTAGCATCGCCGATAGTGAGGCGCGTTCGGTAAGAATCATTGAACGACCGGTGGAACCGTCAGGGGTGTCTGCGGATCGCGGCGCAAGGACGATTTATCTCGCCGCGTTCGACAATGACGCGTGCGAGAGTCCCCCTGCGTTTTTACTACCTTCGTAAATCTTATTATTAATGTTCGAGCCGATAGCCTCGCGGCTCTGGGCCATTCGTCAGTTCGCGGATAGGAGCGTTGCGCGCCCGCTCAGCGGGCACACCTATGGGTCCCGCATGCGCTCGTGTGTTAGGTACGGCACGGTGTGTGCACGGTACACGTGAGATCTCTTATCGTCCATTGGAAATCCCGCTGTCCTCTCTATAAACGTCAATCCCCTCGGCACAGTGGGCGTCATTGGCTCTCGCGGGCACATCGGCCTACGTACCGGCGGGAGAGCACCCACTTGTACGGCAAACCGATCGGGCAGCCGTGCACGTCTCTATAATTAATACAAATTATTATGCATCTCGATCGCACTCGAGTAACACGAGTGCGAGACACAAAATAAATTCTCCGAGCACCCGAATTCTCCAGCATCGCTAGATGTTTGCTGAAGCTGCAATCGATAAAGTGTGGGTGGATGGCACGGAAAAAAAAGTTTGCGGGGCGTATATCGAAAAACATATCTGCTATGTGTAAAATACATTTTCGGCGAAAAGTCGTATGTTTTAGATGTATTTTGGAAAGCGTTTCTGTAAATATATTGTAACAAGCAGGTTGTTATGTTTTTTGACCGAAAGTGACGTCATACCGGACATGCGTCACTTCCGGTTTGGAAGATTTATATACTTAACCGTAGAACTCTATCGAGTGGAAAATCACCTCATTCGGTTTAAAAAAAAATACGACTGTTGTCACTTTTCATTGCTTTTTGGGCTTTAAGAGTGATTTTCATCCCCTAAACTAATATGCCGCATATCATTCTCTTCCTTATTAAAAAACGAAAAGATTCATGTACGGAAAACCCTATTTACTGCTCATAGGACCCTTGTGAATAGAAGAAACATTTGGGGTGGATATCTACCCCAGTCGTGAGTTAGTAAAGTGTAGAGTTAATATACATGCTCAACCTACGTCGAATTTAATATATTTCGAGTATATTCTTTTTTTTTTATATTCATTGAACATTGGAGCTCTTGGAGCAAAAAACAAGATTAACGAACTTGTCAAAAAGTAACAAAATGACTGTAATAAAAAAGGCGCTGCAGCTGGAGAAAATAAGAGACTGGAATAAATTCCGACTCGCATCATTGCCACATCTGAGGGACAGTGAGCAGAGTCTATTTATGCAATCGTTCCAGTCAGCCGGTTTCTCTTCTGCATTTTATAATACAATCTAGAAATCATCGTTCGTTCACTAATGTCGTATAACCGTAAAGTCTCGCGTTGTCGTTAATTGATTCACTTATCCCAATAGCTGGTAATTAAAATAATTACAGCTTCCATACGCATTCGAAGGCGTTCTGGTCTCGATGACGGATATCTCGATCTTATTAGACTAAGTTTCGAATGCATTTGCTCGACAGCAGTCCCATCGGGCGTAACTGGTATCTTTCCCGTGAGCACTAAATCGTCCCTACCGGGAGAATTTCTGCCCGACCGCGCAGGAATCCCGAACAATTTAGGGTCGATAATAAATACAGTCATTAAGCCTCCGGACGGGTCGGCGCGGGAGGAAAGGGAAAATAGGAACTAGTTTGGCGAGGTACTTCACCTCCTCCTGAGTGTGCTCGGAAAAATATCCCTGACATTTATTTTCCACCTACGATCGTTACAAATTTCATACAAAAGACGATCTATGGATCACTCGTTATCGAGTACATTAGAGTCTTATTGCACTTCGGTCGAGTCTTATCCACTGCCTCAGTAGCGCGATCCCTTATCCTTCGGCAGCAAGAAATATATCGTTACCTCGCCTTGGGCTGCTTCACCGATTCCTCGTGTCTGATCAACTGGGTAGCGGCCAATCCGTACATCAGCGTTGGGATAGCTGATCGACAAACATACGTCAAAACGATCGTTACACGATCCAACGATACCTACCCTATATGCAATTCAATATCGATCTGCGCACAACCAGAAAAAAAAATTATTTGACGGCCACCGTTTATTAAGATCAAGTAAAATATTTATTTGATTTAAATAAATATTTATTTGAATTACGTAAATAGTTACTTAAATGAAATAAATATTTATTTAAATCAAATAAATATTTTACTTAATCTTAATAAACGGTCGCCGTCAAATAAATTTTTTTCTGAGTGCATCACAAGCATCGGCCAGTTTCGCAAAGCTGTTCGCCACCAACACGGCGATGACGCCCAATCCTGAGGAGAGAAGTCCCCAGGCGAAAGGGAGAAAGAGGGACCAGTTTGGCGAGGTACTTCACCCCGTCCTGAATCATCGACTCTTTGGTATGCTCGGAAAAATAACCCTGACATTTATTTTCCACCCACGATCATTACAAAGTTCATACAAAAGACGATCTATAGATCACTCGTTATCGAGTACATTAGAGTCTTATTGCACTTCGGGCCAGTCGTATCGAATGCCTCAGTAATGCGATCCCTTCTCCGGCAGCAAGACAAACATTCGTCAAAACGATCGTTACACGATCCAACGATACCTACCCTATATACAATTCAATATCGATCTGCGCATCGCAAGCATTGACCACTTTCGCAAAGGTGTTCCCCACCAACACGGCGATGACGACCAATCCTGTGGGGGAAGTCCCCAGGCGAAAGGGAGAAAGAGGGACTAGTTTGGCGAGGTACTTCACCCCGTCCTGAATCATCGACTCCTTGGTATGCTCGGAAAAATAACCCTGACATTTATTTTCCACCCACGATCATTACAAAGTTCATACAAAAGACGATCTATAGATCACTCGTTATCGAGTACATTAGAGTCTTATTGCACTTCGGGCCAGTCGTCAAAACAACATTCGTCAAAACGATCGTTACACGATCCAACGATACCTACCCTATATACAATTCAATATCGATCTGCGCATCGCAAGCATCGGCAAGTTTCGCAAAGGCGTTCGCCACCAACACGGCGATGACGCCCAATCCTGAGGAGAGAAGTCCCCAGGCGAAAGGGAGAAAGAGGGACTAGTTTGGCGAGGTACTTCGCCTCCTCCTGAATCATCGACTCCTTGGTATGCTCGGAAAAATAACCCTGACATTTATTTTCCGCCCACGCTCATTACAAAGTTCATACAAAAGACGATCTATAGATCACTCGTTATCGAGTACATTAGAGTCGTATTGCACTTCGGGCCAGTCGTATCGAGTGCCTCAGTAGCGCGATCCCTTATCCTCCGGCAGCAAGAAATATATCGTTACCTCGCCTTGCGCTGTCTTCACCGACTCCTCGTGTCTGATCAACTGGGTAGCGGCCAATCCGTACATCAGCGTTGGGATACCTGATCGACAAACATAAGTCAAAACGATCGCTACACAGATCCAACGATACCTATCCTGTATACAATTCAATATCGTTACGCGTATCGCAAGCATCGGCTAGTTTCGCAAAGGTGTTCGTCACCAACACAGCGATGACGCCCAATCCTGTTTTCTTCTCTCCCTCCTTTCACATCACCTCCAATTAATTACGCCATGGCAGTAGGGGGACAAACACACGCACACATAGCGACAAACACCAGATCTATAAATTATGCAAATACCAAGGTTAATGATCTTGATAGCCTTGTAGAATTTGTCGTCGGTTGTGAGGTCCTCCTTGGGTCTCTTGGTGCAGTGGTACTTGATGTAAGGAAAGCATCCAGTTCGCAGGACGTGATAGTTGCTACCGCCGACCGGCCAATTGAAGTGGGACATGCCGCGTTGATCGTTAACAACGTCGGCATACTTGACGAAGTACGATGTCCACGGTGGCTCCTCGCACTTCAACAGGTACCTCGTTAGGACCTATTTAACGTATGAGATGCGTCAAGTGTCGGGTTTCCACGGGACTTCCGTGAGTCTCGCTTCTCGCGACGGCTTTCCGCATCCGGCCATCGCGCTCAGCCAAGGAGATCTTTCATCGCCGGATACTCTGTCTATCCGCGAATACGGAAAGCCCGCGGGAGCGGAGCCTGGAGACACTCGCCGTCACTCTCGGGAACTCTCCACGGATCGCGATAGATCGAGATCGAACCTATCGGCCTTCGCGGGCTCTTCACACGCTTCTTCTGCAATGCGATTCCAATTTTTTAAATTCAATGATATTCCGTTGGATAATTCAACGAGTCGCCCGAAGACCGTGGGATATCCTGAGGTGATCGCCCGGACTCCAGTCTCCGAGATAGTCTATCTAACGAGAGCAGCGACCGCTGGGGGTGCAGTCATTGGCACCTCAAGGAAACGAGCAGTCACGGACCTTTCAACGAATTTCCGAATTAAAAAATGAAATTATAAAAGGTCGGAGAAAATGTATTCCCTAGGGGCATTTTTTACAGCGTTACTCAACCCCTGACAAGACTTTGTAATGGTTAAAAAATGCTATCAGGGATTGGAGTGAATTGTGGAAAAGCGAAGACTGGTTTGTTGCCAATGACTGCACCGGGTCGATAAAGTATTTCTAAACTTTCGAGAAAACTTCTGTGAAACTGACCTCCGAGGCTAAAGGCTTGCTCCTCGTGGCGAATCCTCTCACTCGCGGAATCCCATCGTGGTACAATTGAAATAGATGATTTCTGGAGATGTTTCGAACACCGGTGATCATTCGCGATCGATTTCCGCTCCTGTCGCTGATTTTCCCCTGAAATTACCTGGAAATTTGTGAGGTGTTACTCAAGGTGCGAAAGCTATAGCGACAACGACGCTTGTGGTGGGTAAATTACTTTGATTACATTGATAGCCATATCGCGCGACGGCGCGCTATCGAACAGACAATTCCGCCGTCTGTCCACATGTGTGCATGTTTATTAGCGGCAGGGAGTTAACTGTGCAATCGCTCAAGTGCCCGGAGGCGTGTACCGTCGGGTTACTTGCCGTGTACCTTTCTAAAATAAAACCGGCCCGCCGCCCGTCGACGTCGTGGGAAATGTCAAGGTTGGCGGCAAACTCTCGTGCACACGGTATAAGGTATAAAGGTACACGGTAAGTTCGGTAAGTGAACCAAGTCGACTGTAAGGGGAAAAGAGACGTACAGACGCGGCAAAGCCAACAAAAGCCGGAAGACTCTAATCCACGGCAACTTACAACCAGACACAACAAATATCAATTCTGCAGCTGAGATACCCTGAGCTCGAGGCGGGCGCCGTTAAAATACGAGTGCTCCGAAAACTAGATCAGAGTTATTTACCTCTACGAAGCATGCTCACATTGTAGAAGAGGCATATGTAAGATATATCGAAATTTATCTCTGACATATGCAATACATTTTTCGAGTAAAATGTTGATATTTCGGTCACACTTTACACTAAAAAAAATCGTGTTAAATTTAATGTACAGTATATTAAAAACTTAAGAAATACTGTACTTCAATTCTACTATAAGAGTAGCTTAATTTCCATAATTTACTTTAATTCCACTCTAAAAGTCTATTCATTTTTCATGATAATTGTACATTAAATTTAATGTACCAGTTTTTGCATAAAAACTTCCAGTCCGGTACATTATCTTTACAATTTTGTTAACAGTGTATGTATACAGGATATAAGTGGGCAATACGGCCCACCCATTTTTTCCCATTAAAATTTTTTTTTTGTGTTACGTGTTATTAAAGATCAACATGAGGCTAGCAGAGCAAAGTTCCAAAAATTATTTTAATATACATAAAAATTACGTTTTCGGAGTCGGCAGTTCGAGTCTCTTAGGGGTGACACAAAATAAAAAAATTAGGTGTTTGTCTCTTGGATATTCGTAAATCGCATAAAAAAACCATATAAATATCATATTAAGGGCTGAAGTAGTCAGCTGGATGGCACTCTGTCAAAGTCTATAATATAAATAATTATCTTTAGCTATAAAACCATTATAAGACAGCCCACAAAAATCATTAAATTTCCATGTACAATAAAGTCATTTTCCGCGCTTTGCCCTCCTAGCTTCGAGGTGCGTTAGAGAGCTGCGAGAAACATGTGCCTCGTCCCAGACCCAAAATAGCAGGGCGCCTCCCGACATTGCATAATTCACCAGTGCTTTGATTTCCCTTTGTCTCGTTCCTCCCGCGCATGCGCTCTCGTCGACCTGCGCGCGGCGCGCCGCAGGTGCGCGAGCGAGCGATTGGCAACCCCGTGCAGTGGAATTCCTAGCGAGTCCATTCGCAGAGGTGCACGCGACTCGGTGCACGGTACGTGCATCATACGACCGAGAATCTTCTCCTGTCCTACAGAACTTTCTCACCTCCCCCTTTGATACATAACCTCGCACACATGCGCCTCGTAGTCGAGTGCGCAGGACGCGTCACGTGACTCCTCGTCGTTCCCTCCTATCCCCATGTACTTCCTATGTAATACGTTTAACGCCACGCACGTATGCACCTAAAACACCTGAACAAACGGTCACGTGCCGCGGCGCTCGTTCGGCACTCGTACTATTATCGTAAATGCGGTACGAGCGTTGAACACGTGTCCGCGCCACGCTCGACGCGACACGTACCTCCTCCGATTCAAGTGTATGAATTCACGTACCGGCAGATCGAGTTCGCCATCGTTTCGTAACGTTTGCTCAGCGTCGTCTTCTCGGATACATCGACGGAGCCGGAGGAGAGCAGCGCGATACTGTGCTGCCCCCGCCGTCGCTGCGGGTTACTCTCGAGAACGAGGTCACGTTGAAAGGGGCAGAGGGGGGGGGGGGGGGGGGAGAGAGCACGATGATATAGAATGACGCGCATTAACGCCGGATGGGGGGGACGGAGAGACGAGCGCGCTGGCGTCGCGACGTTTATCGATTCGGCGGTCTTTTTGAGATTACAAAGCGCTCTCTGACAAATGGGCGGGCAACTCCGGCGGAGGATCAGCGAGGAATTCCAAAGATGCGTTAACGCAATTGAACAATATTGCGTGATAAATTTGTATTAAATTTTTAGGTGAAATTTTAAGAGTTGTAGTAGTGAGTTTATTAATAATACATAACATGTAACAGTTTTTTTTTTGTATGAGTTAAGGTTAGGGAAGAATATTGTTCGCTAGATGTTGTCTTAAATTTCCACGTAGAATTTTTATATTTTTCGTAAGAACTGGCAGTATTTTTTTTTATCGATACTTACTATTGCGTATTTGTTTTCAATTGCAATGTGAGAATACGACAGTTAAGACACGAGAGAAGGAGAATCAGCTAGTCGCTGATTGCAGAAATATAAATTTGGCTCGTCTCTGGGCCTCGGAAACGGGCAAATCTTTTGCAGTGGATGCGAAGAAAACATTATTTCCTGCGCCACTCTCGGCAACGAATTAAATTTAGCCGCAGACGGCTTTGCAGATTTTAAATGTTCGTCGTTTCACCGGAGGGCCATGCCGAGCTAATTTTTCTCGACTTTCCACGACCCCTCGGCGTCGACCCCTTTTACCTCAAACGCTTCAGAATGAAACTGTAATTATACCGCCTCTTTACGAGTGCCAATCTGCGAATTAGCGTAGTGGAAGGTCGATATCACTTTCACAGAGAAATATGTCTAGGCGTCGACAAGACTGCCTCGCCAATGTGCATACACCGAAAAAAATATCATTGACTCAAGTAAAATTTGATTGCGGGCTGCCGAAGAAAAAAAATTATTATTTCAATTGTACTTTGAATTCTAAGAATTTCATACGGGATTGAAACGATAACACGTCACCTTGACAGTTTTGCCGTCGTTGTTTCAATATCATATGGAATTGTAAGAATTGAAAGTAGAATCGAAATAACTATTTTTTTCTTTGGCAGCCCGCAAGCAATTTTTTTTTCAGTGTACATACCAAAGTACTCCCAAACCAGCATAAATGCATGCATGTTATATTAGCTTTATAGGAGCAATTTCTGTACTCATGATTTTTAAATCGCAACAACCGAGACACTCTTCCTTTCTCCTCGAAAAATAGTGGACGGATTTCGCGTTGGAATTAATAACGAAGTGTGGGGTAAAAGTGGTGAATATGGACCACCTCAATTAACACGTTAATCAATGATATGTGGACCGGACCATATTCCCCACTTTTACCCTATATGAGATCTAAAAACCGTCACGGACATAAAGTTTCGTTATACAGATCGGGTGCGTGGCGTCGAATATTTTTTATTAAATAAAAAAATTTCCGCCAGGGGGTATTAAATGATATCGGAGAAATTTTTTGCCGTTACACGTGTTCAAAGTTACTCGATATTCCGTTATAGATAGATAGTGTCGTTTATTCGCACACACACACACATGTATACACATTGGCCACTTGGCGTCGATCTGTTATCAAATGAAAATATTTTCAGCGAAGGCGAAATAAAGGAATTCGGAGAATTGTTAATTCGCGTCGGATTTGAAAACAGATGAAGCATATGGGGCGAAAAATTCTTTACCTCGCCCTCTTTTTTTACCGCTCTTCCGCGAATATCGTGGCACTGTTGACGTTTCTGAATGTTCTCGCATGCTATTGGTATCTGCGCGAGTCGAGCTTTACGTGGAATTCGCGAAAAGCTTCCTGCAGTGCATATGTTTTTCATAGAACACACGCGTCAGGGGATTTTTAGAATGTTTTTCTTCCTCATACAGGAAGCTTTTTTCCTCAATTCAAAACGCCGTTGCGCCGAATACAATAAACACAATGATTGGTAACAGAAATATTTGCTCTTTTATTGTTTCAGGTAAGTCGAAAAGCTCCTGCAATCCTTCAATCTACATATCTCGATTTATCTCACTGAGATTAGTAAGTACACATAATTTTTTCCCGTTAATAAATTGAGTCGCATACATACATTTATCGAGCGGCTGTTATATTTTTATAATTTACATTCGAATGCACGAGTCAGCCCGTAAGAACTGCGCGCCACTGAGTTATTCAATCGTGGAAAATTGGAGTGCGATTGTATAATACGACGCTATGCTCAATTTTTTTTTTTCTGTTAATTTTTCACGACGATTCTTCGGTAAATTGGAGTGCTCGTTTTGTTAACGGTTGCGAAACGATACTGTGAATAATGCGACATCGCTCCGATGCGGCGTTTCGCCGCTTTATTCCCGCTCATACTTACATTTACCGTGCATCTACTTACCGTGAAAAAGAGTTATCGTTCCATAATATGTCACCGTGCGACAGTCGCAAAAATACGAAGCATTGCAAATTCATTTGCAGCGAATAACGCAGTTTACCTAGTCAATTTTATTTCATCCAAAAATTATCATAAAAGTGCTTTATCACCTTCAGTCGTTGAAACATAAAAAATGTTTTTTTATTTTTTATCTTACGGATTTTCTGTAGGCAAATAAAGTCGAAAATACGAAGCAACGCAGTTTACCCGATCACTTGAATTTCATCGAAAAATTATCATAAAAGTGCCTCATCATCTTCGGTCGTTGAAGCAGGAAAAAATATTAAATTTTTATCTTAGTGATTTTCTGTATGCAAATACGGTCAAAAATACCAAGCAATGCAATTTATTTCCAGCGAATAACGCAGTTTACCCGATCACTGTAATACATCCAAAAATTATCATAAAAGTATCTTATCATCTTCGGTCGTTGAAAAAGGAAAAAAATATTTTATTTTTTATTTTATTGATTTTCTGTACGCGCAGTTCCCCTTTAGTCACGGAGACACATGAAGACATATGCGCAGAACGTGCGAGTATCTCTCATTGGTACGCATTCGCTACGATGAACTCGGACCCTTTTCTTATACGCTCTGGCACTCCGACAAAACGGCGCGCGTTACTTATTTCGATATTCGCACACGCACTTTGCCATTAACGCCGCCCGGACGCGTGATAAATTACGCAATTCGCAGCCTGGAACATCCCATACCTAGAATCGTTTCTCATAATCGCAGGCATGGAGAATCGTGCGTGCGCGACCAATGTTTTTTTTAAGACATTTCAGTTTATCGTACGGGATTCATATTAAGCCGGTAACGGTATCGCACGATCGCGAAAAGCAGATTAAGGAATTACGACTGTTTTTATTAGTATAAAGATTAACGTTTTTGTTTCGCGAGTAAACATCAATAGCAATATTTTTCCATTTTCACACCCTGTAGCGTAAAAAAAATCTGGAGCACTCAGAATTCGAGATACTCGACATCAAGTTATCATAAGAGGTGTAACCATGTGGAACTATTTTATGTTTTTACTGTGAGTTTCGAACAGTTTGATCAGTTGAGTTTCAACAGTAAAAATAATCATTTTTGGCTTTAATGTATAATTATTATCTTGATATCAATTACTAAAAGAGGTACAGATTACTTTACAAAATTGGAGAGCTCTATATCACCGTTTCATCATTTTCTCTATTCTTACAACAATACGGTTGAATGATCGTAAATTCGAATTACAATAATTAAAAAACAATGCCATGGAAACATTGAAAAAAGAATTAAAGATCCTTTTGGGAATTATTTGAAATTGCCGTCTCAACGAAACGTAAAATTGGATCACTCAACCGGAATCGTACATAATAAAACCAGTGTCCGATAACGACGAATGAAGACGCGGAAGCAGATAAGTGATCGTTCAGCAACCGTTGCACAGCCCATAAACAAATACACTCACAGCTGCAGCGAAGTACACTGAGAAAAAGAAATTTGTTGGATCAACCAAAAGTTGTTATTTGTTCGGTACAAATAAAGCATTGTTTTGTTAAACGATGATTTCAACTTTTCCAAAGTTTGTCGATTGAAACAATTTTTACCTTTGAACGTATGTCGCGCATTTGCTTGATCCAACTATTTATTTTTCTGAGTGTGGCAAAATAATTGCCCTAACACAATTTTATCATACTATATTTTTCGTTCCTCCGGCGCTACCGGTTGTGTTCTCAAATTGCTCTTCGTACGGGCAACGCGCAACAGTCCAATAAATATGGTATGTACTGAGTGTCTCACATCGCTGATGGACAACCGTGAACGGTGTACACGGCTGTTGCACGCCCTGGTTACAGATCGAGCCAGACTCCCGTTTGTGTGGGATCGTATCGTCTACGATCTCGTCGCTGAGCTGTTCGACCGCCCCAACCCGAGAGCGAGCGAGGACAAAATCCAGATAAGAGCGGTCAGATGGAAAAATTTTTAAGTCCGAGGCACCGAGACTCTAACGTAATGAAACTCGGTCGTCGGAGGTTTTATAAAGTAAACGTACCAATGGCCGGACACTTAAGGGCGCTGTCCCAGTCCTTGGACATGCATGAAAAATCGTATTTCCATCTCTCTTGCACTCAGGTCTTGTTCGGCCACTGGGACGTGTCCGGCCATTGGTACGTTTACCTTAATGGCGATGCCCCACCTTCGTTTTATGTCGCTCGAGTCTCCGTTATGCAGGGATGAACACCGAGAAAATCTTTTTGTTGGGACACATTCGGGATTCCACGAGCATCACTTTTGGTCTTGCTTACATAGCTGGTGGATAACCGTCAACGGTGTACATGCTGTTGCACGCCCTGGTTGGAGATCGAGCCGGACTCTGGACGTCCGTGTGGGTTTGTAGCGTTTATGATCTCATTGCTGAGCTGCTCGGCCGAGACCAACCCGAGAGCGAGCGAGGACCACATCGGAATAACGGCGGTCAGATGGTGAAATTTAAGTTTCCGAGGCACCGGACTTTAACATAATGAAACATTGTTCGCAATATTCATTACAAGGATTTCCTATAAAAATTGTAGTTATTCGGCGTTTCGCGGGCATGTGTGATTTATTTTTACCCACCGATCACGAATTAGTTTTCTCTTATTTCAATATTGGATGGGGACTTATTTTACTTATTTTACTTATTTTACTTATTTTACTTATTTTACTCATTTTACTTATTTTACTCTTAGCTCAATATTGGATAGGGAAACTCGCGTCAGACAGAAAATACTGATTTTTCGAGGAACTCAAAAGAAACTCAAAAACTCGTTAAATGTAAATGGTTCGATCGATTCCAAATGATTTTTTGTCGCAAAGTTCAAAACGGCGTGAAACTTAAATGACTCGAAGTATTTTGCTAAAAATTCAACCAAACACTGAGGATTGACTCCGCCTTAGAAACTTCACCTTGGATAGCTCAAGCCGATCTCAAGTTACAAAGGTTTCAATTTTTCAACACTCATCCAAACATTTTTTTCTAAATATAATTTTGCGACATTTCGGAACATTCTGAATGCATTTTCATAAAAATGTCGAAGTTTTTTTTTCTCCAAAAAGACAAAGCTTCCTTCACGAGGCAGTAATCAAAGAGTCCAAGGCACCGAGACTTTAACATAATGAAACTCCGTCCCGGGGGTTTTATAATGGCCATTCTGCATCTTCGTTTTACGTGTCTCGTGTTTCCGTTATGCAGGGATGAACGCCGAGAAAATCTTTTTGTTGGAACACATTCGGGATTCCACGAGCATCACTTTTGGTCTTGCTCGTGGTCGATGTGGTTTTCCGTCTCGTCCGTTCGTGTACCAGGCTCAGCGAGGCTGCGAAGCGAGGAGCAAACAAGAACGAGGCGAAGGAAACGGGAAAGGATACGGGAGAAGAGATATTTAGTTTCCCTCTTCCGCGCCTTCTTCTCTCTTTGTGCCATGCCGTGTCAGTGGTAAAACCGGTGCTCCTTCCGAGCCAGCAAACGCGTCTTAATTCCATTTTCCCAACCCACTTCTTCGGGGCTCTTGCGACGTCCTTATGGTTTTGGACCATCGGAGGACATTCCAACGTCATTGCTCGAGGCGTTGCGCGCCCATTTTGCCCCGTCATTTCTGCCATCGCGAAGTTTCACGAGAAACAGAAACAAAGCCGACTATATCGTTGGATCTTTATTTTCCGCGCTTCTGTGCATCGAAACATTGAGAAAGTTTCTCGGACGACGAGCCGGACCATTAAAGGAAAAGTTTAAGGATTATAAACCAACCTTCAAACGAAAAGGCGAGTAAATTCTTCAGCAATTTTTTCTGACGACAATTAAATATTGACTCACAATTGTAAAAATGTTTAAAAAATTAATAACTGAATTAAAACCAATTATCAAAATCGCAGGATTGATTTTTGTATCAGGTGGTCAAATAAAAAGTTTAACGATTAAACGCTTCTTCATTTCTTACATCGCGAAGTTTCACTGGAAACAGAAACAAACGTAAACTCGGACGACATCATTAAATTTTAGTTTTCGGCGTTTCCGTCCTTCGAAACATTGCGAAAGTTTGTCGGACGACGAGCAACGAGATTCTCCCAGGGCGGTTTCACCGATCGTTACGTGGCAGTTGGAGTTCTAGAAGTGTCGTCGGTTTAAAAAAAAAAAAAATTTATTATTATGAGGTCGTCGAGCCGAAAAATCTTTGTTAAATTCTCGCACAAGCATCGTACAACGAGATTGGCAGACATCGAAACCGGATTTGCGGATAATACGAAACGAGGAGTCTCAACGAGGTTGAAAGCCCTTTTGTATGCCTTCGACCACGTTTCCATTATCCACCGTTGAACGTAATTGAGCACGCGAGCATATCGAATTTCGATAAAAGGCCATCCGTCCCGAGCCCCGGAAGAATTCCGTGCCACCGATGGTGAATGATACTTTAATCAACCTACAAGACTTTTTCACTGACGAGCACAATTTGCAACTCGTATCGTGTAATTCGAATCGCTCGCTATTTTGACAATTCTTTTCAGCGAATATTTCCATACCTTCGGTCGCACAGAAAATTGGAAGGAAGCTCGGACGATGGAAAATCTGAATCCGGAAAAATTGATTTATGTGATTAAAGTACATTTTAGGTAAATTTCTTCAAATTAAATATAATTTCGATGTTTACCGACCTAAAAAGTAAACGACCGCCCGAAAAATAAATCCTCCCGCGATTTCGATAATTTAATGTGATTCAGTTATTAATTTCTGAAACATTTTTACAATCGTGAGACAACATTTAATTTTCGTCAGAAAAAATTGGTCAAGAATTTACGCTCCTTTTCGTTTGAAGGTTGGTTTACAATCCTTAAACTTTTCGTTTAATGGTTTAATGCCATTTTTTTTTAAATCTCGCCATTATGCGAGTGTAATAGCGAAACTCCGAGTGACCACTGAATAACCGTAAGGCGCGGTTTCGATTTCACCGGGCGTGGATTTCATCCCTCGTGGGTGCCCGTCGCGACGATATCTCGTCCGATAGTCGACGAGAGCCGTAAAGTGTAAGGGATAAGGCTCGATCACGAGTTCCGATCGGGCGAGAGACAGTTGTATTTCTTGTTACATTTCCACCTTTCGGGTTTTTACGCAACCCCATCCCGGATCCCCCCTAACTCTCCCTACCAGCACTCAGCTACACAGTAAAAAAAAGTTTGTACTTTTTACATCAACTTATTATTCCCAAACGTCCACAATTTATTATTTATTAATTTTCAATTTTTACAAATAAAAGTACAAACTAAAATTGTCAATGACACGGGAAAAAAAGGACAGGTTCGTATATTCAAATAAGTGACAAACGAGTTTGTCACTTATTTAATAAAATTATTTTTACGAAATTTCGCATTCTGATTTTACGAAATTATTTATTACTGTGTAAGCTACCTAACTTCCAGTGCGTCGGTAGCCAACTTAGGTAAGGTAAACGTACCAATGACCGGACACGTCCCAGTGGCTAGACAAGGCGTGCGTGCAAGAGAGATGGAATAGTACATTACTCCACGAGGGCAAAAAACGTTTTTCTAACGAGTGTGAGTCTGCAGCACGAGCCGAAGGCGGGGGCTGTAATCACACGAGTTAGAAAAAGTGTTTCGCACGAGGGATGTACGAAATTTTTCATCACAAGGTGCGAAAATGGCGGTTTTACGCACGTGAAGAGGGCGGAAAAGTGGCCATTTCCGCACCGAGTGATGAAAATACGATTTGTCCGTGAGACAGATGTATATTATCGCCCGAACGAAGCTGCAGCGGCAGATCTGTGTGTCAGCCTCGAAAGCGAACCGCGAATTGAATAGTTTCGAACTCGTCATCGGCCCCGGGGCGGATAACGCGAATCGACTTTTCGTGCTCACCGCAGAGGAATTTCTCACCGGAGTTACACGAACTATCGTCGGGAGAATATCATTTCCGCATTCTCGCGAATAAAACGAGCTGCGCTTCCACCGAATTTTACCGATAGTTTGTCCCGACGATCGAACCGTCAGCGAGTGTCCGCTCTTTATGCATCACCGTCGATAGCAAAGCCGTACAGCGACGCGAACGCAAAAGCCAACGCCAAAAGTCACAGCACAAAGCCCTTTTTCCAATACCCAAGCTTACCGCAGACGAATTTTTCTCTCCGCTCGTTCCGGCTCATTTCTTCGTGTCGGTGCGGCGCGGTGAAAAAAAAAAGCTGGAAAGTCCTCGTCGACGGGCACCGATTCGGTGAAGAGTGATAATAAAAATGACAAAAAAAAGCGTTACGATGAAATGCTCGCGTCTCGTTGATTCGAACTAGCGCACCACTTTTGTGTTTCACGGTGCGGAAAATTAATTGTCGAAGCGTCGAATTCCTTTAAGTGGCTGTTTCGAACCTCTCGAATTAATAAAAATCACGCGCTTCGAAAAAAATTGCGACTGCGATTTTTGGATGAAATCCTGATCGAGCAGTAAAATAAACCGGCAGAAACTTCCATCTATCGAAAAAGAAAAGGTTTATCAATTTTTTGGTCCTTCCTAAACTCTCTCGCGCTTTGTTTATCGTGGACAAATAAAGGTTGGTTAAATGTACACATTTTTTTTTTTTACTGTGCGTGACGCAAGAACTACCTTAAGAAGCATGAGGACACTTTTTTACCTCTGCGCCCGCATTGTTGCTCTATTTCTGCCCCTATCTTCTCAACGCTCTTTCCGTCGTCCTTTATATTCTTTCAATGCACATAGAAAGATATACAGAAACATATATTTTTTTTAAATAAAAAATATAAACATAAAATTAATTTTCCCTTCACCCCGCCGATAATATCGACGATGCGGGAAACGCGTTTCTCCCAAGATCTCGTTGGCTTCCTCCCATTATTGCCTTTCTCGCATATCCGCTATCGGGAATAAACCGCGTGCTTAAAGTTGGCGTCTGTTGCGCATTGTTCCATCGCGCACCGCACACACGCAGCCTCTCGTTTCATATTTCTTCTCCCTCTTTCCGTCGTCCTTTACATTCGAGTCACATGGAAAGATATACAAAAACATATATTTGTTAAATAAAAAATATAAACAGAAAATTAATTTTCCCTTCACCCCGCCGATAATATCGATGATGCGGGAAGCGCGTTTCTCCCAAGATCTCGTTGGCTTCCTCCCATTATTGCCTTTCCCGCATAGCCGCTATCGGTAACAAACCGCGTGCTTAAAGTTGGCGTCTGTTGCGCATTGTTCCATCGCGCACCGCACACACGCGGCCTCTCGTTTCATATCTCTTCTCCCTCTTTCTCCCCCCCCCCCCCCCCCCCACCGTCCTTCTCTCTCCATCGTACAGATCGATGTATTATTGGCCCCGTATCGATTGTTAGATAGGAATGTTATCTCGCGTGTACCACGTTCCTTCTCCCGCATCATTATCCTGCACGATTTACCACTGCTCTTGTGTCCCGTACTGTTTCTCTTGTGTGCCGTGGCGTTCCTCTGATCTTGCAGTCCGCTTGGCCAGAAAATACGATAATCGTTCTTTCGCTCCGAGCTGCCGGACCGCCGATACTCGATCGAACGCGTCTATATGTATATCTAACACCGCTATACTGTTAGTCGCAGCGTGCCAAAGACTTCCATCACGATCGGCGTGTTTCCCTTTTGCGAGACCGTGACCACCGTCATGGGTCACAAATCACTGAGAAATACTCTTCTCGTTCGTAATTCTTGCCCTGTCTATCTCTCTCATCGTAGGATATTTTACTTACGTACGGCCGGGAGATTGCACGTATACAACCATACGCACCTATGCCCGATGTGTGTGGGGGATAAAAACACGGACCACTAAAAATCAACTCCAAATGTCAACCGTGAGGCAACTCCGCGTGTATTGGGCAATTCTGACTGAAGCACGCATTCTCTCGAATTATCAGCGGTTATCAGCGGATTTATAGCGGACGGTAAAAAATAATTTCGTAAAATTGGATAAATTACAAACTGGTTTCTTCCGGCTAGAATGTACGAACTTGTCCTTTTATTTTACGTGGTTCATTAACAATTTTAGGTTGTGCTTATGTTTGTAAAACTGGAGACCGGATGGCTCGATCGGAAAATTAACAAGTAGAAAATTGAGGACGTTTGTTAACAATAAGTTGTAAAAAGTACAAACTTTTTTACGGTGTATTAGAAGTATTATAGTTTTATTGACAATTCGTAAAGAGTTAACTTTATTGACAATATAAACATGGTTTGGGGACTTACTCGACAGTACGATTTTTGATAACAAGATTCAATGTATGTACCGTTTCAGTGAACTTATTGTCAATCAGGTATCGACCGAAGTCCTGCAGTCCTCAGCGAATTGTTTTGACGTCGGGAAAAATGAATTTCTTGCAGTGGAGCGATCTGGGTCACTATTGCCGATTCCTCCCTTGCCAAAATCTACCTATCGAGGTCGGAAAGCGTTCCATTAAAGTCTTTACTTATTTAAAATGTACAAGCGATAAGGTCTTTCTTACTCACCCGACTCTCCTGTCTACCCAATTCGAGTAAAATCCCGACCGACGGAGTCGTCACTTGACGTTAAATTTCTGTGCTACGAGAGTGCACACATCATCGACACAGACCCAGTCGCTACCCAATCGATTTCCCTCTTTCCTCCATGACCATCAATATTTCGGTCCAAAGGAAATTTAGCTTTCGCGCATCTGCATAGAGCCTGCGAAAACCTGATTTGCTTTCGATCAGAATATTGAGTCGATCAGAATATTGAGAAAATCGGGTAACCGATTTGATGCCGACTGAGCGTCCATCACTTGTCCTTAAGGTAGCTCCAGCGAGTGGTGTTAATAAGTATGAATTTTTTCAGATGTTTATAACATCAGGAAGTGTTTGCAATTCTTGCCCGAATTTCTCGAATTTAGACGAAATGAACACCACTCGCTGGAGCTACCTTAACGCGAAACAACAATGCTCTCGTTCTGCCTCGCCTTCGCTCAATTCTCATAATTTTTCGTTTCGTTTCCTTTTCCTTTTTTGTTGTTATTTCGTCGATTCCCCGGGGTGGAGATGGGATGGTTGTGCTCGTTGATGCGAGTGAGTTTTTAATTAAGACTCCCACGTACCTTAATGCAGCGCCGTACTGATGTGCGGAATGTAACACAACGTTTTCATGCGGCGGGACTGACAGCACTCGCTGGGATTTTGCCTCGAACAATCCGCGCGGTACTTGTCTGCAGTGTACACCCGAGTGCGTGGAACGCATGCATCGTGCGGTACATACGGAGGCCTCAGGCGGATCCACGTATCTCGCTCGATACCGCACCAGGTCGCTCGCTGTGCGAGCAATGTTTGCAGCATGCATGAATCAAGAACTTCGCGGATTGACGTTGCGGCGATGCTGATGGGTGAGAAAAGCGTGTAGAAGCTGCGAGCAGCGCTCCCACTCGCTGTCTCTGTCTCTCCGCGCATGCGCAATGAGACGGGTGTCTTATCTCGTCGAGAGATCATCACAGCGGTTCGCGGTAATGCACGGTTTTCGTCTGTACCGAGTGCCGGATGCCACCTGTGTGTCTGCAATGCCCTCCCCATGGCAGAATTCCGTACGCTATCGCAACACCGAAGGTGCAGAAGGCGTTCGTGTTTGTCGGTGAAACGTACGACATCGAAGTTGGCAACGGTTCTAACGAAATCATTGACTGCTCTTATATTTCGCCAACAGTTGCTTCAATGTAAACATTTGTATCTTTTGTTTTACTACAGAAGATGTCTTCTTATAGAGGGGGTTTTGCAGATAACCGTACATTATGAGAAGACACTCGTAGCAGACATTTTAGCGCATATATCAGATCCTGATAAGAACCCAATAAGGCCTTTTCAGAACCTTTTTCGTGTTTGTGGGTGAAACGTACGACATCGAAGTTGGCAGCAGTTCTAACGAAATCATTGACTGCTCTTATATTTCGCCAACAGTTGCTTCAATGTAAACACTTGTATATTTTTTTTTTACTACAGAAGATGTCTTCTTATAGAGGGGGTTTTGCAGATAACAGTACATTATGAGAAGACACTCGTAGTAGACATTTTAGCGCATATATCAGATCCTGATAAGAACCCAACAAGGCCTTTTCAGGATCTTGTCAGGCTCTCGATTTGACGCTCGAAAATGTCCACTGAGTAATAGGAAAATTTATGATTTTCAGAGTTTTCGAGATTGCGTAGGTAAAGTGGTGAACACGGGCCACTAAAAGGTTTGAGTGTTTCGCGATAATGTACGGTTTTCATCTGTACCGAGTGCCGGATGCAACATCTGTGTGAAATGCCCGCGCCATAGCAGACGGAATTCCGCACACGCGTTATCGCAACACCGAAGGTGCGGAAGCTGTTTGTGTTTATGCGTGAAACGTACCGCATTGAAGGTGGCAATATTGCCCCAACGAAATCATTGACAGCTATCATGTTTCGCTAACAGTTGCTTCAATGAAAACATTGTCATTTATTTTTACTACAAAAGATGTTTTCTTACAGAGGAGGCCTTGCAGATAACAGTAAATTATGAGATAACAACCCTTATAGACATTGTGCAGTGTTATATCAGCGCCTCATTTATGTCTATTATAAGGTAACCGATAAGGACCCAACAAGGTCTTTTCAGGACCCTTATCACGCACCCCATTCAGCTTTCTAAAATGTTCACTGGCTAATGGATTTATTTTTACTTTCGGCGTTTTTGAAATTACATGGGGTTGACATGGACCTCTAAAACTTTTACTTTTTACTTTTTACTTTTTACAACATGGACCTCTAAAAGGCTTGAAGCCATATCTCTTACTCCCATTACCATTAGCAGTATAAGTAAGCGAACGAAGTTTTAGATTTCTCTTTTACCCCGCATTTGCGACAACACGCACTGGTCCATTTTACAACTCATATTCGCCGGTTTTACTCTGAATAACATGTTGAATTGTGCTCGCGGACGAGAAATGCTCGGGCTAACGGAACCGCTCACCCTCGCATGTATGCCAACTTGGCACCCCGTCTGCCACGCGGCTCAACTCCGCCACTTCGCTGCCCCGAGGCTTTGTTAAAACATTAAAAAAAATTTATTATCTGCATCGTTCAGATAATATATTCAAGATGCAGTTAATAGCGTCAGTAACCGGGTAGAGCGGAGGTTTGCGAAGCGACTCGGAAAAGTAATGGTTGATTATTCGAGGGGAGTTCTTGGCACAGGATAGAATCTTCGCTACTGAGATCCTCCGAGCCGCAGCCTCGCGGGAGTCTCGAGGTGTCTGGAGGCGATGAAAAAAAAAATACCGAAGGAAAAGTAAAATTTAGCGATGCGGAATGTAACCGCGCGACTCCGCAGCTACGCGCGATAAGGCCGGTGGGTTCTCGCGAATAGTTCTTTCTCACAATTTTTCCTGGAAATACGAGACGCGATATTGCCCGGATCTATGTGGCATATCGGGAAGAAAGATTTCTCTTTCGCGGCGAGCCAAGTGAGATCCCGAATTAGATGGCGCCCAGCTGAAGATATCATTAAAACCGCGGCTCGTACGACCCGTCGCGACGTAAAAGCGCCTGGCTCGAGTGGTTTCGCGATTTCCGTTCGTCGCTGGATCGTTGCCTTTGAACCGTGGCCAATCGTTTCGAGCCGTCACGTTTCCACCGTCTTCTCGCGCCTCGACGCAGTTCGCCGTAGGCTTTTACGACCCCAACATTCACATGCAATTCGAACCCTCGACATATCGGGATATCGAGGAACGGAAACTGGAAAAACCGTTCTTTATCGGCTGAAACAGCAAATGTGCGCATGGCAAATGGCCGGCTGTAAAGATCTTAGGCTTTCTCAGCTTGGCTCTCTCGTGTCGTGAATAACCGTATAAGCGTCACCTTATCGCCGAATGTCGAGCGTTATTCGCGATCATTGTACATTTATCGAGAAATCGTTGTATTCTTAAAAGAAGAATATGCATCGACACCGGAAAGAAGTCGCGAGATTCTGAGGGAATTCCACTGACACAGTTCTATTTATATTTCTTTGGGCATCCGCTTCGATCGTAAAAAAACTACTCTATCGCATCATCGTGAAAAGAAAATCATTGCTTGTAGGCATGGATAAAATATTCCGCTCTTCGTGGCCGTAAAGTATGGCGAAGGTGGCGCTTTTTATAGTTAGGCGTGCGAGAAAAATACTTAGCGTGCGCTCAAACGTACTATGTACTTGTCCGCGCACTTTTTTCCCACTAGTGTGAGAAAGTAGTATTATCGCATTGTCCCCAGCGACTCGGATAGGCACCGATTGTCTAGACCCAGTTTTGCCGCAGCTTTCCTGGGCCCTCAGGCGAATGCGGTCCATACAATAAGGTGGGGGCTAAAAATCATCATGATCAAATGGATTCAAAATCTTAACTCTGTCTCTCTCGCAATCATACGTCTTTAGTCTTCCCTTAAGTCGGCTGCGGTCCCACGGAAAGGGCGTCTGCAGATGGAAAAGTGCGAACAAAAATTGACGTCATACCGGAGGATGCAGGAACAGAACACTTACTCTCAATGGAAGGTATAAGTATACACTTACAGGGCAAAGTGACGAATACGGCCTGTCCCGATTAGCACGCAAAGCATCGAGCGTGTGAGGAAAATACTGCGCACGCGCACAAGAGCGCTACGTACTTTTCCGCACACATTTTCCCACTGGTGCGAAAAAGTAGTATTATCGCATTGTTACCAGGAACTCAGTTATGCACCAATTCTACGGGCCCAGGTTTGGCACAGTTTTCCTGGGCCCGCGGCGAATGCGGCACATACAATGGGCTCAAGTCGGCTGCGGCTCCACGGAAAGGACATCTGCAAACGGGAAAGCGCTGAAACAAGACTTGAAGTCATACAGGAGGATTTAGGAACGGAACACCAACGCTCAGATGGAAGGTACAAGTATAAGCTACACTTATAGGGATGAATATGGCCTATCCGGATCAGCACGCAAAGCAACGATACATGGACCGGGCCATATTCGCCACTTTTACGGCCTTTTAGCAGCGGCCCAACTGCATACGGTATAAATACGAGTCTCACGGAATCGCGTGCACGGATGCACATCCAGGACGCGTGTCATCGAACCGATGGAGTGGCGGATAAACGCGATCGGATCTTTCGGAATGCAGCTACCTCAGCCTCCGAGAGTGGGCGTTTGCCATTGCCGCTTCTGCTGTCCGAGGGACTGGTTTCTGTTGAATCTTCCTTGGAGATTTCCTTCTTCTCGGAGGAAGCGAGCGAAGCGAACCACGCACTTCTCCGCCTCCGAGTACTTCCGTTTGTTCTTCAAGCTCCGCTGGGTCGGGCGGATTTACGGAGAAATGATATTGGATGATGAAGGATATGGATACTCAATGTTGACGTGATATCATAGACTGTTGCACTCCATGCTCGTATGGCGGATCCGCGAACGAGCTCGCTTCCTCGAATTCGCAAATGGAACTCGTACACGTAACGTAACTCCGTATAATTAATGACTATTCCCTACGTGATCGAAGTATGTACGTAGATTCGCCAATGCATAATAGAGTGCATGTAATATCCGGAATGGGACGAATCCGCCAGACGGCATTGTTATCGAAATTGGAATGTTCCACGTGGAATACAGATTATTAATACAAAACCAATGTGTGTAATTAGCACCGTCGATGAAGCCCGGCAGTGCTGAACTCGCGTCGGTGACCATCAGGGCTTCGTTGCGGTTCACTAGATTGGATCGTGGGCGAAAGTCCCCAGCGTAAATCATCGATAAAGAATGGCTCCATGGCTGTTACGCTATTCCGAATCCAATTGCACTCAACGTGTCTCGCGTAGGATGAATCGGGCCGGGTCGACAGGTCGGTGTAAAGCAACATGCAAATGGCAACAACATTGACACGCGAGCTTGTCTTCTTTGCAATGTCATTTTGATTATTTTTTATCAATATTTCGTCAGCTCCCTAAAAACCAGTATGCTCTTTTACCGCGTTAACCCGCAGTCAACTCCGACACCCACAGAAAAAGGATCACTTGCCAATTTCCCCGCCGGACAAGAAATTGGCCAACTCGACCATTTCATTGGTTGGTCCGGCTAATCAATTGGTTTACACCCAACAAATTTGTTGACCCAACCGATACATGACCTGGAACAGTCTGTTGTCTGGATCCAGAACCGACAAGAAGTTCGTTGAGCCAACCTACCTTTTTCAGCGCGCGTTGGAACAACACGCTTACCAGTATTGTTACACTCAAGTGTGCGCTGCAACATCGCCCACGTCTTAAAGAGTGTTGCTTTAACACTTGTCAGAAGCGACTGCAGGTAAACTTATCGCGGCAACGCACTTGTTTCTATGTAAAGAGCGAGGTCAATGTGTCACAGGTGTCTTTGAAGCCGAACGGAATCCTCGAAAACCCCGAAACATCTGTATTTGCGAACGCCGTCCATTGTCCGTGCCCCATTTAACTCGAAACTATGTACATCCGACCTTAATTCTGACAGGGTCCTCTTCAGGCGGCGACGACACTCGCCCACCGAGACCACCGAGGATGATGATAGAAAAGTGGATGAACGAGGGAACCCACTTGACGACGAGACGTCGGCGGATCTCAGACGGCGAGCACGTTGGGAAGTCTGGAGAATCACTGCGAACCTCGAACCTCGGCAACGGCACGTGGTATATGTGTAACTACTCCGTCGTGAGGCATGGCACGTTGAGCGGAAGAGTATTGCAGTCGGAGGAAATTGAAATGGCACGATTTACCAGAGGCATGAGAGATTTCCCACACTTAATTTCTTAGCTACCGCGAATGCAGAACGTACCTTAACCCGGCGACAGGGAAACTGCTAAAAATTCATCGCGGGCTTTGCACGGATTCACCTTTCTACGGACCGGGAGTGAAAGTTTGCGAGTACCTTTTTGTTTAATTTTACTTCTGCCGATTCTCCCACGAAATTGCTCACTTGCACGCTGGGCAGGGCGCGCCAATACCGGGCTGTGGCTTCTACCGGCAGGGTTTTTAATTTAATTTTTCCGTTTTTCCAGTTTTATCTTTTGATCATTATTTCTCTACAGGGAAACCGTTAAAAATGCATTGCGGGCTTCGCACGGATTCACCTTTGTGCGGGCCGGGAGTGAAAGTTTGCGACTCTCTTTTTATTTAACTTCTGCCGATTCTTCCATGAAATTACTTACTCACGCGTTAAGGGAGCGTGCGCCAATATCAGCCAGTGGCTTCTACCGGCAGGTTTTTATTTTTTCTTTTTCCTTTCTGCAGTTTTATCTTTTGATAATTATTGGTCCGTAGCGTCAATGGACATCGGTGCTCGTTTCACGAAACAATGCTCACAAGTTTAACAGTTCATCAATAGAACTCTGTGATTCAAGTGAAAAAACGGACTTGAACGCGACCAACTTTCTCGACCGTCCGCTTTTTTGTTCACGTATCGCATAATATTTATTTGCATCAAATGTACGAAAGCTCGCTTTTCGTGCCCGCAGACCGTGGCGAAAGTGCGAAGAAAGTGTCCGGTAAACTACGTATCGCGGATAAAGATACTGCGCACGCTCGTGCGCATGCGCAGTACATTTCTCCCGCGCCGCGCTGCAAAGCGTCACTTTCGCCACACTTTAGTGTGACTTTCCGTGCCCCCAGTTGAAACGATTTCCTTTCTCGTTTCCATTAACAAAGTTCAAGTTGCGTAACGTCGTCTCGCGACGAGAGAAGTTTTCAACGCGACGTTTGAAGTTTAGTTTTGAGTCACAGAGGTGTGTTGTCGATGATCCAGACATCAGCCGGGGGAAACGCGGCTTTATACCTGTCCTTATCGCGTGAAGCGGAGTTGCGTGCTCCGGAGTGTATCCTACGCCGGTCTATCGTCGTTCCCGATGTCGTGGAACTGGTTTTCATCCGGGCAAACGGGTGTAGCGAGCGAGAGGCACCGAGAGACGGAGGGGAGCGAGAGAGACGCGACGCTTTTTAATAGAATGGAAGCGGAGGGCAAAAGAAAAGTTTCCTGAAACTCGCCCGTCGGGAGTGTCATAGGTACGGCGAGGACTTACTGGACCTAGGAGGGCAATCAACCGCGCGCGCGAGCAATCTCCCTTTCCATTCCGCGGCTCTACTTGCTCGCGTATTAGTTGCACCCATTTACACGCTGCAACGACAGCCGCACGACGACTCGCGACGACTGTGACAACTGGATATACTATCGGGTGCACAGCTGCATGACTGCCATCGTAGATCGCCGTTTCTCGACTCTCATTTCTGCCGCCGCATAACCGCGAGCGTTAGAAAACCGTGCGGTGGAGTGGAGCCCCAATTTTTTAGGAGGCTTCGTCGGTCACTGGAAAAACGTCGGGCCCGAGCTGGCTGGCGGAGGGTCAGGGAGCCGGCAATCGAACGGTCGAAAGTGAATGAACACTTTCTCTCGAAGCACCTCGTGGAAAAAATTTTATGCGAAAATAGATTTTTCGAATATCTCAGGCTGTAAAAAAAATTCGCATGAAATTTAATGTACCGGACTAGAAGTTTTTGTACAAAAAGGGGTTATCAAATTTCATGTACAATTGATATGAAACAAACATTGGAAGCACTTCATTTTTTATCACAATTGTACATAAAATTTACCATTTTTTTACGGTGTGTATATATATATATTGGGAAGCGGTTCGTTTGTTTGTTTGGTTTGTTGCGAGGCTGCGAAAAGCGGCTGATTAAAATTTTTACGAGCACCCCGAGGGGGCAAACAAAATTGCAATGTATCGTAGTAGCGGCCAATCAGTGGAGCACTTCGTTAAGCCTCGTTGCTCATACTTAATCGAGCGTACAAGTTGAGCGCGATTAATTTTTATCCTGGTTTTAACTCTCGGGTTATAGTGGGATAATATACAGTATATATATATATATATATGTATATATATACATACTATATATGCACAACTGCTCGAGTTTGTTGTTTCTCGAGAGGAGTTTAGAAAACCAGGGCCTGATTTTCCATGACTAACGAGCTAAGCGTACAAGACCCTGGACCAGATGCGATATATCGATTGAAACGTTTTGCTGGAGAATCTGTGACGACGGAATTGCCGCGTCGTCGTAGGAGCGGCGAGATGCGAGGGAGGAGGGGGTGTCGTTTCGGCCTGCGGCCCAGTGAGAAGAAAAATAAATTGAAAAAAAAAATCAACGACATGGCTTGCTTTATTATTTTCCCCGCTGGCTGTGTAATTTGATCGTCTTCCGGGTCGACGAGCGGGCCGGTGGTACGAGAAAGGCGATAATACGGCGCGTATACAATAAAAGGCCTCCGAATCTTCGAGGCAGCTTGCCGAGAAACGAGCCTGCCACATTATGCAAATAATCCGGCGACTTGTCGTATAATTTTATCTCTTATCTTCTTTCACGCGTGTTTCTCGCGGCCGACGTGAGCGACGCCCGGGGAGGTTTCGGCACGGGATATAAAAGTCAAAAAAATCTTTAAAAAAAGCGCTAAATAACTTTGAAGATTGAGAAAGGAATTAATGTCAAACTGTCCTCGACCTCGATGAATTTTAACAATCATGACCTTTGCCTTTTATCGATGATTGGCCACGCGCATGTATCATCGTTAAATATTTCCACGTAAATGAGCAACGTTTGATTGGATCTCATAGTTTTTTTTTTATAAACCACAGGAAGCTCTCGTCTGTATTTTTTTTCTCGTAATAATCAGTTCTGCCACCGCGCTTTGGCTCATTACGGTCGGTTTACGGGCGGTATGACCAATTTACCATTACTCAGAGAAGGTTCTGCCGATGATGATGGAACGTGTTTCCGGTAGGACGTCATTTCCTGTCGAAAAATCAGACTTTCAAACCGGAAGTGACGTATTTCCGGTATGATGACACTTCCGGCCGAAAAATGAGACCATGAGAAAATAAAAACATTACCATTACTATATATATATATATATATACATATATCGTAGAATTTTTTCCGATAGTTTTTTGATACTTTCATCTACGACAATCTCCGCTGATTCTCTTCAATATCGGCGAATCGTCGTGACTACCGTTCGATTGTTTGTCCGAGAACGAAATTAAACTAAAATGAGAACGAGATTGAACTAAAACGCGAACGAGATTGAACTAAAGATCTGAAAGAGGAGTTCGCAAAGGAGATTGTATGAATATAGCGGCGAATGGATGCGCGCAGCGGAGCAATGGAAGCCCTGGAATTCTTTATCGTCTTCGCATCGTGCCATCCTCTCCGGTTGTCGTGTCGAAACCTCGCAGCCACTCTCGCACCGGCAATCGTTGCATAATTTTCTGAAGCTTTCCCTCCTCTTGATTCATGCCACGACGGATCGCTTCGTCTATTGCTCTATTCGCGAGCTCGAGACACACGAGCTCGCGAGGGACAAAACAACAGACGCGAGTAACGAAGATGTAATGCACACGCAGCGAGAGAACGAAGAACTCTCCTCCTCTGTACTTTGGTATCTCCGCGCGCAATAGCGAAGACACCTTGTAAAGGGATTCCTCATTAGCGGACCGCGAGCGCGCACTATAAGCGAATCCGGTTTCCCTGTAGTCGGCGATGCGGTATAGCTTCTGGTACAGAGTCCTGAATATGTGCTGGAAAACAGGCACCGGACGCACAGGGTTGTGCCGGGTGATACGACCATTGGACGACCAAGGGAGCCCATTGGGAAAATGATTGAACATCGATAATAACAAACTCCATGACAATATCCATCAGTTTTTGATGAGGACGGCACCACCAGTTCGATACGTGAATTAGTTTTGGTGATATTTATTAATATTTGGCATTGGCAATGTGACATTATAGGCGATGGGGCCAACAGACAATTTTTTTTTTTGGGCAATATGGGAGATATTTCATAGCCAATGGCAATTATCGGCAATATTAATAGCCAATAGCAATTATCGGCTATATCACCCCGACACTGCGGGAGAATCCCCAATAGCCAATGATGTGTTGGCAACTTCACCCTGGTACTAGGGGGAGAGATCCGTGATAGCCAATGTTATATTGGCAACTTCACTCGAGTACTATGGGAGATATTGCCAATAGCCGATGGTCTATTGGCAATATCACCCGGACACTGTGGAAGGGATCCCTAATAGCCAATGTCATATTGGCAACTTCACCCGGGCACTATGGGAGGGATTCCCAATAGCCAATGGTATATTGACAATATTACCCGGGCATTATGGGTGATATCTTCAATATTGGTGAATTCATCCGACAAATCGTCAGGAGAAAGAAAGAGTTTGGCTCGCTTTCTGTACAACGATTGGCCGTATCACCCGACCGACCATATCACCCTTGATTACCCTACACCTCGGAGTCCGTACCGAGACCGGACCAATAGGCCGAGCGTGCCGAAGGACGAACAACCTAGAAGAAGATCGTGCAAGCGAACTGTGCACGCAGCTTCGAGGGAAGCTGCGATATAAACAGGGGGCTTCGTCTCTGTCGAATGATACTCGCGTGTCTCGAATGATACCTCCCCGAGCCACTGCAGCGGCGCCCATTTCGCTAAGCCTCCTGGATATCAGACAACACGGCTGCCCGCTTACTGCAGTGTCGTGTATTAAACCACGGTACTGAATATCGCAAATCGGTATCTCATAAAAATTCTACCGCACTACAGATCGTATTGATGTGTGCATGCGTGCCCGCATCATTAGAGCGCCGACGAATATGTAGCGCATCCGGTGGTCAAGAGTCGAGAACTGTGGAATACTTCCAGAGATAACAAATCCTGCAAACAATTCAATAAATTGATAGTCATAAATTCTGATTTCTTTTTCGTTTTGTTCCGACCCGATGGAAGGTAAATTAATCGGTCCCTGAGTTTATTACAGTAAATTAAATTATTATTATTTAATAATAATAATAATAATAATTTAATTTACTTTAATAAACTCAGAGACCGATTAATTTACCTTCCATTTGGTCGGAACAAAACGAATAAAAATCAGCATTTATGACTATCAGTTTATTGAATTGTTTGCAGTACTTGTTATCCCTGGAAATATTCCACAGTTCTCGATTATTATTATTTTTTAATTATTATTATTATCTGTTAAAATCTATAAAATGTGTGATCGTATTTTGTTAATATATATTTCATATGTTTGACAAAAATATATTTTCTTTGTATCATTGTAAAATAGTCCGAGGCGAGGGAAAACAGCCCAATAAAATATATTTCCTGTTATTATTATTGTTATTGTTGTTGTTGTTATTATTATTTTTTGGTCTGGTGACAATCGAATCTTTGCCCGAGACGCGCATCCGTGCGGAAACGAAGTGCGGTGAAGTCGGGTGATATTTCGTTGTTAGCGGACAGTTCCCGCGAAACGGGGTGAATGTGATGCATAAGTCAATGAGCGAAGTGGAGTTGCGGTGCACCGCTGTACAGCGATACGAGCTGCATCGCCAGGGAGTGGCGACTCGACGGCGACTACCACTGTTGCGGCATCGTCCGACCATCGCGAAACGGCACCGGACGACAGTCGCACGCGTGTAAATATACACGAGAGTGCTAGAACTCCAGAGCATTCGCTAACTCCTTCGTACACCTACTTGTCAGGTGCACTGGGATAAATTCGTGCCCCACGCGCTTCGAGGAGATAAAGTACACGAATGTCGCTCGTTCTCTCCAGCAAGCGACGGCTTCGGTCCCAACAAACCCAGGTGCAGTTTACCTCGGAAAGGTTTTTTTTATTATTATTTTTTTTATTTAACAAACTCGCGTCTTAATGTCGCATGAAATGTTGTCTCGTTCCTGGCGGTTATTTTCTTCACCTCATTTTATGCTTCCCAAAGATCAACCAATTATCACCTGCGCTTCGACTATTGCTTTCCGTCGATTGACGTGGTTTGAATGGATTCGAACATCCGATTCTTGCATCTCCTCAATCCGCACAAATTCGGCTAGGTATTTTTTTTTTCGAATCGAACAATTAAATTATATTCTAGAATAATTTTTTTTCTTTATCGATCTTTCAACGTAAATTTTCTTATCACTATCGATGAAGATGTCCGTGTAAAATTTTTGGAGCTTCACGTCGGGCCCCGATAAGGCCGGAAAAGACCCTGCAGGGTTGTTCTGGAGTCACTCGTATGCAAAACGTATACGTTGTATCGCTGTGTGCGTGTAAACATATGAATGAATACAGCGACGGGACGTGTGCGTTTTGCAAGCGAGTCACTCGAAAGTGACCCTTCTGCTCCTTTGAGGGTACGAATGGGTTTTTGAGCGTTCCGTTTTGCGATACCACCTGTTTGCCTCCATGTTTGATCGAAAATTTGCAGTGCCAGCAAGTGTGTGCACTGTCCTTCATCAATGCCCGGTCCGCTACCCTGGCAACTCTATTGAGATCGTTAACGAAGCCCTTAACGAAGGGCGCACGCCACGTTTGCTGATGTCGCACAGTTTGTACGAGGAAACGCCAACGGTTTCACCAATATTGGCCGTCCTGAATTACGCAACGTGTGCCAGAGGACAATCTGTTTACCGCCATGTTGGATCTAGGGTAAAAATGGGGAATATGGACCGGTCCATATATAATTGATTTACGTGTTAATCGAGGTGGGCCATATTCACCACTTTTACCCTATATGGACGTAGTTCACCTGAAACTGGATCGCTCTCGTTTCGTCTGTCGATCAGAAACCGAAGAATCGCCACGCTATCGAGAAACGATGTCGATTCCTCCGTTCTGATATTGGCAATTTACGTAGGGGAGACCGGGTAAAATGGCCCAGCGGGGCAAAACGGGATTACGAGACAAAAGGCAATTTTCCAATAACCTCTCGATGGTGGGGATGGTGGTAGATGGGGCAAAATGGGTTTGAAAATCCGGATGTATCGTTGGGGCAAAATGGGCCATACAAAAATTATTGGAAAATGAAGGTTTGCACCACTGTCCAGTTTTACCCCGCTGTACCATTTTGCCCCCGGTCTCCCCTAACTCCGCAGCGAGATTGGAGAAACAGGAATACCGCGGGGCGAATCTATCCTATTCTCCGTCGATTCGATCACTTTTCTTCGCGTATAACGCAAGAAACGGTGACGCCAGCGCTGCTCCTGGATACTTTCTCAGTTACATCGAGCGTGAAGTTAGATTCCGGTGAGATAATAGCCATCGGGACGATAGAGTTACGGGCAGAGCTGGACCAAGTAGAATCGTCTCGCGAGACAAATTCGACCACGGTCAATTTCCATCGAAGTGGATACGTTGTAGAAAGTAAGGCGAAGTAGCGTACACCCGATCGGTTCACCAAAACGATCTTTTTCTCAACTCTAAAAAAAAAAATGATAACCCTTATTTGTGACATTTAAAAAAATTATTCATTGGGAAAAATTTGCGAAAGGTGCAAAATTGGCGATTTTGACCTATCCAAAGGTAGAAATTTATGCTACAAGATTGACTAAGAGTGCGCATGACTATAAATCCCACGAGGCGTAACAATGCGGGAATAAACAGCAATCAACCACAATGTGAGTTATTTTTATAATCTGTCCGCCAGCAGCGATTATCCTTAAACAATAAGTTATCAAAGCAATTATTGCACGACGTGTAGCCCTTTGTGCGATGTTCGGGCCACTCTGTCGTAGATATATTAAACAAGCCAGTGCGCGATATTATAGTGGCTGTACGGATACCGCTCGCCCGCCCAGTAGTATTTCCTTATTATTTACGATTGCGGATCGCCGCCGCAGGCCGGCGGCAGCGGCGTGCCGTACTCATTACAGCACACCGAGAAGAGAGATGAACCTTATACGTAGTTAATTAGTAATTACCTTACGCAGCGCCCGAACCGCATCGACCGTACCTGCTTCACGTCAGCCTCGCGCACCTGCGAAATCGCTGTCCTAACTACAGGGTATAAACGCGTGTGCAAGCCAGAGCATCATCCACCTCGCGATGGAGAAAGTAGAAAAATAACGAATAAAAAAAATTGTAAACTTTGGTGCGAGGCCTCGCTGTAATTAATTGGTACCTCCCGAATTGGAGGCGTCCGGCTCTCTCACGTGTCCACTTTGAGTGATAAATAAATTCACACTTGCACGCCATTTTCTGTCCGTCGAGTCGGATCGACTGTTGTTTTTGTCGATAACGTCGAGTTATTTGGAAAGCCGTTCGATCGGCAACTCTAGATTTACGTTTCCGACTCATAGTCGCTTTAAACGTTGCAAACCTGTCACATACATCCGAACGCCACCTAAAAATCCCGTTTCTCGACGTTTTAGACTATTTGAAGTACTCTAACATTAAAATCTCGATATTTTTTGTTTACGAAAACATAGCTTCCTCTATGAAGAAGCAACATATATACATAAGTAAAAGTGACCCGTAGGACCGGTACTGGCCGACGTTGGGCAAACACTGGCCGTCGTTGTGCCAATACTGGCCCACTGTGACACTCCCTCTAGGCGATACACTGTTCAATATCTCTCATTACCCGTTCCAGCCTTCCGAAAGTTCGGAAACAACTCGGATAAATTCGGGTCCGAAGACCGGTACTTTCCGACGTTGGGCGAACGCTGGCCGTCGTTGTGTCAATACTGGCCCACTGTGACACTCCCTCTAGGCAACACACTGTTCAATATCTCTCATTACCCGTTCCAGCCTTCTAAAAGTTCGGAAACAACTCGGACAAAGTCGGGTCCGAAGACCGGTACTGGCCGACGTTGTGCCAATACTGGCCCACTGTGACACTCCCTCTAGGCAACACACTGTTCAATATCTCTCATTACCCGTTCCAGCCTTCTGAAAGTTCGGAAACAACTCGGACAAAGTCGGGTCCGAAGATCGGTGGCCGATAGCGCAAATCGTGAGATCTGCATGCCCAAAGTTTCGCGCGGAGGCGGATCGGTCCGATCGGTACTGGCGATAGGGTTCGGCTCAGACAGTAGTAATACCCCGTGAATGGAGCACCGTTGATAGTTTCCTCGCGATTAGGAATAACCATTGATGGTTGTGCCTCGGCTGCGGAGCCGACCCAAGGCCGCACGGAGAGCAAACCATACGATACGGGTTTGTACCGCGCACGCTTACCGCGTGCGGTATTCGCGAGGCCGAACATTAATCGCCAGTCTCGCGCGCTTACCGCCAAGCCGATGCGGGGCTCAGCGGCAAATCCGCGGTCCGTGTGTGAGACGCGCTCCGGCTCAATGGCTCGCTGCGCTGCCCGCCGTAATTATCAGTCCATATACAACCAACCTATTTCGCAGTGTCAGCCGGTAAATTGCAACGGACCGAACTCACGTACTATCGTTTACTTCTCGACGCTCCAACGCGCGTGGGACTGGCGCACCTGTCCCTATACCCCTTTATCCGATTTATAAATATCGTACAATGTGCTCGTAATCTTTATTAACCGGAGCGAGGTTCGCCGGGGGAGAGGAAGGCGAATCGTGTCTTCGTTAATTGCAGCGCGTTAAACGACGGCCCGGGCAAAACGAATTCCCCGAACTAGAGACAAAAACATTTTTCTTTATTTTGTTTATTTTTTTTTTACCTTTCCGACATGCATTCCGCCCACCGTCGTCGTTGCGGTCCGTGTTGCGAGGGACTTTTTGCACCCCTCTTTCCAAACGGGTGACACCGTCCAAAATAACGGGCGCCAACAAAGTACTATGAAGGAGATAGGGAGAGACGGTCGTTAACGAGCGCTGGGCAATTAGAGGGAAGCGTGGTCGGAGAGTGTGAAATTAAATGACATGATGTGCGTGCGATCACGGCGTATCACTGTGGCATCGAAAAAAAAAAAATAGAATTTTTCGTACTCCGAAAGAAAAATAAAGACCGCTCGGAGATAAAAATGTATGGTGTTTATGTACTCAGTTTTTTCGTATATTTGCAATACCCCGAGTAGAAATTTTCAAGCGTTACATCGGGTCCTGATAGGGTCCTGATAAGGCCTAATTTTTACTCGTGACGCGGGTTTTCCGAGCTGCCCGGAAGGTTTTTTGTTTCTTTTCATACAAATGTGGATATTTCCGTCTCGTGTGTATCGCGGTATTATTTTCCGCATGAAATAATTCTTGTTGCCGTACGACTGCGTGTGGCAAAACATGTTTATCAACGTCGACGAAAATATTCTATTCGCGAAAAAACAGACCGCAGGAATAAAAATTCCTGTCGCGAGCTAACGAAGCTAACCGAACGGCGCGTTACGGAACCAGACGTATATTTCCCACACACGCCATTCACTAAACCGTAGAAAGAATGCGCGACGAGAATGATGAATAACACATAAACTACAAAACAATTCTGAAATCATGAGCCTTTAAAAAAATTCGTAAAAAATGGTAAAGAAAATAATAAAGAATACGGCGGGGTTTATAAACAATATTATGTACAATATAAGTATCAGTAAACATCTTTACTACTACTTGTGATGATATTACGTGTTGCCATTAATTTTTATTTGTATTTGAAAATAAATTGTCGAATGATTTTATGAGATACTTAAAACCGATCAGAATACATAAATCAAAGTACAACTCTCCAGTACGCTAGATAATTTTTTAAACTTATAAATACGATTTCGTGGTTGTAATAAACCCAGTCCATAAATAATATTGTCTTCGTCTATGGGCATTGAAAGGCCATTACTTATGTTAAGTTCAACTGAAAATAAATTGTCGAATGATTTCGCGCGGTACTTAAAGCCGATCAGAATACATCAATTAAAGTACAGCTCTCCAGTACGCGAGATAATTTAATTTTTTTCTTTCTTACAAACAATATTTCGATGGTTGTAATAAACACATTCCGTAAATAATACACTCTTCGTCTATGGGCATCGATAGGCCATTACTTACGGTGCGTTCAATGGCATTGAGAAAGGAAGATTGAGCTTGGAACGCATTTCTTCCTCCCGGGTGGAGTTTTTTCACGGTCCATCTGCCGTAAGTTATTGCATTCAATGCAAATACTCTACGATCGAATGTACAAAAGCGTATCGTATTGCGTGAGAATTATTCAAGCGGGGGTTCCGCGTGCGATCATCGACGGGATTCGCCGCGTCGTTCCCCGTTGCAAAGTCTGCGTCGGATTTCGTGCCTGCCGATTCTCATCCCGAGCGACTCGTCGTTGAAGTCTCATTTCGGGTGAATGAAAAAAATCACGATAAATATCGCGTCACGGAATTTGAATCTTTCTTTGGCAACACGATTCTCCGCTCGATCGCGATGACCTCCCTTTCTATCGGTATTAAAGCCGATCGAAGAAAAGGCGCTCGTCACAAATGGCGCGAGAATCATCGTTTGGTGCCGTCCGGAGAAGGTTCGTCGCCTCGTCACGCTACGCAGAACTTCGATCCTTATGGGCAACGAAGCTGCAGGTGCAGGCTCTTGCTGCACGGTATTGCATCGATGCCCCGGAGCACTCGCCACCGGTCGGACGAGCGATGATTGTTCATCGCCGTAGAATCCGACACATGCGACCCACTCGTCGCGACGTCGGGCACAGCAGTTGAGCAATTTTTGACGCTCGTGTATGCAACACATTTTCCGAGAGAAAATCGTTCGATACTTAAATTTAAGTGGGGAGTCGCGAGGATTCGATTTCTCGTTCGTTGCTGAAGATCGACTGGTAGCGCGTACACTAAAATTTTTTAATTTTTCAATTTGGTAAAAACAATTTTAATTACATTTTCGTAAATAAAATTTGGTACAATTTATTTGGTAAAAAATGGACATGAAGTGCAGTTGCGGTCCCGAAGATTCTGAAGCTCATGATTGTATATTTTTTATTAAAAAAATTATCTGGAAAAAAAAGTTCGTAATTCGTAATTTCGGGACTACGTCAGATGTATTTTTCATACTGATAGCGATTCTACGATTTATTTAGGTTCTACCTGAATGTTTGAAACGGAAACATGCGATTGATGAGAGGTACGATTTTTTTTTATTACCAATTTTATACAATTTATATGGGTGTAGTGATTATTGCCAGATTCAATAGGGAACATGAGTCGATGATGTTTTATTCACGCCAAATTTGTTATGCAAATATCTAAATAAAATTACAATAAATAGAGTGCAATTGATATTATTCGAAAAATTAAAAATGTCACAAAGCGTAGATCCATCGACCGCTTCGTACCAAATGCAATAGAGACATTTTTTTGACGCCAGTCAATTCCGCAGAAAGTTTCAGCCCAACTCAAAATTTACGAAAGCTAGTCCTTGTTCCCGAAATAGCAAAACAACAAAACTGAAAATAACGTCATTCATATAAATTGCTTGACATTCAGCAATGTTTCTCAACGTTCGAGCCTCGAAAAAGGTGCTCATTCTTCGCTCGATAAAGTTACTTAAAATCCAAATAATTGGCAATCTTGACGCCAGATCTTGGCGAGTAAAGATGATCGGCGACCGTGCGAAAATATCCGTCGTGCATTTGAGTGTCTCGACATCGGCGCGACAGGCTTAGGATTCTCTCGCAGTGCTATTGTCCGGCTCTTGCCCGTGCGTAGATTGCTTATTTCGCCGCTTCTTGTTTTTTAAATTCCCCCTTCCCCTCTCTCACTTGGCGTACTCGCGAGTACACGATGATGTTCCATAGGTTGTAAACGTTCGCGGCGCGGCACATACCGGACATTAACCGTTTACAGCCGCTTGCGATATTTACGCTCCACCTGCTGGTGCTCGTTCGCTACCAGCGGATTTCGCTTTGCAAAAGCTCGTGCCGAGACCGCTGTCCCGCCGGGAAGCGTCCGTACGCGTACAAAACCGTCGGACGGGAGAAAGACGGACAGCCAGTGAAAGCTGAAGACATAGAGGAGGATCCGAAAGGCGCCATGCACAAGCGACAAGCCGCTGCCGCTGCCGGTCTTCGACTCGTCCGACCGGCTCAAGGCTAGCCACCTCCTATTTGCATTGTATTTTAGAAGCCGCTTCTTCCCAGTGCGTACCGGGTGTGTCCCGGACCCTGCGCCCTTTGAGGCTATCGCGAAACCCACCGAGCGCTCGCCGGTGCATCGACGCAACCCGGGTCGAATGCATAACCGCGCGGCGATGCATCGCGATGAGAGCGCGTAAGTGCGTCGAGAATATGCCCGATCGTGGAATCCACGGAGCCGGCGAGCGCCGAGAGCCGACCCGACTGTCCCATTTCGTTCCCGAGTCTCTTCGTGGCCTGCTCTCGCGGCGATCGTGCTCGGCACTGTCGAGACGATAACCGTGCCTGGCGTGCAAAGAATAATTTTGGTCTCTCGGAGTAGCAAAATATAATTTTTATTTTTTATTTTTTTTTGTGTAATTTATGGTTGAAAAATTGGGCATTCATGAAGCAACGTTTACCGTAGAATCGAGCTGCTTTTGGGTATTCGACGGAGTGTCGGAAACATCTTCTGTTTTTACTCGCACTGGGCGGTAAAAAACGTGAAAAAGGCATGATTAAGTTTTTGCCTAAAATTGCGAGGTTTTAAGCAATGTTCTGAGTTGAAAAAGCTTCTATTAGAAACTTTTTTACATAAGCTGTTTCCGAAATTTCACATGTGCGTTGCAATATTACAGAATTTTTTTTTTTTTTATTCAAATTTTTGTGAATTTCAGGCAAAATATTTTTGATTTTAATATCTGCTATTTTAATGTTACAAAAAGTACATTAATATTCAATTAATGTAAATAATGTAAGCAATTTTCAAGTTCCAGTACATTCAATTTAGAATTTCTGTGTTCTAATAGCAATTTAATATCGTCGAGTACAAGACTTTTAACGCTCTTCAGTAAGGATTTAATTAAGCAAAAAGAGTCTACGATAAAAATACTATCGTTAAAAATTTTGTTGTTGCCAATACAGTTAAACGCGCAGTTAAAAAGAAATGGCTTTGAACAATGGATAATAAGTGCATAAATTGTGCAAGTTCAGACGATGAGTCAACGCTTTATATTATGGTGCGGGTCGTCGATTTGCCTTAATGATTCCAGGCCAACGACATCGCGATACGTCTGTAAGGCGTTCGCGTGTGTGCTATTTCCTCATTAATGTCTCATCCTGCGGAAGGATAGTTGCGCGGATGCAGACACTGATACACTCTCCCCCGGTCTGCTCGCCTTATTCGTGCAACCTTCGGCATAATATATCAATGGACGATCGGCCATTAACACCGACCGTGACTGTGGGAGCCTCGCCCACCTTTTGTCAGCTTCGTGAGCTGCCGTCGACGAGAGCGAGATAATAAAGACTCGGAAAAACGAAGACTCTTTAGATATATTCGCGTCGTAGAGAAAATAGGAAATATAGTTTTATGTCAAAATGACAATAGGTTTTTTTTTTTAATTTTATTTCGCTACGAAGTAAGATCGAATTTTTGTCATTTGCATAGAAATTTCGAACCTTCAATTTGTAATTGTGTGGCACTGGAAATGGCACCTATCACTTTCAAGCCTTCAATGACCAGCGGTAAAATAGGACGATCAAAAGAAAAAAAAATGAAGACAGAAGATAGAAATTTGAATTTGAAGCTTGTTTATTTCCTTCGAATGAAAACCTACCTATGGGTATTTGAAGCTCAAACTAAATATTTTCCGACGATGATTTTTGACTTTCTCACTAACTTGCACGACAAAAGTAGCAAATATGGCGGTCTGACACAACACGCAAAAATCATGCAAAAATGATGGCCTACAGCGAAAGCAAAACTGAAATGTTCGATTTCGATATAAAGCGACTTTGCGTTCAATTGGGCTTGTCTGACCGCTCGAAACGCACGAACCTTGCGCATGTATGTAAAACTAAGGGTTTTTGATCTTATAATACGAGCTGGAGCATCTACAGCAAGTTGCAAAAATTCAATAAAAAAAGAGTAATAAATCCTCAGGGTTATTGCCATAGTTTTTACAGTTCACGCCATAGCGACGAGCAAGGACAACTAAAACGCGTATAGCGTAGAAGATACCGTTCTGCGGATTCTCGCGTGCAGGATTATAGCTAAAGACTCTTCTCGCTCGGTGCTCGGCGAGGACCAGTGCGGGAAGAGAGTCAGAGCCTGTGGCGGTCGTTGGTTCTTTGGGCCAGGAGAGCCAAGGCAGTAAAATCGAGCGTTTACGATCGTCGGCCGCGGCTCGACGCTCTTTCTAAACTCGCGGGAACGAGTTCGAGGTCCGCGAAACTCAGTTACGAGGATCCTTAGCATGTCTCGAGAGGGGCACAGGAGGAACATCGCGCTGAGCTTGGGTTACGTGTCGAACAAAGAAGAAACCTGGAACGGGAGACTCGGGGCCTTATAGTTGCGCCTCCGCGATGGTACCGGCCGCTACTACTTTTTGCCTTCGATGTTCCGAGCGACCTCCTTCGCGATCTTCTTCGCTTTATTTGTTTAAGGGCACCTTTATTCTTGGCTAACAAGTACCCACGAGCGCATCGCCGCTGCTCCCGCGCTCGCGGGATGCTCCTTACCGAGCATGGGGAGCCACATGTCGGCCTCTGTGTCCCGAGACCCTCTCGTCCCGTACTTGCCGCCTCCGTGAAATAACGTTCTCATTTGTAGGTACGCCTGGGACTTCTCTTTGGTCGGCCAACAAATACAGTCCACGTGACTGTGGGTTTACAAGAGGCGCTCGTCCTTTTCTTCTCTTTATCTGACGCGGCCTGGGAAATTGTCAATATTGAAGTTCGCCGTAGGCTCAGCCTTCGCGCGTTTTTTAAATTTATTTTAAAGTGCTCGCGTGTTTTAAAAAAAATTAATTTAATTGATCCTGGACATACAAGAGTAATAGCATCGTTAATTAAATTTTTCCGTTTGGGGTCTTAGACACCCCAGCGCCATTGCCTATTCATCCCATACTTGCCGCTTCTGTGAAATAACGTTCTCATTTGTAGGTAGGCTTGGGACTTCTCTTTGGTCGGACAACAAATACAGTGCACGTGACCGCGGGTTTACAAGAGGCGAACGTATTTGCGGGTCTCCTCGTTTCTTCTCTTTATCTGACGCGGCCTGGAAAATTGTCAATATTGAAGTACGCTGTAGACTTAGTGTTCGGACGTTTTTTATTTTTAAATGGTCGCGTTTTTTTTTTCAATTTACTTAAATTTATTGTGGACGATCGTTGGCTGTTTGGGGTCTTAGCTTTATTTGGTCCATGTATCGTCATCTGTCAAACAGGTTGACGAATCGTTGACAAATCTATGCAGCATCCACGGAGTTTCGATACCTTGATTATTTGGCATTTTTATTAATTTATGAAATCTAATTGTTCGTAAAATATTGTATTCGTCGATAAAAAAAATGGCTTGATCTCACAACGATAAAAAAAACAAAAAAAATAATTCAATTCAAATTTGATTATCGGTGTCAAAATTTGTCTTCGAAGAGAATAAAGATTTTTTGATAAAATGCCTCTTTAAAGTGACGACGAATGTAACTCATATTTCTTCATCTCGAACGCCACTTTGTGATCAACACGCGAGTGGCGAGGGATCTAGGAATTTCATTCTTCGGGGATCGCGACCGTGGGCGTCGGTAAGTTGGCGCATTCTCGACGTTCCATCATCAACACCGGCAATTAATATAAAGTATATATATATATTTTTTTTTTTGCATCGCCGTTTAATCCAAGCAGTGCGCACACTCGACGGATTTATCGCCTTGGACCGCATTGAACTATAAATTATGCGCACGGCGATGTCGGTGTTGTTTTTGCCGGTTGGCGAACATCGCGTGTTGAGATCCCTCGAGCACAGTCCACCTATCTTCCGTACCTGCAGGACGGGGCCCTTTCGCGTAGAGAGAACATTACACCGGGAAAGAACGAGTTGTAATAGTGTGTAAACTGAAAGCCAGGCGTGGTCACCGTACCACGCGAACTATCACGAAATACATACACGAATTGCGCTTATATGTTGGTCGCGCAATGTATGCATTCACGCTGCCGTACCAGACGTTAATGAAATGACCGTAGATCCAAAAATTATTCGCATCGCTGCCCCTTGTTACGCATACATAAATCCTCGTCTCACCTGACGTTTCGCAGCCGCCTCGCAATGCTCCAACGCGCTTTGTTTACTACAATAACTATTTTTATAATAATTATAATTATCATTATTTTAATAGCAATTTTTATTATTATTTTCATAATTATTTTAATAGCTATTTTAATAAATATTTTATTTACTATATGTAAATTAGTTCTCCCAACTAATGAGTTGTCCCGGCGATTACCAAACTAACCGACTAGGAGTTGCCGATCCAACCAAACGATCGTCCGGCGCACGGAGCACCTACACGTTTCTCTTAGGCCATTTTAACTATTTACTTTTTGTTAATTAAAAAAAAATTAACATGTTTCGAAATGAAACTTCACTCCAAACTGCATTCGCCAACCAAACTTAATATTACGACCTTTCTGTACCACCGAGTTTTGCACGAACGAAAAATATAGCTCTTACGTTATTTCTCGTATTTATCTCCCCGTTAATGACCCGACTTTGCAGTAAAAATCGAAACTGTTCGAAACCGTTTCCTGGGACACAATATGAACAATGTTTCGCATGCCACGTAAATGGGGCTTGGTCCACTGAACGCGGGATGTCTCCGATCCAATAATCGATAGAACGGTACTGCGATAATTAAATTTTATCCGCACTTCCCCCTAATCAGTTATCGGTCCACAAAATGCCAGGAAACATTTTCGAACTACAAGTTCCGAGATTCCCGGCAGCATTTTTACGGCGGCCAAAAATTTCGGCTAATTTGATATTATCGTGCGGGTGTGTTCGATACACGAATGCCGGTTAATGTAGCGAAGCGCCCTCGACGATCTTCCTCAGTTGCAGCGATGCGCACGGTGCACCGTGCGAAACCCTCGTAAAACCGGCGAACGGTCGACGATGCGCGGCATACAATTCCCATTTCCGTCCGACGCGGCATTCTGTTCTGCCCCGCGTTCGCTTTTCGCCGACGCTGCGATACCGCGGCGTTAATATTTGGTAGCCTGTTCTGCAGACCGGGCGCAAAGGCGAGTTTCTGGAGCGTACGAACTCGAGAATGCAGTGATAGTGTTTCCCGAGGAAACTGTGAATAACCCAAGCCGGAGAACCCAGGCTCCTCGTATATCGGAACACCAAAACATAAACTCTCGAAGTAAATAACAATTCGATCATTATAGTTGCACATAGTCAATGATTCAGCTAGTTTTATATTATAAATACTTTGATACCGGCTTTGATACCGTGTTCTTACGGAAAGTTCATAAATTTTCGTACTGTTAATTGCAATATATCAATAGCTGGTTAAAAGATATTTAGAGCACAAAGAACCGATGTCTAATTAACTATTTTTCCCGGTGTGAAAAGAAAAAGTACCAATAATGATATAAGGACATAAGGATATAGGGTAAAATATTGAAATAACCTCGCGAACGCTTTTTTAAAACGGGTAACACCAACATTTCTCGTATTATGATGCACATCTGCATTTTGATCCCAGGTAATCAATATGCATGATAAATATCTATCTAAAAACACAATATAATAGTAGTAGTAGGGGAAAAGTGGTGAATATGGGCCACCTCGATTAACACGTAAATCAATGTATTTGGATGATATATGGACCGGGCCATATTCCCCACTTTTACCCTACATGTATTTATTGACATTTAGTTATAAAATTGTAACATAAAACAACTTTTACATACATATTGTTGATCATACAAGCAACAAAGTAACTCGCACAATATAATAATAATACTAATTAATTAAAATTAATAATATTGATCAACTGTTAATATAGATACATAACAAAAATAATAATTAATATAAAAAATATAATTATTCTTAAATACCAATCATTATTATTATCGCTGTGACAAAACGGTAGCTGATTGCCTCGTGTAATACTAGCTTGATTAGCTAGTGCGACGAATCTATGCGTGGTTTCTATTGCCATCGATGACACCACAGCCGCGATGTGATGTGAGGCGGCTGCGGGGGCGATAACAAGGATACGATAAATAATATTAAAAAAAAAAATTACGTACACACGCAGGCGTAGGGGAACCTGAGCATTGCTCAACGTTCGGCGGACAGCAGGTGTGCAGCTCCGAGATCTCAGGCAGAGTGCAGTCACTCAGTGCGCGCAGTGACTGCACAAGAAAGAGCGTCAGGGAACGTACGGTGTGCAATGAGGATGACGAAAAGCGTGTGTCCGTTCAACCAGAAGAGATTCAGTGCGTCCGCGACGTCCCACGCGCTATTAGCATTGCGTAGGACAGAGCTTGCACGGGGTAGAGGAACTCACCGTCGGATCCTTGCTCTCTTTGCTAGGCCGATAAGCTTGGTGCACCTACGTCGATCTTGATATTTCCGAATGTTATGCTCACTCGAACTGATTATATACGATGTTTTCCTCCTTCCTCGGCACTCCTGCGCATACGCTTCACGATAGAGTGGAGCCGGGCTCGTAAAGAGTGTCACTCGGCTGTTATTTTGATTTTTTTACCATTTTTTTTTTGTACTGTAACGAGCCTTGATCTCGAGAGACATACAACAGAATGCTGCACCGGAGAGATATAATTTCAGGTAAATCACAGGGCTCTCGTATACACGACGCGATCTCATTGTCGGGAACTTTCGTTCGCTCCAATTACCATAGCAGCACCGACACTCCATAAATCGTCGACTGTGTAGCAATCGAAGATATATATATATATAATTTTTTTCGTTGCGTGCCTGAGAGTGTTTATAAATCTAGCAAGTGTATAAAGGGTATTTGACGCGAAAGATTATTATTCGATTGTCGTTCGAATTTATGTTTTCTTGGGTGAAGTCACTTCCGGTGGAAGGCTGAGATTGTCAAACTGTAAGTGATGTATGTTAGGCGTTTGTGAAGGGTGTTTTTGGGTACCTATTTCTTCCACCGAAGTGGGTTTTATCTGCGGGAGGAGATGCCTGAGCTTTTTGGTGGTCCATATTCACCACATGTACCCTACACAGTAGCCTAGATAAATAGGTAATAAAATAGATAATCTCTTACCGTTGATCATCAATTGAGAACTAATAAAAAACTAAAGAACTTTTACCCGAGCTGTTTGGTGGTCCATATTCACCACTTTTATCCTACACAGTAGTCTGGGTAATCGCTTACCGTAGACAAACGATTGACAAGTAACAAAAAAAATAAAAAACCAAAGAAATTTTACCCGAGCTTTTGGTGGTCCATATTCACTACTTTTATCCTACACAGAAGTCTGGGTTGTCGCTTACCGTTGACAAACAATTGAGAACTAAAAAAAAACCAAAGTATTTTTCCCCGGGCTTTTTGGTGGTCCATATTCACAGCTTTGACCCTACACAGTAGCCTGGATTATCGCTTAATGTAGAAAATCAATTGAGAACTAAGAAAATGTCAAGGTATTTTTACCCCGGTTTCCATTGGCCTCAATAGCGGGATCTTATTCTGAATCGTCCTGTATCCGATGCTGTATACAATACGGATAGGTACACAGAAGTTTTCGGTAGCGAGGTGCAAAAGACGGATGGCACTGCAGTGATAACGAGTTCCTGTGTACATGTCTCAGTCCTGAGTGGATATGATGTTTTCCCTGGTTGTTTGCGCAGTCGTAGAGAAACGGGACTATTTACTCCCGTGCCTTTTAGGATTCGGATCGAATCGATGGAATCCGGGAAAAGCCAGCGATCCGTGCAAACGAGGAACAAGCCCGTCACTCGCGAGCGAACGACTGAGCCGTGTTGATTTGCGCGGACCGCGTCACTCCCCAAGACTTCCCTGCCTATCCTCGATAACTTCTCGTTTTTCGGAATCTCGGACCAGATCGTTGATGGACGCCATGTACCGAGCGAGAAAATACCTAAGGTCATTAGCGGATTGCCCCAGCCACACTGAAAAAAAATGACATAGTAAATACAACAATACTGACTTTTTAGTATAAAAAATTGTTCCCAGGGGGAACGTTCACATTTTATAGTTACGGCAGTGACAAAAAATCATGGTTACAACTATAATTATATTTTAACCAATTGAATATATACTAACAAAAATTATCTATACAGACGTTCCAACTGGGAACTATTGGTATAGTAGAAAATACTATCCTTTTTCTCAGAGCATCCGCTTTGGTGGCGATTTCCTGAAACTGATACGTTTTGATGGAAAACAAAGCGGCAGCGTAGGTGTGCAGTTGCGATCTCGTTGATCCAAGAAATTGACCAACCCCGTTCACAGCCCTTCATACCCACGGCGCTTTCGTCGCACCGGAACCTCCAAAGATGCCTGCACGCAAGCTCCAAAGGGATTGTTCAGCACATACACCCTGGTGAGCATTCTAGACCGTTACGTCAGCCCCTAATACGGTCCCAACAAGGCTGTGATGGACGGAAGGTATCGAGTGACAAAATACGACCTGTGGTCGTTAGCGAATTGCTCCAGCGCAGCATCCTCTTTGGATGGCGATTTCCTAGAACCGATACGTTCTGATGGAGAACGGAGCTGTAGCGTAGGTGTACAGTCGCGATCCTGTTGGCCCAATAAATTGACCACCACCGTTCACAGCCCTTCATACCCACGGGGCTTTCGTCGGACCAGAACCTCCAGAGATCACGTAAATTCTAAAGTGATTGCTCAACGCCGTACACCCTGGTAGGCATTTTAGAGCGTGTTTGCAAGTTTTGTCTTGGCTGAATCTTTACCCAACAAATTTGCGATCAAATTTGTCGCCAGCTATCGAAGTAGTTTCGTGGGCGTAAGCTGCCCAGGATTTACACCCGGGCAGTACTGATCGTCAATCGGAAAGTCCTGTGGAATACTATTTATACTTCCAGCCGATCATACAGGAGTCCGTATTTGATTGCGCAAGAGTAGGATGGAGGCTTTCGGTAATACCTCGGACGTATGGGGAATGGCGTTAATACGGTTCAGTGAGCACTAAGCAAACTTCGATTCATCATTGGTCCGCACATATAGAGGATAGCGGTGCGAGACCCCCGCTGGGCATACTCGGGGACGAGGAGACTCGCTAAATTGGAGATACGGCTTGTCGAGCACATTGCACGAGCAGATACGTGTGAAACAACAATTCGTACACATATCGTTGACCTAATTCCGTACGGGCCTATCGGTAGTGTAGCCTTTTCGGTCTTTTGACATTAGGCCGTCGATGTACATACAGAAATATAAATAAATACAAAAATATGTCGATACTATTTATTGGTCTTTGGTACTCCGAGACCAGCGAATTGTACACTGAGCTATGACGGAATGGAAAGATATCAAACTATGTCAATAGTCAGTAAATAGGATAAAAGTGACGAATATGGACCACCACGATCAGCACGGAATTCAACTGTGTATGTGCCGTTTCCTATTCACCACTTTTACCCTGGTCGATATTGGTAAAACGCTATCTACCGGTACCAAGTTTGGATCGATCTGCCCACTTGTTACATCTCGGTCTGACCAAACGTCACTTGGGTAGAACCGATTAGTCGGATTCAACCGAAATTAGTTTGAATCAAGTGAAACTTGCTTGTCTCGCGACCCGCCGGACCTTTTCCTATGTCCTTACACTAATAACAAAAAACGCGGTTGAATCGACTAAAGATTTTAGCAAAAACGTTCAAATAAATATTAAGTTTGTCGACCAAAGTATTTTAATGCCACAAAAACGTTTTTGTGAAGACATCACAAAAAATTACTGAATCAAGCAATCTTTTAGCTCTACCAACAATACATTTATTCGAACGTCCCTGTCCGAATCTATGGTCGATTGAACCGTGTTTGTTAAAATGGTGTCGACAAGCGACCGCGACAATTTAATTTTAGTGCAAATGTGGCTAATATGGCTCAGCCCGGTTGGCGACTAGATCAACATGCATGCGACATATGAATATCTATCTCTAACGCTGGACACACGTGCCCATGCAGTAGGTATATTAGATGAGGTATATGATCATGTGAACAGTACATACCTGTGCGAAGTGGTTCTCGGGCTCGGCTATAGATCATCCCGGCTCGCGTGTTCCACCGCTGCGAAGCTGGATGCATTTCCATGTGAGAGCTCGAGAGCTGTGCCCCAGTGACTCTATAACCCCGGTGCAGCGGCGTGCACCGACATGACTAATATACGCGAATGCGATCTCGTACGCTTGCACACCCTGCTGTATCTGCATCGTCTGGCCAATCCACTCATGCGTAAATACTATTATGTTATACGCGCGGATATACGCGCGTCGCGTCGTGTGTCCATTGTGATTCAATTGTCATGGGACTACGAGGAGGACGGGTCGGTCAGGTGAGAATTGGAGGACGGATGGACTTTAGATTAATCGCAATTTTCAAACTTCGTTCAGCAACGCGATACGCTCGAATTTTTTGCTTCCTCGTAGAGGAAGCTTTGTTTTTTTTAAATTATAAGCCGCAAAGTGCAATTTCCACTGAAACTGTTATTTCTGATGAATTCGATCGTAAATAATAAAATTGTCATGGCTCGCGGGAATGTTTGAAAGGGAAACCGCTATATGTGCTCACAACAAAATTGCTTATAGCCTCCGTTTTTATAATTAGCTGTTATTTATTATGTACCGTAAATTCAGGTCGATATAAAAAAAGGATACGAGTATCTTAATATAGCTTCCGCTCGTACCGGGATTAACTCATTGACCGTGAAGAATTGAATCTATAAAAGAGAATCCCGCATGAAAATAACTCCGGTTTATCTACTTCGTACGGAATATCGACTATTTCCGTATTTTTATACAAATAAAGTGTGCGCTCGAGCTTTGCACTGTTGCATGTTACATTACTCTTCTCCGTCCGACGACCGTGCTCTCACCCTGCACGAGGGGTTTTACTGCTGTTACCCGCCAATGTGTGTTTACTCTCACTTTTATTTTTTTTGCAATGGTGTTACGTAAAGCTATTTGCACAGCGGAGGTTTGAGAGAGAATGTCAGAGAAGAAACAACGAGAGAAAGGTCGATGGTATTACCGCATTGAAAACCATTGGACCAACGACCAACGCCTCGCATTAAACCACCCGACAAGATGAATACCAATAAGTGGTGAATATTGGCCGCTATACAGTTCTGGCTCGTATCTGCTATTCCCAGAGGTAAATTCCCACTTCGGTGGAAGAAATACGTACCGGAGAAAAATAATAAAATTCCTCTGCAAAATCACTTCCGGTTTGAAAACCAAATTTCAATTTTTAACCGGATGAGACGTCACACAAAAAAATTTGAAATTCTTTCGTTGTGACGTCACTTGCGGTTTCAAAATCTCAGTTTTCAACCGGAAGTGACGTCACACTTCCGGTTTCGAAAACTCAGCTTTCGAACGGAATGTTTAAAAAATGTTCTGCATGATCACTTCCGATTTAAAGTTGACATTTTCAAACCGGAAGTGACGTCATACCGGAAATACGTCACTGATAATTCAAAACCGGAAGTGACGTTTTCCCGTATGACGCCATTACCAGTTTGGCGTACGGCCAGTTTGAAGCTAGCGATTTGTCGGTTTTCTAGTTACGTCAGAGTTTCATCCGGATATTTTGGTGATAAAAATCGACGGCGAGTGTGTTTTTACCGTCGATTATCCAACCACTGGTGCTGTAACGCATGCATCCGTGGACCTCCGTCCGACGTTCGGCGGGCGATCTCCTTCCTGATGGATGTTTCGTCAGCGCGAGACAAAGCACGGAAGCCTGATCGATCGAACGATTTGGACGATATTCGGTTACACAGAGCCGGTAACCAAGGTGACCGGGTTTCCTCTTGCCGACGATGACCCCGTTTGTAAAATCGCACGGCAACTTTCGAGAGTTACCGCTTCGAGACCTGCGCGTGGGCGCAATAAGATTATACCTAAAGTTTTTCAGTGCCCGCTGCGATATGGTCCATATCCGAGCCATGTAGCACACGGTGGGACAGTAATTGTGAAACTTCAGCGATTCGCACAGGATACTTTTGAGTCTCGGGGCTTCCGGATAATTGAGGATTCCCGGTTCGACTTCGGTGATTACAGATGGGATTATATTTTGAAAAAGAGCCATGGAAAAGTTATCCCGATAGTTGCAATTTCGACAGTTTCCGGCAAGGGTGGCTGGAAGAGGGGGTTTGATGAGGAAGGGTTTGGAAATCTTCGCCACAACGTCAAACATAGCCAAGGAAGCCATTATTGGGAGACGGCGAAAAGTCGACGAAACTCGAGCTCAAGATCTTATGTTTGCCATCCCGAGACTCTCGCCGTATCCGGCTGCTCTCCCCTCCGCGCAACGTCGGTACTTCCGGAGCTCTCGCGGGTGGAACAGGGTCGGGGTTGTATTAAAATGCATCGGTGCACCGAAGACTGCACACGTCGAATGTCTTGGCGAAACTCCCGAGTTTTCGTCGCTGGCTCTGTCGCGATAGTTTCGAGAAATTTTGGAGTCGAAAAGTTGGTTATAATTTTTAAGTTGACTGGGAAATCACTTTGTGGCCGAATTCAGCGAAATGGAAAAAAAAATTCGTAGCAGTCGAATGATAAAGGTCATTCATTGTGGAGTCTCAACCCAATCAAGGATCGGATTTGGCGTAATTAAAAATATAGGTCGGCTAAAAGTGTTCGGGAGAAAATAATTTTTGGAAAACTTCAAAACGCCTAAAGTGATGAATTGCTATTTTGGAATTCCCTTATCCGCTTTGCAGAAGCACGCAAACGGCGCTTGGAGAGCGAGATGCAAATCCATAGATCTGGACCGCGATCGGAGTCTCACGCGCATGACCACTGCGAACTTTTGGGTCTCACGCTGTCGCCCGTCAAGGATACTGTCGTGGGACTGAAAGTTCTTTTCTTCCGTGGAAGATCATGTATAACAGCCGCGTCGCTAATTTCACGACGCGACGTAGCGGAGACCACGATCGCCTAATTAAGCTTTGTATCGCCTCGTTTATCATCGACTAACGAGACTTTCCAGCGATTCTCGTCTGATTGGCAGCGGAGCTGGCACGGTCGTTGGCTCGCTCGGATGAGCGACAAGAGCCGACCAGGGAACAACCGTGCGGTCGTGGCGAAGAAAACCTATGATGACCCTTCACGTAGAAGAGACGCGTTACCGTTACCGTACGAGATGCGTGGTACATACGTGTGGCAATAAGTGAGAGGCATTGCCGGCTCTATGAATGCACGGAACAGCATCATTAGAAACGACTTCTTGTTTCGTTTCTTTCGGTGAATTGATCGCTGCAGACTGTGTGCCTAATCAAATTGGCAGCGCAAACTCGGAAGTTGATTTTACAAATTTTATACATAATCCACCTAAATCCTAGCTCAATCCATAGTTGAAATTTTGGGGAGGTGTATCGAGGTCTGACGAGGTCCAGACTTGGCCTTTTCTGATCGAGGATCTTATCACCCTCTTATCAAGGGCCTGTTCAGGGTCTGATGTAGCGCTCGAAAAAATCTACCACGAATGACACAACGATTGCAGAATCTACAAATCACAACTCCTGGCTCGAGCAGACCCGGAAGACGCCTTATAGAGTCAAGACCAAGTTTGAACGAACCAACATGATCATCAACCTCACCCTCATAATTTGATGCCCATTTTCTTGTTTGAACTTCAAGTCGCAATACGAAAAATCAAGCAATCAAGAATACACGAATTAACATAATAAATGGTCCTAAATGGTCCTTTTCCGATTTTCTTCGTGCATTGCCGGATCTTGGATCGCCGCAGCTGCTGACAAAAGATCAGTTTCTTATCGCCAGTTTTAAGCTCGGTTTGCTGAGCGAGGCGTCTTGAGCTATCGCTTGTACGTCGACTGTACGATCGTTGTATGGCTTGAACCATACAATGTGATACGCTCAAACTCGACGTGCGCGTCGAGCCATATGTCGCTTTGCAAGTCCGTCTCTCGTATGACGTATTCTATACAGGCTCGGTTGGAGACGTGGGTGGTACAGGAAGCATTCCTCGTGGAGGATGCGATCATGACCGAGAGACATTGTACCGTACATGTTCGCTCGCGCGTTATAACCACCGGATACTCGGATGCACCGTTCGGTCACGCGACTAATGGGTCTCGGGATGTGTGAACGCCAGTCCTCGACACTCGTATATGACACAGGGTCATTCTGAATTACATGACATGAAGCTCTACCGGCGTGGCGGATGAAAAAGTTTCATGATTTTTAAAAAATGTAATTCAAACATATGCGCTTTGCTCGTTAACAGCAGCAGAGAACAGCAAAGTAGGTCAATAAAAGTAGTTGGGTTTTTTTTTTTTTTTTGAGAAAAATTTGGATATTGAATTTTTATCATCGATAACGGATGTCAATGTCGTGCTAACAACTTCGCAAATAGATTCAGCGGGAGAACGCCCCGATAGCTTATCACGCGTTGTACAGAGACTGATCGAGGTCGTCGAAGGTACATCCGACCTTCCTGCGAGCAGCGAAATCGAGGGCATGTACACACATGCAGACGGGTGCACGCGAAGCACTATCAGTCAAGTTACGAACGTCCGTTTTGCACATCCGCACGCGTTACGATAAAATATAAAAAATCATAAATAAAAAAAATCCTCGAGACACCGAGCTCAGCTCGCGTATTGTTCTGGCAATGGCGAGATTTCTGTCGACGACGAATGCTTTTTGTCCTGTCGCGTGATATTTATACTCCACCTGACGGGCGTGGAACGGACTGGAAGGATACTCGAGGACAGAAAGAACGGCAGGAAGACGATGCATATGGAAAACAAAAAGTACTCGTCTGCCGCGAAAATTGTAATTCTCGGTGAAAATACAAGTGTCAGAGATTTCAAAACCTTCAGTGCCAGTGACGGGCACAGGGAGCGAAAAACGTACGGGAGAGCGCGTTTCTCTGACAGTGGAAGGGTTAATCCTGGAATAATACCCACACACATTTTTCGAATACCTCAACATCAAAAGTGATTCATAAAAAATTACTCAGCAGTGTTTCCAATACTGCTGAGCTTCAGGACTAAATAATAATAATAATAATAATAATAATTTTTAATTAAAAAATGGTAATGTTTTTAAATAAAAATAATAAAAAATAAAATTATACATACCGTACTTTTTCAGTGACAGAAATACCGGATATCGGCATTAAAGTATCTTCATTATGAGTCAGTAAAAGCACACCATTTTCTGAAATGAATGCATCAATGTGAGACACCCAATTTTACACAGTCATATGTGACGGTTTTCTTGTTCATGTATTGAAAAATAATTGGACCATGCAATACTTCGAAAAAAAAATAATAATAATACTTTGCATCAATATATGTATGTATTGCGAACCGGTACGGCGAGTAGTGTCTTTTCGCATGCTCGTGCGTATCTCCACAGACGAATCGTTATAAACGATTTCCCTGAAACGCGACAGAAATAAAACGCAGGAGAATCGAGGTATGCAGCCAGCGGCCGTCGAGTGCTCGCACGCGAGATACTTGCCGGGCTCGGTAATTTTATTTTTCGCTGACAGCGAGTGCGCGCCGAGCCGGAGGACGATTAATTGAAGCGATTGGTAAACTCGTAGTCGCCGCGAAATACAATGATAGCTATGAGATTTCATTAATTCAAATTACCAGGAAAACATGCGCGGCCGCCATATACGTGTGCCCGCGGGACAGTAGCAGCTGAGGGGTGGGGGGGGGGGGCAAAATGAAACCCCAGGGCAAAACGGACTACTTTTACCAATTATCCGCTACAAGAAAAAAGTCTCACCTGATGTAGAGGAAACTAGTCCATATTGCCCCAGGAACCCGTCCATCGACCCGGTTCTCCCTACCGAAGATAGATATTACACTGAGAAAAATAAATGGTTGGTTTATCCAATCATTTCTCAAGAAATTGTTGGTTTAATCGCGGTGACACGCGTTCAAAGGGATTATTTCGTTGGCACAACAAAATTTTGTCTTTGAATAGAAATATTTTGAATGACTCAATGGAATAATCATTCAACAAAACAATACTTTAGTTGTAGGGGAGAGCAGGGCAAAACGGCACAGTGGTGCAAAACTCAATTTTCCAATAATTTCTGGATCTCCCATTTTGCCCCAACGATACATCCGGCTTTTCAACCCCGTTTTGCCCCACTTACCACCACCGCCATCATCCTAAAGTTATTTTTGTCAAAAGCTTTTGTCCCACTGTCCCATTTTGCCCCGCTCTCCCCACCAACCAAACAACAGCTTTGAAGGTAAGCTCTTATTCTGCTGGAACCGTGGATGTTATTTTTACACACCGCTTTTTCGTGAGGTAACTGTCCGGCGGTCACTGGGACATTTACCTTACGTCACCGCCACTTTTGCTTGATCCAACAATCTTTTATTACATTGAGAGAAGGATCTACCAAATATGACTATATCGCTTGCGAGATATTACCATAGCACATAGTAGTAGGAAACTGGAGCGCCACATATGGTACCGGAAGTACCGGATTTATAAAAAAAAATTCGTAGATATTATGGTAAAAATTCTTGATTTAATCTGAGACTTTCCGCCAGAGGTGGCGCCCTAGTGCCCCACTACTACAATTACCATAGCACATAGGTGCTATGGTAATTTTTCTCACATGATCGGTAGTTTTTACCAGATCCTTCTCTCAGTGTATCAGCATAGGCATTTTTCCGCTTTCCACCCCAGTGTCTTCTGTGGATGCGATCCGGGTTCGACGCGGTGGTGCGCGAGTCTACAGGGCCTGAATATATAATGCACAGAGGATAAAGCATCCACTGGACCGCTTGTTATTATCAGCAACAGAGTCAATGACTGCCGGGCGCCAGCGCGTCGAGATACAAACTCTTTAGTCGTAAATCCGTTATCCTCGAAGGGGAAGAGGCTTCGTCTTCCTCGGTGAGTGCGGCGTAAAACTTGGGTTACCACGAGAGTCTCGGCGGAGCCCTCGGGTTTCCCCCCTTTAACTCGGGGTTCGCCGAGACGATTCGCCAAAGAGCACAAGTATTATGCAGTATCCGTGTGTACTCTACGTGCTCCTCGGGCTCGAGAAAGATAGACCCGGCGAAGAGATCACGTCCGTTCGCTTCTCGGCTTTTTCGCGATGATCCCCGGTTGAATTCTCCATCGGGCTTTTTCCGCCACCTGCTTCGGGCTCGAGCCGCGAGTTACATGCTCCAACGGAACTGCAGCGGCCACGCGATCGTCCGCACCGCGAGGAGACGAGATCGCGCGGTTAATTCGCGCGAGAACTGGCATGACCGGACATGGTGAAGGCTTTGCCCAAGGTGCACATAAAAATCGCCCAGGCTAAACGTGAGAAGAGCTTCATCATCGCCGTTTCGAACACTCGTTCCAAGCGGCATCTTCCGCGGAACTTATTTTCCGCATCTCTATCAGAGGTACACGGCGCGAACAGCGCGTATGCGCGCCTTCGCTCAATCAGCTCCGGATGGGCCAGCATTGACTCGTTAAACCGTTTCTCGCCGCGATTCTGAGAGAAGAGATTACATCGAGGGAACTAGTGTAAATGGAGATGGAATAACACGGAGGTATCTCTGGAATGAAATCTCTTGCCAATAAAATTTACAGGTGCGGAGGCGAATGGGGCAAAACGGAACTGCGGAAAACTTGAGTCATTGTCTTTTTGTTACCGGTTTTTTACGGGTTATAAAAAGAAGTCTAATTTGAGATGGACTGGTCCGTTTTGACCCGCTCTCGGGCAAAATACACATTAAATAATCATCACCCGTCATGTTTTTTGATGTCGTAATTGTTGCATCAAATTTTATTTCGGAACTCAAAAGTAAAAATCTGCGAAAAAATAGAACGGGTGGGGAAATTACGGCCGTGCACCGAAGCAAGAGTGTTGGAACTGTTTCGAATCATATCGCGTTAAAAAATGTTGCTGAATGTCTCGGGAAACAGTCGGCATTTTTTTTTTTTTTTAATGAACTTTTAAAAACATCCGAAACGCCGAACACGACTCTGATAATTTTTTGGTGATAATTCTAGAATATCGTGTACACAGCAATGGCAATGAATCACGTCGAATTACACTGAGCAAGTCGGGGTATCGTTTCTTCGATCGGGCATACAAACATCGCGATATGAACTCGCACGCCTTCGCTCGATGACTGCATACACAACTCTCGAGCCCGTAAATCATATTCGGATTCAGTTTTCGAGCTCGTAAAGCCCGATGGAGATGACTTTGTAGTTGCGGTAAACCATAAACCATTAAGTGTAGGGTAATGCCGCGCGATTTCGCCATAGACTTTTTTTACTTTCTTTTTTACCGACGTATATTCGAACAAAACAGATTTCTCATCGTAGTTAAATAGGGTGAATGTGGTGAATATGCCTCGGTCCATATATCATCAGTTTCAGGTTTAATTCAAGTAAATATTCGTTTGGATTAAATAAATAATTATTTGAATTAAGTAAATAATTATTTGAATCACGTAAATAATTATTTGAATCACGTAAATAATTATTTGAATCACGTAAATAATTATTTGAATCACGTAAATAATTATTTGAATTAAGTAAATAATTATTTGAATCACGTAAATAATTATTTGAATTAAGTAAATAATTATTTGAATCACATAAATAATTATTTGAATTAAGTAAATAATTATTTGCCGCACCCATAACATATTAGTAATTTTCTGAGTGACGCTCGTCACGAAGACGATTACCTCCCGGCTCGAATAGGGTAAGCCAGCCAGTGAACGAACAGGACCGGTGAATGGCCGCTTTGCCCAAGAGCACTTGTACAAAAAGGTCTATTCACTGGGACTCTCGTCTGCCTAACTGTCCATTCACTGACCGGTCTGCCCCATCCGGAATCGGCCGGGAGTGTCGCAAGTCTTTCAAGAAGACGCAACGATCGCCCGTATCACCCCATAGGCCGTATCACCCGGAGTGACTTCACTACGAACACGAACCAAAGCCGGTGTGCACGATACCCAACGAGTCCCTCTCGCGCAGGAATATCTTGTTGCCCTAACAGAAACGTTTCCGCGGCAACCGCTTTGAGTGCCGAGCAGCGAGTGGATCCGCTCTCATCGTCTCGCCGTCGTTGCAAATCGCACGGTACGCCGAGTCGCGCACCACAGCCACAACCAACCGCCCACCGGCTTTGTACTGTTATCGCGAAAAGCTACTTCCGCTCGTCCTGTCCCGGCATAATGGCGCTCCGACGGCGCGAGGGAGATCCTCGTCAGTCGTTCCATTAACGCGAATAAGCGGCTCGCAACGGTATCGGCAGACCAGCTGCCATTAGGATACCAGAAGCCTAATCATTCCGGCGGCTCCATGAAACCTACCTCCGCGCAGCGCCGGCGATATTGGCGAGCAACGCCGAGAGATCGAGGCGGTCTCGTACAATGCAATGGATTTTCAAGCCCGCTCACCGACTTTCCCGCAAACGCGAGACCGCATCTCCACCTCTCTCTCACTATCGGAAACTAATTTATCAGCCCGCTAGTTAAATATTTTTTTATATTTTGCTCCATTTTTATTTTTCTTCATTATCTGAAACGAGAGTAGACGATATCGAGTTTTTAGCCAGCGAAAGAGGTGCAGCACGCTATTAGCGCAGTTTTGATGTACGTGATCGATAGTGCGCCATCGCCTTTGGATGTATGTGTTTATGTGTGTGTATATCTGTATATATATTTTTTATTTTTCCGATCGAGTCGCTCCGGACGTAGAGTCTGATGAATTATCTGCGAGGTATAACGAGAGCTACTGATTAATTGAATAAGCCCGGAGTACCTTTTTTTTCTCTCTCTCTCTTCCTATCTATCGGGAGTTATATAGTTTCAGCGTAAAGAGCGCTTTACGGCATCGCAAGACCCGTGCGGAGATAATCTTTTTCTATCCCTCTCTGTATGTATACACTACTCTATATGTACATACTTTCGCTCTTTTAATTGGCGCTCGGAGTGTATCCGCATAGCGTATAAATCCTGGCTCGGTACGGAGATCGCAGAAGCTGGTTGTTTGTACTATAAAATGTCACTGTGCGTCGAATCGGCGCTCTCGACATGCGAGACTCCATGCTGCTTCGTGTATGTATAGGCATATACATACACGTGATATGTATAGGGTAGAGCGGGGCGAAATGGGGCAGCGGGGCAAAACGGGGCATGAGGCAAAACGTAATTTTCTAATAATTTTTGGATGCCCGAATGCGCTCTATCGGATACATCAGGCTTTTCTGCCCCGTTTTGACACCTTGTCCGATCCAAAAATGATGGGAAAATTTAGTTTTGCCCAAAAACCCCGTTTCGCTCCGTTACCCCATTTTGCCCCGCTCTTCCCTATATATGTACATACACGTGATATGTATATATGTATGTACAGACATGTGATATGTATATATGTATGTACATACATGTGATATGTACATATGTATGTACATATATGTGATATGTATATATATATGTGCAGGCTCGACGAGCGCTCTGTGAATCCGGCGTGCCATTCACACTCCTTCGCTCTTTCTTCCTGTCGTTGTGTGTGTCACGTTGCCCGAACGAATCGTACGCCTTCTCCAATTATATATGACCGCGTAGGACGGCATTCAGGGAACGGGCGCGGACTGGAGTCAGGCAGTGGGTAATGAGGGTCAGCGGGTAAGACCGGTAAACTTGTTTGTTGCAAAATATGAGAAGGTTAAATCATTGATGTGGGGAGCTGTAAGACGACAATTCCGCACAACATGAAACTTGGTAGACATTTTACAGTGTCTCCTGCTAAGGTCCGAAAAAGGCCTCATCTAGCACTGATAAGGCCCCAATGTCACGCTCTAAAATTTTTACCAGGGAAGAACTTCTCTGCAACGGCAATCCAATGGTAAAAAAGGAATAAAAAAATTGAGAATATCGTGGTTTCTATTGTTGACCCCAAAATGATACACTTAGATCTAACGAAGGCTGAAGAGTTCATCTTCTAAATTCTGCAATTTTTATACCGTTTGGTGTATTAGCAATATGTGTTATCGTTATAATCGCAGGGCTCACAATTTTATCGGCCATTACCAATATAACGTTGATTAAAAAGTGTCGAATATAAGCTGTGACGCTCGTGACGAATAGTGAATTAATCCGGATGAATTCGCCCGCGAGGTGTATGAGAATCTAATGCATCGCCGATCTTCATTTCCGCATATCGAATTATTCATCACTTCCATCCTAACTCTATAAAAATTCAAATCTCTTAAAAAAAAAAAATTAAAAAAGTTCGTATCACCCGGAATTGATCTGGTGTGCGCGTCGCGAGGCCTGAGGTCAATCAGATTCGTGGGAATGTGAAATTTGCTGGAATCACCGTGAATACCGAACGGTGTGAACAAGCGCTCGCTGCGCCGATACGTGGCGGGGGTATCGAAAAAATTACCACAAGGCACACTATACCTGTATACGAGATCGATCAACCGCTTTCGATAGCCAACACGCTCGCTTGACCGGAACCCGTTTCAACCTATACGCTCTCGGTATATACACCTGTGTGACTTCACCTGTTACACCTGTTCCGTCAATGCTAGCTGTTCCCAGCTACACGTGGCAATATTAGTGCGCCAATGTTGACTCGATAAATTAATTTGTCCTCTCGGGGGCTACCGGCAAAATTTCACTCTCGAGGGACCGCGCGCATTGCGATCCGAACGCAATACTCGGCGGCACGCGAACCGCATATTCCACTAACAAAACCGATGCACATGAATTTATTGCGCACAGTAGGAAAATGTTTGTGCGTTTAACAGATATTTCTCGTCCACGAAGCTCCACCTTTTTTTCTTATTAATTGTGCAACTATTTTTTTTTCTTCGTCACCTTTAATTATTTTTTTATTTAAAAATTAACAAGATATTGTGGAGGCTTGGCGGACAAGACATGTTTTTTTTAAATGCGCTAATCTTTTTTTATCATGCACGTTATCGTTTCTGAAATTGATGAAATTGTTAGGCCAAAACCGGACGGGAATTCCTAACAAAAGTACAAAAAAACAAAATGTAAAGAAACAAACAATTTGCTAATCAATTAACAGCATTTTTTTCTCTTTGCTTGAAGTCTTCAATCGTTTTATCTTCTCGACTGTTCTCGTTACCGCAAGACTTGCAAGATTGTCGTTCGCCTTGCCTCGAAACTTTACATCGTCGCAGAGAACTAAGTTTTTTTTATAGAAAAAGATACTTTTATTCAGCGAAAAAAAAAAATGAAAAAAATGATGATAAAAACTTTTTCAATCCCTTTGCCGATTCAAGCCGAATTTAATGACAGAATATTTTTGCCCCAGTAACAAAGATTCCCCTATGAATAACTGTCAGTCTTTGTCCTCCGAACCATCAAAAGATCTCTCGATATAGCGACTGCACTCGGATAAACAGTAGTAAAGTTCTTTTCCTTACGGCAGCACTTGTAAGATTGTCGTTCTCGTCTCCAAAACTTCTATTCATAAAAAATTCTTATCATAAAAAATTATGATAGATAACTTTCGAAGCCCTCCGCCGATTGAAGCCTTATTTAATGGCCTCGAACAACTCTTTCCCGGATAACAAAGATTCCTCTATGAAGAACCGGGAGTCCAGTCTTTGTCCTCCGAAACAGGAAAGGAAAAAAAGGGTCTCTCGATATCGCGACCGGCGCTCGATAAATCGCAGGCGGTGGCCAAGCGGGGGGCGGCTTAGCAACCCTTCCGATCTTATCGGCATCTCTCGATCGCTCGCCGATTCCTTCGCGGCGCGCTTCGCCCCGTGTTTCACATGCGCCAAAGTAACCGCGTTATAATGAGCGATAAATAATCACGTTACAGTTACCGGCGACCCTTCGAATCTCCGTGCTTTTGCTCTCTTCTCCTCCCTCGCTCGGCCATAGTCGGAGTTCGCGTACGCCAAAGCTCGCCTTGCCCGTAACAAATTCCAAACAGGAATATCGCGACGACGAGGTTTACCGACGTTACACACGACGACCCCGCGGGGCGGTTGTAGAATATGCATCGATAAGATCGAACGAGTGACCCGCGCCCGAGGGATCTCCTTGCATAAAATCGCACGCGGCTTCGATGACCGACGAGACATCCGACATCGTTGCGTGCGTGTAAAATTTGTTCGTAAACAATATTTTTATTTTTTGTTTTTTTTTTTTTAAATAACCATATACATAGTCTCGACGACCGGCGACATCGCGGCGTGCGTGTAAAATATTTTTTTACCTGAGGCTGCGATGCCGAACGAAATTGTCGGTTTATGCTGCACGTAGACGAGACCCACAACTTCGCCGGGAAGGAAACCTTTCTCAAGAAAATATATGCATTCGAAACGGAAGAAGGGGAATTTTGTCCTCGGTAGGCGAAACAGGAAGGGCCAAGGGCAGGTGCATGCTTCCGTTTCTGCACCGTGTAACTGCGTCTGCGACGCACGGCTGTCCATGTAACAGCACCGAGTTTCCGACGACACGTGGCGAAACAACGCCTTTCGATAGATTCGGTATGGTCGGTAATGCAGAGCCGATGTTCGTGCACTGAGGAAAAAGTTTACGTAATGTTGAGGAATCTTTTGATGCATGTGGCTAAATAAATATTTAGGCATTGATATGAAATTTCACTTGAGCCAAGTATTTTTCTTTAATTACCAAAAGGTTCAACATTTTTTTTGGGGCAAATTAAATTCTATTTAGCTCAATAAAAAAAATTTAACACCATTAAAACGGTCCATTTTGCCCGGCCCTCCCCTATACAATTACCATCCGCAGAGCCAATGTTGAAGATCGGTGGAGGGGTTTTTAAGAAGTGACGAATTAATATGGTCCGTTCCATGTATCATTGATTTCCTAATTGTGGTGGGCCATATTCCCCACTCTCAGCCTATCTCTCGAAAATTTCATTAAACCGGTCCATTTTTCCCTGCCCTCCCCTATACAATTACCATCCGCAGATCCAATGTTGAAGATCGGTGGAGGGGTTTTTAAGAAGTGACGAATTAATATGGTCCGTTCCATGTATCATTGATTTCCTAATTGTGGTGGGCCATATTCCCCACTCTTATCCTATCTCTCGAAAATTTCATTAAACAGGTCCATTTTGCCCAGCGCTCCCCTATACAATTACCATCCGCAGATCCAATGTTGAAATTGTATTAGATGCAGCTACGTGTGGAATGATCGTATACAATTTGCGGTGCAGGCTGTGCGGTACCAGTGGGAAACTCGTTCTCCAATATGTTCGCCAGTCTAGTCCGAAGATCGCACTCTATGTCAGCCAGTGTCCCGGTGCGGTCGTCCGGCCTCACACAGTGTGGACCGCATCTCTTCGCGCCTGGTCACGCCGAGCATAATGACTGCCTCGTAAAGCTAACAACGCATCGCACTTGCCTCCGACGTGCGATCCTCACCACCCGTTCTCCACCGTATATATATTCCACATAATTGCCGGACAGTGCCGTGTGTGCCCGATGCGCTATAATGCTGCGGTGACCAGTTTGTTGCCCGGCTCGACGTGGGAACGACTGGTGAATTTTGCTCCCGTTCGTTTCGCCGGGACAGTCTGTTTTGGCGTATATTCGTTGATCACCAAATCCACGCGGTACGGTCGTAATTACGTTTCGCCGACGGTCCTGAATGGATAGAGCCATCGGAAATTCCGCCAAACGTCGACGCTCGGCAATCGCCCAGGAAACCTAGCAACGCTTCGACGTTCAGCTTTGCAATAAATTAACCCATTTTTTTAGCTCCCATTCCTGGCAAATGAAAAAATACTGAAAGTACTATCTTCCGCAACTATGTTTTCTTCACATTTTTTATGAATTTTATAATATCGTTTCATTGATTAATTAATTGATTTAAAAAAAAATGAAAATATGAGAGATTACGAAATTAATGCGGGAGAAAAATTCGGTTTGAATCAACCTAGACTGCAAAAAAAGGTGACCAAATTTGCGACAAAAAAAAATTACGGTCAACTCGCAACCAGATAGGTAGGGGTTGTTTGCAATTTTTACCACATTTGTGACCCCGAACAAAAATGACGGCTATGGCACAACAAACATTTTCCGGAATCAAAAAGACGGTCATTTTTCGGTCAATTGACGCTTACAAAAAATTACCGTAAAGGCACATCTTGGGATCGTGTACATTTCGATTATGCTGTTCGGATTGGGTCGGATTTTTTCAACCACATTTCGTTACCAGGCGAACACTCTGAAGCTTGCGGACCAGCGGTCCTTTAACCCGGTTGCCGCGCCCTCGTTACACGACAACTTCGTTAGACGCGAAGGGTCAGAGGTCGGATCACCTAACAATTATCATGTTTCAATTTTGTACACCTCTACCTAATTATTAAACACGTGTGTACGACATCGTACAAGGTTTTCAGCGTTTTAAATACGAATGTTTTTGTCTCTCAGTCTACCCTGCCCTTCATTAACGCCTGGACGGTCTGAATAGAGCCCGGCTGTATAGAAAACGGACCAGGCATTAATGAAGGGCCGCGTACCTCGCGTCTTTACTAATTAGTTCAGTAATGAATTTTCAGCTTTGAACGTTCGCCGCACGATCCAGAGAGAAGCGGGCTGAATGGATTTAATCGCGACGAGCTCCAATTTCAAGCGACGAGTCTCAACCAAAAGAAACATTCGTTTTTGAAAAGTTGTCAACATAGTACTTTTTTTCGTTCATTTTTTATTGCACACTCAATAACCGGAAAAATCAATATCGGAAATTTAAGATAAGCCTCAGACTCTGACACGACTGGACGGCTGCAGTGAAATTCCGTGGAGACCGTTCTACGTACCTCACTATTAATTTCCAATGAATCAATGAAGGCAACAAATTTAAAAAAATATTTCATAATTTCTCCATCAGGCAAAATATTAAATATGAGGATGGATGGAAATAAAAGTCTATAATTATTGCTCCAAATTGTTGATATATTAACGTAATCTTCATAAAAATTTCATTCCCCCAGATCCGTTTCCACGAGTGTGAACATTTTATTGAAAACTAATTTTACAATGATCAACTTTCGGGAATCTATTGGTTATTTTTTTTTTCTGGTTCCCAAGAGTTTTACCATATGTGTGTCAACCGCGGAACTTAGCGAGTGGGAATTGGCGGTAATTCCGCGCAAACCGTCTGTCGTTCGGCTTCCTTTCGCACGATTGCCAGTGGCAAGATCCTCGGCCGGGGACATTAGGCCGGGAGTTTCGTTTCACAACGGTACGTTGATAGCGCAGCCCGGCTGGGAGTCCGGCGACTTCGGGCCTCGCGCAGGCCAAGGCATCAGCGGAGAGAGCTCAGCTATTTGCTTCCGACTTAGATAACATGCACCCTACCTCTGTGTACAGTGCGACCGGGTCCTGGGAGACACCGAGCACACATACAAACGACTTTCAAGATTAATAAGACAGATTGTAGAAAGTGAAGTAATTCGCCATTGTCGACTAGTATGCGAGCGGTATGTGCCCATGTAATACCCGTATAATACCTCTGTACCGCTGGGTCTTACACTATAGCAATCTCGGATTGGCCGCGGATATAGAATATCTTTACCCTCGGTCGCGGCCAATCCCTTACCCGAAAAATCCTAACGAGCAAGAGATACGAGAACCTTTCGCGACATGGGCGCGCGAGGCTGGTTGAGGAATTTCTGCTATTATAAGATGCCATTTTTATTTTCGTTGTCGTGCAACGAATCAATTGGCTCTTTGGCAGAAATCGGCGGACGATCTTTTCCGGTCTATGTATTTTTTAAAAAATTCCCGACACCGTTGGGAGATTAAATTCCCTGCTATAGGTCGGCTTCGTTGGGTCGTCGAGTGTTTCAAGTCGCCCCGGTCACCACTATCGGTGTTATTTTGTTCATTTTTATTTTTTTTTACTAAAGCACCGACACGGAACCCGTAGAAGAATGTTATGTTAACTAGAGTCACGCGCTCAACGATGAACCATTAATGAACGTATCGTTAACGAACGTATTATAATACCAGTATAATACCTCTATACTGCTGGGTCTTTCGCTATAAAAATCTCAAAGTGGCCGCGCGTGTAGTATGTATTTATCTTCGGTCGGAGCCAATCGCTTTCACAGTAAAAAATAATCTCGTAAAATCGGAATGCGAAGTCCCGTAAAAATAATTTTGTTAAATAAGTGACAAACCCGTTTGTGGACAATAAATTGTTGTAAGAAGTACAAACTTTTTTTTACTGTGCACCCGAAAAGTCCTAATGAGCACGAGATACAAAAATTGCATCTCGCAGGGTTGGGGGGATTTTTTGTAATTATGAGATACAATTTTTATTTTCATTGTCGTGTAACTAATCAATTGGCTCTTTGGCAGAAATCGTCGAAGGATCTTTTCCGGTCTATAAAAAAAAAATCCCGACACAGTTGGGAGATTAAATTCCCTGCGATTGGCCGGCTTCGTTGGCTAGTCGAGTGTTTCAAGTCGCCCCGGTCACCGCTACCGATGCCACTTTTTCACCACAGCACCGATGCGGAATCCTCAGAAAATTAATATGTTAACTAGTGTCACCCATTCATCGATGAACCACTAATGAACATATCAAGGCTGCGTCAGCAGATGCGTTGAAGTATCGTCCAATTAATGAGCGATAATCGAATTCGTCGCTGCTACCGGTGGTTGATAAATATATTACTGCAAATCGTGCCACATGGACTGATGTATCGGTGAAATCGATATCACGCCCGGGCAACCAGTTCAGTTCTACTTTAATCAGAGCGAACGCGCCTCGGAGAAGTGGAAACCACATCACTTTACAAGTTAACCCTTCCGGTTAGCTGAAGTCAATTTTTATTCTCTACTTGTTCGTACTTTTTTTTTCGTGATGAGATTAAACTTTCATTTTTATATCCATCTACTTCTTTTAATTACATTGGGCGAAACATTTCCTTGCCTCGGATAACACTTTTTAAATCGAATTAAATTGTCCTCCCTTTGCGGTCTTAACAGACGATTCATCGAACCGGGAAACGATATATTAAACCAATATATATAAATTGTTTCCACTGGTAAAAAATGAATAAATTACTGTCATTTCAATTACCGTTACTTTCTTCTGTTACATAGCTGGCGATTAAACACGGATCGTGTGTGTATAACCGTGCGTGTGTAATCGATAGGTCTATATCATCATCGACAGTCACGATACATCCTCCAGCTAGAGCGATGCCCGCAATTTCGCGTTTTTGCACATTTTTTAAATCAAATTAAGTTGTCCTCCCATCGCGGTCTTAACAAACGATTTATCTGGACGATTTATCTTAACAGATATATTATATACATGTCAATTATTTCCATTGGTTACAAATGAATAAATTACTGTAATTTCAATTACCGTTAAATAGTTTAATTATGCCGGTTACTTTCTTCTGTTACGTAGCTCGCGATCTAACCCGGATCGTGTGTGTATAACCGTGCGTGTGTAATCGATAGATCGATATCATCGTCAACAGTCACGATACATCCTCGAGCTAGAGCGATGCCCGCAATTTCGCGTTTCTGCACCCACGCCCCTCGCAGCGCGTATGTGTAACGCACACGGGCACATTTCCCCGTGGGTAACATTCACCGGTCCGCAGCAAAACATTCCTTGGCGATAAGTCTGCACGCTATGCATGTCGAAGTCGCGTCCCGCGCTCTGCTCCGAAGGTGTAAACTGGAAGGAAGATTCGATAGTTCGATATTGGCTATTTCCAGGTCGATGCGATTTCTTCGGCCGATCCTTCAGTCCCGCCGGTCTCGAAGCTTCCCGGGTGTCGGCCGAACCCGCGGTGCGATATCGAGAAAAGCTCGGGGCTCGTCACGAGGGATCTCGACGACGCTCTCACGAGACTTCCGCCTACGCGTCTGTTGTGAACTTTACCTTGGAAAACTACGGTAAAACGACGCGAGATTAAATGCTCTATAGATACAACTCGTCCGTACTCTTCGGATCTTCGCGATGCACTTCTAGGAAAGTGCTCGCCCACACGCGTTCGTAGTGCATGCACGTATGATTGTAGAGTCTCCCCCGATGAGCTATGAGAGAAAGCACCGGAGCGCCTTCTTCGCTTCGCGGTGCAACGCAGGTGCAGCCCATCGGCACGCATCGCGGATTTAGAGGATAGGTTTTATTTGATATATGCATCTTTGGACCGGTCGCTGGGAGGATCGACGCCGATAAAATATTGAAAAGAATTTTAATGACGGATTATTGGATTTTTCCTTTTTATCTTGATAGCGACTTTATTTTGTCATGGACACGTTAAGAGGTCAAACGAATAGAATTTAAAAAATTATCCGTGAGGTCACTTCCGGCTTGCGAATTTCACCTTTAAACCGGAAGTGACGTCACGCAGAAAAATTTGGGAAATTTCGTTCTGATGTTACTTCCGCTTTTAATATCTCAGTTTTGACCGGAAATGACGTCATGCTGAATTTTTTAAATATATTTCGTTCTGAAGTTACTTCCGGTTTTTAAGTCTCAGATTTGACCAGAAGTGACGTCACATGGGAAAGCATTATAAAATTCGTTAAAGTTTCATGCGAATTTATTGAATTTGTTATGGCTCTTTTTTATCGAAAGTATTCAGATTTTTACTTCGGGTCGTCTATGGATTTGGGTGACCCCGTTTCGGAAGCTACACATTGCTCTGGATTATCTGATCTGCGTTTCGCGCGCTATAGTTATTTCAGCCGAGAACGTTGTAGAACATTATAAATAAAATAAATAAATAAACCTTTCGTATTTTTTATACGAAGCATGAAACTGTATCGACCATGACGAGCAACCCGACGAACAGCAAGAAAATAATCTCGAGAATTTTCATACTGACTGTTGACAGTTGTTCCTTGCTCGGTCTCTTGTATAGTCTCGTTAACCGGACCCGAAGATATCGGAGAGAACTTTCGACACGAGTTTTTTTTGTCGGGTCATTGACATCATATAATTCCGTGCCTCGTGTGCCCGCCTCGACCCGAGTTGTGTAATACGAAATATTATGCAAAAAGATATGTTTATGAAAAAAAAATGTTCACGTATTGCCTAGTAGTAGTAGGGTACACTTTAGATAATTGATATGGAACCATATTTATGCTGTAATGCGTCCGGCATGGAAATACACGGTCTCTATTTAATTTAAATGAAGTAATTTAAGGTTACATTAATTAGTAGTAGTAGTAAATGCGCTTTATTACCCACAGTAATACATGCTCCGGTGGCGTAGCGTGTATGACTGGATTTGTTTTTTCTCCTGACTTCCGGTCCGCTGATCCGGCGGTGTTACATGCATGTGTGGATTTTTTTCGCCTCGGGCCAATGGGATTGAGTTCCTTCAGCCCGTATTTCTATTTGCTTATGCAATACCTCATAAATATAAAATAAAACCTTATTTATCGAAAAGACTTTGCAATCGATTACAATATTATATTACAGTAATAGCTTAAGCTAGCCGGTTCGTAGCTCCGTTTCCTTTTATACTAGTGCCAATTATATTTATTATTACATTAATATTTAACAAAACAAAAAAAAATTCAAAAAATAAAAATTTTACTGTAAAATTGCAACGCACATGTGTTTCAAATTTCATAAACAGTTTATGTAAAAAAGCTTCCAAAACCGTTCATGGATTTTCAAATAAATTTTTTTTACAGTCTCTACTTGGAAAATACCAATGAGAAAAGGAATCGGAGAACCAATCGTAATAAATTACCTATGCAGGCATAAATGCATTGCTTGTCCTAATGCATCTCGGACAAGTAATATTTTGTCTATAATTTTATGTTTTATTTTAGCTTGTGAATAATTTTTTTTTTAATCCGTTGGATATCCAGCGAGAGCCGTTCTTCCGCAAGCGCCACGTGATCTGGTAAAGTGCAGCAGCCCCGCAGCCAGTAACTTTCTTCGTTGCGGTCGCGCGCGTCTTGATCGGGTGACCCCAGTCCGCAGTTCCTCTCCTTCTCGATCCTATACTTATCCCCTCCGCTGGCAGAGCGGCGTACATTCGCGCTGCCGCGTTTTCTACTCCAATAATGATTCCAAGACACAGCAATAAAGGCGTTCGATCGGCATCTGGCCTCGGCTCTCGCCTCTGCGATGTGTAATGGGTGCACTGGTCGGGGCGCATGCATCGCGTATATAACAGCGCGAGTCGCTGGCTGCACGGCCGAACCGGGGGGGTCCACTTAACCCGTCAATATATAAAGATAGACGCGCCCATAGCCAAGCCGGCCTCTATAGATTCCCGAGTTTCGCCATGGAAAAGGAAAATCTCCGGCAAACATTGGCGCTGCGCGTTTGCACAACCGAGATTCCAACTTCGCATTGCTGAGCCCGCGTGGCAGCCACCACCTTCTCTTTGTTGTTCCAACGACGGGGAGTTGTTCCTTTTTGCGCCTCACCGACAGCGAGAGAAAAAGCGAAAGGCGGCAAAACAAACCCGGAAATAAAGAAACTGAAAAAAAAAACAATTCACTGAGCCGTTAACGCCTGGTAGCGGTAAATTATCCACGCCGTGGAGGGAGTTCGGATGAGCAAACGCCAGAGAACACCGGTAGAGACATTCCTCGACGTCTCTCGTCACTGGGTGAGAAATCTGGAGAAGAAGCGAAAGAAGAAACCGGAAATGAATTTAAAATGAACATTTTTTAATCAATTGCAGAGCAGTTAACGCGTCTTTCGATCGTCTCTGAGTGAGAAATCTAGGTGAGAAAAAGTGAGACAGAAAAAAGCCCGGAAATGAATTTTTTTTATGAAAAATAAAAAAATTGCAGACTAGTTAACGCCTTCAGCGGTAAATGATCAATGCCGTGACGGGAATTCGTAGGGAGTTCGGATGAGCAAACGCTAATGAAGAACAGCGGTAGAGCCCGACAGTATTCGATGGCGTCTCCCGATCGTCACTGGATGAGAAATCTGGTCGAGAAAAAGCGAAATACAGAAAACCAAACCCGGAAATGAAATAAATACAAAAAAAAAGAAGAAATCAATTGCAGAGCAGTTAGCGCGTCTCCCGATCGTCTCTGGGTGAGAAAAGCGAACGATGGAAAAGCAATTCCGGAAATGAACTTAAAAAAAAATAAAGAAAAAAAATCAATTGCGGAGCAGCGAACGCCTGTATAGCGCTAAATTATCAATGCCGTGGTGGGAGTTCGCAGGGAGCTCGGATGAGCAAACGCTAAAAAAGAACACCGGTAGACCCGACATTCTTCGACGGCGATGCCAGATCGTCTCTGCGTGCTGAATCGGCTTCCCCGTCAGCGTGTGTATCTGCTGGCGCGGACCTGAGATTACGCGAAACCGATAACATTGTTTTACCTCATCCGGAACTTTTGTCCGCCGCTCCATAGCGGAGACTTTACTGTAGCGGATGGCGGATGGAGCATATGCTTTCTGGCAAACGCAGCCTCGTTACCCGACGCGGTGCTGCAATGCCACAGTCGACTTTCCAGCGATACACATACCGGGAACGCATTAGCATAATGGGACGAAACTATTGCTATTGATCTTACCTTTTGTAAAGTTAACCGGTAGGACGAGAACCCTCGCGACTTTGCAGGCGGTAAGACGACTGCATGGGAAGTCAGGTAGCGTACGGTGGAAACTCCCGCAGACGACGATTGGTTCGCAGAAAACAAAAAATTGGCAGGTTTAGAGTCGGTGAGACGAAAAAAAGCGCCTTTCATCATGTGTTACGCGTGTTGATCGATAGGTCATGTTTCGAACCCTTTATTGGATGTCCAACAACACGTCACACTTATAGTGTCAAAACGTACCATAATTGGGAGTTTTTAATGTGCTGATTAAGCGCTGAATCAAAAAATGTTGGGTTGAGTTAAAGAATTTAATGTAGACCACTGGCCTGATGTTTTGCTGGCGGTCCAGTATCGGATCAAGACATTTTTTAATTCGGCACCTAATTACTACTCGAAAAGCTTACGATTATGGTATGTTTCAAATTTCTGTTCCCAATTCTTGGTCGCCAGCTTAACGGACATCAAAACATTGATCGAAGGCTGCTACGAGGGCTCAGACTGTCCCATCGTTCACTACAGCGACACCACGTTGCGCTGCTGGTAGGGGATGAATAATCCGCGTGAGATTTTCTGTGTGACGCTTTTTCAACTCTGCCCGTGTGTGTAGCATTCAGCCCGGGCCGTTCGCCGGCAACTTCGGGATAACCGCTTTTAAAGCCCCGTTGAGCCCGAATACGAGAGCTTCGCTCCGGTCCGATGTACGAACTGTGACCCAACAGGCGAGATACGCAAAAATCCGCTGGATTTTGGCTCTTTCGAATGGGCCTTGGGATCCTTTCATGATCTTCCCGACAATTCTGTCTACCGACGAAACTTTCCTTTTTGCATGTACACATACAGAGAGATCGGGCAAGGTTTCGACACTCTCTTTACCGAGTGGTAGTTCTCACCCTGAGCGAAATTGCTTAGCTGCTTTGTGAAATCTCGTTTAGTTATGAGCATCCCAAATTTCGATAAGCGGATCAATCAGGTATCCCAAATTTGGATAATCGAATCAATCAGAACAGATTGATTTGCCACTGTCTGGGAAGTTCGAGGTTGCGATACCAAGAACTGGCACGACGCTGGCGCATTTGCGATTTGAATACCATCGAATACCGATAATCCATCTGCCATCTGGTCGGGATAGGGCGACCCTCTATCTCCAGTCCATTCACCACCTACTCGAATTCACCACTTGGTTGCAAATCAGCACCCATCCAACTCCGTAATCACAGAATCTATCATCGATAGCAGTTTAACCCCGGCCAACGTTCGTCTCCGTATAGCAGTTCTGAACCTTCGCAGCGCACCAAGATAGTTGAATTCTGTTCGGTCCATTTATCAAAATGTGCACCTAAACTGCAGTTAAACTGTTGTGAGTGTTACAGAAAAAGTCTCAGGAATTTTTCTCAGGGGACGACCAATCGCTAAAAGCTTCGTTCATCATCCTGTAGATTACACATACGTGCTTTCTCGCTACATGCCCAGCATTATTACATATTCGATTTATCGATTGATGATATGACCAGTCCATTTACCACCTAGTCGAAATCGAGCATCCATCCATCTACAATCCATTCGCCACCTAGTCGAAATCGAGCATCCATCCAACTCCAATCCATTCACCACCTTGTTGCAATCAACCACCCATCCAACTCCGTATTCACAGAATCTATCATTGATACCAGTTTAACTCCGTCCAATGTTGGTCTCCATATCGCGTTCCGGAACCTTCCCAGCGCAGCAATATATAGTTGGATCCTGATCAGTCCGTCTATCAAAATGCATAATCCTTCTACCTAAATGACTGTAAAAAAAAAAAAAAAGAATACAGGAATTTTTCCCAGGGGACGACCAATCGCCAAAAGCTTCATTGATCATTCTGCAGATTACATCCAAGTGCTCTCAACGATACGCGCCGGGGATTATTACATATTCGATTTACCTGGAGGCCGATGGGTTCCCATACCGAAATCGGTTCGACTGTGCATACGCTGCTGGGTTCCTATCTGATTTATTCATTGATTACGCTCGCGAGGTCTTGGAAGCTGCGTTGTTCATCGGTTATTGTTATTATTCATACGCGCGGGCCTCGGGGGCTTTATTATTCCTTCCACACTCCCACGTTCTCGATATATTCATTACGGTCTCATCATGAAGAAGGTATAATAACCATCCACGGTAATAAGATAGCGTACCTCATAAATTGCTAAATAACATATACCAAGAGACTTTGTAACTTTGGCTCGGATAGTCAGCGCGCCGCTATGAGACATAAATATAGCGCGAGAGGGTGCTCGCGAGTAAAGGATCTCTCGGCGTTGCTACAAAAGTAGATCGCATATTTGCCCGGTGGTATGCACTCCCGTAGAGTACTGCACTGCTATATAAGTGCAGGCAGAGGCACATAGAAGCGTTTCTCCCGAAGGTAAGAGCTACCCGGCTCCGCGAGGTACAACGTGGGTATGTGTTTATTGAACGGAAGAAAATACCTACCCGATTGAATTCTTTGCTCTCATGGATCTATTTACGATTTTATTGTACACACGTACGTACGTGCGCTGCAATGCTGGGACAGTTATGGAACGATCGCGTGATAAACGGGAGTTCGTGTCTATCGTCGAAGAATCTAATGCGGAGGTCGTTGGACTAATGCGAGCTGCACTCTTTTCCTTCGCTAATGCAAACGAAGCGGAACTCGCCGCGTTGTGACGAAAATGTTCGGTATTCTAAATTTTACTGCGGATGGCAATCAATTGGACGTCTTGGATGCAACCGTGTGACCGTTTTTAGGGACAATCTTAATGGCCGTAATCATAAAACCATATCGATGGGGAATAAAATTCTTTAGAAGAAAGTTTAACGTTTAAGTTGACGTTTAAGTTTCTCGTCAAATTGGCTGACGAAGAAAAACGACGCTCTTCTTGTAAATGAGGTCTTCCTATCAGTACCGTTTTGCACCCATGATTTACAGCGATAACGCATCCTCAAACTATCCCCAAACTATCCAATGTTTAAGACCTTATTTGAGCAGAATGAGAAATTTTGTGCAAAAAAAAAATCCTAATGACGCGGTCCGCGAGCCTATCGGTTTCATAATAAATTGGACAGACACCTCAACGCTTGTTACCACATAGGTGCAAAAAAATCGCAATTAAATGGGTGCCGAGCTGCGCGGCATCTACAATTTGGATCGCACGATCGCGAGCGGATGTGCGAATACAAGATCGTTGGGCGAACTAATCACCCAACCACATCATCGTGTTTGAAGCGCGGCAGTGAACTTAATTAAGGAATTAATCGATCTTACGTCGAACCTCACGGGCTGGTGATTTCTCGTCGTTACCTAAGCCTCGGTTCAGTAATATGATCGACGAAAAAAAAAAAAAAAAAATACTGCAGCAGCTGGGATTGAGACATTCTGCATCCAACGCTATTTTGCCACCGCTGCAACCATGCCTGTCGATATCGATCCGCAAAAGTAGCCCGATAAATTAACCAAGAGAGTTGACGGGTCTAACTATCGGCCATTAGCGAAAGAGTTCGCTGCAACCGCGTGGGAGTGAGAGCGATCGAAAGGGGCGTGTGCGTGTGTGTGTCCGTCGAATGTTGGAGGGTCGCCAGTAATGTGGTGAAAAAGTGTCCTCTCGTTACCGCAATGACTCAAGGGTCTTCCCTCGAGCGCGACTAATTGGCGATAATAGCGTTTTTAATTAACGCGCTCTACGTCGCGCATCGTATTCGATCGCGTCGCGTTTAGGTGCATGGAGAGCGACTCGCTGGTACTTTCTTCGTCAATCGCGTGCCGAGCTCCAGAACACTTCCACTCTTAATTGACCGAAGGGAAGTGCGCGAAATCTCAATCGCGTCCGCCGGTTGACGAGCGAAAATCGCGCTTGCGCATAACTGGCACACGAAATATGAATATGAATTATTCATTAATTTCGTTCGGCAATCGATCAAGTATGTTTAACCCTTTACAAGTCGAGACCGTAAATCGTTTTCAAATTTGGACACTGTCTGTAGTAAAGTGGGCTCTTCAGTCGGTTAGTTTTTTATATCAATTGAACAGAAATTGGCTGAGAAAAACGCTATATTGTATTTTTTTTGAGGTCAGATCCAATCCTTCCCATGTTAAAGTACGTAACTTTGAAATCACTTTGCAAAGAAACTAGACCGTCAAAAAATCTTTAAAAATGCTAACAAATAAAGCGTGCTTTTTCCTGTAGACCACACAAGTTTGATCAAGATCGAACAGAAACGAATTTTGGAAAGGATATCCTTAATTATCCCGCTGCGTTGCGCGTCGCGCATCATATTCGATCTCGTCGCGTTGAGATGCACGGAAAGCGACGCGCTCGTACTTTCTTCGGCAATTACGTGCCAGAACACTTCCGCTCTTAATTGGCCGAAGGGAAGTGCACGAAATTGCACTCGCGTCCTCCGGTTGACGAACAGAAATCGAGATTGCGCGTGACGGGCACGCGAAATATGAAAGGAACTTCATTAATTTCATTCGGCAATCGATCAAGCGTGTTCAATTGCATTTCAAGCTTCTTGTCCATGAATTATGAGATTATTAACAGTATTTTTGTTTTGTTTTTTTTTCAGACGAGGACAACTATCCGCTGGTACTTGAGTTTCCTCAGCGTGCTCCTGCTCACTCGGGATGTGGCCTCGAAAGCCGGTAAGCCTCACACTGCATCGCCGTTAACCCACGTACACACGTGTATTCGATGAGGAAACATAAAAATTCGAAAGATCATGAAAACTGGTCTCTATTTTATAACGTTAAGTCGCAAGTTATAACTGATCACGCGTGACGCGCTTTAATTTATATTCGCCCACAATCGCGTCCACTCAACATAAATTAATAATAATCACCGGTCACCGCACTACGTGACAACTGCGGAGATTCGATAATGCATTTGCTCCGATGCAATTCGTATTTTGTTGGGAGGGACCGATTATCGAACGGCCAGGTGGTGATTTCTCGACGTCGAACGCTTTCGCGCTCGTAAATTAGATCTCCGATTGCCGATCGCCAATATTTTCACGTGGAGCGAATTTAAACAAAAAAAAATACACGATATTAATTTATTCGCGCGCACCGGGAATTGAAATGTCCCGGTGGTGTGAAAACAAAGTGCGATTATTCAATTGTTCGCACAAAATAAATCTAGAGTGTGCATGCATATATTTCTACACGTCTTTTGATCCCGAATGTGGGTCTCGCGGAGCTGGCATAGCGGTAAAAGTGGTGAATATGGACCACTAAAGACTTTGAACAATCGTATTCAAAAACACCTTCATAAAGGTTTGACGAGATAATATTTTTGGGATTTTTTTTTTCACAGACATTTTACATTTTTACTCTTTTTTTCGTATGCTTGGAAACATGGACCATGTAAGTCGGCCAATAATGAGCTTCACACCTGCCAATATCATGATAAGGCTTCGAACCCTGAAAATTGAATTGAAACTTCCAAATCCTTCAAATTTTCAAGATTTTATAAAAGTGGCATAAATTGGTTCCTCGTAAAGGAAGCTTTGTTTTTTTTACAATTATAGTGAGATAAGAGAGACTGGTCCATATCAGCGAAGTACGGGTGGTCCCTTAAAATCCAGTAAACTCGTTCGGTATTTTAAAATCTCGTCGGGGCTAAAGTTGACACTTGAGATACCGCATTGTTATAAACACACATAAGCGAACGAAGTAAAAAGAATTTTAATCCTCGTATCCGTGAACATGTACTGGTCCATCTTACCCCATCGGTCCATATTCGCCGCTTTCGCCATATTAATTGTTGCGCTACATTGCTCGCAGTAGACATTTTTTTCAGTCTCGTTTATGGTAAAATCGGTGCGTCCCGCTTGTAATGAATTCGACGTAGACTATTCTTGTCAAACTTTTCCCGAGAAAATTGCCCAAGTTACCACGCCAATCTCATTATTCTACTTCGCCTTTCTTGGGTTACGTATTGTGCTAGGCCTGCATAGATCGAACGAGAAACGCCGCTCGCGTGGGAACGAGATAATGCATATTGGATAGCGTAACCCACAGCACGCTCTTTATTCTATTTGCGTTCCCTGAATTAACCGCGAGAGCCTGCGTCCACACACATGCGTCCAAGAGTACACACGAGTCCTGGGTTAATCCACCGGATTATCAGATCTCGTTTAGGCCTATTAATGAGACCCATGTGCACCGTCGCGACCGCCGGAAGTTTCCGCGCCGGATGCTGCTTCATGTGCAGTCGGGATAATCAACCCCTCCGGCCCCCCAAACAGTTTCCACACACTCTGCGACCCCAAGTAGGGCTGAGCGGGGCAAAACGGACCAGCTAAGTGAAAATCGCCTACGCAACTGTACCGATGTAATTAAATTACTGTCTTCCACTAAACAATCGAAGCTGCACTGTTAACTTCGACGTTCCGGACAAAAAAATATCGCCGGGGGCAAAATGGAACAGTCTCCAATTTTTCCGAAATATTGGCTTGGGTTATTCTTTCCGCTCGCGCCGGTCGTTACGGAATCGCGATAAAACGGTGACGGATACACGAACCTTCAACTCTCATCTGTTTTTCATGTTTGATGCATAATTTTTTATCATTCGTTTTTTTTGCCCTTGTTTTATTGCACGAGTTAATGCGGTATCGTGCACGAGTTTTCGTGTTATTATACTTTGCGCCGGTCACGCAGAGGCCCGGTCACTGTACTATCCGATTTCTCATGTCGAATGTGTACCGTACGAACACTTACGGCTGTCGGTGGGTATATAAAATTCCCGCTGCAAGGTACAGCGGGTCGTGTAGTCAGTGTGGGGAGTTCGTGTATCGATGCAGCCCCGCGAACGTGTAAAATCGAGCGGATAGATTGAACAAGCTGTCCAGGCGCCAGCAGTGGAAAAGGCAGCGAGCATGCGAACTCTGCACCGTCGTACGTTACTTTTCGCTCCCGGGTTTCTCGATCGCTTCGACTGGCCGAAGGCTCAGCCAGCAAGTACGGATATAAGGAAATACTTTCGATAAATCATGACGAGAGACACTCGTTGAACCTGCAGATATATATTTTTTTTTTTTTTTTTTTTTTTACCTACCGAGAGCCATTTTGAACAATGCCGGAACGGTGCGGAGTGCCGTAACGTGGTAGCTGATGGGAAAGGCGAATCGAACCGCGGTTTAAGGGGAAAAAATATGAACGGGAGCTGAACCCGAGAGTTTGATCTTTGCTCGAACTCCGCCGTTCGCTACGGGAGTTTGTACTGTTCTATAAATCTTCATAAATTATTTAGTGAGATCGAGTAACGCGATCGGTGATTTACGAGGGCATTTAAACGACGCTGTTGAGAGTGTTTAATCGATTGACTTTGTTTTCAAGAATACAATGCACTTTTTAGACAATGCGTTATTTTTAAACAGGCGATTACAGTTTTTGTAGTGTTATATTGGAATGAAGGGTGCTAGGGTTTCTTTAGGACCAAAAGATAACACATTCAACGAGAACAATTTTGAGTTTGGGAAACTTGTTCCTTGGTACAAACAATTCTTTTTTTTATTTCCAGAAATTTGTTGTCTGTACCAATTAACTTACTAATCATTTTTTTGAATGTCGATCTCGCAAATCTGGGACATCTGATGGTTTGTACGTCACCGTGGCAGTCACCGAAAATTCATGTTCCACTATAATGAAACTAACAAATAATAATTGTAGTCACAGTGATGCAAAGACGAAAATGGGAGCGGAAAAATCGGTTGGTTCCGAGTTTCAATGAATTTATTAGTAGCGTTTCATATATAAAAAAAAAAAAATCCTTGAACACTAACGCTCAGGTAGGATTTGTTACGGCCGGCTGTTACATCCCAGCACTGGCACGAGAATGGCCAGACCTACCGCACCGGGTGATTTTACAGAATTGCGGAGAAAATTTCGATATATAAAAAATAAAATGAAAATAATGAAAGTTGAGCGAACCTGAAAAAATACAAATGTAAGCGGTCAAATATAGTCGTAATGTAATTCGAAGCAATTCGACGAAAGTTTCTCGCACTATTCGAAAAATGTGAAAGTATCCTAAGATATTTCCATGACGAAAGGATCGCAGAATTTTGTGTGCGCAACCACGAGTGCCAACAAAACAAATTTACCTCGTGGTGGTTACGAGTAATGCGTAATCGCAGAGGATACGCAACAACAAAAGTAGACGTTACCCGGTGGATAATGTATATCCGCCGCGTTCTTTTCCTATTCCCACGTCACATGAGAGCAGGAGCTTCTTCTTGCGGCAATGAAACGGTAGCTGTGAGTCGTTAAACATCGACTATATATTTTTGCAACTGGCCAGAACACCCGTCGCTCGTAATATCGCAAAAATTACACAACCATCAAGGAGAAAGAGGGAAGTAAGAACCGTTTTAAAGTTGAGCTAGAGAAACGCGGCAATAAACCCACAAATAACAGTTCTCGATATCTCGACGTCGACGTGAGTGAGTGTCAGATGACCGCGAGGGAGCAACCCGAAGAATTCGATGTGGCGAGCAATTGTAAAATAACGTCGTAAAATTCTGAAGAGAATCGTTAAGTTCAGAATCGCTTGGTTGAGAAAAGTGCATACCACCCCTGTGGTCGGTCGCTCTCTGCGATACTGTATAGAAATTAAATGACTGTAGTTCAAGTGACGACTGTGATGAATTGATGACTGACCATAGGACCATTTCGATCAGGACAAATACACAGAATACTTGAAGTACATATTGATGTACCGAGCACTTGAAGTACATATTGATGTACCGAGCACTTGAAGTACATATTGATGTACCGAGCACTTGAAGTACATATTGATGTACCGAGAAATTGAAGTACATATTGAACTACCAAGTAATTGAAGTACATATTGAACTACCAAGTAATTGAAGTACATGTTGATGGACCGAGTAATTGAAGTACATATTGATGGACCGAGTAATTGAAGTACCTATTGATGGACCGAGTACTTGGAGTTTATATTGAAGTACCGATCACTTGAAGTGCATATTGAAGTACCAAGTACTTGAGGTACATACTGATGTGCCGAGTACTTTGAGTATATATTGAAGTACCGAGTACTTGAAGAGTCGAGCGCTGGGAAGTACTTGGGTACTTAAGTATCGAGTACTGAGTACTGACTCAGTACTCGACACTTCAATACGTATTTCAAGTACTTGCTGTATTGGCCCAGCTTTGGTAGCTTTTTTACACTGCGTTACTTCCTTGACGACCCTTGACATATGTGCTATAATATTAATAATAAAAATTTGTTTAATGATGTTGTCCATCGCGCTCCCCGTCTGCTAGAATCAAGTATTGCGTAACGGATGCGTTGAGACCGTATACTAGGGATGTTGAATCTTGACCACGACTTGACGCGAATGACGGTGTCATCGTGAATACACACTTTCTAATGCTACCACGTACATTGCACTCCCGAGAGGTTCGGAGACTTTCCGAGTCTGGACGTTTCGTCCTCGCATTATTACACGTCCAATTACACGCGTCTGTAAAAAAACCAATAGCCGGAAGATCCGTGTATTAAAGGCCGTTAGCGTGAACTCTCACGAAGTTCGAAGTTCACTGCTCGACGAAGTGCGGTAATGCATGGAGATGCGATTTTTTTTTAACCTAGCGATAGAGATTCGCGATATAAATCCAAGGTATATGTCACTTCCGGGATGCGAAGTTATTTCTGTATATTCAACAATTAGGTTCCCTTTCACCGGTTCTTGATGTGCTATCTTACCCATGGAGCCGAGATATACGCGAGGCAGCTTTTTCCCAATCTTGTTCGAGAGACAGGCAGATTCTCCAAGGGGAGCGTCGTTCCTTGCTTCCTCTCTTGAGACATCGCCAGGGGAGCGTCGACGTGTGGCGGCGCCCTCAAGGAAAACCTATCAAGGTTCTCCCTCGATCACGAAGTGAGCTGTCGCTAGAGAATCCTAAAGTTCCTCGCTATTGTGAGACTCAAGGTTTCGGATATCACGCTGTCAACAAGTACGCCAATACCTGAACCAGTAAAGCAACTATCAACATTTATCGGAAATCTCGAATGATGCCACCGACGGACAAGTATGAATTAAGAGACGCACGTTTGTAGGCCAACGAAAAAAAAGAAATCGTACAAAAATGAAATCGTATAAAAATGAAATCATACGAAAATGAAATCGTACAAAAATGAAATCATACAAAAATGAAATCATACAAAAATGAAATCATACAAAAATGAAATCATACAAAAATGAAATCATACAAAAATGAAATCATACAAAAATTAAATCATACAAAAATTAAATCATACAAAAATTAAATCATACAAAAATTAAATCATACAAAAATTAAATCATACAAAAATTAAATCATACAAAAATTAAATCATCCAAAAATTAAATCATACAGCAAGAAGGGGCACCCGAAGACTCATCTTTCTTTCGCTATCACTGCTGTCTCGTTAAAAATCAGTGCGGTCGGTATCACACCCTCCGCGCGTTTCCTGTGGATGGACTCGGGAAGCAGCGATAACGGGTCGCAGCGATGGTTCAAAGACGCAAGGGCGTACAAACGGGCGTACAAACGCCGACGATACGCCCATCTGGCGTCGGAGGAAACGATATATAATGGAAAGAAACTGAGACCGAGATGCGAGGTCGCGCTCTCGAGACTCCGGCAGAAGGTCACGGGGCAACCCGCGGGAGAGGCTATCACCGCGCTATGAGGATGGAACGTCAGAGGATCCGAGAACAACAAAGGACCTTCTCGGCGAAAAATGGTCCCCCGTCTCTCCACCTTCGATCCACTATCGAAAGGTTACCTGCTTCGAGCGTTAATGGCAACTGAAGATGCAGCACGCTGAAGAGAATCCGCCGCTCCTTATATTATCCAACAGTCCTTCTTTATGCCATACCCTCGCTTCTTTCTCTCATCTCCTCGAGTAATCTTTCGCAGCCACAATCCTCTCGCACGGTTCAATGACATTTACGTCGTACACGTCGCGCCTATTCTCATCTTAGAGCGAAAATGCCGTTTTCTTAGATCTCTGGTTTCTCTTGCAGCTTGGGCTTGTTTTTTTTTTATTAATAATTTCAATAACAGCTTATTTTGCTCATTAACATATGCAGCATTAATTTCAAGATGGTTTTTTGTATCATTGTTATTCAGAAACCACGGTGGTAATCGTGAATATCAAAGTATCCGCCGAACACTTCGATCATGTTGACCGCTTAGAAGCGGATATTCATTGAATTACATATAGGGGAGAGCGGGGTAAAACGGGACTGGGGGCCAATCGCAATTTTCCAATAATTTTTGGATGTCCCATTTTGCCCCATCGACACATCCGGATTTGCTGTTTCGTTTTGCCCCACTGTCCCATGTTGCCCCGCTCTCCCTCTACATAGAAAATACATTCGTATAGTAACTTTTTGCATTTTTTTTTTTCACTGCGTATATGTCAAAGCCAACCGCGCGAGCGAAATCTCTATAACCATAAATTATTTCATACATTAAAATACTTAGAGCAGATGTTCGGCATGATTGTACGACCGTCGTGTCGGTTGTTACGGATTCCATAAACTGAATCATTCGTAGCGGTGGAACGAACGTATTTCAATTTGTTTACGAGGGATATACAATTTCCAGATTAATTTGTGGCTCGAAGCCGCGGAACTTTAGATTTTGAACGTAAATTGAGAGACCGCGGAAAACGTCCTGCAGGAATACTCGCATTTCCTGCTGAGCAAGTAAAAGCTCGGAATTTGCAGTTTCAACGGGGACGACCGCGAGCCCGAGCACTTCACTCTCATCCGCTGCGGGGCGTCTTCCCTGTTACTCGCCGTAACTACTTCCGCGCGGTCTCACCGATGATGGAATGGTGTTAACTCACACCCGTACACTATATTTAACGGCGAGTTCTTTTTTTTGCTTCACTCTCATCGCGTGACCTACTCCAACTTTAACCCTCGCAGCAATCAATCCGGTCCGAAACTCTGCGCAAAAATGAGAAAAAAAAATGGATCAAATTTTCGCTCGAACGTACATACATAGACGCGCGCAAACATCCCACAGAAATTTGGGAAGAGTTCATTGCATCGAGAAATATAATTTACTTGACGGGCAACCTGCAAATAAATATTTATTTCGTTTAAATACATATTTTTATTTATCTTATTTTGGTCCCGAGCCCTTTTTTCACTATAATCAATCACCACGTTTTAACTAAGAAACGTAACTCGTCGAAGTTTTGTCGCGTCGATCTTTCGAACGAAAATTTATTGAGGAATAAATATACAAAACAAAGACGTGGCAAATATAATTAACGCAAGACCTTGCTTTTTTTGTGAAATTCATTGCCAGATATCTAATACTGGCTGCGTAAAGCCATTTTTCTAATAACGTCTCTATAAATCTACTGAAGTACCTAAATGCACTTTTCCGCACTAGTGCGGGAAAAAAACCATGTTGCCTTTGTACGCATGCGCAGTATTTTTCCCCCACGGGATGCGAAAAGTGTCTTTCTGCGCACACTTCACACTAACGGAAAGCGGTATTTTACACGCATGCCTCAGGAAAAAAAAAAAAATCAACAAAACGATGCGCAATTGACTTTTAGTCGACGCGTTAAATATAATTGACGCGAGACCGAGCAGCATCATTCGCCTGCCGGGTCTGCCACTTCGCTGTCAATGTCATCATCCATCAGGTGCAAGAGGAATTTATGAACTTCATATCCAGTTGAGGAAGCCTCCGAAGGGCCGCTACAGGTATAATCTGTCTCCAACGAGTGAGCGTTCGCTCGCTTACATTTTGCGTTTTCGCTTGTTCATCCTTCAACTGCGTCGAGGAACGCGAGCTTTGCTTCTTGCACCTGGCGTCACGGGGATAGGCTTTCACGTCAGTGCATAACCACTACACTGTATTTATATTGGTGTAATCTCGCGCGCCGCTAGAGTCGTGCCAAAAGAGAAAGGTCGCGGTTGCCGAGAACGGCGAAAAAAAAAAGATTCTCGGAGGCAACGGAGTTACACGTACGTATGGAAGATGCATACGTAGCGTCATAATATCGGAACTCCGTGAGCGCGAGGTGCATCTCGTCCGGCCCGGCTGAGCGCTCGAACGCCTAGAGTCGAGAGTCTAGGCGTCGGATGAACGGTGAATCTTGATTATCCCACAACTCACTGCGCTGGCTCGTGCAGGAGTGCATCTAATTATTACCCGTGAAGAACGCATATTAAAACTGGTTATAGGACCTCGGTACGTGGCGAAACGACTCGATGTTGCCCACCGCGTCGGGCGCTCATAATAATTTGTAAATTGTAATCTTAAAGGAGAACGAAATTATGAACATTACGGTGTTTTGGCAGCTCGTGCTTGGCTGCGTCGAGCCAAGTTCAAGTACCCGTAAGATCCGTGAAATACCGTCGATGATGATCGAGTAATATCGATGACACTTTGATAGCCTTTCAGTGCGATTTCTGCAGCAGAGTCTTTGCACGAGACATTGCTATAATGAAAAAAATAATTCGCTTCGGGGCTGCCAAAGAAAAAATGTTTTATTTCAATTCTACTATCGATTCTTACAACTCTGTGTTTTTTTTTTTTTTTTTTTTTTTTTACAAGGATGGCAGGCTTGTCAAGGTGACAAGTTATTGTCTCAATCCCGTGTGGAATTGAACGAATTGAACGTAGAATTGAAACCATTTTTTCCTTAGGCTGCCCGCAAGCTAATTTTACTTCAGTCATTAATATTTTTTTTTTCAGTGCAGTGCAAATTTTTATAATTATCAAAATAAGAAATACTTTTAGTCTCAAGAAGAGTTTCGCGATTATGACATTGTCGTGGTGACTTGGTCGTTTGCTTGGTCACACAATTATTTGGTAAGGCAATGTGGAACTCCCAGGTCGGTACAAAAAACCGCAATTCAAAATTCTCCCAGGCGATAATTTTTTTATTTCAAGAAGACGAGAACGGCAATCGGCGGCTGGTAGTTCCGTAGTTCCGTTTTCCGTTTTTTCGATTTTAATTCCTTTTTTTGGAGAACGGAAAACGGCTTGGAGGATCTTGAGGTCTCAAAATTGCGGCTATCTTCACCTTACTCGTTTGCACATTAAGGGCATGTGGAACGTCGCGGTCGATAACAAAAACTCCAGCGCTCTTTTTTTCAAGGGTGGTTAAACTTTATCGTTGAAAGGGAACGAGATCCGGGCATGGAACGGATGGCAGTGGATTCCTACTTGCGTTAAACGCCGAAGTTTCGGGATCCTCGAAGAAACGGCATTACAGTTTTTATTACCGACCGGGAAAAGGTCGGGCGGGAAGGAGGGTGTTTCCCGTCTTATCTTCGGTGAAATGCGAGCAACGGGAAGCGTATCGAATGCGTTGATACGGATAAGTGATAACAAATGCTACCGTCATAGTCGCGTAATGGCGGTCGTTTAAATCGACGATTTTACGAGCTTATCCGAGGAAAGGCAGTTAATCGAGCGTGCAACATAGTCACGCCCCCCTCCTTCAGTAATGCTGTTGGCATCAAATGTTAAAAACTCGTCACGCGCGTTGAATGCAGTATAAGGTATGCGATATCGATGCCACGCCTATCTCCACGACACTACTCGTTAAAGTAATACCGATATTCGTATGTTTGCTTCGTTCCAGGTTTGTGCGAGGAGCTCAAGGGCCAGTCGAACATCATTCTGGACATCGAGGAGAGTCGCGGCAACGGTGAGCTCAAACTATAATTCACTTATGTGTACCTAAGAAACTTTATGTATAGGGGAGAGCGGGGCAAAATGGGACGGTAGGGCGAAAGGCTATTTTCCCATCATTTTTGGATGTGCCATTTTGCCCCGTTGATGCATCAGGATTTTTTGCTCCGTTTTGCCCCACTGTTCCATCCAAAAATTATGTTTTGACACACTGGTTTATTTTGCACTGCTCTTCCCTATGTAGGGTTGAGCGGGGAAAAACGGAACAGCTGAGCGGAAATCGCCGCTGCAACTATACCGATGACATTAAATTACTGTCTTCCACTAAACAATCGAAGCCGCGCAGTTAATTTTGATGTTCCGGAAATAAAAATATTGCTGGGGCAAAATATTTCCTTATGTGTATATAATGAAGAGCAGAGCAAAATGGGATAGTGGGGCAAAACGCATTTTTCCTATAACTTGTGGGTGGGACCGCGGGCAAGACGGGGTGGAAAATCCGGATGTATCGATGGGGCAAAATGGGCCATACAAAAATGGTTGGATATTTTTTTTTCGCACTGTCCCATTTTGCCCCGCTCTCCCCTATATATGTATAGGTATGTATGTGTTGAATATCTTGAATAACGTCAGCCATGTATCAAAACAATTATCACCGACGTAAGTGACGTAACGTTATAATGTATTCGATGATGGGACAAACACGTCAGGTGGCAAAAGGAGAGAATCTACGCGATTAGAAAGGCAAAGGTGACTTTGGTGTCGCGTTAGCTCGGAGTATCTTTATAAATGAGCCTATGTTAACCACGACGAACATCTTCGCGACTCTACGATCTCGCGGACGGATTTTAACCAACGCCTCTTCGTGTCGGGCACACCGACATGAATAATTCATCGCGCAACTTTGTTCGTTTCTCGTGCTCCTCATTTCTGTGCGTGAGACCACTTCCAAGTTGCGATCCTGCGGTAAAAATTTACACAAATAAATGTATCTCGAGTCTTCAGCGTGACGGCGATTTCCGGCTAATTTAGTATTTTTCTGTAACGGTAATAGATGGTGTTTTTTAAATTAACTTTATGGGCGTTGTCATAGAAATTGCACTCCATGGAACCTTTACGGATTTTTTTTTTTTTTACAAAAATTTGTTCACTCCATTGCTAAGTGAACAGGTTGAAGTTTGAGGTTTGGCTTTATCTCATTGTAAAATGCCCTTGTTAAGTCTTCAATTTCGTATCGTATGTAACAATCGAATATATTATATATGTCGAATGCTCTGACCGATGAGAAGATTTATTCATTTGCAAAGCCGCAGCGAGTTGAAGAAGTAAATCGGGTCTATTACCTGGTAAACATTTCGGAGCGTCACATCAGATCCCTGCCAGGACGATGTACCGCTCTGAAATGTCCACTTTAAATTTGTAAAAAAAAAAATAAAAAGATTTGTTACAAATATGCACGTGCCTGAAGATATTCCACAATTCCGCGAGCATCGTACGCACTTATCTGCGTGCAATAAGCGCCAGCAACCGTATTATCACTTTGAGCCAAAACACCGGACTGCAAAAAAAGTATTATAATTAATATAAATTATATAAATGAAAATATATAAAAATTGTTCAAGACAGCCGTTGTGCGCCATTGACGAACAAATAAGTTTCATACATGAGAACAGTCCGTAATATCGCGCACAGCGAGAGCTAATTAGACTCGTGCAGTGTCGCTAACGAGTCGTACTGTTCTCTCCCCGCCCCCGCGCGTGTAATATTCCCGGCGGTTCTCGCGAGCCCTTGTTCATAAAGGGTAACATCAATTATTCGCTACCGATGATGCTTCGCGCGCGCATGCGCATCAGGAAGTAATTTTCCAGGCCGCCGGCGGTGTGTGCCGGGCGTAATTTTATGGGCTCTCGAGGGCCTCAGCGTCGAAACACCATCATGCTCGAATGCTGCAACGGCGGTGTACATGTACTGTGGATGCGTGTGAGCGCCAAAGCTCCTAGTACATGCCGAGCTTTCGTATCTGACGAGGGCACGAGCATCGTCCAACCGGCGTCATTTGTTAGCGCTCGATGATAATCTGACCGTACTAGTTGAATAGCGGTCCGGGCATCAACGATTCGCCGACGAGATTCTTCGTACCATTATAATTCTAGCAGCTGCGGTAGTCCAGCGCACTCCAAGTGCGTACTTGTTCCATACTGTATGTACGTCCGTACATATGTACGTATGTATGTATGTATATATTTTGTATGTATGTATGTGTATGTGTGTAAGTGTGTATGTATGTATATATGTATGTATGTGTATGTATGTATATATGTATGTATGTGTATGTGTGTAAGTGTGTATGTATGTATATATGTATGTATATATATGTATATATGTATGGATGCATGTGTCTGTGTGTGTGTGTACACGTTGATGGAATATTCTCATAATTCTGGAGAGCCCTTTCACCGTACTTCAACTCTCTAGACTAACGTCTCTATCTTTATCTTGTGCGCAGCATTCGACCAGGCCACCGTGCCGGAGGAACTTCCGGTCTCCGGCGATCCTTACAACGAGACCACCCTGGAATTGGTTTTTCCGGGCAAAGCGCCGCTCTTCACACTCCAGGGAAAGAAACTCAAACTCCTCCAGCCACTCGACAGGGACAACGAAAACCTTTCGCACGTTGTCTTTCAGGTGAGAACGGTTTTTTTTGTTTTATTCTTTTATTTTTTTTTCTGATGTAAAATATGAATGTAAAAAGTTTAGCAACGATAAACAATATTCCTTGCCATTACTCATTAGTGCCATGTAAATATTAGATGTTTCATTAACTTTTCCGAGTTGACTTATATAGTCTAAAAAAAAAAACAAAGTGTCTACCGAATAACCGTGCTCCATAGTATCGAGTCGTGCGTCACGATTTCTCCCAAGGAATTTTTTGCTTCGCGCACTGTTTCGAAGATCGGAATCACCGCGGTATCTAAAGTCACATTAAATTATCAATAATCGACAGTCGACGCTAAAGGGTTGAGAGAAGTAATGAGCGAGGCTTATCTTTTTGTTGCATTGGTTCGGCGATAGAGCTAAATTCCGAGAACTCTTTGGTGAGCTCCGATGTATCCAGTTTACGTTCAGTGGAATAAACCGCGAATCTTCTCTCATGGGATTCCTCACTCCTCGGATAACGGATCTTTCCTGAATGCAGGAATCCAGCTATATCAACTCGTTTCAAAGTGTTTTTTTTTTTTTTTTAATCTTTGTTTGCTACGTTGTTCCCGGAGGGGAACGCGCCAAACACGTTCGAATCGTCGTCGACGAGGACAACGTCGAGGAAAGCGATTGAGTCGAGAGTCGGGATGACGTCTGTCCGCTGGATTCCTCCAGTTGGGTTTCCTCGCGGGATTCTCGCTTCTTCCTACGGACCGAGCTTCTACGTCGAATGGCTCGGACCGTTTAACGAAGAGCCGGGGGTTTCTCTATTTCTCTATTTATACGATCTACCGAACGATCGACGCGCCGTAAATTCGCCCTTTAAGATCGAAATCGCACGGGTATTTTATCGCTGTCCCCACGTAGAGCGCATATACTACGCGGCGTGCGGAAGTCGCGATAGTGCGCATCACTGCGAAATGAAAATTTCATTCCAGCGATTTTATATCATGGAATCGTAATATACGGCATACAGGAGAGAGAGCGGGGCAAGACGGACCATTTTGTTTACCATTTCTGAAAATGGCACACCGGGAACCCAAGTAGAAATTTTCGAGCGCTACGTCGGGCCCCGGTAAGATCCTGATAAGGGCCTGATAAGGTCTTACCAAGACTCTGTGAGGACCCGATGTAACGCTCGAAAATTTCTACTCGGGGAGGCGTCCGCCTTGCGCGGAGCTTCCGTTTTGCGCCGAGGTTCCGTTTTGCCCCGCTCTCCCACGCGTACCATCTACTTCAGTGACGGTTTTCGTTGCCAACATGGATTTCAATACCGTTCAGGCAATTTTCCACTCAACGTGCGCTCTTCGCTTTACGATCGTACGACGCGAAACTTGTTAACATAAAAGTCTTCCAACGGCATTCGAATGAAAGAAGATTTAGCAGTTAACTTTTTTTTTAATGGGCTTTATGACATCTTCGTCATACTTGACTGCTCACTGTGATTATAGAAATTAAGAGGAATATCTTTTTTATTAGCGTATATTTTTTACTGTAATTTAAAAAATTAAATTAAAATAAACAGTATTTTTATCGAGATGAAATGACATTTCTTCACGCTGTGAGCTAGAATTATATTAATAATTATTACATCACAAAATATGTTAAAAATATGCACAAATTATTTATATTTTTTGTTTCACTTTTCAGCTAACATGCACAGTGAAATCGACGAACAAGAAGAGAATCATACCTGTCATCGTTCGTGTCTCGGACATCAACGACAATGCACCGAAGTTCGTCAACACACCATACGAGACGACAGTGCCCGAGGTAAGTGCCCCATTGTAAAAAATAAAACATAGCAAGTAAAAAAAGGAAAACATCAAAATATCACACGCCAAAGTAAACACGCTCGACGAAAAATTCTCAACGAATTTTCGTCGAGATGAAATAAAAGAAATCTTCGTAATTTCAATTATATTAATGTAATTTCAATTATAAGTACAATCAATTATTTTTTTCATTATTAAAAATTAAAAGATATAAAAGTGCACCGTAAAAAAAGTTTGTACTTTTTACAACTTATTGCACTCAAACGTCCACAATTTTGTATTTGTTAATTTTTCGATCGCGCCATCCGGTTCCAGTTTTACAAGCAAAAGTACAAACTAAAATTGTTAACGACACGGGAAATCAAAGAACAGGTTTGTACATTCGAACCTTAACAAATGGATTTGTAACTTATTTAGCGAAATTATTTTCACGAAAATTCGTATTCCGATTACGAAATTATTTTTCACAGTGTGCCTGTTGACGAAGATCGCGAGACGTTTCTTGTCCCTCAAAAAAAGAAAATAAAATAAAAATCATCGCCAATTTTATTCATCGTAAAATCTCTCAATGCTCAAACTCGAGCGCGAGAAAAATTCGTAAATGTTCTCTCATAGACATTACGTCAATAAAAAAATCAAATTAATACTTTCGCATCCTCATTACACATTCCACCGACACACGCCGACTAAAAGCGTACGATGGCACGTACGCCCAGTCTAGCGCGGCCTCTCGCGTATGTTATCGCGGTAGCGAGATTGCTCGCCGGGAACGAGAGTGCGGAATTGAAAAATTTCGCGTAAACGAGGGTGATTATGACGCCGATTACGGGGTATAATGCGGCGAGGCAGAAACGGAAGGATGAGCCCCGCGGGCGTTTCGGGTCGCCAGTATCTCGATTATTTCAGACCCGCGCATCATCGCCGGACGATGCGCTCGCTCGGCGCGGCAGCTCGAGCCTCGCGCAGTGCAAAACGCCGTGCCTCGTTACGATTTTCCTCGATTAGTTTCTAAACTATGCGATTAACCGTTGCTGCGCGAACCGGCCGTGGATCACACACTGCCTTTTATATACGAGCAACGAGCTCGCTATGAAGCGCGCTTCTTTTGATAGTTACCAATTAGGTCTCGTAAGAACGACAAACTTCGCGTCCCAAGATGCGGTATTTTTTTTTTTTTTTTTTCTTCGCCTTTCGTTCCATCTATTCTCCCGACCGACGATGCTGCGAGTGATGCCAGTTCCCCGTTTAATTGGTCCGAAGTCTTGATTGCTATGAGACTCGCCATTCGCAGTCTAGCTCCGGCATCGGGACGTGTGCATCACGCGGAACATCGTCGTGTCTGCTGTTACAGAGCGGGGCACATGTATGCGGCACGTGTGCTACGTGATCTTAACGAGAACGATGATGCGAGAGCGCTGCAGCCCGGCAAGAAGTTATCTTTCAGGCTGCGATCCTCGGCGACCGTTATAACAGAGTCGGCCGGTTCGTTTTGTCGTTCGCGATCTGACTTCCGCGTAATGACGTGGAAGATTGCATTCGCGGATGATATCGAAAATAAAGATAGCGCGAAACTTTCTTCGCTTCGGCGGCGCGAATTCATCGAGGCGGCTCGAGGCGTTTTGTAATTTCAGAATATTTTTTACTCCACTTTACGCAAGGAGAGAAATTATCGTGATAACATTTTTTTTTTTTTTATCCGATTATGGTCCAGAAAAATTATGGTATTTAGGTTGAAATGTATTTTATTCTACGATATTAAGAGATGATTAAAGTATTTTTTTTATGTATGAAAATAAAAATGCGTAATGTGGATTCTCATCGCCGACTCAACGACGCAATTTTTGCTGCGATCTTAACAGTGGCTGATTTTTTTTTTTCGTGACAGCTTTTTTTGAACCTGGCGAGAAGTTATCTTTCAGGCTTGTACGATCTGCGCGACCGTTATAACAGAGTCGACCTGTTTGAGGCGTCGTTCGGAAACTGGCTTCCGCGTAATGACGTTGATGACTGCATTCATGGATGAAAAAAGTAAAATAAAGACAGTGCAAAACTTTCTTTTCATTGGCGGGTCGAACTCTCGTCGCACGCTGGATTACGCAATGTGAGAAAACACACCGTGATCCAAAAAACATCATTTATCGGATTATGATCCGGAAAAATGTTTTATGTACTATACAAAGTACAAAAAATCGAATTTACGTTGCAATTAATTTTATTTTACGATATTAACGTTTTATTAACTTTTTTATGTATGAAAATAAAATGCCGAATATGAAAACTCGTCGTCGACTCAACGACAGTATTTTGCCTCGTTAGTTTTTACTCAAAATCCATCACACGATGCGATCTTGTCAGTGGCTGATTTTTTTTCGGATTTTGTTCAAGTTTTAATATCAATTTATCTTTGCAATAAACCATTTGCGAACGAACGCGTTAAAATAAAATCCCGAGTAACACGTTTTCCGTCTGTCCGAATTAACCATGCACTACCAGGCGCGACCCCAAATAGAAGTGACGCGGTAAACGCCGTTGCGTGCTTGCAGTACTATCGCTATCTGGCCAGGTCGGGAATACCGGTTTTCCCGTCTGTCCGGCCGACTCGAGAGCTGAAAGAATCGCTCGTCCTCCGTTCGGTTTCTGCAAGAGTGTCTGCGACTGGGATACCGGCAAATAATGCAGACGGAGGAAACAGGAAAACACACGACGAGACCGCGGCGGTGATGAGCGACCGGATAAACCACTCTTTGTCGCAAGCCAATCGATTTAGCACATGGAATAATCGAGCCGGTACTTCCTACGTAAACACACACTTACTCAAACCTCGAAAAAAAAAAAATTGTCGGAACCGGAAGCGATACAAGCTTTTTGCTTCCTCATAGACGAAGCTATGTTTTCGTAAAAATTAAATCGAGATTTTAATGTCGGGGGTACTTGAAATAGTCTAAAACGTCGAAAAATGTGATTTTTAGCTGGCGTTCGGATGTATGTGTGAGATTTGCAACATTTAAAACGACTATACAGTAAAAAAGATTTGGACATTTAACACACTTTTTTTGTCCATAAACGTCCACAACTACTTTATTGTTAATATCACAAAAAATACTCGTAAAATTGACAGACATTTTTGTAAAATGCACCGGAAACGACTTGAGACAGCGAGTTCAAAAGGTCAAAAAAGACCTTTGGTATTGAATTTGGTCAAAATCTAAGTCTGGTCTGAGTTTTTTTTTTAGTTTTTTGAAAAATTACAAAAAATTGTCTAATTCGACTAAACATGGAGGTATAGATCTGAAATTTGACACGGGAATGGACTCTAATTATGATCATATTATATTATATTATTTAATTAAACGCTGTTCAATGTTTTTGTCTATTGTTTGATTACAGCTTACGCCGGTCGGCTCGACGATTTTCCAGAACGTCGTGGCGGTCGACGCCGACGCCGGTGTAAACGGACTGGTCGAGTATTCGATCGCTCCTGGCGACGGCACCGACATCGGTAACAGCAACGGAATCGGCAGAGATCGCATAACGACAGCCGACGGTTACGGATACTTCAGCATCAATCTTCCCCACCAGGGCCAAGTTACGGTCAATCGGACGTTGGACTTCGAAAAAACTCAGCGTTATCTCGTAACGATTCTCGCATCGGTAAGTAACAAGAGTTCCCGATCGTTTGATCGCCGCTTTAAATCAGATATTCCAATTAGCTGCGTTAATGTATGAGGCGGGTGTGTCGAATTCACACGTTCGACGAGGCAGGCCAATTATTGCTCGCGTATAACGGGCGACTCGGACAGGTAGCCCGGCGCACTGCGAGTCTGACCTTTCCATTCTCACAGCTCTCCGGCCTGAACTACTTGTCGATGAAGAAAAAAAAAAACAAAAGTTACTTTTTTTCTTCCGCTAGAGAAATTATACACCTGAGAAAATAACACATAATTTTGTATCGATGCTTCGACATCGCTGAGGCGCTATCGCTAATGCGCGCGGGCAAAACGTTTTACGCTTTCGTAATCCTTTCGGGCGTGGAACGAGACTAACGAATCACGCTCACGTGCCCGTAACGACCAAATGCCTATTATCGAGATCGTGTGAAAAAAGAATTCCTGTACGAATTAATGCTGTTTGCATTAAAAATCGTGTTAAAAATTGATGGTATGTATTTACGATTTCGTAGAATACTCGCGTTCACTGCAGTGCACTTCGGGTTCACTCTGTATACATTCGAGATTTATGACGCACCCTCTTTTACCCACTTTCCTGTGGTATTTAATTCATTCGTTTCTGTCACAGCATTCGAGATTCATTCGGCCGAAAAATCAGATTCTCAAATCGAAAATGACGTATTTCCCGTATGACGTAGGGGGGAGCGAGGCAAAACGGCACAGTGGGGGCAAAAGTCAATTCTCCAATAATTTTTGGATGCCCTATTTTGTCCTAACGATACATCCATATTTTCAATCCCGTTTTGCCCCACTCACCACCACCGCCGCCATCCAAAAGTTATCGAAAAATTGCGTTTTGCCCCATTATCCCGTTTTGCCCCCACTGTCCCATTTTGCTCGGCTCTCCCCTAATTTCCGTCGTGCCGTTTTTCTCCAAGTACAGCAGAATCCCACCTGGGAATGTGATATTTTCATTTGCAGCTTTTTGTTGCCATTATTGAACGTCACTATTGTGAAGTTTTTGTTTGCCGTTTCACGTGGGCGAGAGGTGCGTGCACCCGGGAAGCTGGGAAGTGAGTCACCGACCTGCGAGTGCGTCCTAACTGGCGAACCATATTCGCATTAGCATATATCGCATCCTCCTCGGGTAACTAGCGAATGCGCTGTTCGCCTATGAACGCACCTTATTCAACAAGACTATAGCATATTTAATGTAGTTACATGCCAGGAACTGAAAGCAAAGTACCGTGGATATGCAGTACCGAGCCGTAGCAGCGAATAAGCCCGGAGTACAGGTGCTTTTCTCATGTCGGACGGAGAAACCTTATCCTGGATTCTCTTGCATGGCGAACAATTTCCTCTTGTTTCTTTTTTTTTATCGTCTTTCTTCGAGCAATACTTTTTCCTTTCCACCCTTTACGTCGCATTTTCACATATGCTCTGCGCCCTGGTCGTCGAAGCAGAATTCCAATGGTTTCTCATAGTATATAAAACACAGCTTGTACGCACGACAGAAAGGCACGTTCGTTCGACCCGTTCGATACCCGCGACGCGTGTCGTAGATTGGAAGTCGGGACTCGTACTACCCGTTCCCATATATTTGCATATGTATCTCTTTGCCCATCAATACTTTATATATTTTCCTGTTATTTCTGTGTCTGAAATAAAATATATATTAATATATATATATATATATATATATATATTTCATTTTTTTTTTGCTAATTTTTAAAATTATTTATTCTACACCGTCTTCACTCGAATGCTCACGGGGTTTGTTTATGTGTTTCTCGCTGTTTGCGGAATTTATACATTTCCGTTTGAGAGAGCATGTTACGACAAAGTTTGTTTCGGCGAGGCAACGACGGACCGAGGCTTGATACGTGTTCGTTTGATCTATATTCACGGAAAATACATTGTTGATTCGTTATAGGATTCTTGGAAAGCAAGATTAATGAAACGACAGTATCGTTCAATTCCGCGAAACAGCGTGCACTGTGAGAAGCGCCGCTTTGATTGAAGCTCAAATACCTTCCAATTAAATTAATTTCAATGACGACCAAACCGGGGCCTCGAATATCAATTATAGCATCGTATCGATGAAAATCTAATTATCGCGAATGAAAATTAATAATTCGCTATTAGAACTCCGGTGCGCGAAACCAAACTCCCGTAAACATTGACCCGGTCCAATTTATCAGGACTTTCGCGCTAAGTAATTCGACTGTGACTCGTGTAGAGTTGCAAAAAGCTACGAATTGCCGCACAATTTATTTGTGGCGTTTTTCACAAAAAAAAAAATCTCGATTCATCACAGGGTGTCCTGAAACGAAGAGTTAGAAAACGACAGTATAGTTCAATTCCACGATGTCTCGAGGACAGTGAGAAGCCCCAGTTTGATTGCAACTCAAATACCTTCCAATTAAATCAAATTAATTTCAATGACGACCAAACCGGGGTCTCGAATATCAATTATAGCATCGTACCGATGAAAATCTAATTACCACGAATGGAAATTACCGATTCGCTGTTAGAACACCGGTGCGCGAAGCCAAACTCCCGTAAACATTGTCCCGGTCCAATTTACCAGTGCTTTCGCGCAAAGTAATTCGACTGTGAGTCGTGTGTAGTCGCGGAATATCGTTCAGTCCATTTCCATTTATAATGTATTTGCGAGAAGCGACGAATTGCCACGGTGATACGTCCGGCGTGGCTGCGCAACTCCGTGATATGGTGCATTGAGCAACCGTACATACGCATACAGGTCGTCACGTAATGACAATGCAACGAATAGCCTTACGTCTAGTGGGTAGATAAAACTTCGTGTGTGGATCGCGTCGGAGCTCGTCGTTGGGACACTGGAAAAGTCGTAGGTGAGGTGCACAGGACGAGCCAATATTGTAAGTATAGGTAGCCGAGTCGCGAGGCTGGCGTCAGCCTCGAGTCTCGAGTGCCGCATTAGTCACCGTCCGGCTTTCCTATCGCGATCGCGGAAAGTGAACTCGTGTGGCCCTGCCAAATCCCGAACGAAAATTTCGACCGATCGTACACGGGCCGGGAGGTGCCTTGCGAAGCGTTAAATTCTTTCGAAATTTCTTCCGAAGACCGAACGGGCACTTTTCAGCCCTGAGTGGATCGAGAATTGTGCCGATAAATTCGCGTTGCTGATCATTTGCATCCATCAGCTAGAAACTAGTGTGGAATAAAAATTCGCGGGTAGCCAAAGAATTTTCGCTTACGAAGGTTTCCAAACTTTTCTCCTATCGTTTCTCATCCAGATGATATTGGAAAGTGGGGTAAAGATATCAGTTCTCAGACGGTTAAGAGCAGTTTCGGATTCTGGCAGTTACACGACTGAAACCAATGGCTGGCGCATAGCTTCTAGTTTCCAAAACATATCGAATGATTGTCAAAGTGTCCGATACTCTCGGAATTATGTATACGAATAATGAGACAGTTGGTTGGGCCAACTTATTAATTGGTTGGGTCAATTTATTAGTTGGTTGGGCCACCTTATTAGTTGGTTGGGAAAACATATGAGTTGGTTGGGAAAACATATGAGTTGGTTGGCCCAATATATCAGTTCGTTGGCCGAACATATCGGTTGGTTGGACCAACATATCAATTGGTTGGACCAACATATTAGTTGATTGGACCAACATATCAATTGGTTGGACCAACTTATTAGTTGGTTGGACCAACATATTAGTTGGTTGGACCAACATATTAGTTGTTTGGACGAACATATTAGTTGGTTGGGCCGACATGTCAGTTCGTTGGGCTAACATGTTAGTTGGTTGGGCCAACATATCAGTTGGTTGGTCTACCATATTAGTTGGTTGTGCGAACATAATCGTCGGTTGGGCCAACATATTAGTTGGACATGTCACTTGGTTATTGACCAATTAATTCGTTGGTCTAACAAATGAATCGGCTAAACCCACAAAGTAATTGGTAGGTCTAACATGTTAGTTGCTCAGCGAACAATTAATCGATTGTCGATCGAATCGTCTGCCTCCGACCAAAATGCAACAATAAAACAGTCGTTTATGCGTGAACATTTTATCTCATCTTTTCCCGTACTTATTGATTCACGACTGTGGATACGATATCAAGTGTGAATCTTGGCTCTATGATGATTAAACTCCTGGTAAACTCGTATATACACCGTAATGTTTGAAACACCGGGAGGCCTCCGAGCATTGGTACCGTTAGATTGAATTACTTCAGGCAGGAAAAAAAAATGGCTGAAACTCGTTCATCCGAAGTTACGGTTAAGATTCGGCTGTATATAGTTACAGTGAAAAGTATCGCTGCGTGTGATATCGTGGGCGTCGTCGTTGAAGCGTCGCGGCGATCGCGGCAGCAGCCGCGGCGGCGACCCGAGGGTGGCGTTTAGCGATGGCGTTATTGCGATCGCGGGCACGTTCGTGAGGTACGCGGTCATTACCGATTACGGATCGACTCCTTCCGCGTCCACCCAACCGATATTACATATAGATATAGATGATATATTCATACTGCGGGATATACACCGTCAAGCGATGAGAATAGAGGCGACGATGAATGGCGAGGTAGAAATCTGAGGCAGGGCAAGCGCGAACTGTGCAATAAAGCAACGTGAGCAATTCCGGGCGCGCGCGAAGGAGAGTACGGTACGTAGAGACTCTACCCGGCCGCTGTGTGGGCTGCATTAAATTATACCGCAATCACGATTTTCAAGCCCTGCGACGATCTTATCAGGCCTTCGGCTTGGAGAGATGTGTATATATATATATAATATTAAAATAAAGGAATGAACGAAGAAGCGGAAACGGTATGCGGGTGGCGCGAGGCGAGGACTGAGCGGAATAAATTTTTGTGTTGAATGCTTGTCTGGAAAAAGAAAAAATTATTTCGCCTTTTAATTTAAGATTTTTTCATCCGATTTAATTTTGAAAAATTGCATGTGTGCAACACCTTCGAACGGTGAAAATAAATGCAGTAATCCGTCGGGAGCTTGTCGAACGCTGGTTTAAGTGTCTTGTCCCACGTTTAGCGACTCTCCGAGCTGAGTTATTTATACAGAATACAAAAGAAAAAAATCATTGTACGAACGATTTTATCGTCTTCAAAGCGTTGTACGGCAAACGGTACCTGCCGAGAGATCGGATCTTCTTGGTATTTTTTCTCACGCCTTAACGTGACTCGAGTCAATGGGCTTTGAGTCCGTAGTACCCGATGCACAAGCATCGCCCGTGTTGTTCGTCGTCGTCGTCGTTTACTTTACGGAAAGCCGTTTAATTCGCGGAAATCCGCGGCGGTCCGTTTAATCGCAGATGCGCTCTCGGAAGATCTCTGCTGCGACGCTTTCCGCGTTGCCCTATCGGAGATTCTCGCTTCCCCGGTACAGTTCCTACGGCACACTGAAGTTGCCTTAAGCAACCTGTATAATTGTTCCGCCACCTTTCAGTTGTACCTTCTTGATCGCAGGGAATTTTCTCCTCCTAGTCGACAACTTGCCGGTGACCTTTCAAATTGTCCCACCTTTTTTTTCAAGATTTTTCCATGTGTTTTAATTTTGTAAAATTAGATGTATGCAACACCTTCAAAAGGTGAACCTTAGTCGTTGCCTTAAGCAACATGTATAATTGTTCCGCCACCTTTCAGTCGTACCTCCTTAATCGCAGGGAATTTTCTCCAGCTATTCGACAACTTGCCGGTGACCTTTCAAATTGTCCCACCTTTTTTTCAAGATTTTTCCATGTGATTTAATTTTGAAAAATTAGATGTATGCAACACCTTTGAAGAGTGAATCTAAGTCGTTGCCTTAAGCAACCTGTATAATTGTTCCGCCAGCTTTCAGTCGTACCTCCTTGATCGCAGAGAATTTTCTCCAGTTATTCGACCACTTATCGTTGATCTAGCAAATTCATTTTTTTCTTCATTTTTTATCTCGTCAATCTCACTGGCGGCTATCTATAATTGAATGGTTGGGTAGAGCAGGCGCGTAACTATTTTTTATTGCGATCTGTTTCATTGCGGAAGAGTCATGTACAGTACGTAGACAATTTGACGATCGTGATATCGCGCGAATGAGTGACACCGAGCACGTACGTCGCGCATGTATAGATAGCCTACATCACACACGTGGGATGCGTTCTACTCCTTGCCTTGTGTTGGTCACGCCTCCTATCACCATTGTTTATTATGTGCTAATATCGAGGATGTCGGTAGGTCGCGATGAAGGCTCGAGATCGAACGCCTCCCGTGTTTCGGAATTTGTGTATCGGTAAGGAGAGGATTAGGCTTGTGTTCGACGGCTACGAGGATGGGCTGGGAGATTAGCGTAGGAATATTCTGGATAAAAAAATACTGTGGGACTGTGATAATATTATTGAGGATTATTGAAAAAAAAAATCAGAGCATTACAAGATCATGGAAAAATGTACCATCGATGACCTGTTGTAAAAAAAATCTCCGCAATCTGCACTGCTGATACTGTTTTTTTATTCCAGAAAAATTGATTTCGATAGGCTGAATACGCTGACAAAATTAATAATGGATGGAAGCAAGTGTTGCGGCCATATTTCAAACAGTAACTAATATCGCGAACAATGGATGAACTATAGCAAAAAAAATCTCCGTGATCTGCACTGCTGATTACTCGTTTATTATTCGAGAAACATTGATTGCGATAAGCTGCATGCGCTGACAAAATCAACATTGGATAGAGCACGTATTGCAGCGATTATTTTAAGTAGTAACTATAAATACCAGCTGTACCGATCCTGGCGTGTAATGCAGATCCGATCGTTCGTGCGGCAGCGTTAAGAAAAAATACCCAAACGTTTAGTACTCAGACTTGAGGAAATTCTCGTTCTCCCGATTCTCTCATGACGCAAGTTCCGCCGGATCACAATGGGACTATTCGAGAATCTGAAAGTGTTGCCGCTGCTGCTGGCACTAATGAATCTTCCTTATGAGATTGAAGGAGCTACCGAGTCCTCGACGGTAAGTTTCGTATTGTCATAAGCGATATATTTGTCACAGCCTTACCAGTTATTTATCCGTCTTTTCGGTGTACTTCCAGTGGATTAAGTGGCCGAAGACCGAAACAAAATCATCTAAAACTGATCCTTGCTTTTCGACGATAATAAAGTCATCATATTTTTGTCAACGAAAAAAAAGAACAGCTCTTCGAAGGACTTAACATGAATCATGCTAATCCTCAGGCAAAGCCCTCTTGATCTGCTTCAGACCTTTGTAAGAGAATCCCCGGTCGAAGACCTTAAGAACAGAACTTGCTGGTCTTTCGAGCGAATAGAACGAGGGTGGAGATTATGAATTTCGTCGAACTCCTCGAAGCTCCTTCCACGGGGCGTAATACCCTGTATCGCCTGATCCCGATAAACGCCACTATATAAACTATCGGCTACTTCTGGCTCCACCCATCGGGACGTCGTGCTGGTCACTGTGGAAAGTTTTTGGACGAGCGAGCTGGGAAGAACCGAAGTACCCACTTTAGTGGCAGAATGTATCTCGATTCTTGGCGCAACCGCAACATTTTTAGATGTATTTCCGCCTCGCTTATATAGTAGAAAAAAGCCGGATTATTATCCGGTAAAAAAAAAAACCATTCCCATATTTGGAAATGGATTTTTTTGTTACGAACGTAGGTAAAGGGCGCGTTAAGTAAAAAGGGTCAAACATATTGGTGATAATAAATTATATAAATATTCTTTAATATTTAAGACAGATCGGTAATTCAACCCGGTAAACGTTGTCGAATTGCTAAAAAAAAATACATATATTGGCAATATCACCCGGCTTTTCCGGGGAACCTGCCTAAACGTCACGACCAATCGTTGCCACGAAATTCTTCCCCGTCCGGTTTGAATGTCCCGGTTCTTTCGCAAGTTTGGTTCCCTGGAAATGGCCAGGCGACTCGTTCGCCTTGCCAGAAGAGATAACCATTGGCCGGGGCACCCCGAATAACCCTACGCATCGGATGAAAAACCCGAAAAATGTTCTGCCTGCCTATAATCTTTCTTCGGCCTTATCTCCCTCCCGCAGGGTTTCGCCTCGCACCTAAAGAGCCCAGCAACCCGGCATCGAACGAGATATCTCTCCGAGCGCGATATCTCCACGGCGAATGTAATTTCCCTGATCGAGAGCCGCACAAATGCAATTTGCTCGCGGTAGCGATTCGAGAGCTTTGCCTAATCTCTGTGAGAACGGTAAAGCCCGATCGTAATTGGCAGCGACGGTCGAATCAATCGGAATTACAAGTGCCGAGGTACACGACAGAGACGTCAAGCACGGAAGACGCATGGGGATGCGAATGGGAAAATTACGATAAGGATAAACAGCACAGGGAATAACGCAGAAGGGAATTAGGGAGCGAGGCTCGGTGCATACTGGAGTGCCCTTGCACCGAGCAGTCAACGCCCTGTGCGCACGGCGAAGGGTTATAGTTAATATACCCACCGGCAATTCCGAGCGTTGACCGGCTGCGATGGAACGATAAATCATAAGGAGGCACACGGGTGTAATCATAGAGAATCTCCGGCGTTGCTCTCGTGATCGATTTTGCATTGGTTCCTCGGCAGCCCGTTGCTCAGGTGCATCGGGGGACCTTGACTAATGGTATGCGTACGCTCCAGTCCGCTGCGCCTTGCTACATTTCCATCCGAGTATAGAAATAGGTAGAGCAGAGGAATTGTTCATTTTTTTGCTGCTGCAAAAAATAAAAAATAAATTGTTTCGGTGCGAGATCGCGGATCGCGGCCGGTAGGAAAAAATACATGGAAATCTGCTGTGGATTTTTTTTTTGCGAAGATTATTCTGACGCCAAACGACATGCTGCGATAAAGATGTTTCAAAGTTGCTCATCGTCCAGTAACGAAAAAAGAAAATCTCTTCCGAAATGTTTTCATTCATGTTTTCATTGATGCTTCTTAAATTAAATGAAGATTAATCGACGACTCTTCATCCGCTATTACGGAAAAGCCATAATAAAACATTGTTCTTTCATTAAAGTCACTATTAATCACTATTGATCGAATTACATCGAATTAAATGGCTGTTACACCAATCGAGATATCGTAGCTTTTACATTACCAATCTGTCAGTCACCCAAATGGTATTTATTATTCCGCTTTCTTAAATTAAATGACGATTAATCGACGACTCGTCATCCGGCATTACCACAAAACAATAATAAAACGTCGTTCCTCATAAAAAATAAAAATCCTCTATTAATTATTATCGATCGAATCAAATCGTTTTTACACCCAATCGCGATCAAATCATCAAAATTCCGAGAAGGCAAGATAAAAGTAACGATCGGCTACCACTTCGGCAGCAAACCGCGATTGCCCTCGGATTTCTCCGTGGCGGAGTCGAAAGCGTTAATTCAACGTCAACAACTTGTTGGTGGACAGTACAGCCAGGCGACGAGTTGACCGGGTTACCTAATAATTTGAGACCGGCCGGACCGCTCGGAAATAACATGTCATTACAGGGATGCTCTCGCCGTTGCGAGACGACCAAGGAGAGAGAGGGATTGACTCCGTAATGGAATTCGATCCTCTCGCCGATAGACACTTAAGGATCGTCCTGGCAAAATAAAAGTCATCCGAGCTCTCGCCCTGGCATCTCAATATCTTCCCGCCGCACATATCGCCAAAGGGCCATCAACTATAGCACTCTCCGGTTTTACGATTTTTTTTATTTCGACCGCAATCATATTATTAGTGGTAATAATAATAATGGCCCTAACAAGTAGCAACAAAAACAAAGTATGATATTGAATGTTATAGTGCGAGCGATAGAGCAATGAATTGCATCCTGCCGCATAATAGATCCGGTCGTTATTTTCAATGGATTATTTTATGTTGTATTGTATATGCAATATATACATGTAAATTGTAACGACCGAGCGAATTAAAAAGGAACGCGGATTGTATGAAGGACGGGAAGCTGAATGTTTATTAGCGGCAATAGGAAATCGTAATGTAAACGTCAATACGTCCGTTCGTGTTAAAGTCCCGAACAACACTGTCGATAAATCGTACGATCGCTGCGAAGTCGATCATTTGATCGTCCGTCAAATGTTCGAGCAGAAAATCGGAATGTATCAACGAGGCAACATGGGGCATCCCAAAATTATTATAAAACGACGCAGCCAATCAAGCGACTAATGAAAAAGAATTTCCTCCAAGATTATCGGATTAACGCACATGTGCTCAATCATTTATTATCTCTATCCCGCGTGAGCGCTCGATAAAAATAAACCAAGCCGACATTTCCGAGATATTGAAAACTGATCCATTTTGCCCCCGGCGATATTTTTTCCAGGAACGTCAAAATTGACCTTACAGCTTCGATTGTTTACTGAGACAGTAATTCAATGTCGTGCGTACAGTTGCAGCGGCCTTTTTCGTTTAGCTGTTCCATTTTGCCCCCCCCCCCCCACCTCTATATCACTATATATAAGTCGCAAGCTTTTGTGAATATTATTGTTTATGATTAACTTTTGTCTGCGCAGGATCGTGCCAGAAACGTGTCCGAGAGATTCACGTCCACAACAACCCTGACGGTCAACATAAGGGACGACGACGATCAGGATCCGTCGTTTATATATCAAGGCTGCATGCTGCTCGACGGCGCTTGCATCAATCCCGAGTACTCAGCGTCGGTAAGAACGGAAATTGATTCGTACAATATAAATTGATTTAAAATAATACGGGCGAGCTCCCCTCGGGGCTTCCCCGAGCGAAGGTTGGCTCAGATCAGTTCGTCTAACCGGTATGATCGATTCAATCGCGCAGGTATCCAGCGGCGTACTATCCGGAATACTTAATATATCACCGGAGAAGATACAGGCCGTCGACATGGACAGCATCAACGCGCCGATTCATTACTCATTCCTCAGCGGAAGTCCGACGAATTATCGTGACTTCTTCGAGATAAATCAAAACACCGGCGCCGTTAAGCAGATCAGGGCTGTCGATACCACCGTCACGAAAAAATTCGATATTATAATCAAGGTAATGTTCATTGATGAAAAATAATTTTATCACAATTTTTTATTTATGTTTTTTTTTATTCCGGGAAAATGCGATCGAGGTACCGATTTTCGGAGATCTTTTTTTTATTCTTTTACTGACATGTCTATAATTAAATGGCATTGACTTGGGCAGCGGAAGATTTCGTTCTGCCCAAGAAATGCTTTTGTTGGTAGCTTGATTATCACTGGGAAAAATTATTGACATCGAATTTTACGTTCCTCTTTTATTTTATTTTTTTTTTCTCGTTAAGGCCGTTGAAGTGTCGGAAGCCAAACGATCGGCAACCGCAAAGCTCACGATCACGGTCAAGCCGGTAGACAGCAATCCACCGTCCATTACAGCCTCTTCCGTCGAGGGTTTCGTCGATGAGAACGCACCGATCGGCACCAAGGTCATCAACAAAGACGGCAAACCTATCGTTCTCACCGTCTCCGACGCCGATTTGGTGAGGCTTTCTTGAAAATTTGTATCGACAATTGCAAAAGTAAAAAAAAAAAAAATTGCCAACTGCATGGAACTAAATCCGGAAATTTCTTTTACAAATGTTCGACTCTTCGAAATGATCGTACGAGTCGAGAACCTCCGTGTTAAATAAACATCACAGTAGAGGATGTTTTTACAATATTGAAAGTGCTGAAAATAATATAATTTTATCAAAGAATCGTCGAAATATTTTTTTTGTCAAAGTAAATATATAATATTTTGCAAAAAAAATTTGTTATAAAATATTGTATTCCTGACGAATTAATTTTCATTTTTCTACTGATTTTTTGGGGCTCGGGTCGTGTCACGAAGTTTCAGAATATTCGATGAAAATCACAGGATCGTTATGATTGACAAATTTCAAAATTCTGAAAGGCCAGCGGCCCGAGTAGAAATAATCGAGCATTATTATGCTGTTATAAATGGAAGTGTTAATTTTATAATAAAATCTAGAACGTATGTTCCGTATTATGATTGAAAGACTACTTATATTGTATGTAAAAAAGGCAATGCCCGGTAATCAAATAAATAAATAAATAAATAAATAAATAAATAAATAAATAACATCGGGCCCTGACAGGATGCAGAGGAGGTCTAACAAGGGCCTGATAAGGTTTTATGTGAACCTAGTCAGACCCCGATGTAACGCTCGAAAATTTCAACTCGGAGTGTTTAACCGTCGCGTCGCGAAACTTCCCTCGATTAGAATCATTATTGTAAAATCTCGATTATTATAAGGGTCGTGCTCTCGGTTAAATCTCGTTACATCAGACTTCGAATTTGAAACTCTCGTCTCGAGTAATTAAAGGTTAGCCCAGGAGTTTGCCAGTTCCTAACTCGAAAGCCACGAACACACGCTATAGAGCAATGCACAAGCTCGGAGTGCGCACCGCCTTCGACGTTCGCTCGGGTTAACTTATCGTGCCCCGATATTGCATCCATAAGATAGCCCTTTCCGACACGGGCGTTTCGTACCTCTTCCGCAACGCGTGCGACTCGCCACCGCTCTCTCTCGTCGCTTACGAGGGCTCCTCCAGATATTTTGGCAATCCAAGTGGGTTAACGAGCCGCGGAGCTTCCGAAAACATTTGCAATTACGTTGCGACCCGTGCAATATTGCTATGTGAAAATTTCGACGCAGACTCCAATTTTATGTTTCATTTTAACTGCGAATGCTTTCGCGCGTGCCTTCGCTATATATGATGTCGCTTTGACGTCAAGCAAAATTGGATGTCGCTTTCACGAGTATCATTCGAGAGCGGAACGATAGTGGCTCGCATATTTCTATTGTTTCCCCTCGTTCTCGTTAAAACCACCCGATTCACTCGGTTTGAAGAGAAACGAATTTTCTTTTTATTGTATGTACAAGATGAAAAAAAATATGGCCGAAAATATTTTACACGCATCCGAGATTCAAAGTTCAGCGAACATTAGCTTCGAAACGATTATCCGGAGTTTGCAGCTTTCGAGATACGTGAGGTCCAAGTTTTTAGCCAATGATCGATGAGCCGATCGACGCGACCGATGGGACCATCGGTCAAAAAGAAGTTACCTGTCGTGACTAGAAAATTGTGCGATTTACGGAACTTTTCCAACCTTCCAAATGGAACTTTTCTCCAGTTCTGAGTGTAAAGCTAAGAACTGATAGTCCAACCATTTTTTCGCCTAAAGATATTGCGATTCCATGTTTTTGTAGCGTGAAATTTATTTTTCAGGGACCCGAAGATCCGAAGCCCACTTACACCTTCGAATTGACAACGAGCTTCTTCTCCATCGATCCGTCGGGCTTGCTGATCGTGAACGAGGAAAATCTCGATCGCGATCCACCCAGTCCCGGCCGTTTCCGGTTTCAGGTTGTGGCACGCGAGAAAACTGGTATAGCTGCCTCGTCGCCGCTTTCGTTCGTTGTCACTCTCAACGACGTCAACGACAACGCTCCGCAATTACCAATGACTCCACCCATAACCGTTCAAGCCGGTGAAGCGAGGCGGGAAGTCATTAAGGTTGGCACTTTCGTTTTCATTATTATGGCTCTATCGTTAAACGTTCATTAGTCAAACCTCACCCGCAGAGACACGCAATTTTACCGGCAATGCGATTTTTGTTGTTGTTGTAATTCCCACAGGTCACGGCAACCGACAATGACGAGGGTGAGAACGCAGAAATAACGTACAGCATCTATCACGTGTCCAACAATGGATTGCAAAAATTTAAGATCGATCCTAAAACCGGCGTTATCGAGTCGGTGAGAAAATTAAACGCCGGCGAACAATACAGCATCACGATCCAAGCTACCGACAATGGCGGAAAATATTCGCAGACCATTGTCGAGGTGAACGTTATACCCGGACCGAATACCAGAAGTCCGATTTTTCAACAAGCCGTCTACGAGGTTCAGGTCAGCGAGGGAGCATCGATCAATTCGACCGTCGCTACGATTACGGTGAGTCCGAGAAAAAGCTAGTTTACGCTACTTATTTCCAAACTTATTTTTAACTCATGTAGTCGCGTCGAATTAAAATCGGAAAGAAAATTGATCTCTATTCCTAAATCAAATGTAAATTTTCAGCGTGTTTGTCGGGATTTAGGAAACTGGAGCGCTTCACACGCGTCAAATGAGTGCTACATTTTTAAGTCGTTTATAGAAACTTTTACGCATCTTGTATTACATCAGATGTCCTGAACCCAGAAACACATTAATTACTATGGATTTTCAAAAATATTAGTTGATTTGAAACCATACATAATAGTTCAGTTTTTTCCAAGAATAATTCTTCATTTTTACTCGATTTTTATTTATTCGGGCTCATTCTCTTCCTTGAAATAAGCTCTACGAATTCACCATCTAGATATTCGATAGTATTTTCTGTTTAAAAGTAACAGCCTTTTGTTTATCCAACGAAACATCGAAACAATAAAAGAATTTCCCGCCTAAAGTTTATTACCATTCAGGAATAAATGTTTTTTAACTAACATTGAAACAAACCGTTGCAACTAAGCACGAGTTGTGCGTCAGGCGATTGAAAATGCCCGGAATGTAGTTCAGTTTGTCGGTCTTCACCGAGGCGTTGCTTTTGCTTCAGCCAGTGACTGGAAAGTTTCCCCGTCGCAGTCGAATACCATGAAAGAACTCTTTCCGAACTCCGAATCTATTATTTCAGGCCATCGATCCGGAAAACGATCCTGTATCATACTCGATAGTCTCGGGCAACGACTTGCGGCAGTTCTCGATCGGTGACAAGTCAGGCGTTATTACCGTTATAAGGAAGTTGGACAGGGAAGACTTGACGAGGTATCAGCTGGTAAGTGGCACCGTCTGGCTTCGGCGGAACTTCCCTCCCAGCCCGTAAAGCCATTCATTACGGCGAGACGCCGCGGCGAAGAGCTCCCCCGATTCGTACGCTTTTATCCGACGCGAAATCTCGCGCGTAACTCGCTGATACACGCTATACTCATTCCTCAATTTTTTACGCGGCGCACAGTTGATAAAGGCCGAAGATACCGGTGGACTGTCGAGTACCGCAACGGTGAACATAAAGGTCACCGACATCAACGACAAGAATCCGGAATTCGAGGGTCTGCCGTACGAATTTTCCGTCAAGGAGGGCGAAGCCCGGAAGCTCATTGGTCGCGTGCACGCCGAGGACGCCGACGAGGGCATCAATGCCGAAATAACTTATTTCGCACCCGACGATATTCCATTCACCGTCGACCCGGAAACCGGCGACGTATTGACGAAAATAGCACTGGACTACGAACAAAATCACGTAAGTAGTTTGGATATTTTTCCACCTGCAGCCTACGCGCAGTGCATTTGTACATTCGTTCTGCCGCGTGTTTAATTCTCTCGTCGTACTCGCAATTCGACGATTAACGTCTATTGACCGTTGCAACGCAGGAATACAAATTCGTGGTGACGGCGAGAGACGGAGCGCCCGATCATCGATTGGCAACTGCAACCGTAACGGTGAAAGTGTTGGACGTCGAGGATGAGGTTCCAGTCTTTCATCAGAGCAGTTACGAGGCGCGGGTCAAGGAAAATGTAGCGGATTACATGGTCATCCAAGTGGTCGTAAGTGACATTCTCGAGATTGCTTGTAAAACAATTTCACAACCGAGCCAAGTATTTTATCGCGTGGTCGAGACTCGTCGTCGAGTCTTTAAAAAAGGCAAGGAAAGCCATATACAGTAATTACTTGACTACCGAACCAAGATTTGAGTCAAGATTCGATCATTCTCGTAGGAAATTCTCGATGCTGCCTGAAATGAAGTTGCTTCGATTTTTTTAGGCCGACGATCCAGACACGAAGAAACAAATTACTTACGTTATCAAGCAAGGCGATACCGAACTCTTCAGCATCGATCCGAAGACCGGAGTTATCAAAACCATTCGTGGATTGGATTACGAGAGAGACAATCAACATATTCTGATAATCGGTACTCTCGAAAATATGACCGAGTTACCAGGATCGACAACACGTGTTGTTATAAATGTTCAGGTAAACATACCTTATATCACATCTCCAACGAGTCGCGCAAGCAAGCACGACGTGACGTAAGAGCACTGCGATAGGAAAAAGCAAGGCATTTGGCAACGGTTGCCATTTGAATTCGTGCGAGGTCAATTTTTTTTGTTATGGAAAAGCAGCCGTTTTTTTGGTCTTCAACCAAAAACAAACGAAAAACAACGGTTCCTGGTCCGCGAGCGTTGAAAAAAGTTTTTTTTGCGCATTATTTAAATGTTTAATTATTTTTATGTTTGATTCAATCAGGATGTCAATGATATTCCGCCCGTATTCACCTCGGTACCACGACCCATTACCCTCGACGACGACGTGCCAATCGGCACAACCGTAATCAATCTTCTGGCTCAAGATTCCGACGGCACCGCACCCGGCAATCAGGTTAATATCACAAAAATTATATTAACAAACCCAGCTGATCAAGCATTTTAAGAATATATGATTTTCATACATTCGTCAACACCAACAGGTTCGCTATGAAATAATCGGACGAGGTATAGCGAACAAATACTTCGTCGTCGATCCGGACACCGGCATTCTCACGGTGCGCGATGACTTGAGGAAAGAAACTGACTCGGAATATCAAGTAAGTTTTTCTTCCGTAACTTCCGCATTGGTCAATTTCCCATAAAAACACCGACAAGGTTTCACTTCGCTATTGCAATCATCAAAGGCCTTTTCATATTGAATTCAATGTACTTTAATTTACAACGATTCGAGCAGCAACAAAAATGAAACGTGTACGATGAAGAAGGCATTATTGATAATTCAAGGTGAACGTGCGAGTCTACGATCTGAAAGTTTTTTTGTATTGAATTCGATTTACTTTAATTTACAACGATTCGATCAGCAAAATAAAAACGTGTATTTCGAAGAATGCTTAACAATCTTGATGATTCAAGGTGGATGTGCGAGTCTACGATCTGGGCGAGCCGCAGTTATCCTCGGTGACGACGGTTCCAATATTCGTCCGTCACGTGGCGACGGTGGCGCCGGAGATCGGATTGGGCTTCGCCGAGGATTCCTACAACGTCGACGTTCCCGAGGACGCGAGGGACAACACACTGATCAAGATAATAACGATAATAAACAGTCATACCCACGACTCGACGCCGTTGAATTGCGAGATATACAGCGGCAACGAGGACGGTCTCTTCGAGGCCAGCGTAACGCCGGAGCGGAACTGCGCCCTGAGGCTCAAGAAAGGAGCCCTCGACTACGAGACGACCGAGTCTTATCAGATAAAGATAAAGCTCGAGTCGCTCTCGGGTCTTCTGAACGCCGACAGGAACACGACGATGGTGAAGATCCAGGTTATCGACGTCAACGACAACAAGCCGGAGTTCGTGTTTCCCGAGGATCCTCACGGTCTGCGAAAGAATCGTTATTTCGCGGCTGTGCCGAGAGCCGCTCAATTCTCGTCGACCGTTCTGCAAGTCAAGGCCCAGGACAAGGACAACGGAAAATACGGCAAGCTCGAGTACAAGATGCTGGACGGACGGGGAACGAATTACCTGACGATGGACGGTTCGTCGGGCATCGTCAAGACCATCAGCACCTTCGAGAACGTCGAGCAGGACGAGCTTCCGTTCAAGTTCGACGTCCAGGTGCGGGACAATCTCAACTCGTCGACCAATCAGAACACCGCCGAGGCTTCGGTCATCGTCAATCTGATCGACGAGACAAATCTCTTGATCCTCGTCATTCAAGACGCCGCACCCGAGACGCTGCAGAAGGAGGCGTCGAAGATCGTTCGGGTCATCGAGGACAAGACCGGTCTGCTCATCGGCATCGACAGGATCGCCGTTCGAAAGACTCTCACGAAGAACGGCACCGTCGAGAGTCATCCTCAGGACTCCGACGTGTGGTTCTACGCGGTCGATCCCGAATCCGGAAGGATACTCGACAGAAACAGCACGCGACTGCAGAGGTGAGAATCAACCCGTTTATATACATTGTTCGCTAACTCAATGATACGAAATATATTTTCTCGAAAGCACACGTTATTCGTAACGCTGTACAAAAAAAATGTTAAATTGTTCGGCTAATTTTTGAGATTTACGAGATTTCTGTGATGTAACGAATGATGGCCGAGAAATTGTTATAGAGAATTTAAAAGTTGCCAATTTTCTTTACAGTCAGCAAGGGACACTAAAAGTAAAAGTCAAATTGTTATAATAGTTATAGTAAATAGTTATAGACAGCCAGTAGCCGTGTTGAATGTCCAAATTTTTTGAAGGCTGACTGAAATATTACGAATTTTTTAATGATATCAGTGATACTCGAAACAGATTTTTTTTAAATTCTTGCCATCGATTAAAAATAATAATACCGATAATTTCACGCACTTTTTACGAAGTAGTAGAGTACAATTCGTTAAATTCTAAAAGTTGTTTCATAATGCAGCAACCGTGCCTTGAACGTTTAAAATGTTCGTGCGCCAGCGCGAGCGATAGCGCTATGAAGGATGACCGAGCTGTCCGGTATCGCGTTTAGCGATTATTGTTTTCAGTAGAGTCGCGGTTGCCGTGGAACGACGAAATGTACTCGGCGTGTTTAAAAAATACGTGCAGCGTGTAACTCATTGTGTACTCTCTTTCAGATTGATTCTCGAGAAGACTGCGATGTCGGCAATTACGTTCGACGTATCGACAGTCGTGAGAGCGAACGCATTTGAAATTCACGAGCCGGTAACCGTCGCCGAACAGCCAGTTCGCACCCAAACCGCCGTTGCATTCAGCGGCGAGGTATTCCCGTACGCTTTGATAATCATAGCCTGCGTGATACTAATTCTCGGCATAGCCGGCATAATCTACATCTGCGTCTCCTGGTCTAGGTGAGTCGTACATTTTTTTCAGTACTGTCCAATCGTCTCGGCGATTTTTAATTTATAAAAATTCGACAATACGTCGCTTCGTCCGAAGTGAAAAAAACAAATTTCAATCAATAAGTTTAACATTTCGTCTCTAGCTACTAAACTTTTATCACCAGCTCGAACTAAATAAAAACACTAAAATTAAAAGAAAAAGGAAACGGTGAAATGAGCGATGTCACTGTTGGAACTAGTGTCATTAAGTGCAATTAATTTTAATAGAGTTTTAACGTTATCATTAACCTTTTTCGCAATGGAGTTACAAATTTCTTACCCGAAAACGTTAGACTGGTAATTATTGGAAAAAAGTTGTTACGATAGGAAGATCTAAAATAAGCGAATGTTTTGACGATGCGGTAAAATGGTAATGTCAGCTCGACCGAGATGCCGATGCAAGATCACGCTCGAATTAGTTTCGGTAAACACACCTCTATTTTTCAATCCGTTGGAGATCATAATAACGATCTACCTAGTTCACAGCTACTTTTAGCATTTTTATATTTTATGATAATTTTCATATAATATTGACCGGCACGAAAACGTTGCTTAATTTCCAAAACCATGAATAAGCCATGCAACGTAGATTACCCGCTAACCGAGGGAAGGCGAACGAATTTGTGCAGCAGCATTTAATTATTCCCACCGGCGTATATTCATCTACCCGGTTAACTCGCTGTTCTCTTTATCCCGCGTTCATAAGATCGTAACTTGACCGCCGGGAAGCTCGGTCGCACGGACGGTCAGATATGACACGACGCAGAGAATAAAATATCAATTAAATCAATGGAAATTTTATATAATTTGATCCACAGTAAAAAATAATTTCGTAAAATCGGAGCTTGAAGTTTCGTAACAATAATTTAATTAAATAAGTGACAAATTCGTTTGTTCTGCTTTGAATATACAAACCTGTCCTTTTATTTTCCGTCTCATTAACAATGTTATTTCGTACTTTTGTTTGTAAAACTGGAGCCGGGTGGTGCGATTAAAAATGAACAAATACAAAATTGTGGACGTTTGTGGAAAATATGTTCTATAAAGTACAAACTTTTTTTACTGCGTGGATAGTTTAGTAATTTACATTACATGCAGTAAAAAAAAAAATTATATTTGTAATGGAGAGTGAAATATAAATTTGTAAAAATTATTTTCCAGATACAAAGCGTACAAGGAGCGTATGCAACGAATGTACGTTGTACCGCGATACGACCCGGTGTTCGTCGAGACCGATCTTAAGGAATACGAGACCCAAGTACTCCGTATGAGCGTGCCGCATGACGACAACGACAGTTATAACGATCTCCAGTTGGATTTCAGCAATAAAAATCACGCTTTCAGCCTGGACAATGTGAGCTACATAACGAAGGACCACGGCGGTAGTACTGGTGAGTATATCGAGCCTTCAATATTCAACCTTTTGATATTTCAAGCTCCACCATAATAGAGCATTGTTTTAATAGTGACGAGAATTTCGTTCACGGTTGCAAAACAAAAACAATGCCGAGGCCGATAAATTTCTATAGTCACAGACAACAATAGCAGCGTTAATAATAATAATAACAGTAATCATAATAGAAAAATCGTAAAATTTAGAGCTGATAAAATAAAAAAATCGTAGATGTTTTCTCTTCGCGTTTGGCTAAAATAGTAGAAGAATAACATAACATATAAAAACTATTATTACAAAGAGTTTGTTAGTGTAAATTTTGACGAATGTTCATTTTTTCACTCCAGGCCAGCAGAGTCCGGTGAGTTCGGAAGCAGCGACGACCGCACGTGCCTCGAGCATCGCCGGAAATCATCCGGACGCGAACGCTCAGTCAATACGACGTTCGACTCTCGGCCGGAAGAACGTTACCTCGAGCAACACGAACACAATAAACAATCATGATACGACTCCTGTATTGAATCCCTTGTACAATCATTCCGGCGACCTTCTGAGCGCCAGTCCGTCCAACGACAATGTTACTTTTCGAGAGAGAAAAGACTACTCCCACCTCGGCTTCACCTACCTCGGTGATCAGAGCCCCGTAGAAACGACTACGGAATTGTAATCTCCGTCAAAAGTCAATTTCGCATTGTAGAAAAAAAGAAAGGAACAAAAAGCGAAAAAGAAAATCGTTTCGCAGCCCGAGCCGAAAAACATTCTTCTTCACCTCAGCAAATCATTACGTGCCAATGTGAACAGACAGTGCAACGAAAGTAGAGAAAAGGAACTAGAAAAACTTTAAGAAAAAAGACGTAACAGTATGTTTTATGGAGACCTCGTTCCAGTGGGATTGTCGAAGATGTAGGAACGAAGATAAAAAAGAAACGATTTGCCAGACTTTTAATAAAAAAAAGTAATCGTCATTTTTATCCAATGCCGTAACGAGCGGGAATCGACAGTTTGCTCATGTGTTCAAATTCCACGGTAAATATCTGATTTGCCCTCCGAAGTCGTGTTCTGGACGATAGAACAGAATGCTATACTGCCGAAAAAACGGTATGTAATTATTGACCTCGGTGCGTATCGAGTTTGCGACAATAAAGTTCGTGATTCGATGCGGCTTTGAAGGGTTAATCGATAATTGCACTGGAAACTCCCCTCACGCCTCGTTGACACTATATTGCCGGACTTCACCCCGTTGCCGGACGCTGCAACGTTCCCTTATTGGTTCCTTCCGTAACGCGCTGTCGCCACCACGGCCTTACGTTAATGCTCTGCTCCATTCGTGCAGGTGCAAAAAAATGCACTCGCGAAGTTTACACTGTAATCGAAAAGCGTCAATAAAAAGTGTCGATAGAAAAACGTGCAACACTGGACGGTGTGCAGGAACAGCTTAGCCGTCCACTAGAGCGTAAGGAACTGTGAATGAAGACGCAAACGCGAGTGATCAAGTGCTCGATTGATCCTCGACGAACTTTTATTTTTATTAATATTTTTTTTGTTCAGTTAAATGGAGGACGAGATCAATTATAATGTAAAAGTGTGCGAGTGCCTGTGAAAAAGACAGAGAGTGTATTTTTTATGAAGAGTTAGAGTTTATCGAAGAAATTTTGTACATGATCGATTTTAATCGTGCGACATATATGTATCATATTAATCCCTTATTTATACAATTGAGTTTGCTCATATTAAGATTATGTCTATATAATTATGTCTATACGATAGAACGTCCGATATACATACACTGATATTTTTTTTTTTGTAACTTAAAAATTCGATCGGATTTTTTATCTTCGATATTTCATCGGTCGATGAGAAACGGTCATTTTGATAACGGAAACATTCGGCAATTCAGTAATGGATGTATAGATAAAAAAAATTGTCAAACTTTTTTCGGGGATATAAATTTTATTCAGTGTATAGCGTCGGTGGAACGATGACGTTCCTGACCAGTCACTTCCTTCCGATGCGCATCGATTAGTGCGATCCGCGAGCCGAGTCGCCATTCGGCGATGAGTTCTTTTTAGGTTTTTTTTTATTGTAACTAAAATAAATAACTGCCGAAATAATATTTACCCAATGAGACGCTTCTTCGGATCGCCAGGTTTTTCGAATACATGCCATGTATGACAGAATATTCCCTCGAATCTCTTTAACTTAGCTCTGCAAGCAATTAACTCGAAATTGAACTGTTAGGGAATTACATGTCTACGCGATATACCTGCAAGTCGCGAATTACTCATTCTTTATTTCTTAACAAGGGGGAATTTTTATTCCTCGAGTCGTCGTATTTTCTCTTGATCTCAATGTGCAAAACTTATAACATCATGAGAAAAATGACTATCGAACAATAGCCAATAATAATGCTAATTTTACTCGCGGTTGAATAGTGTTTAAGATATTGTGAAGTGATGAATATTGTATAAAAAAAAATGAACAGAATCCTTGTTAATAAATAATAGTACATTTATTATATTTAATCGATCGTGTGTGTTGTTATTCGTTAATAATTGTTCCTTATTCGTTGTAAATTCATTCGATTTTTTTTCCTGTATCTTGTATACCATTCATTAATTTTCGAACGATTTTTTTTTACAGTGCACAAAGTATCCCTGTGCATGTCGTGTTGGACTCATTTAATAAATGATTACGCGCGATTGGTCGTATTAAATTCGACATCATTCCGCACGACTCTTCAATACAAACTCGATAATCCCTTCAATGACTAATATTAGCCGATGGGTTACGTGAGCTTCAGAATTTTCACATATAAAACATATAAATTCCAATGAAAGGTTTCATTCGGGTAATCCGATGAATAGAGAGAATCCTATTCACTTCATCCAGAAGAGGGAATCCCCTTTTAGGAAGTGGGTTACGTTCGATCGATTCCAATCACTCACCGCCTCTGGAGGCTCTCAAAAAAGGAATTGGGTAAGCAGAACTCGCATGTTACTTCGATTCGGTTTCATCGCCATCGACCCCCAAAAAGCAGGTAATTTCTTTTAACCCTTTATTCGCGCGAGTAAAAAAGCACACGAGGGCTTCGAAGCGAAATACCGAATCACATCTACCCCTGGCAGAAATTTTACCGGGAGAAAGTTTTTTTTGTTTCTCTAACAAAATATTGATCATTAATAATTTAAATTCACTGCTACAGCAAAAAAAATTTATTCCTACAGCGAAAAATTTGCTGCAAAGTGGTTTGTTGTCCCTATATCAATTAAATAAATTTGACACGTTAGCAAAATTTTTGCTGACCCAACATTTTTTTTCTCCGTGTACTACCATACGCAGAGCGGATGAGTAATTCAACCCTTTAAATATTTTCGCACTGTGCTCGGAAAAAAAATGCTCTAACAGCCAAGTCACCCTGATATTACGGGTGACATGGTAACATTTGTTGATGTTTAACAAAAAAAATGGTGCCAACCCGGTTGGAATGTTAACGCAGGTGAATTGAGTTTTAACTTCCAGAAATAGCCGGCTGATTGGACAATTTTTTTTCTCCGCGTACTACGATACGCAGAACGGATGAGTAATTCAACCCTTTAAATATTTTCGCGCTGTGCTATCCATTGTTTCGCGCTGCGTCGTCCTTTGGTAATTGATGTTTTTCAATACAAAAACTCAAACATCATAAAACCTTGTACTAACAGCACTGTAAAAAAAAATCGTCTGAAATTCAATCTACCCGGACTGAAAGTTCTTATGCAAAAACTCGTATATTAAATTTCACGTACCATCGTGATGAAAAATCAATGTTCGGTATATTAAAAACGTTGGGAATACTTTATTTATAAATTACTTTAATTTTCCTGTGAAAAATACTTTAATTTTTATAATTTACTTTAATTTCAATGACAAAATATATCAATTTTTCATCACAATTGTACATTGAATGTAGAACTTTTTGCATAAAAATTGTCATTAAATTATCGTGCATTACGTTACAATTTTAACGTACATTAACTTAACATTTTTTTACACTCTCTCTGTAAAAACCCGACCTAGTCCTGAAACCCGCGTTAAAAAAAAAAAGTTGAAAATCGCCTCGTTTTTTGGACCAAGTCCTTGTCCCTTATCCAGTGCCTTAATGGAGCTTCAACTTCCGGAATCTGCTGGCTCTCTGCCCGACACCGAAGGAGGACACGAAGAGAATGGCCGTGTCACCCGACCGAGCATATCACCCCGAGCGACCCTCGACACAGCTCGTTTCTACTCGCGCGTACGCGAGCAGAAGAGGGGTCTTTCGATGCCGGAGAGCGGATCGGATCCATGGGGTTTTCGTCCCACGAGGGTTGCGCGCGGTCGGGGTAATAGAGCGTCGGCGCCAGCTTCTGCGAGGCACGCAGCCGCGTCTGGACCACCGTGACGTAGACGCGAACGAGCGAACAACCGGAGGGCAGAGAGGAGAGAGCGTCACCCGGACAGATTACACGGGATCCGGGCGCCGACGTAGCGCAGTTTCCCTCGAAGCTCCCACGACGAAAGATCGCACGGTGCGAGTGATGTTAAAAAATCATTGGTGTTGAATTGTATAATTTTTTTTTGCATCGTGCTTTCGCGCGTGTGGCGTTTCGTCCGAAGGTCGCAAAAGCTCGACCTGGTGCGAAAAAAAACGACTCGCGGCATCGCGGGACGTAAATTTCGACTCAGTCATGACCGTCGACGGTGATGAATTAGGGACGAAAACGTCGTAGAGACGGGGTGTGTTTGTCCGGAGGGCCGTCACGACCGGCCGCTGATATTCCCTCGAAAGACTTCCACAGGTCGGGCCGACGTCGCGAACCAAGTGCTTCGTGCCAAGAAAGTCAACCACCTGTGAACTTTGCCTCGGCGCGACTGGCGCCTCGGCCCACGGGTTCGCAGCCCGCGGCTTCAACCCCCGCCTAAGAGCGACCGATAACGCTCAACGTAACTCGTTAAACACTTGACCAGATACTCTTCAAATAGGTAGGAAAATGAAATGTGGAAAGTTCTGTGAGAGTAAAGATAAAAAAGATAGAAAAAAATTAATTTAAAAAAAAATGCCAAAGAGTTATCCGCGATATTCCGAGAAAAGAGTCAAAGCGCCCCGGTCGACGGGTAAAGAGACCTCGGCCTCAAGCCTGGCCTTGCAGCGACCGATAACGTTCATCGTAGCTCTTTAAACGCATGACCAGATATTTCTTCAAATGGGTAGGAAAAGAAAGTGCACAGTTTTGTGAGGGTTAAACCTTAAAAAATTAAATAAATAAAATAAATGAAAATGGCAAAGGGTGGTCCGCGGAGTTTGAAAAAGCGGGCGGAATATCACTTGGACGCACGGTCGGCGAGCGTCGGATTATTAATTCAACAGGGTGGTGGCTGCTCGTTAATCCAGAACGCTTAAATTGTCGTCGCCCGACCGAAATTTCATACAATATTCGCCCCTCGAGATTTCGGTTACTTTCCATCTCGCACTCCGGGTTAATAGTTACATGATCGGCGGTGAGGAATTTATAGACAATACGTAACACTTATAGCGTGGCACGTTTGCGCGATATAATATTATGCCAATGGGCCATCGACCGGAAAGTCCTGAATTTATTGAAAGAATTTTTGTTTTTGCACTTTTGTAGCGTGCGTACGTGTGTTATTATCGTTGAGTAATTGTTCTAGGATCTGGAAATTCATGCCTCGGTGTGTTGTGCGGTGTTCGCTTTGTGCACGATCGTTATAAATATTGTATTTGTTTTATTGGGAAGCGTTCAGTTAGAGCAGCAAGCAGCAATCTGTATGTGATTGACTTTTATAAACAATATTTAATACTAGCGTAGCACATTTGCCGGTGAAGATATATTGCCTATGCATTTATTGAAAACATTCGCATTTAAGGAAAGGATTTTTATTTTTAAATTTTTTTAGCGTGGGTAGATGTGTTATTCTTAATTATCGTTGAGTAATATTTCTAAGATGTGAAAGTTCATGCCTCGGTGTGTTGTGCGGTGTTCGCTTTGTGCACGATGGTTATAAATATTCTATTTGGTATATTGGGAACCGATTAGTTAGATGGAGTAAATCTGTAAGCGATATGGATAATTTAGTTTTTTTTTTTTTTTTTTTTTTTTTTTCGTGAAGAGTTTCGTGGTTTGTAGAGAGCATATGACAGGTTTCCGATACTTGTGAGTCATATAACTGGGTATGTTGCCGATGTTTCAATTTTTTGTCACAGCAGTTTCGTTGGCAGTTAAAACAAAATTTGATTACCATATTCGACGATTGGCGACAGGTAGATTTTTACATGGCACTCAATTTTTTCGATATTTCTTTCGTTATTGTAATTACCAATGCTTGGAACAGTTAATAAAAAATTGTTACATTCGCTGACGAATGTTTGGTAATTTATTTTTAGAGTCTATGGTAATTTAATTTTTTTTAATTCCCTACTTTCGTTCAACATGCATATGTATAATTACACGTATCATATTATTGTTATTATATTATTACGTATAATTACATGTACTATATTCGACGCATTGTATACCGGGAACTACATGCGATAACTCATCAAGGTACGCACGAAATTGAACACATTATAGGACTACTTGGAGAACTTTCAGTGGAACGGGAAACATGTAGTAATTACAATCCACACGTGAATGTTCACATTGGTAAATGCGGACGAAAGTGGATACATTATGTGACTACTTGTAGAACATTAAGTGCATCGAGAAACGTATAGTAATTACTATGCACAAGTAATTACTCGCAAAGGTACATGCGGATAAAAGCAGAGACATTACTTAATTAACTAAAGCTCTTAACGAGCTCAAAATGGATATTCGAGGCGTACCGCCGACGTGATGTTCAAAGTCCTATCATACTGTTTAAGGATCATTGTCACGTTTGACAAAATTATCCACTGACCGGTTCTTGAAGAATTCAGTAATTACACAATTGTTAGCATTTCGCTAGCGGCGAGAGAAATGCATACGTAATATGCTCATTTCCATCTATTGGTATAAAAATTGTGCAGCAAAGGGCGCACGTTCGGAGCACCGTTTCGTGGTGAAATATAGCATTTTCCCTTGGGAAAGATTTTGGAAAAAAAATGCAGAATTTACGGTCACACGTGTCGCGTTTCTATAAATTGCGTAATATTTAGTTGCGTCGATTAAATAAACGGTGCATTAACGTGGGGGCAAATATTATAAATTTCCGTTCATTGAAGCATTAAAATTTCGACCATGATAATTGGTCTCGGGTCACTCGTCACTAGGTATGTTCTGTTCGCGCTTCGTTAATAATATTGTTTCCGCATTAATACAACATATATAGAGTCTCGATTCTAGTTGGGGAAACAACAGTGTATTCCCAAATCGACCGCATAATAATGAGCATGAAAATATCGTAGCTTCCCACGCGACCTTTTCATATTTTTTGTCTCTTATTTCTCCACGTGCCGAACACTGTTTTGACGTGCAACATAGCATTTTCCCTACGGAAAGCTTTTTTAAAAAAAAGTGCAAAATCCACACCCACACGTGTCGTTACTGTACAGATTGCGTAACATTTCATGGAGTTGTTTAAAATAAACGGTGCATTAGCGTAATGGCAGATATCATAAACTCCCACTCATTAATAAAGGATTAAAATGTCAACCATAATAATTGGACTCGAATCACTCATTATTAGGATTTTAATATTGTTTCCACATTAACACGAATTATGCAAAATCTCGATTTTAGTTGGGGAACCAACAGTTTGTTTCCATATCGACCGCACAATAATGAGCATGAGAATATCGTAGCGTCCAACACGACCCTTTGATGTTTTTTTGTATCTTAATTATATCCGACATCCAATATTGCATGTTAAAAATGTACGTACCACCGTAATTTAAAACCGGAGCGAATATATAACAAAAATGCGTTTCAGTGCATTTCCCGATTTAATTTCCAGAAATAAAAATTACCTCTGGCTTTACCAAGTCCGCCACAATTTTAATAATAATTCTCTAATTCATGAGAGCAACACTTTTGCATGCTTTTATTTTAACGATACTTTTTAACTGTTTTAATGTTCACTGACGTAGATTAAACTTTCCAGCCTTCGTGGCGAGTACAAGTAAATAAAAAAAGGGAGACAAATGAAGCACCAGCCGTTGCTAACGATGTGAACTAAACGTTCGGTTAATTAGTACAAAAGGCTTAGTTACGCAAGGCGATTAACGCACTCGTGAAGCCGGAAACGCGCAAATTTGTCGGGTGTCACACACGCACATGGTAACCACGCCTCGAGCGCGCAATGTTTTAAAGTAGAACGTGCATTCGGAATGGAATAGACGTACGAGCACTTGAATTAGCGACTCGGCGATGGATTTAGCGCCGCGAACGGAAAGCCATCTCTCTCGATGAAAGATTTTTCACTCCGCGACCGAGATGTTTATTCTCCATTTCACCGAATGAATTCATTTCTCGAGAGGCCATCAGGACCGAGAACCGTGATAGTACCTACTCAGAATAATTAATAACGCCCGGTGAGTTTCTTCGTCTCCGCGAACAAATCTCGACGACCCCACCTCGACGATAAACGCCACTCGTTCGACTTTAAACGTTTCGTGGACGTGGATAATTAATTGGTTTCTGAAAACCGGGACTAATGAAGTTTGAACGTCCCTTTGACGAAAAAGACTGCAATTGCCGAGAAGGGGAGACTCGTCCTCAATGGAGTTTTCGAGTATTTGTATCTCGTCGAGTACCCACGAAAAATGGGACGCCACTCGTTTTAAAGCGAAATCTTCGGTCTTAAAGACGAGCGGCAACTGAACCCTGTGCGTTGCGCACTCGCTGAGTTATCAAGATTCCAAAAAATCCATTTGTGACGATTTTCCCCTAATTTCACATGATGGCTACTTTACTTAGTGGAAAAATCCACGAACCCAGTAAAAGTTGTAAAGTCCGGTAAAAGTTCTCTAAAATTTTTATCAGGCGACCTTTCCGTGACTTTTCCTGACCAATTAATGTATTTTCCTTGACCAATTAATTAATTTTCTCTGAACAATGTTCGTACCGAATCTATTAGAGCTATCAATAAATATCCCCAAATGATACGTTTTTTATGGTCTTTTCATTAAAGTTAAGTAGCTGGTCTTGGGTTTGAAGATTATGTTAAAGTTCATTTAAATATTTTTTGTTCTTTTTTTTTAATTTGACCGATGCTACCACGAATGGACCAGATATTTTCGGCCTAATTCTATAAAGGCATATTGGCCGTGTATAGGCATAGCCAGTTGGCACTTCCGGCGTTAAACCGTTGATATAGTAATTCCTGTGGTTTTATTACGCATTTAAATAAATATCTTAACATTTTCAATACTTTGTTACATCCCGGTCGGCATTCTCGAAGCATCTTGGCCAAGAAGATTTTAGAGTACTTTCCCCTTTGATCCTTTCAGGATCCAGACGTCCGAGGAATATCGGTGTGAAAAAGGTCGGGACTGGGCATGTGGTAGTCTTAAGCCTTCGGTGAAAAGAGCGATTCGGCGAAGGTGGAAAACACGTATACAGTGCCGCGCAGTGACAGCGGTAGGATTATGAGAGGGTTAACTGGACATCCTCATGGGTCACCCAGCCGTAACTTTGGGTTGGAGTTGACCTCTTTTCTTGCAATCGAGTTCAACCCAACCGGTCGATCGCTGCGCCGAACTAACTCCGATCCGAACATTCCAGTGGTTGATTCTTGGTCAATTTCTTTTGAGTGATCCTAAAACCAACCGTTCCATGTGCTTGATAGAAGTTTCTTGTATGGTTGGTTTTTGGAAAGTTCTTGGAAAGTCCAAATGTGAACGAATCTTGTATCCGACGCATAGTGTAATGTAATGTAACGCATAGTTTTGAAAAATGACAAAAAATCGACCTCTAGAAAGTTGGGATTAAAGTTAGTTTGGCGCGCTAATCGACCTGTTGATTTTCACGTCGGACTCGGGTTGGTCGGAACGTGAGGTGTTTAATGAAATATTTCACAATTTGAATAACGTCCCCTTAATACTTTCCGCGAGAATTAATGTACACCTTTTCCAATTCGTTGGACTTGATCTGTTCTCTTGCAATGTCCGAGTGTGAACGAATCTTGTATTAGACACATATAACGATCGATTTTCAAAAATCGACCAAAAATCAACCTCTGGAAAAATGAGATAAGAGTTAGTTTGGTGCACCACAATCAACCTGTGGGTTTTCACGTCGGTCTCGGGTTGCTCGGAACGCGAATTGCTCAATGAAATGTCTCACAATTTACATAACGTCCCCGTTGTACCTTCAACGTGTATTTATGCATACTTTTTCCAACCGGTTTTTCGAGGCCACATGTATTTTTCATGTGCAAAAGATTTTCATACTACATAGATACAATTTGTTAAGTCCTGGGATATCTCCCCTAAGGACCAATGCAATACGGGAAAAGAAAAGCAGTGCAGAGTACAACAGGCAGTATTTCGCATACAGAATAAGGCAATACAGGCAGCATAAAGTGTATACAGTGTGTTCGCAGTAGGTAGGTAATCCAGAGTAGAAATAAATTAAGAATATATTTAAAATAATAATGAAACAGTAGAGATAATGTTTAACAATCGGCAACTAAGCTAATTTATATACAGTCCAGAGATTAGAGATTATAAATGGCATGCGCTTTCCGAGTCGAATCAACGACCTGTTTCAATTTTCCAAAAAATCTCGCACATGCTGTAATTTAGCTGTAAAAAAAAATGTAAACCCATCGAGTAAATAAAATGTTCAGTAGAGCATGATTTTATAACGTAGCAATTTAAAAAAAATGTAATTTACATGTAAAATTAAACAATTGCTCAATGCTTGTTGCACGGAATATTGAAATACCTTTCATTCTCGACGTTACAATACACGTCCAAAAACGGAATGACGTTAATCCCCGACTTAGGGGAGGCATTGCATTCTGGTGCGGCGTTGTTCGTGCGTCAGTCGGTCGTTTGGCCAGAAGATTTTCGACGCACGGTTGCGTCAGCCGTACGGGTGGTTGAAGATTTTTTTTTTACCCCACAGTTGAATGTTGAAATTCACCCACGAGCGAACGCGCCTCCTCCTGTGCAAGTAATTGCGAATTTCTTGTTTATCCCTGCGCGGATCTCGAAGGTTTTGGACCAAAAGTGGGTGATTCGTAGTCCACCCACGTACAACTAAGCATCCTCGCATTTCGTTGATACGGACGTGCGTCAATGAATCAAGGACGGGGCGCGAATGGCTTCTTCAGACCGTCGGGCAATTTAGCCCGGCAATAATTAGATGCTCTCTCGGAAACGCGACGACGCGGGAGGAACATCGAGCGAGGTCGTTCAGAGCGTAGTCCCCGTCATAAAAACGTCGCCGACTTTTAATCCACCAGATTAGTCCCGGCAAAATCCTTTTTATGGACCTTTTCCATAATCCCTCCAGAAGGGGCGCATAGAAGTTCAAAATACATATAGAAGCTCCGTGAACATTGTGCTCGAGAACTGGATACCCGATAACCCGGCTGCATGAATACCGAACGCATAAAACCCTTGCAGTGCATGCAGTGCGACCGTCGAGATAAATCATATAGCGCAAAGAGTCGGGGATTGTACGATATCGAGGCAGTCGGGGCACGAAAAAACCGGGGAAAGTTAATGTTGCGTGCAGTTCTACGCTTATGATGGATTCAAAAGTTTGACGGAAACCTACTTGAAGAAGAAAATACAAAAAACATATAGTTGAGCAAAGAAATCGTAACACTGTCAGGCAGTAGATCGAAAGAAATATTTTCGTATTTTTTATTTTATTTTTATGTAACTTTAAAATTGTCACTGGACCACTGAACGCAGTCGACCGCGAAGAAGAATACATTAGTCTTCTTCGCAACACGATTTCTTCACGAGTTTTCGCAGAATAAATTATGCAAAAAAATGTGTATTTTAGTGAAAATTTGCGATACAAATGAATATATCATTTGCGTGGGAGGGTATAATAAAAATTCTGAGACAGTCGCGATAAATCGTAGCGTAAAGAGTCAGGGATGAGACGATATCGAGTTGGGTCACGAAAAAATCGTGGAAAATTAAAGTTGCGTGCAATTGCGCAATTACGATGGATTTAAATATTTTATGCAAGTCTATTTGAAGAAGAAGACGACAGAGAAAAACACAAAGTTGGCCAAAGAAACTGTAACTCTGTCACGCATCGAAAGAAAATTTTTTGTATTTCTTTCTATTTTTGGTAACTTACGAATCGTCACTGGACGACCGAACCAAATTGACTGCGCAGTCTTCTTCGCAATATTTGCAGAATAAATATTTGCAATATTTACGGATAAAAAAATCCACGTGCGTGCGCGATAAGAAAATTAACCCCTGTATGATGTTGTTCGTGTTTGCAGGTCGATGAACCTTGAATGACACTGACGATCGATCGACATGAAGTACTTCAAGATTGCAGTTTTCATCTTCAATCTCTTAATATGGGTACATATATATTTTCTCCCCTCAAAAAACTTTTAATCGCACGAATCTACAGATACCTGATCTAAGCAGTACATTATTGACGACGAATCAAAAATTGACGTATAATTTTTTTGAAAAATGTTGACAGTTCACCGGATTTATGGTTCTGGTGCTCGGCGCCTGGCTGCTGTTGGAACCGAGCAATGGGCACTTGCTCAATCTCATCGTCGACAACTCGACGCCCCACGAGACGGTCCATTTGGTCGCGTACATTCTTCTTGGCCTCGGTGTAATAGTCCTGACAGTCGGACTCTTCGGATGTCGGGCGTTATTGCGCGGAAATCAATGTATTCTCGCAATGGTAAATGCAACAACGAAAAAAGTCGCAACTCTTCTTCTTTCGAACGTTTATAATTGTACTTATCGATGACTCACTTGCAGTACATGGGGATGCTGATAACACTGATTGCAACGGAATTAGCAGTTGTGACCGTCGGCGTTTTCATGACACTCAGGACAATGTCGGGTCTTGAGGGCAGACTTCTCAACAGACTCGCTGAACACTACGGACACGATTCCACCAGTGACATAGCGTTCAGCCACAGTCTCGATTTTGCACAGTACAAGGTATATAATATTAATAATATGAATATAATCATTAATATATTATGGACATATAATTTATCTAATTATTAATATCAATCAATGAATCATTTTATTACGCAAGGGGAGGGTTCTTAGTTACTAGACAAACAGTGAGAAACTCATATTATAGAGACCAACGAGGACCAATGTATTAAATTTTAAGAAAATGCCCCTGTTCATTCTGTATGACACATAAAATAAAAGCGCTTTTCAAGCGCTAATTATTAATATAATAATAATAATTACGTTTCTTTGCAGTTCAATTGTTGTGGTATCAACGGCGATGCTGATTACAATCAGACAGCTTGGTGGAGAGATGGACTGTATTCAGGGACCAGGAGACACGTGCCACTGACTTGCTGTGTGCTCAAAAATCCAGATGTAATTATGCACATATCGAATTTATGTTAAAACGAATAGCATAACAGTTGCAAATTATAACGCGGTCATACCAGAAAATAGTAGACTATGGCTTTGACGACATTTGATGATCGTTGCAATGTAACAACAGTGAATTGGGCGTGAAAACATTGACTGAGGATGGTGCCGCGTTAATACCTGGGGCACCTATATAGATAGTCTCTCGCGGAAGATTGACTTCAGCCTCTCGCACTTAGGCGGATTGCGAAATGAAAAAACAGAAAAAAATATGTGTTGCTAAAACAATGTGAAAAAATTGCTGCGCAGATAAATAAATGACGAAGCGAAGGGTGCGGATATAGATTATTTATTTATTTTAATACGGACATTCTAGAGTGGGAATAGTTTCCCCAACGCGGCCATTATAATCTCGTGTTCCACACTCTCGTCCTATAGAGTAATGAATAAATGAACTTTTAAGCGACTTTATGCAGCCACTCCCGGCAAAAAGAAATGTGAGTGCTCGGGAGGACGCATTTAAGCCGTGATATGAGTTATATATATATATATATATATGGCTACCAAAATAATTTCACTGTGGAATATTTTAAGGCACGGAAAACTTGCGGAATAATGAAAAATTGCATTGCACATATTTAGGTGAAAAATGCAGGCAGTCCGATGAGCGTGGTCTCGAGGGTTTTTTACAAAGACGTAAGTACCAAAGCTCTTACCCGCAACGCTTAGTGTTCACCTCTGCGCTTCGGGCCCGGAGTTAAAGAGCCGAACAAAGAGCTTCAATTCTTGTTTGAATTCAGAACGAAAAACCGTGGCTTCATCCACAACCCAAGGACGACGTCGCTTGCCAAGTCGAGGATACGGAAGCTCAAGAAGGATACAGGCACAAAAATGTGAGTTGGCCGGTGATTTTATGCTGGAGAACTATCATAACGGAGTCACGACTTTTATTGCGGCATTTGACATCCATCTCTTAATCTTGTTTTGTTTGTTTCTTTATTTTTCTTCGACCGTCCCGTGCAAATAAATCTTTTTTATCTCATTTATTAACTTTTCCTTCGAACGTCGTATGCAAATAATTTTTTATAATTAATTTTTGTTACATTTATTTGAAGACACAGAAGCTCAAGAAGAAGATAAGCACAAAGAAATGAGTCGTCGGACGATTTTATGCTGGAGAACAATCATAACGGACTCGCGACTTTTATTGTGCGATTTGACATTCATCTCTCAATCTTGTTTTTTTTAAATATTTTATTTATTTATTTTTTCTTCGACGATCATATGCAAATAATTTTTTATTATAATGCAAAGATTGAACAACCTATAATCTTTTTTTTTTGGGTAACAGTCAAGCCCTTATTATTTTTCCTTTAATTAAGACACTATTTTACGTTATTTGATGTTACTTTATTTAAGAGACGAAGAGAGACTCGACAATGGCTTAAAAAAACAATGAACTTGCAGGGCTGTCTCGAAAAAGCGATGGATTGGATAACGGCGGAAAGTTCGAAGCTCGTTTTCATGGGAATCGCTATGGCTGGTGTTCAGGTGAGTGCGGAACTTACTCGACGACAGTACAATGGAGCCCTAAGCATGAGAACGTCATTCCCGTCGTCGTTACACGAGCACGTCGTTAATCAGAATTTGCACAGAACAAGTTCGTAATTTGCGAAGAAGCACTGCCTCTCGTCGGCGGGTTTTGTCGAGTTAACTTTTAATCCAACAAGGGGTTATCCTCGGACAAAAGTTCCGAAGATTTAAGTAGTTCGTCCGAAACATTCGTCTCGTTTAAGTGACACACTTTTTAACCGCTGTTCGCGCTCCGGAAAAGATCTCGAGGAATCACCGAGGACAGGAACAACGGTTTCACGAGGTGAAGCAAGTTCACTGATCCAAATCTTTACAATTCATCGAGAGGTAGTGTCGACTTTTGTCCACTGAAAAAAAAATCACTTAAAAGTTTAATCGGCTTTACAAAAAAGAATATTAAAAAGCTCATCGCTATTCATAGATTGAAATTTGTGTTGTGGAAAAATTGTATATAAGAAAATTAAAAGTTCGATTGGCTTCAGAAAAAAGAATATGAAAAAAGCTCATCACTGTCGATGGATCGAAATTTCTGTTATGGAAAAATTGTATATAAATAAAAACTGCAAAATATTAGTTCGAATCGGCGTGTGCACTGCAGATAAAAATACTTTTTAATTTGCACAGCCCATTAACTGGGCGTCGGATATCGCGTTGAAATTTTCTGCTCGCTAAGAGAACCTACTCATATCATGCTAATCATATTATGCTAATAAAAACATATTTTTATTAACTCACCGCTCTTGTATTTAACGTCGAAAGCTCTGCAATTATGATGATAAAAACTTGTCTGGTATTTACCAACTGCTTTCAGATCTCCGCTGTAATAACGTCGGCTCTACTGTGCAGAAGAATAAGAGAAATACAGGAAGAATAAATACATCATTGAGTCACTGCCGTCCTGCTGGTGCGCGTAAAATGGACAACATTTTAACGTTAAATAGAAATTAAAAAAAAAGAAAAAAATTGCCGAACCGACGTGAAACGGTTACGACCCTTCGGCGCGATTTACTCGATTCCGTCATCGGTATTGACGATGACACAGATGTGGTGCATGCAAAGTAAAAAACAAAAGAAAAACGCGGAACGCACAGGAGACAAAAAATTCGTTCGTATTAAACGTGAGAGATAAATAAAATATGTAATTGTATAGAGAAGTATATTTAATGTTGTTGACAGACGAGTTTTAGGCATGGAAAGTCGCGATCACGTTATCCCATTGCGAAGTAAATGGGTCGCGAAAAATTCGTTTTGTTGGGTCGAAAATTCTAACTGCAAACGGTTTTAACGAAAAAAACCATGTACCTACGATTCCACACACACACACACACACACATGTATACGTACATACAAGCGAGGTACTGCCGCACAGCCAGAGTTGTACAGGGCTTTTTTCGGGACCTTTAAAAATTCGTGTGAATTGTTCCGTTCCATTTTTTTTTTTTTTTTTTTTTTTTTTCTCTAAACGCTGCTATTATATATTGGGACCGAGCCGCACTTGGTCAATCGTTTTCGAGCAACTCCCGTCCGCTAATATTTTACTGTAGCATATACACGACACACAAAAACACGTGCACGAACTGCGCGCGCATCCAAAGAGAAAAATGTTTGAAACTGGCCTAATATTCTGTACACCGGTAAATCATACTTCGTTCAATTTAATTAATACTTCTTTCGGGTATCCTTGCGCTGCAGTAGATACGCTCATTTCAAGGATCTTCGTATTCGGATGTGCGCGAAGCGGCAAATAATTTTTTACACCAATTTTCGAATCAACGCCGGAACTACACGCAGGTCCGACGGAGCATTTAGCTTCCAGAGCTTGCGAACCTTACACTACTTGTCGCATCGATGTGACGCCCCGACAGACATGTTGCTTACATCCTGGCGTATCGATTTCACTACAAAAAAGCTTACAAATAATAAATTCGTGCCAGGTAACACCCGTACGAAGACTGAAGTGCGAAAATAGTATGCGTGAGCTCTTCTAGGATTAAGATCGAGAAAAAAAAAATCGGCTGACACGTGTTAATAAAATTATAAATAAATGGACGATAACGAGTGAGATTTCGCAATGCAATGTTACGCAAAGTGACAGCGTTTTTTTTTTCAGGGCACGTTCACCTCGGCCAGGAACAAAATTTGCTACTTAATTAATGATTTGTACATAATGTATGTATGATATGTATATTTATTGAGAGCAGCCGATATCGAGGCTGAGGATACGTCACGCATGGCGTTTCTACATTTTGCGAGAGATTAGGAGAGTGCGAGAACGAAAGACAGGGAGAAAGAGGGCGAGGAAAGGAAGCATCTCAATAAGTCTCTAGAGGCGACATTATTTTTAATACTACCCCTATTATGACATATTGGCACAATATATTTTCTATGCTGTCTCGTTAATTTAATCGTGCAATTTATTATTCGTATTTTAAAGAAAGATGGCACATTGTATCGATGTTTATAAAGAAAACAAAAAATATATATATACGCGTATATAGTATATATTAAGGTGTTTAATGGATGTGAGATTATTCGTGGAACGGAAGTTGTCCGTTTGATCCACGCGTGTGTAACATGATAGGGCGAGAGAATAAACATTGTTCGGCGTGTATCGTCTAGAGAGAAAAAAAATCCTTCAATCGTGATAGTAAAGATCACGATCGTTCAGGCGATTGATCGGCCGGGCGTCAAAGAGCATCGGTACGTCGGCTAGGTACACGCTTCGGAATTTTTCCATCTGAAATTAACGTACTCCTTTGAATTACCGCTCCCGCTTTACGAATGGTTACGGTTCATATATTTTTTCAACATCTTCGCTCAAAGCGAAATATATCAGGGATATAAAAAAAATCATGTCACATTCGTTAAAAAAAAATATATACAATTAACGATTGTATGGAAATTCCATGAATTATGAGCTGACGGAAAATATTCTTGCGACGATGAAAAAAAAGTCGAAATGAAAAAATTACGATGCAGAATTTAATTATCGTCCGAGCAACGTTTCTGCCTCATTAACGGGATGTGAATCGAGTCTGTGCCCACATTTTTGTTCAATTTAAAAAATAAAAAAAGAATCGCTGACGTGATGAATTTTGTTTTCATCGTGCATTTTTATGGAACACATTATTCAAGAACGAGGGGCTTTTACCTGAGAAAGACGAGACGTTCGTGGATCGACGACGCACGACGTGATACATTTTTTGTTTTCATCATAAATGGAGAATATCACGCGGATCGTAAAAGTTTTTATGGTAGACATTATTCAAGAACGAGGGGATTTTACCTGAGACGACGAGACGTTCATGGGTTGAGGATGCACGATCCAAGTGACAGCCTCCTTGGGGGATTCTTGCATCAGCGAGCCGCAGTAAGAGTAGTAATTTGTCTCGAAAGGCGGAAACATCTCCTCCAGCGGAAAGGCCGGCATGCAAACCTTCATTCCCGGTTTTTGGACGCGCCAGAGACATTTGACGACGCGATCCAGACACTGATTGTCCAAGTCCGAGATCTAAAAGCCGAAGAATCAAAAGCGCGATATTCTCGTTGATTTTCTCTCCGTCGCTTTCTCACCGAATTGCACTCGAGAGACATTGACGACGTAAAACGAACGTATCGTTTACCTGAAATAAAATTGACACTATCGCGACGCCGTGCTTCGCACCGACGACGATCGCGTCGAAGGGCGACTTGAAGCCGCGCTTCACGTGAATCATCTGCAATTCCAGAGGGTAATTGACGCCGTCGAGCGTGTGCTCGCTACCCCCCTCGTCGCCGGTTCCCCAATGGAATATCATCGAGTGGAAGTCGTAGGATTCACTCAACGGACCGCCTTCGATACTGGGCTTCGAGTCTTGAGACCAGAAACCGGTGATCGTGACTGCAGAAAGAAAAATCGTGCATTAGAACAATTTTGTGCGGCGAAATTTATTGAAGAATTATATTTTCCGTAAAATTACTATTAAAAAAAATTCAAATGTTAATTTTTTTGCAACACTTCAATCGACTGCTTTGTGAACGGAAACTACGACAATTGATACTGCATAGCGCGTTTATTGGCGAGAAACTGTGGAACGAATTGTTCGATATAGATGCGAAAAAATATATCATGAATAAATATTAAAATATTTGCTCATTAGTCTGAAATGAAATTATGAATAAAATAAGCAAAAATCATGATTTTTATATGTTTTCGAGTGTAGGGCAAAAAATGTTGGTTTGCGTGCTGGTAATGGAGGTGGGCCGTATTCACCACATTCACTCTATATCGATAACTTTTCAATTGCAATCAACAGCACGTTGATTGTAATTGAAAAGTTATCGATATAGAGTGAATGTGGCGAATATGGCCCACCTCCATTACCGGAATGCAAATTATATTAGTGAATTGTATTTTATAATGATTATAATGAAAATTAGGGGCCAATTATTGTCTGTGATTGGGCGATGCCGAAACTCCGCGAAACATTGGCAGGTTGGCCGCGGTATGTAGAATGCCTCGATAGCGTGGATGAAATCGATAACAGGAGTAATTAACGTACCGGTATTGCCATCATTCGACATGGCCATAGCCGCAGGCGTCGACGAGTAGCCGCTCCATTTTAGTGGCTCCGAAGCTTGCACCACCACGGCCCCACGGGTTTTTATATTAATTGCCGTTTCGATTCCATTTCCACTATCGGGATACAATATCTTCCAGGCATTGGGAGCGCCGAAAGCGATGACCGGCAGATGCCCCTCGAGCGGAGAAAAAATGCTCGTCCAATCGAATATCTCCGTCAGCAGCAAAGCTTTAAAAAAAATTGAAAAATTGAAAAATTGAAAAATTGAGAAATTGAAAAATTGAGTTAGTAGAAAAATCAGTAATTGTTTGTCTGATCGAACACTTAATAAATTTATAATTCGTACTTGCGAGGAGAACGCTGCCGCATGCTACAAAAAATTCAGGCAACGATAGGTCCAACATTTTATGGAATTTAGTGTGGCACTCTTGCAGCTTCGTATTGGATCCTGATTACAGTCGCTGAAAGCTTCGGAGGAGCTTTCGCCGCAACGTGTAGCCGCGCATCGGTTAATACGGTAAATTTATACTTGATAATTTGCACCTCGTGTAAGCCCGCTGGATCACGTCTGGTGGCACAATAAAATAAGTCCTGTCAGAATGGCATGACTGTGACCGATGACCCTCATCTGTCTTGCGAGCTTTCCTCACCGCCTTCGCTGGATCGATAAGGGAGACTCGCTGATCTCCTTGGGCCAACGTCGTGGCGATGTAACCATTTAGGTTGTACAATAAAATTTTATTCGCATCATCATCGAAATTTTTTTTTTTTTATTTGAAGGTAAAAAAATATGCCGAAAACGCAAAAAGGAAGTTAGTACTCGATCAATTATAGTGTGTGGACTTTTTCTTCTATATACTATATGTTATTAATCATATTTAAGGAAAGAAGGCCCCAAAAATCATTTCAACATCCTCGTCCGGTCTGCCAAAATGGAAACAATCACCTGTTGACTTGAATAAAATCCACACTTGGTCGGAAAATTTTGGACCGTTGATGCTGACCGGCCACTGGCTCGGAGAAGGCGTGGCAACGATGACAAACACCGGCCAAACTGGTATTTAATAGACCCACAATTGTAGCACATTTTTTTTTAACAAAAAAACGCGTTTTAATTTTTTCAGTAAAAATTGAACTGGCGAACAGATCGCTGCCGATCATACGCGGCGGTCCTCTGAACGACGACGATTACCAGTTTGAGAACCTGCAATTTCGATGGGGTCCGAGCAATTGTCGGGGTGCCGAACACTCGATTAACAATTTCTGGTAGATTTTATAAATACCGTAAAAAAAATAACAATAATATCGTTTATTTCAAATGATTAATTTTTTAGTTAACTAAAGACGATTTGTCGTAAGAACCGATTTTTCGATGTTGCATTGGTGGCCTTCATTGACCACTTTTGCTGTCGATTATTATTAAACGCAAAAATCTGTACAATTCTTATGCAAATAATTTGGAGCAACATTCTATTTTTCTTTTTTTTATTCATACGTCATTGCAGGTATTCCATGGAAGCTCAGGCTGTTCATTGGAATACTCGGTACGGCACGATCGACAAATGTTACGAGAAACCTGATGGCATAGCCGTTCTCTCGTTTTTTTTACAAGTAACTAATTCAGTAGCGAATCAATATCAGTTTTAGCGATTTGTAATATCATTTTTTTCTATAGGTTGTCGGCTGTCCGGAAACACCAGACAATCCCTATCTCGCCGATATAACTGACTATTTGCCAAAAGTAAAAAAAGCGGGGACCAGTGTATCAATTGCACCCGGTAGTTTTTTAATGTTTATTCTTAATTAAATCGATTCTTAATTAATCGGAACTTGATTTTTTTCGACAGATTGCTTACGCTGGATTCTCGAGACTTGTTTAATCGGAACCGGATATTATACTTATGCCGGATCTATGACGACTCCGCCGTACAACGAATGCGTCACGTGGATGGTAGTTCCGCGAGTAACAAAGATATCGTCACGCCAAGTAAGTTTGTATAAACGATTTTTTAAATTTGGCACTCATTTGACTAGTGTGAAGCGGTCCGGCCTCCTCAAAAATACGAAGAGGATTCGTGAGTTAATTATTAAATATCCTTTGAAAACAGATGGATGCGTTCCGCAGCATTTACGACAACAAATGGAAACACATTGTAAGAAATTACCGATCTCAGCATGCGCTGAACGGCAGAAGAATACTGTACGCCACCAGCGATTGCGCTCCTTAAAGTGCGTTACAAACAATTGAAAATTAAATCAAATCGGCATTTCCTGAAACGTCACAAAATGTAACCAAATTTTTTTTTAGAACAAAAATTTACAAACCATGTCCGGAAGTAAGTGCACATCGGCGAATGAGATCACGATTAAGGAATCAGTGAAATCGAAGATATTAATCTAACGCAACTATAAATTGAGCAGACATCGCGGGCTTGACAAAAACAGGGAAATCGCCGATAAATTTGGACGACAGCGTCGTGAGGGTCAAAAAGTTTCCGCCTCTAATCCTGAATGGTCATTGGCTGAAGGATGGCGAAGCTATTCTGTCGAACAATGGCGAAACCGGTAATCACACATTTTTGTGAAAATAAGAATTGTTCACTTTTTAAAAATATTTTTTTAATCAAGTAGTCGACATTTTTAAAGACAAATTGTCTGGTCACGTTTCTTCAATCACTCGGACAGTAACATCAACAGATTAATTTTTTTTAAATGGCTTTCTCGGAAAGCAATAATAAAATGAAAAACTCTGGGTGTGCAAAAATATGGTTGAAACTATGTGCTAGCAACTTTATATATATATATATGTGCTAGCAACTTTAGGATTTCTTGGGGCTTTTTGTCATAAAAAATAAAATGTCCTCTCCCTAAACGATCCTAGCTACGGTGAATTTAACCGGAAACCGCATCCCCTCGACCGTCGCGGGTGGACCTCTATCGACCGACATTTACGAGTTCCACGACGCTCACTTTCATTGGCGAAAGGAAAACTGCAATGGATCGGAACATCGGATCAACGGCACTTGGTAGGCTCAAAGCTTTATTAATATCTTCGCGTTGCACGATACATTTTTGACGATAGGTTCTCGATGGAGGCTCACATCGTGCATTGGAACAGAAAATACCGGACGTTCGACGAGTGCCTTAAGCACAGGGATGGAATATGCGTCCTCGCGTATTTTTTTCTGGTAAATTGAATTAACAAATGCCTCGTGGTTTTTTAAATCAAATTGTAACCATTTCTTTTTTTCAAGGTCACAGAGAAGGATTTAACTGGAAACAATCCACAGGTCGATAAAATAACTGACAATTTGAAGTACATTGTCAACCCGGATTCGGAACGAAACATTCCAGCTAGTAGGAGTATTTTTAATATACTTGCTTAAATATATGTCAGGTGTACCATTGAGGTTGTGTTTAATGGATAGATGCTCTTTGCTGGATGCGCGATGCAACGCGTTGTCCAAGCTATTACACGTACTCGGGCTCCTATAACAAGGGATCGTGTCCGGAATGTGCAACGTGGATTGTCTTCCCACTCATAATCCCCATCAGCGCTTGTCAGGTACACGGCAATCATAGATCAGCTATATTTCTTACTACAAGATGGTTTTCATATCGCGTTTATTTACTTGAAAAATATTGAAATAAAAAAATTAATTTGTTATATCCATGCCAGATATAACAAACATATGGTGCCATCAGAAATTTAGTTATGATTTGTAATTACTCAGAGAAGAAGAACAAGGCACTCTCTGTGTCCATAGACTTATGTTGAACTGATTACTATTATGCCCGCAATTGTAGCATATGGAAATGAAATTTGGAAAGATTCTCAAAATCATGGATTAACTTGAAACCTTATTAATATCGACAGATTGCGGAATTCCGGAAACTACGAGACCACACAGGTGCTCCAGTGACCGAAAATTGCAGAGATATTCTACCACCAAACGGAAGACGGATCTTTTCAGCCTCGGCGGACCCATAAAGGAATGTGACACTCCGCTTTTCGGCGACCAATTTTGAAAGTTGAACTATTTTGGCTTACGAAAGTTTTAGGTTTCGAGTTACGTCAGCGAATTTCTCATAAAAAGTACCAAGGCGCATAACTTTTCAAATACACCATCAAATATTCAGAATTTCGGCCATTTTTATAATCCTGTCTTCTTGTACAGATTTTCGTAAACGATATTAAGTACTAGATTTTTAAAAGATCCTATAAATTACTGAACAACAATAATTCTACATTTATCATCGTAATTAGTAATCTATTTTCCGAGACCGCTGAGATTATTAACACTGTCCACAATCCCGCAAATATCGCCGATAGTATCTTGAAGCATTTCCCGCACCCTCACGTACAATACTTCTTTGTAAAAAAAACACTCGCTCTTGTTCCTCTCCGCCGAAGGTAATAGCGGAGCAGTATCACGATTGTTCGGAGTGGAAACGCTCGCCTTCGACGTGCTTCTCGTGCGAACCGATTTTCCCGATTGACTGCTTTTTCTCGATTTTCTTCGGCGCGTCAGGCTGACCTGAGACGCTCCGGAAACGCTCGCGGATCTCGAAGCATCGCTCCGCGTCCTCGGCTCATTGTTCCCGCGAGAACACTTCGTCCTCACGTGTTCGGTCTCCGCCTCGAATTTATTAGCGAAAGAGCACAGTAAATTGTGCACCATCGATATCTTAGAATTTCCCGGAGGATTGCACAGACCCGGCACGAGACAATCCCGACAGAGCTCGTAAAAACGGAGCAGAGCATCGTTCCTGACTCGAGGCTCCCTCAGCTGCAAGAGAACTCGGCGCAGGTCGTCCAACGACAAGTCCCAAGCCGGCGAGTCCTTGCTCGTTGCATTGTCATAGACATTCCGCAGTTCCCGAATAACTTCCGGACGATAGAAATACGAGGGATTCTTCGCTCGGAATATTTCGCCCTCGACGAAGAGGCTCTTGTAAGCCGGCGACGGAAGTCCAGTTGTCCCAACGTCATTGAGGATCCGGCCGATTATCTCATGGATCGCGGTGTCGCGAATTCGCCGATCGAGATACCGCTCGATCGATCCGGCATCCACGCCAGGACCGGCCTCGAGAGGGGCGAAGCTGCAGCATCCCCAAAAGCGGAATATCAAAGGCGCATGACATATCTTGGGTTCGGTTGTCAGCGTCCAAAATTCCGTAGCTGAGCACGGTAGGCGAGATCTGAACCAAACTCGCAGTAGAGTTACTTGGCCGGGTAGCAGGAGGTCTTTATTTTTGTTGAAGAAAAATGGACTGCTTCGGGGCGTCGAAGGTATCAGCGTCGACCCCTGAGAGCCGTAACGCCAGCGATAGATTATCGTGCAAGTGCCGCGGTTCTCCAAACGTATCTTACGCTCGACCGCGGCCGAACCTGAGGATCTGAAGATTAGGTCGAAGCGACCAAGCTCTTCATCGACGGTATCTTTATCGGCGAACTTAAGAATGCGATCTTGGACCTTCATGACAATGGCGCTATCTTGCCCGCCAATGGATGGCTTTGAGGATTCGGAAGCGTCGACTCCGGCGATCGTCACGATTGGAATCTTTGGGGCTTCCGAGATCGTCCGACCTAATCGTTGCCCTCTTATAGCTAGCTTGCCGATTTCCGGTTCTTTGGCTTCGAGTGATTTCAATTCTCTGGAAAGCAGCTCTGTTTGCGTCTTTAAGTAGTCACTGCGTTTACCCGGTGGCTTTTGATATTTTTGAACGGGCAACCCCTTTTCTCGTTGAATCAACTCGGGCAAGGCGATTCGTTCTATTTCCGGCGCGAAGGTGAGTTGCTTCTTGGTCAGGGTTATCGGGATATCCGGCAAATCTGGATTGCCATGTTTCGGCAAGAATTCCGGCGTCAACCAAAACCCTGCGTCACTGGGAAACTTGCCGGCTCTCTTGGACAGGGCTTGAAGACTCCTAGCGCACTCCATCAGATTCCTCATCTCGACTGTTCGCCGGAATTTTTCTGGCGTGTTCATCAGCAAATTTTCGGAATCTCGGTCAGTCGAAGCTCTGTAACTTCTGTAATGTTTCTTTCGATCGGCAATCCATTTGCGCCAGTTTGCCAAACGTCTGTCTTCAGTTAGTTCTTCGTCTTCGATCAGGGGCTTGTCAGATATCGAACACGGTGGAGAAGGACTCTTCCTCCAAAGAAACGGCTTGTCTGATTTTCCAAACTTACGTGCGTGGTCCATGATAATTGTGCGTCAATTATGATCGGAGGCTCGATACGAAAAACGATTCTGTCAGACTAGTTTCCCAGGCAGTGTATCAAATGAACACCGAAAAAGTCGACACAACGACAACTCGACTTTTAGTTAGGGTATCATTTACGCCAAACTTATTTTAGCCAAAACTGATTTCCGCCAAACAGTTATTTGATCGGAGGACCACCATGTATATGAACCATCTATAGCAGCGGTTCTTAAGTCTGTGGACCCCCAAGGTTAAGAACCACTGATCTATAGTGTAGATGGCGCTGTAAGCTTGCTTTGGACCGGATTTAGCTTTTATCCAATAGTTTATGTAGCAAGCGAATTCTTGCATAACTGAGTCACTTAAAAAATCGGAAGTGACGTCATTTAAGGGAAACGTCCTTCCGTTTTGCAAATCGCAGTTTTGGTCCGGAAAATCCCTGGTCTGAAAATACCATTTTTTGTTTGGCCGTGACGTATGTAAGTGAAATTTGTTGAATTATAAAATTTGGTCGACAAATTTCATGCGGTTGTATGACCTTTGCCAATCAAAAAGTGGGAATACGCTGCGCCACCTGTACAGACCGAACGACATTTTCACAAAAAATGCCAAAGTCTCACAGTCACTGATAAATACTATACTACTGTTGGGAATGTTGGTGTCGATACGGGTTTTACCATACGACTGTTACCGACCGTTCGCTCAACGCCACAGGGCACTAGTGATAAAGAGGATGCCTCGAAACGAGCACAGTGTCCTTTATCAACAGAAGGTTCGTTACAAAGTGTCGATTATCGATACAACATAATATAGTCTCCTAGATTTCCAGTTACCAGGTGATTAGGTGAGTCGCGAGATGATAAATCATTAATTACAAAGGAGATCGAAATGTTTACATTACGAAATGATTTACGATTCTGCGATATTTTGGAGATGTTTATTAGAGTCAGTGAGCCTTTAATAACACACCCCCACCTCGTAGCACCCCTAAAATGCTTCAATTGCTATTTTTAAATTGTAGGTACACAGATGTAAAAGGGCGACAATGAATTGCTCATAGTTTTTTTATTGTAGAGAACCGCATGGTACATATAATTATAATTCCAATTTTACTGTTTTCCACGAGTACCACGGGTTTGTTGAATTTAGCCAAGCAGCAGGAGCATTGTCTGAAACAGATTGGATATTCGTGATTACAAAATCTTTGATTAGTAATTGCTAATCTGGGATGGGCTTTCTATATCTAGAACTTTTGATGATTCATTCGATTTGTTCCTTTTTTCGTAACTGTGAAAACTTTTAATTACCTTCAGACTTGAACCGTGCATGTTCTTCAGCTCAGCAACGCCTTCTCTTCCTCTTCCTCAATCGAGCATTGCGTCGAAAGCGGCTTCGGTGGCTGCACCACCACCTTCGCCTCCTTTACCTTTTCCCTTGCCTTTTCCTTTGCCTTTGCCTTTGCCTTTTCCCTTTCCTTTTCCTTCGCCTGAATCTTCGTCGCTGTCGCCTCCCTTGCCTTTTCCCTTTCCTTTGCCCTTGCCCTTGCCCTTGCCCTTGCCTTCGCCTTCGCCCTTGCCTTCGCTTTTTCCTTTTCCTTCACCTCCTGCCTCCTCGTTAGCTCCGTCTAATTGCTCTTGTTCCCCTAGAGCATCGAGGTAATCTGCGGATCTTAGATGTTTTCTTAGTCCAAGCGCATATTGATCTGCGACATCCTGGCCATACATGCCGTCCATATCTATATGGAAAGCGGCTGTGGCAGCGGCCTGTGGATTCACAAAAAAAATACATTAATGAAAGTAATTATTTATTAAAAATATTAACTCTGGAAAGGCCCGGTTCGGCAAACAATCGCTAAAGGCACAGATAGTACTTGATACCCAAAGAAACTTGAGGCCGTCAGTTTTTTTCGGTATAATAGAAATTTCTAAATGTTCCCATGACACAAATTTTCATCAGGGAATCAACTATACGACCGTGCGGGGGAAAACATAATTTTCTAATTATTTTTTTGAGATAGGTACATAGCATTTTTTTGTGAGGGTTTCTTTTTCAGAAATCCGAAAAGCCCGAAAAAAATGTCCCGGTTTTGAACACCCAGTGTGTCTTTCGAGGGAGAGTATGCGAACTTACCATGACGGCGACGAGCACGAAGCACAGGAATCCAAAGCTGATCTGCATTTTGCTGAGTTGTTCGTTATACTGTGCCCTCTAGCTCCATCGGGCATGCTTATATACGCGAAATTTTCATTGTTTTGTTTTAATCTACGATCGATTTCCGGTGCATATGTTTACTGTCCGTAGAATTATGTTTGTTTGTTAATGTTTGTTTGTTACGAGATACTGTTTTGTATATAATGTTGTGTCGTAAGCGTAGTATCGTGTTGTCTATTGTGTTGTATTCTTCCGCATAAGATAGTCAATCATTACTATCATTATAGTACACGAAAAATGTCGGCGAACCTTAAAATTATTTGCGAATGACAAAACGGATTTTTTTTATCACGATTGAACCGTCAATCGCGCAAGGATTCCCCTTAATCACAATTGTATCTGTTCGATCATGATCAAAGTGGTATCATGAAACTGGAAGTGGCGCCATTTCCGATACCAGACGCCATTTCCGGCAGTAAAGTGATATCATGAAAGTGGACGAGACACATGACCGGCACGTTACGTCACATCCGACAGATAAGTGATGTCATAAAAATGGACGAGACACATGACCGGCACGTTACGTCACTTCCGGCAGAAAAGTGACGTTATGAAAGTCGACGTGACTTGCATGGGAGACATGACGTCACTTCCGGCAGAAAAGTGATACAGTCAACCCCCTCTAACTCAACGCTCTCGAGACTGAATTTCCGTGCCACTATAGAGAGTGGTCTACTAGTAAGAATCCTCACCACGGCGTATCGTGAGCCATTTTGAGCCCGCGAAACGGTTAGGTTGGGAGATTGACTCAAACTCGATCATAGCTCAGTAAGACACATGAGAATCTATAAAAAGTGTGATAACATGTTAGGAACTAGAAACACATGTTAGGAACTAGACACATGTTAGGAACTAGAAACACATGTTAGGAACTAGACACATGTTAGGAACTAGAAACACATGTTAGGAACTAGACACATGTTAGGAACTAGACACATGTTAGGAACTAGACACATGTTAGGAACTAGACACATGTTAGGAACTAGGAATCACATGTACTGCAGCAACTTTTCTCTTTGCACTGTGATCCATATTTAATTTTTAATATCTCATTGGCCCACTACAGAGCGTCGAGTTAGAGGGAGTTGATTGTATTTTCAAACCGGAAGTGACGTTTCCCCCAGATGATGTCACTTCCGGCAAAAAAAAAATCCAAATAGAAAGTGACGTACTTTGGTTGCCTCGCTCGATGAACGAGACGTAATAATTTATGCGACGATCACACACACTCACACACACGCGACACGGCACCATCGCGTTTTCGACGAAACAATAATTTCCGCCGAATACAAACGTCGCCCTCGGTGACAGCGAGTCCACGGAGCATGCCGACTCATGCATGTTAACTCCGAAATAATTGAGACCGATCATGCCGAAACAATTCCAATTATAATATTATAATACACCGTACAACTCGTAAGCAGATCTCAACGGGAATAGCCCAAAGTATCGATCCTCGATCGCTCTCGTTATCTTTGACCAGTCTCGGTACCTAATCGCGCGAACTCGGTATCGCACATCTTCGGCCCTTTTCGGGAATACCGAAAAGGGCCGATTGGACGGCACAGGTGACCCAATCTCGCAGTGGTTCCCACTGTTCCGAGACCATACAGGAAAAGAAGTTTGTACTTTTTACAACAACTTGTTGTCGACAAACGTCCACAATTGTTTACTTGTCAATTTTTCGATTGCACCATCCATCATCGCACCATCGAGTTTGCAAACAGAAGTACAAACTAAAATTGTTAATGACTCGGGAAAAATAAAAGGACCGGTTGGTATATTAGAACCTTAACAAACGAGTCTGTCACTTATTTAACAATATTATTTTTACGAAACTTCGTATTCTGATTTTACGCAATTATTTTTTACTGTGCAGGACGATGTTGGTTGACGTGTATAGTCTGGACCTCGCAGATAAATGTGCAGTTGGACTGTCAGATGAATTAGGACCAGATTATACAAGATACCTCAACGCGCAACAGGAACAAGACCAACTCGACCATTCGACCGCTTTGACTGTCGCCAACCGCAGGTCCAAATTACAGATGACGATAACCAGAGGGTCCCTCGGGAGAGTCGAGAACCCGATCGTCAATCAGAGAACGAGGCTCGTCTAGAGTCGATGCAATCCCTTGCTGCGATCCGGAGTGCAAGAAACTGTTGTTCGAGAAAACTGAATTCTAAATGTTCGGAAATCCTAATCTAGGTCTTCTGAAATTGCTTCTGGAGCGCTTATGCGAGGAGAAAGATATTTTATGTAATGGGGCAAATTTTGCCACGTTAGAGTATATAAGTCGAATTCGTTGAAATATAACTTTTGTTCGGCTAATTTCACGGAGTCTTATGAACCGTTGTCGAGCGAAAGTGGGAATACGCTGTGACACTTATAGAAACCCAACGACATGTCGACCAGAAATGCCAAAGTCTCACAGGCACTGATAGATATTGTACTACCGTTGGGAATGTTGGTTCCGATACCCGTTTTACCATGCGCCTGTTATCGACCGTTCGCTCACCGCTACAGATAAAGACTAGACTCCCTTCTCTTTATCACTAGTGATAAAGAGAATGCCTCGGAACGAGCGCAATGTCGTTTATCAACAGAAGGTTCGTTAGAAAGTGTCGATTATTAATACAACATAAGAAAGTCTCCTGCGTTTCCAATTAACAGGTGATTCGGTGAGTCGCGAGATGATAAATCATTAATTACAAAGGAGATCGAACTCTTTACATTACGAAATGATTTACGATTTTTTTATATTTCGGAATTTTTTTTATTAGTCAGTGAACTTTTGATATAACACCCCACCTCATAGCACCCCTAAAAAATTCTTCAATTTCTATTGTTAAATTGTAGGTACACAGACATATAAAAGGGCGACAATGTATTGCTCATAGTTTTTTTTTATTGGAGAGAACCGCATGGTACACATAATTATAATGCCAATTTTATTGTTTTCCACGAATACAACGGGATTGTTGAATTTAGCCAAGCAGCAGGAACATCGTCTGAAACAGATTGGATATTCGTGATTACAAAATCTTTGATTGGTAACTGCTTGTCGGTGATGGACTTTCTATACAGAATTATTGATGATCCATTTGTTCCTTTTTCCGTAACGGTGACAACTTTTAGTTACCTTCAGACTTGAACCGTGCCCGTTCTTCTGATTGGTTGCTCGTTCTCTTTCTCATTCGAATAATGATTCGAAGGCTGCTGCGGCTTCTTCGCCACCTTTGCCTTTTCCTTTTCCTTTTCCTTTGCCTTTGCCTTTGCCTTTGCCTTTACCTTCGCCTCCCTCTTCGTCAGCGGCGTCGAGATGGTCTTGTTCCTGTTGACCATCGAGGTATCTTGTATAATCTGGTCCTAGTTGATCTGATAGTCCAGCTACAAATTTGTCTGCGACGTCCAGACTGTACATGCCGTCCATGTCCAAGCGGTAAGCCGCTGTGGCTGCGGCCTGTGGATTGAAAAACAAAAATATGTTGATTAAAGTAATTTTTTTCTAAAATATAAACCCTAGAAGGGCACAATTCGGTAATCAATCGCTAATGGCGCAGATAGTATTTTATATAAAAAGTTTTCGGTGTAATAGAAATTACTAAATGTTCCCATGACAGGAATTTTCATTAAGGAATCAGCAATACGACCAGGCAGAGCAAAACCTAATTTTCTAATTATTTTTTTTGGGACAAGCAGCATTTTTTCGAAAGCGCTTTTTTCAAAACACGAAACGCAGTAAAAATATGTCCCGGTTTTAAACACCCAGTTTGTCTTTCGAGACTATACCAACTTACCATGAAGCCGACGAGCACGAAGCACAGGAATCCAAAGTTGAGCTGCATTTTTCGAGTTCTTCGTTGTAATGTACTCTAGCAGAATCGGGCGTGCTTATATACGCGAAATTTCTATTGTTTTGCTTTAACCTGCGATCGATTTCCGGTGCATAGTTTTACTGTCCGTAGAATTACATTTGTTTGTTCACAGCAACACGAATTTGTTACGAGACATTGTTTTGTATATAACGTTGTGTCGTAAGCGTAATATCGTGTCGATTGTATTCTTCCGTATAAGATAGTCATTCATGACTACCATTGTAATACTTTTTATGTATTACAAAAACTCTTGGCGAACCTTAAAATGATTCGCGAATGACAAAAAGGATATTTTTTTAATCGTTTTATTATTTTATCATCATGACTGAACAGTGGATCGCGCAACGATATCCCGTAATCACAATTGTATCTTTCCGACGATCATTTCATTTATTTGCTTCTAGATCGCAGAAAAGCTCACGAAAAAATATTAACTTATTCGTCCAAAGGATCAATGTCGCCGCCGCAAGTCACGCAACAGATCGCAGTTGCGACCGGAGCAGTACAAGTTTATTTTACCCGTGTCACATGGTCGCGATTAGAACGATAGCATTTAATCCAGTGTAAAATACAAAAAGTGAAGAGGCTTCGCGAGCGATAAAAAAAATATTGAGGAACCAATTGAATAAAAGCTACTTGGGAAGGAAAGTTCACCCTTCGTTAATCCCTCGGAACTTCGGAATTGGAGCTATCTGGATTGATCACGTCATGATAATATTATGTATGGTATGGAAGTTCCATTTTTTTTATTACAGTGTACCGACCGAGGCCGGGATGGACGGTGAGGGAGGTATTTTATATGGATTTAAGGGGCTCACTTAGTGATGAGACTGGATGTCTGTCTTAAGTGTTCTTTATTTTTCCATAAAATCATACAGCCAAAGCGTTCCAGTGTTTTAGAGAGCGCGTGTATCATCGAGAAGTCGGTAGAAACGTCTGGCAGATTTGTACAAGCGAATCATGATTTCAACAAATCTGGTCCATTACAAACGGTTGTGGAACCGTAAAAAAACAGAAGCTCCGACCGCTCTATTCTATCAAACGTTTCGGCCGTTTCTCGTTAAATCTCTGTTTGCTTCGCAAGTCGCATGTATGCTCACATTCACAATACATATATCATTTTTTTTCTCGCTTTATTCAATCATGGACAGCAATGAACGGGATCGCACAATATTTCACAATTAAATTAAACGCAATGTAATAAAAGCTTCGGTCTTCCTGCGCAATCTAACGAAAAAATTCTTAGGTAATACAATAATTATAATTAATGCTAATGACCTAAGAAAACTAGAATATCTCTCGTAATTATAGCTAAAATATAATAATTATATGCCTAACGTTACATCGACTGAAATTACCATTTAAATGATTAAGGATGATTTATTGATTTGCTTTTTTAAACCAAATTCCGTTTATACAAATAGCTCTGAGGTACGTAAATTTGATTCCCCTACTACAATATATATATATATATGTTCATATATATATATGTATATATATATATGCAATATAAGTAAACCTTAATAGCTTTCCTAATAATTTTCATGGATTCTCGTCAGTGCATATCCAACTCGTATAATATCAAATCGCTTAATCGATAACGTTCGTTCAGAATTTAAAAACGAGTCACGCTGATTATTAATTTTTCTTTTTTTAATTCGACAACCCTTACCATTTAATGATTCATTAAAATTTCTGTGTGTAATCTGCGTATGCATGTGTGTATGTGTGTGAAGGATGACAAAACTGATTATGTTTGAATTCGCTTGACTCTCATCGCAATTGCGGATTGTACAAAAAGCATTTTTCGAAGCGTTTCGTACTTTGTACCTTATTATCGCGAAATAAGAAAAATAATAATCAATGTCACACCGAACTTACATTTTTACAAGCTATTCACTCGAGTGAAAGATGTCTTATGGAATTATCGAAATTAATTTTACCGTTAAATTTTCACGCGAAGGAAAAAAATTATAATTACGCGACAAAGTACGCAAATCAGATTGATTAACTCACTGTTCGTTAGTAACTGGACCTTACATCAATACGGATGATATTTGCTTTTTGACACCCAGTCGTGGTGCGATCGAGAGATACGTAATCGCTATCTCTCGTCTTTTATTTATTCGGACTTTATGTAAGCTAGGCTGAGTGTTAAAAAAAAGAAAATTCAGCAATTCGGAATTCCGGATCACGGTCAAATGACTCGTTATTGTTTTCGCTATTTACGATAAATGCGGCATAAAATTTCACGCGAATTCGCGCGAACATCTTTTCTCGTATTGCGACTAATTCCATATGTGAGACGTGAATAAAAAAAAATCCTCGTCCCAACGTTTCACATCACGACACAGCGAGGTAGACACGCAAAATGGACAGTTTTAATCTCTTTTTTTCATCCATTATTGTTATTACATTAAAACTTTATCATTAATCCTATTACAAATAATTTAATAGTACGCTGATGATGAGAAACGATTTTAACGCTACACCGTTTAATTGCTGGTAATAAAATCTTAGGAGAGTTAGAGCGATCGATATATCGTTACAGTCGATTTCCCCATGACGCTTCGGTCAGTTTTGCTCCTCCGGGTGAATCGCACCCTGCGCTTATTTTAATCTGCGAAAGGGCTCGTAGTCTAACTTTCGTTATGAAGTTTTTTTTTATATTTATATTTCCCTCTACGACTATTTATTCATTCTCAGTGTATATCTTTTCGATCATTCAGACTTGGCGGAAGTTCCTTTGTTTTGTTTTATTTTTATTTTTTATCAAGCGGATGATATTCCTATCCATGTAACTTTCGATGCTATCGTTCTTCGTTCTTTTTTAATCTTTGTATAATCTTTACCGTTTCAACGTTATTCAGGCGAGAGCTTTGCTATTCATTCGTCGTTCAGTCGTTACACCGGTCAGACGTAAATAAAAGAAAAATCGGTCATCTTCATTTTGATTTATGAAATACGGCAATATTTAATTATCAATTATAAAAAAAAAATTGGTAAGTTTTCTGTTTTTTCCTTTAAAGTCAGACCTCTAAATTTTGAAATTAGCAGAAGCTTGTACAAAAAAAACACACTTAATGCACTCGATTTTCATCTCGAAGAAAGTGAGAAGTAGGTTTTTTTTTATAGTAAAGAATAGTCATACACTTACGAAAAAAATCCACTTATCGGTGTTCAAAGTAACTATTGAAAGCCAACAGTCACCATTTGATTTTTATGTAAAAAAAAAAAGAATCGAGAAGAATTTGGTGGAATAAAGAGTTATTCCACGCGACGAAATTTCTACGTGAAACGTTGGCCCATTGTCGATACATAATAGTAACAGTTATCATTATTAATTGAATTAGTAAAATAATCAAATTGCACGGTTTGTGCAGAGTTCAAAGTTCACTGGTCTGTACGTATTGTTGTCATAAACTATTCGTCGGAGCCCGACCGCAAACACGATATATCAACATCGTTACGAGCATCAGCATACCGTCCAATAATGTTATTATTATTATTATTATTATTATTATTATTATTTTAACGTCTGTCTGTGTTTCGCGACCGGCGATATCGTTATATCTACAAAATGTACAAATAATGTTTGATGCCTTTGGCAAGGATGAATGATCGTTTCAGCAATTTTCCGATCGATTTCGACTCAACCTCGTTTTTGTCGTTACTCGTTATAAATGGGAATCGGGACGCTCCGAACGATCGCGGCTTATCGCTCATCTCGGTATATTTTGCAGATTTTTTTTTAAATTTAATCGGGCGATCAAATACTCGCTCGACAGGGCAAATGCATCAAAATTTTGCACAGCTCGATCCATTAATAACTATCTGGAGTATAAACGTGCCAAAGGTGTATCTTTAATAACGAATATTATTCGAATTCTTGCGACGAACCCTTCTGTACCGTGTACATACTTATTCTACGCAGTTTACAAGGACTGCGAGTATGATTTTTTTTATGAATCGATGCTGTGACGAGAGCGTTTGATAAACAGCGAAAATTGTGTTTACGACGCGATTTTTTGAGTGTGTGTGTTGTTTTAAAAAATGTTTTATTATTTTAACGAGAATGACGATTTTTTTTTATTCACTTACGGTTTTTACTTTTTACTTACGAATCTCGAAGCTCGGAATGTCAGTTCTTCGGCCAGAACGAATCACGGCGTTCGCTCATTTATGATTTTTTGTTTGTTTTTCCTCTCATCTGTTCACGCCCAACCATAGTGCAATCGCTCAACGCTATTATTACAGTAGACGATAATCGTGCGGGTGTGTGCCGCCGTTCAGCGATGAATAACTCGAGGCGGCTCGCTCGTGCAAAGACGAATCGCTCGTAGTCACGAGATACACGTAATTGGGTCGAATTAATACGAAAGTAAGAAAAGAAAAAAAAACAATGAAACAAAAATTTCATTTGGTTTTTTTCCCTTCATGCTCGCCAATTAATCATGTTTGAACAGTGGCAAATTCTCACCCGATACACAGCGAAGCTGAACATTTAAGACACGTACATCATATACAGAGAGATAGAGCTCTACTACGTTTTTTTCGTTCATCTAACGAACAAACAGTGTTATTTAAAGTTTATGTATAGTATATATATTATATATATATATGTAATAATATCAATAATATTATTAATCCCAACAACAAGTGTAAGTTATCGTTTTACATCAGATTATCAATCTCTTTCGTATTCGTTCAATTCTGGTTTCAATTGTTAGTCGTTATTTGTTTTTTTTTATTATTTTTTATTCCGTCCCGTTGTGCTCTATCAATCTCAACCTCATTCGTACTTTCGTCCTCGTCAATATAATTCTCTTTGTATAATATCCTCATATATATATATACTATATTTTTTGTTTGTTTTTGTTTTCGCTTCAATATTGTTATACACGTATAGACTGATATCAACACGTATAGTGATAGTTAGCTTCATCCTTTAAATTTATTTATCATTTCATTTATCGCGGGAAACACCGTACGTCTCTTCAATGTATATATCGTTTTACCGTTTATTATTTTAATATCAGATTTCTTTAATCGAGATTTTATCTCTTAGATTAAAATTCACAAATGAGATTTTCGTGATTTATTCATTTTATTTTTTTCTAATTTTTTTTTTATTCATATTTTTCTCACGCCGTAAATCAGTTGGATACACGCTACGATGAGCGCCGGTCGTTGCTAATGATGGGTGTACTAATTATGTAAACGAAGGGTCGGGGCTTTGACCGAAGTAATAATCGAAAACCAGCCGCAAACACTGTGACTGCAACGTCAAACGTCATCCAGGGGAGCAACACCTCGTTTATACAGGATTCAGTTCGACCTGCGGACCCGACCGACGAGCAATTTTACATACATTTTTTTACTCATATACATATCCAATCAAATATGACGAAATGGTGTACAGGACACGCAATTGACGCGAGGAAACTCCACAGAGCATACATAGGCGAGCGCAATTAAATTTCACACGGTAAAATCCGATACAGCGTCGCTCTACGCATTACCAATCCGATAACGCTCGGATTACACGCACGCCGATTGATCTCGATAAATTTGGCGAAATTTTACATGGCAATTTCCACACGGATGAATTGGATTCGACGAAACTCTGCGAAGCCAAAATTGAACATGGGAAAATTCGACAGACACGGAAAAATAATTTATTTGTCGAGCGAACCGCAAATAAATATTTATTTCGTTCAAGTAAATATTGATTTGCGGCTGCACGTCTAATAAATTATTTTTCTGGGTGCAAACCCAGATCCGACTCCGCACAGTTTCCGATGCGATAGGTCCAATATTTTTACGCGTATGAAGCGTAATGTGCGTTATTTGCGCACAACATTGACGACTGTAGAGGTGGAAAAGGTTTAGTTCTTCCATGTCCAATTTTAGCCAAGTCAAGATTTCAAATCGTCCAATCTCATGCCGTGTTGAATTCCCGCACCGTGTAAAAATTCAACGCATCATTTGAGCCTTTGAAGCACCGTGTATCACAGGTGATACAGCTCTTTGAATAAAGAAAAAATGGATTGATAAACAATCGATGTACTTGAAACTTCATACTTGCAAAAAAAAAAAAAAAAATGTATGCTTCAAAGGGTTAACGCGCGCATTATAGCTTTGTTGGATCGAGTGTGTACGATGTACGAAAAACATCTTATCGAATTGGTATCTTCGGTAAAAAAAATAAAAAACAGTACAATTACCCGTGTAAAGTTCCTGCTCGTAATTGGATCCCGCATAAACGAAATTCTGCTCACCCGGGCGCGCATATTAATCGCTCTGTCTTATAAGGTACTGCCCTCTCGTGGATCGATGAATTCATAAATGTACAAAATTCGTGACGAGCTCTTATCGACCGGCTCGCAATAACGGTGTGGCAGTATTATCGTTAAGTATTGTTAGTTAAACGCTATGCTTTTGCTTTATTATTTATTACTTACTTTTTATCAATAAAGTATGCATGTATAATACAGAACGCTTCGGACATTCGGAATCATCGGGCTATGATATAATTCAAGACAATAATCGTAATATCGATACATAGCGAACGGTAATGCTGAAAAATATTTTCTAGTTTTATGAGTATTTTAATTAAAATTTGTTTTTCCTTAAATATTATGAGTCAGGGATGTCAGTTTCTTTTTGGTTTTTTTTTTCATTAACACGAAGATGATTCCGAACGCGTGTTCGTCGTCGTGTTATCAATTCCTTTCGTGTCTGCGAAAGGAAATGTACAATGGCAAGGCCTTGTTCTCACAAAGACCCGATTTTTATTCTGCGTAGGATCGACGATAACGCGTTTACGAATATTATTCGTCATCGTTCGATACTCGACATTTCCAGCTCTCAAGTTTTACACACTTGAACGCGCTTTAATTTTTTTTTTTTTTCTTAACACTTTTTTACTTTATTTGGTACGATCTTACTCCTCTAATCCGCAAAAAATCACTCTCGAACGATCGGACAATAAATAATAGGCTACTCTAGCTCGGAACCCGTTTGATCGTCCGAGCTCTTCGGTTCGTTCGTATTTATTCGATACACAATCGGTCGAAACGATGGCACTCGAACAAAGAATCAAGAAAAAAAACCGTTTGAGAAATTAATTTTCTGCAATCGGTAAAAATTCTCGTCCCCTCCGAGTGTTCTCATTTTTTTTTGTTTCCTTACGGTTATCGTCCTCATTTTTTTTTGTCATTCATTCGCACGATTAGTACACCGTTTGATTGTGGGCTTTGTCGAATCTGGCATACACAAGACGGTCTCGATGACGCGGCCTAGAGTCGCAAGCTCCCTTAGAGCCAACTATGCAAGTCAAGAAGTTTCCTTTAGAGGAACCACTTGGCGACGACGATCATCATTAGATGAGGAGCCACGCTGATCATCGACGCACCGTCGGTGTCGAAGGCCACTTGGACGTCGCTCGGCGATACCAATACCTCGTCGATCACGTGGATTATGCCGTTGGTGCAGGGAACGTCCGGACGAAAGACTCGGATCCATTTGCCCATCCATTCGACCTGGTAGCCTGAAATAAAATTGAAACGCCATGGTCGGTAAATATTTAATTTTATACTGTTTTTTTTTCGTTTTTGTACGTAACAATAAAAAGACGATGGATTGTTCGAGGAACGTGGGAGGATGATGTGGCGAGGGTTCATGGAGGCGATTTAACGCGGTGTTCGCGGAGCCGCGGCCGTTCGTTTAATGGAGCCACTGCCCTATAAGGGAGTGGAGATGTGCGGCTATCGTTACTTCTGATTTATTTGATACTCTGCTTCGTAAAGGTTACCTACAGTGTCTGTTATTATGTTTACGTTTTTTTCTTTTTTTTTAAGAGGCATTAAATATTATTCTATAAAATTTCATGAAAAACGCTAAGATAATATTAAGGATGCTACGGTTATTAAAGCCGGAGATATTCGCGCGGGCTTTAATATTCGAAACAAGCGCCTCTATAATTCTGAACTTCGAAATTGAATCCAATTTTTTATCGCTTTAATTAACATCAAAGTACGAACATAAAATAGTTTAGGAACGTCTGACAATTTACATGCGTAAATACCGAACAAGCACGTTCAGGAAGATTCGACATTGCATGTTCTTAGGCGTAAGGTGACGTGACTATGAACATAGTAAATACTATTTTTTATTAATTTTCCCTGAATCCCCTTTTCTGTACTAGGAGCAACAACTTGATTTATACATTGAAAATTTCTTTCAATAAAATAAGATTTTATTAAATATCGGCCCCAGAAATAATTTATTCGGACGGTATTCAAACAATTTATTTGATTTCAGACGAATCGCTTCTTTCGGCGAAAATGCTTCACACAGGTGCGTACAACAATACGCTTCTAGGGATTAAATTTCCTTTCAAGAGCAATTACATTAAATCCCCGGAAAAAAGAGTTTCTATAAAAAAAAAAGTGCAATGCCAGTCGTACACCGAATCGGCTGTTTCACGATCGATTTCGAACTGCATCGCCGCTGTTCACTCTTCGAACGAGAAGACAACAGGAATTTTCGAATACGTCCATTATCCCCCATTCATACAAGCCAGTACATCAATTCAAAGTTCCCAGAATAAAGAATAAAAAAAAAATATGTCCGCTTCGCCACGGGTATGCAGAAGCTTATTTCGCCGTCTGAGAGCCAACTTCCGGTATCCTCCGCGATACCACCACAGAGATTAAGGAACCCCGGCGTATGAACTTATACGCATTGATCGAACAGTACGAGGAGACTGCAGCTATATAGAAACGCCTTTTGAATATTTATCGACTTCCCCGAGTTCCTTCCCCGCCGTTGCTAGAACTTTACCATGAGAAGGGAGTTGAGTCTCGGTGCGAGTCAGCACCGAGACCGCGCGGCGATATCCGATTTTCCAGGATTTCAATTCCGTCCCTTCGCACCCCCCATGGTAACCTTTTTGAACGTGCCTGCGCAACCAACGTCGGCGATAGAACCGTACTTCTTTATCCCCCGAGGGTCTCGTTTACCGGGAATTGAAAAGTACATCTATAGAGTATGAGATAGGGGTACGCGGGGGGGGGGGGGGTGGTTTGATCGGGGTTGGAGGAAGAAATAAAAACTATTTCCACGTGTACGTTGAAAAGCTCGAGCGCGTAACGAAAATTTCGTAAACGAACGGGAATGGTTAAAATTAAATGGGAGCAATTATTCGGAATTGGAGGATGTGATCGCACGGGCGGAGAGACCGGTGCGGGGGTTTACACGAGGCGAGCTTTGGGAACCAGGAGGGTAGGTACAGTATACGCGAGAAGAGTCTCGCTCACTCTCGTTCAACGTAGCACATAGCAATTAGCGCCCGCGGGGTAATCAAGGAATTTGCATTTAAATGGCGGTCGAAAGGTGCATAATAAATCGTACGTTGGTACCGCGGGCCATAATAGGAAAGCCCGTTTCTCCGCTGGCGGAGAGGTGAAGGGATATAAAAAAAAAAATTACGGTTGGAATAGATATGTATGTGTATGTGACACGTGTGCGCGATTGGAAGCGTCGAACGTGACGATGGTCTGGAAAAAAGACCGAATCGAGACGACTCAATAGCGATCGCGCTGTCGTCGGGAGACGCGCGATAGGATGAAAGATCGTTCGAAACGTGACGCCGCACAGCACGCATGACGTAGTGCAAGACCGTCGGTAAAATATGGATTTATACATATATATAATTTGCCGATCGAAGAGAAGCAAATAATTTTGAATAGACAGCTCGTGCTTTCGATCGGGAGTGTGAAATAAAATGTGAACGTGAGAAATGATAAGGTAAGCGATATAGCACAGAAAGCGTGGAGATCAAAGGGTCGTCACGTTTGACACGATTCTGGCGCATGTTCCAAGTATTAACCCTTCGACGATCAGCGATAAGACGAATCGCTCAAAATCACGCAAAGTCGATCTTTAAGTTTTGCAGCAAAAATTGTGTGTTTTCTTTTATCAGCGGATTTTTTTTGCATGGACATTCTTCGAGGTATTCTACGTTTCAAGTGTTAAGAAGATGTTATCGCCGATTTAATAATCACGAGGAAATACATGGCTTTCTCTCCGGCTGCCGTTGGAGGGTTAATTGTTGGATAAAAAATGGCTTTCTACTAAAAATGAAATAATTACGAAGTCTATGGAGCGATATTGACCAATTGTAGATCTGTTATTATTAGCTAAAGATTGATGTTTATGAAAAAAAATTACATAATAACCGAAACAATTTGCCGAGTGCAAGGGAATTTAGTCGCGGGTGAGAAAGGCCCTTGACATCGGATATGGACGAGAAGGGTTAATTGGATCGTGTAATTTTTTAAATAAATTTCATATATCGTCATTATTTTACACGCATCCGTGAAAAAAATTGATAACTCGCTGGAGGGTTGGATTTGTGTGCCACATAGAGATGAGTCTTCGGATTTAATATTGCCTATACGATGCATATAAATAGTTTTCTCTCTATAGCGTGATGTAAAACGATTGCAGTAAGCGAAATATTCGTCTACACTCGAACCCGCGTGATTCGCAGGTCCGTGATAATGTATGCTCGATCCGGACGCCGTTCCAGACGAGTTCGGATGACAAATGTATACGAAACAATGAAGAGCTGACTTGAGCCGTGCTGCTGTTGCTATATGCGCTTTAATATTAATCTGGTGCATAAAAAGCACTTTTCTCCGTTGTCAATAACAAAAAATACAAAGAATAATAACTTCGGCAACTTTTAATCTGTACGCTGAGAATCAGCGACTCACCGTGATATTCACCGGAACGGATTGCATTTTCGTCGTACTTCTCGTCTGGTTGTAATGAAATATAGCACACGAGATATATAATGAGGATTTGAAATATATTTGTTAATAATGGATAATAAAAATAATTTCGTACGATGCGCGTTAAAAAAAAAATTCGGATGCCGTCCCGTTGCAGTTGCAAAGGAATCGATCGTTCACAATACAATTATTACAATTAGTGATGCCGGTTGCTTATAAATTTATCGTCTTTCACGGCGTTATCCCAGATAAGGTTCTTCCGTTGTTGACAGAACCGATTGTCCGATTTCGGCACAGGCCTGGATCTCGATGCTGGATTTGAAAATATTGTTTCTCTAACAGAAATGATTTCATACCGGAAATACGATACTTCCGGTATGAAAACTGAGATTTCATTGTCGCGGAAATTTTCATCACTAATTGCAATAAAAATATAACGTTACGGGGATAATTAGAATGGCAAAAAAATGAACTCACTGCTGTCCTGATCTCTGACGCGAAGCTTCAGGGCGTCTCTCGCGGTCTGCAGAACGACGGTTCCGTTGACGGTCATGCTCTTCAGTTTCGACATCGTGTAAGCTTCGTTCGCCACGACTAAATGTCTTTCCAGTATCTGTTTCGTCTGTTGTAAAAATTAATGACGATTTGCCTTGTGATTATTAGCGCCAATACAGGATAAGAAATTTTGCTACTTCGACTTTGAAAATTGTTACTTGACAACTATCAACCAGATCTGCATCGCCATATTTTTTCCTTGTCCTCTCGAATGTCGGTTCATTCGGAATTCGAAAAGGTTTTGCTAATTATGGTCATTATGTTGAATTTAGATTTTTTTTCTCAAACACATTTCTTGTTCTCAAATCGCAAACGTTTATTATAATTAAATTGCATTTATTTGCAGAGTTAACGAGCGTCCAAGTGTGTCAATTAAACAAATTACTTCCTGACAGTTCTCTCTCCGAAATAAAAAATAAAAAGATAAAACAAAATCTTAAAAATGATCTATTTATAGTCGCAAAGCCCTTCGAAGTCTCGAAGACCCTGATTACGTTGTACACCAGGATACCGAAAAATATGGCGTTACGACTGGAGTAAGATAAATAGACATCTTACGTGATAGTTGAAGCGTGGCATGAAGAGTTTTTTGTAGGTGGATGGAATGGTGATTCTCGCGTTTTCCCATGCGGAATCGCGGGGCACGAAGTACGTGAATCTCTTCTTCGTGTCGTTTAGCTGGTCGTTGAATCCTCGTTGCGTTCCCAAATAGTATGTGGAGCTGAAAAAAAAACGCAATTATGCTTGAATTTTTCCCCAATATCTGCTGGTATTTGCGAGGATATATGAAGCGTATGATAGATTTGCAGTGCAGTATACACGGTATACAGTATGTATTTTCATCCTTCCGTATCAATTTAAACATCGATGACGAACGTCAATTTGATGAACTCGCTTTCGACCTTTCGAACGCCAACAAAGTACATAAATGTTACGGGAGTCCGAATGAAACCGTAGTTTCACGATTCCGGAAACTTCGTAAATTGGCCCGGTACGGCAATTTGTCATACAAGTGCACTCTGCCGATGCAATTAAACCCGTTCGTCATTCATGCGGGAGATACCGCGTTGTTCATCGCGTTTCCGTTCGTTTCATTGACGACAAAGAATTCACTCGGTAACGATATATGTAGCTGTCGGTAGCTCTCGTCGTAGAAAGCTCGCGTCCCGTTTCTCCTCGCTTTTATGTAGGTCGGAGCTAAAAGGGAAAAAACAGCCTTAATGCAATTGAAGCCTTTTGCACTGTGGGCAATAATCTATGTTGCGAGTACAGAGATAAAAGCTACCTTTGTTTCATTAGTTACGGAAAATGAAAACGTACGTCATTATGAAAAAAAAAATCGTCGTTGAAAAAACTGTCTCACCTTTTTTTTTATACGCAGTAGCGTTTGAAGTTTTTATATAATTAATTGTTATTAAAAAGGAAATATATATGTTTTAAAAGTATATAATACAATTTCATTCAAATATGATTTAAAAAATATATAAACGATTAGTCGGTTATAGACTGAACAATAATAACAGAATATAATGGAATAAAAAATAAAATTCCTATTTAAAAAATGTCCTCTAGAAATATTATTTTCCAGTTTTCTTGAGTATAAACAGTTTCGTATTCTTTTACAATAATTGTATCATCATTTCCCGGCCGCTCGATACAGGATGAACCTTTGTGGAAAATATTCTCTTGTAGCTCATTTTAATTCATCTTCCGAAGGGAAGTGGACACTCGGTTTGAGTGCGCACACATTTATTGATCGTAACAGCGAGTCTGACAAAGGGTTTACGGCAAAATGTAAAAGTCACTGGGCTCGATCTTTTTCTTCACTCCGTCCCCCTCTCCCCACGGGCGGTGGATAATCTACCTGCGGGACTACGAGCGAGAAGTGTGAAACGAACGAGACGCTATTTAGCCGGAGACGTTAATTGAACGTGAAACGCGCGACGCGTTTTAAGTCACACTGTACACGGTATACCTGCGAAATTGCATTGCAGAGGAGTTAAAACGTACTGCAGCAACGCCGGTGCCCCGGCAAATTGGTAATTTGAATTTTGCGTTTTTCTCGAATTCGTCGCGTAGGTCCACGATCCCAGGGAGTGAATGAAGATAACTTTGTCAGGGACAAATATGCGATGTATTCAACTATTCTGTCCAGCTCTTATTTATATGCATTTTTTAAAATTTACTATTAACATCTCCAATAATTGTCAATATATGGCTGAAAAATATTTTCGAATAATCGTAAAGTCACCAAATAACATTCTCATACGTGACATCGCCCGCAAAAGTAGGTATCGCATCTGCAATATGATATTTTTTTCAATGCACTGCAATTTTGATACCCAAAGGAAAAAGGATTCCACCGTCCACCTCATAGAAGCAGTGAAATCCGATTCCCGTCAGTCGACGGAGTTGCAACATCCTTGAACGAAAATTGAATTACAGTTTTTATTACCAACCTAGCTCGGCTCTAATAGCAAAGAGGTAGTGTCACGTGGCCTCAACGTTAGGTAACAGTATTGATAGTCATTGAAGTCAGTGAAGACGACTTCAAAACGAAAGAATTCCACGAACCAACTTCAACGAACCACCAAAGTAGCGTCTCAAAGCGGACCTTAAAAACCTAGCTCCGCGTACGCCGGCGACCGTAAAGTGGTCAGGCAAAGGAAAAACCGCAGCGTCGAAACGAAGCTAATAGTTCGAGGGAAACTCGAGGCTACTTATATTTCCGGTCTCCGAAAGGACTCGCTTTCGCCGGCCGTATTAAGGACAACAATTTTCCTCTCCCACCGTAAGGACCTAACAGTATTTCTCATTTTTATTTCATTACAAAAAAAAAACAAAAAAACAACCTTTTTATCATCAAAGAAGCCAGACCGTACTCGGTCAGAAAAAAAAGGTCGGAGCTGAAAGGGCAGAGACTATTTCAGTGTACATAAGGTAATTGAAACGAGAATTTGTGGCGTTATTTTAATGAAATTTGAACGAACTCGCCGAAGGTAACTGAGAAGCCAAGCATGTACAGGGGGTTGAGGAGAGGAAAGGGCGGGCTGGAATAATGGTCGTAGTACCGCTGGTAAGGAGAACGATGTCGTTTCGCGGAAGATAAGATTTCTTTCCTATGGAGGAGAATGAGGGGAAAGGGTGCAGGAGGCATAAAAGGACACATAGAGTCTTACACCGCGGTGTACTGGCGTATCGCATGCAGCTGCTGAATCCAGCGGCAACCATTCGCTGCGGAACGAATCGGATTACGCGGAGATTCAATTATCGATGGGCCATGCGAGATAGAGAGAGGAGCCCTTCCGACGTATTGCCGCGTATCGGGACCACCGGATGTATTCCCGAATAGGCATTCGACCTCATCTCCAGGACTCCGGTTCGCAGAGTCCGCCGCCCTATACTGTATTACCGACGTCTACGAACTCGAATTTATACTGCAAGCTACAGTGTATTGCTCGGTAAAGTCGTTAATCGCAAAATCGTTAATTGAACATTCGAGATAAATACGTATAGGGTATAATGCACTGTGTGCAAGTGTAAATGTGTGTGCGCGAAGATTTCTTGGAATTCAATTAACGTCAATAAAGGGACCCGTCGCCCGAGCCCCGACCTACTGTCCAGACCATTTTATTTAATTCAAATTAGGCGCAGTTAATATGTCATTAAAGCTTAAATAGATTTTATGGATATGGCTCGAGAATTTATTTGGATAAAGCTGTTTTTAATTCGTCGGGGTCGTCGAAGAGGTCAGCGGAACGTTTTCTTTAGTGTCGCGGCTAAATCGGATTCGGATATCGGATGTTTTGTGTTGGGCGAGTCTTATCGGTAACTGCGATCCCACGGATTGCTTCAGATTTTTCTATGGATTTCATCGTGGACAATGGTTATTGGTCGATTGTGCAAAGAAATTACTTCACTGATCACGGATAGATTATTTTTTATTTTTTAGGTACTTTGTCAAGTTTTATGCGTTTAAATTTCGGTTCCGGCTTGACCGTTAAGGGGTTGAGTATTCAAATAAAATTCCGTAGTGAGGACGTGAAAATAATTATGTAATTAGGGCAAAAGTGGTGAATATGGCCCACCTCGATTAACACGTAAATCAAAGATATATGGACCGGGCCATGTTCCCCACTTTTATCCTATCACGGATCGATTCTTTTTTATTTTTTAGGTAATTGGCAAAGTTCCTTTGTCAGGTTTAATGCGTTTAAATTATTCGCTTCCGGCTTGGACGCTAAACGGTAGACCATTCAAATAAAATCCCATTGTGACGACATTAAAACAATTATGTACTTAACACGGATCGATGATTTTTTATTTTTTAGGTAATTGGCAAAGTTTCTTTGTCAGGTTTTATGCGTTTAAATAATTCGCTTGCCGCTTGGCCGTTAAAGGATTAAGCATTCAGATAAAATCCCGTTGTGAGGACATCAAAACGATGATTTACTCATTACGGATCGGTTATTTTATTTTATTTATTTTTTTTGTAGAAAGCTTCTGTGAAAAGATATTTTATGAAATTGCATGCATTTTCGATGTTCACTTGTCAAGCTTGCCCATCAAAGGGTCGACTGCACAATTATTGTTATTTGAAATTTAATACTCACTTCAACATCGGATCGGTCCTCAGTTTGTCGAGAACGGTCGTGTATGGGACTCCGAGGACTCGGTCGATTATGTGGATTATACCATTGGTAGCGGCAATGTTCGCAGTTATAACAGTTGCGTTAACACCGCCGCCCTCCACTGTCACGGTCTGACTACCATTGTATCCGGTTATTACGTTGAAGTAGAGACTCTTCCACTCGGCGGCAGTCTGTACCTGGAAAATTGAAGCAGTAAACGTTAAAGAAAACGTCCCAATCAGCGTGATGGAGTTCCCACGCAGGATAACACGATCTCGGATTATCATATTTTACATTATATAACAATGAACAAAATGTAAAAACGAAAGAATTTTTTTTTTTACATCAAGGCATAAAACATTGAACTAATTCTTTTTTTTAATTATTAATATTGTTTTTTTATGAATTCACTGAACATTAATAAAAATACTTGCGTAACAAGAAACGATCAATATCCGCTAAATGGAATAATTAACGTTCAAGCATTCCCAGCCAGTATTCCTCGCAAGTATATATGATCGAAGACTAGATATAAAATTATGTAATTTTTGCATTGAGCATAAAAAAACAGTAAATGAAACGATACTTTTGTCGCATAACAAACCCTACGGGTCACTGCAATTCATGGAAAGGATTGAAAAAAAAAAAAATTGGTGTGTGACACACTGCGTGTAGAAATAAAGTTTGAAAAAACGTGCTGTACACGAGCAATTCTGCCCTTGGCGCTCGAACAATGTGAAACAATGGTCCAGTGCCAACACAGGTGACCAATTAATTTTTCTACTGCGTCGGTCAGTCGTCATCCGTCAAAATTTAGAATGGAAAATTGCTTCGTTTTGTGTGCGTGATTGCACACATTGAAATTCGATTGTTGTGTTTACTTCCTTATGGAGAAAGCTTTGAATTCATAAAAAAAATAAAAATAAAAAACCCAGATTTTTATATTTCTCAGTTCGTAAAATTTTCCATCAGTTCGAAACTTACGTTACAAATAATTCTCTAAATGTATATTTTTCTAAATAATATTAATAATAATAATTTTTTTTTCTCTACATTTATATTTAGAAAATTTTGTTGGATGTGTGTGTGTGTGCGCGTGTATACGCCAGATCCAGGGAGATAAAATTTAAATTTCTCTAACGCAGGAACGCCTTGATATATCGGATTGAAATTGCACAGCTATGTAGAGGGATTGACTCCCGATATTTACCCTAGTTTTCATCCAATTCCATACAGTGATGGAAATTTGCCGTCGTGTTGAATTTTGTTAGAGAAATATTTTTTTAAACCTCTGGTTCGTGCAATTTTCGAGGTATCGACCGACATATTTCCATACAAATAGACTTATATCGAAAAACGATCGGTATTGAATTCGATGAAAAGCGCTCGGGTCGTTTCAATTATATGAAATCTTGAAGCTTTCAAATTCGACGAAAATTTAAGGACGCTCATGGAATAAAATCGCGAATCGCGAAATTACGAGATCGGTGCTGCGGACACATTATAATTAAATAATCAAATTACGGCGATGCCAGAAACACCACCGATAATATTTCCACCCTCGAATGGTTGCACGAGTGCAATACAAACATGGGGAAGATTCTCGGTTTATCCCAAAATTATCAGCACAGAATTTTCGACGATCTCGAACCAATTATCAAACAGTGAGAAAAAATAAAATAAATCAGCATAAATTTCTTCCCTAAGTAAATTTAAGGAAGCTCATGGAAAATTCAAATTTTCACTTGAAAATCGCACGGATTGCAAACCGTCTGGGGCACTCCGGTTTTCCTCTGTTCGATTTTCGTATAGCCCGAAGTGGATCGGGCGTCGCGAATTCTCGTCGATCGGCGGATATAGAGGTACCGGCGAGGCTGCTCTCGGCGTCTTTCACGCTGATCCCGAAGAGCACCTCATGAATTTCCTCTCGCACTCGAACCGACTTCCGGATACTTTCGCATACCGACAGCGCGCCTTTACCCTCCGAGGCACTAGCTCGAAAGCAATTTCGCGTTCGTGGGACGCTCTTTTTCCTGTCGATCGTCGATGCAAATTGAACTGTGGCATATGTGCTGTAAGAACATATACCGTGTTTAAGAGAAAATGTGAAGTTTACCCCGATCGGGAACGCAATGAAATTTGAAGTGATTAATTTTTTATTTCTTTTTATTATTCATAAGCTGAATAATAACCTCTGAACCATTGAGAATCTGCGAGCAATTGACAGGTTTGTTATAAATGAATGTCGATATAAATGAATCGATATTAATTAATGTGATTTTTGGTGTTACCAATTTTTATTGAAAAAATATTTTTATGAGTAGAATGTCACTGCCTTCCTAAGCGAACTTTTGGGACCTTTTTTACCTCTCCTACATTCATATTTTTTTTGTGCATTCCGATTCAGTTACATTTTGGTTTATAACGACCTTTGGAACCCTTAAACAAAGTCCGAGCTACGGCGTCGCAATTCCTCATTTTAGAAGAGAGCGGGGCAAAATGGAACAACGCTCTAAGACCGGCAATTTTTACCAACTTATCGTGTGACGAGCGAAAAGTCTACTGAAACGGAGGTCACGGGTCCTTTTTGCCCCACTCTCACTATTTATGAAGGTCCATTAATGCGACCCGTCTGCTCGCTCGGAGCCTAATTTCGGTACCTTATAAATTCTCATATCCTCATATTGGGTTAGGAAGCTCGACGTGGGTCGTCCATCGCCCGGTCACTTCAACGTGCGACGAGGGGGCTTCGCATGGAAAATATTCCGACGATAAATTAGCATAGCTCATGGGTGGAGTACGCAACAAGCTTAATGCAAAGCAGGCTGCTCCCCGGATTGCATAGCTTGCTGTTGCTGTTCCAGGAGGATCACTGTCTCTGCAGTTTGCCGGCACAGTACTCGGATAAAATGACCAGCAGCCCGTGTTCCCATCCTCGTTCGTTTACTCACGAGCTATAGCACCCTATCTGTCCGGGGGACGAGAGCTGCAGTCCAGTAATAAAAAAAAAAAAAAAATCGTGCACCGCTGTCGGACGAATAAAATCAACCGAGCGCGCGAGAGCGAGCGAGATGAAAAATATTTTATATGAAAATAGCGGAGGAAAAATCGGATAATTTTTATCTCTCTGCCGCATTCAGGAATATTTTCGACGAACGTTCCTCGAGACTCTCGCGTGCTTTCTCGCTCCCTATTTCTTGCCGCATTTAATTCTTTACCCCCGGCCACTTTCTCGCGAATTTCATATTTGGCGGGCGATGCGATTCCCACTTTGGTGCACTAAAGAATTTAGCTCGCCCAATTGTACGGCTCTGTTGGATAGTGAAGCGGCCGAGCGAGCTTTCGCTCGGTGACGCCATCGCGAAAATATAACTGTCGCCCGATTAATCGGGGTCGAACGAATGCCGGCGATAGTAATGGCGAAAATGTCTGATTACCCGTTCGTCCCTTATGCTACGTTAATTCGCCGCTGATCGACGAGATCGTCACCGATTTATCCGGGAGCGTTCGCACTCATTCGGCGGTCGAATGACCAAATGCTTTACAAGCAATAAGTACAACGCAACGGTCCCTCGTGCGTGTACGCTCGCGAGAACGGCCACGGACGGACATATAGACGCAAACAGCAATTTTCTATACGTGAACCGCGAGTGTCTACACGCGCACGTCGGATGTTGATGAAACGTTCGCGCCGTGCTGGCTTTCCGCATCAATACCGTAATTTTGCTATACTACACACGAGAATGCATTTCAATGTCCGGTACAGTGCCCCGTTCACGTGTCGTCGAGTTATTCGAACGCTTGGCGCACAACAGCGTGTCGTGTAACAATTACAATGGCGTGCATAACGGATACTTCGGGCCGGAGACCGATTTTTTGTTAATTCGATCGTTATTTTTTTGTGGAAAATTTGAAAATTTAAATTATCGGACGATTCGGACAAACAATTTCGACAACGAATAATGCTCTCCTTATTGACAACTATTTTTTATTGATCCTCAAATTCGTAATCTTATATAATCAATTTTGTGGACCACAGTAATAAAAGTTTGTAGTTTTTACAACAACTTATTGTTCACAAATGGCCAACATTTTTTATTTGTCAATTTTCCGATCGTAACGTCCGTCTCTACTTTATAGACGAACGTACAAACTAAAATTGTTAATAACACCGGAAATAAAAGGATAAGTTTAGATATTTAAGCCCGAATAAACGAGCTTGTCATTTGTTTAACAAAATTATTTTTACGAAATTTCGTATTCCGATTTTACGAAATTATCTTTTAGTCTGTACAACAGTTTGAAAATTAATGAACGGTAATGGAAGCTTTTTTTACATAAACGGTTTCTGAAATTTCAAACACATGTGCGTTGCAGCCTTACAGTAAAACTTTTATTTTTAATTAAAATTTTTGTAAATCCTGGTCAATATCTTGTGTTTTTATTTGATGAAAAAGTATGTTAATGTTCAATTAATGTAATGTAATGTAATGAATGCTTCAATTGATCCGCCAATTCATAATCCATAATCAATTTTCGGTACAGTGTTTCCGAACGCTACGTGCACAACCGCGTGTCATGTAACAATTACCATGCCGTAGGTAACAGATAATTCGAACTGGAGGGCGAACTTGTTAATTCGAAAACGTAAATATCGAACGATTCACCGAATTAATTTCGACAACGAAAAACACTCTCTTTGCAAATAACAATTTTCAATTGATTCTCAAATTCGTAATCTATAATCAATTTTCGGACTAAAACAGGAGGAAATAATTTGATTAATATAATCGATTTTGTGAAAAACGTATACGAACGAAGCTTCCATTTTGTCGGAGACTAACCGGTGTCTCCCGTTCGGCAGCACGTTTTTAAATGAATATTCAGTACCTTTTTTATACCAATTTTTTTTTTAAATAGAGCATTTACTAAATTTTACATTTTTGCAATAAATTTATGCCTCTGGTTGAATTGGTTATTAGAGATCATTGATTACATTCCGGAGGGCAATTGAAGGGCCTCGAATTCGGCATTAGTTTCCCCATACGTCGTTATCGAAACCACAAGGCATGTCATTGATCGAAATAATTTAACCAGGTTTGTAATTTTGTCGTGGACAGTAAATTAATTTCATTATTGGATCCTTTTGAATCATCGAAATTGAGTGAGAATTTCATGGACATATTCGTCGGTGTTGCTCTAGCGTCGATAAAATTATACACCGCACATCACTTGAGCATTTGTATTCCTCTCGACCGATCCATCACATTCGTTTAAAATGCGATGTTAAATCGCTACAAATTTGGACCATGCATGACACCTACGGCTAAGAAACAGAAGGGTCTAACCTATGTTGTTCAATATGTAAACGATATGGAACACGCCCTTTTGCTTCACACCAGCCGGCAGGGGAAAGGGGGGCGAAACGGACTATTTTGAAAAGTTCTCGCGGAGCATTGAAAAAAAGCCACATTTCGAATGGAGAACGCCCCACGATTCCGTTTTGCCCCACGATTCCGTTTTAGCCTGCCCCGCCTACATCGCCGGAAGCGTTATTGAGATGGGGTTGCTCTTTCGATAGCAGGTACGCTTTATGAATTTTCTGATTTTACGGACATACAACTGGGTAAAATACACTGGGTAAAATAAATGTTTTGTTTAACCAAGGCGCGGCTTATATTCAGATATTTTGAATCGACTGAACCGAATATAAATTGTAAATGTAATGTACTGGTCCTTGAAATTTGCTTACATTAGTTATGTTAATGGAACAATAGTGTACTTTTTTGTAAAATAAAAATACCCGACATTAAAATTACAAATTATTTGCCTGAAATTTTATAAAGATTTTAATAACAGATAACATTTTTTTCTGTTATTACCCGAGCCAAAATTGCATACTCCAACGTATCACCGAGTCTGCCACGCGCCTGCAACGAGAAGTCCTTTTTCGCTTCCCGACGAGTAAAGTTCGTCGGGCTCGACCTAACCGTCGAAGGGTTAATTCGCTCATCAAGCATCATCCGCTTCTTCATCGGTTTCCCGGAGCCCCGCGTAATGACGGAAAATTGGCTAATTCAGTGCATCGCCAATTTGTATCGCGTTTATCCCGACGAATTCTCGATTCCGATAGAATCATAAATCTGGCGCACCACCGCGATTAGTTACATACTCTATTTATATGCGCATCGAGAATGATGGACTCGGTAGATAGCTCATCCGAATATTACACTGAAATGAATTTGGGCGATGGGCACAATGGTTTCGGCCATCGGCATCCACAAACATATATATATATATATATATATAACGCGCTTATATGTAAATAGTAAAACATTGTATATGGCCGATAGTTCGCCCGCGCATCGAGCTATACACGGACGATAATTAATTTACGGACGGATTATCATAAAAGCTACACAGGTGTGCTAATGCCGATTTGCTAATTACCGGTCGATGCCGAGAATATATCCGAGCTGGGCAACTACCTCGGATGTTGCTCTTTCCAGTGTTCCGAACTCGGCGCTTCTACCGTGCAACAGAGCTATGCACAACTGCAGCGGTAAGTGCATGCAACTGCATCCGTATCTCTCGCTCCACCCGGGTTTCGACAATCAATACGATCGAGCGTACCGGGCGCATCAAGCGATGTTTACTCGGCTCCATTCCGTCCGTCCATCCGAAATTACGTCGAACATTAATTATTGTAAACAGCGGAGACTAAATCGTTCTAATCAGGAGTAATGAAATTGCATCGACGGAATGTTTCGCTGTATCGCGCGTAAACCCGCGGACTGGAACTCGCGAGTCATGAAACGCGAGAGGGTGATCAAACGAAGGGTTCCCGAAAGGCGCACGCAATCAGTGCCCGGCTCGGTTGATTAACGCACTTACACCCCTGCATACCGATGTTAAATTAATTACCGCGCTCGATGTCGAATCGCGTGTGACTGGAATTCTGTAACATCCCTTGTAACGTCACTGTTGACTTGGTAGTGGGCATTTTTGGTTCGATCCAACGCCCGCGAATGAGAGGATGACCGGCTAATGATGCGAACATTTTATACAAATTTCTCTACATTGTTATAAAAATCCCTCCCAAATTTTACCTCTGCTCGATTTAATATTTATCTCCGTACGTCCAGTACCGATCTCCATTCTGCCTTGCGTGTGAACATTGAAGAAATAAAAGATGCAGTAGAATATTTCATTTTTTATCGAGTAAAAAATGCCCCACTGAAAAATTGACTAAAAACGGGACAAAATCATTTTTACGAGGCCGTAGAGAGAAACGCGAATGCGCGATTTTACGGATTGTCGAGGATCGAAGAAAAATCAATTTGAAGTAATTAAAGTGTTGCGGGCAGACTTGTGATTTTTTTTTTATTCTCTGTTTCTCACATCCTGCCGTACTGATTTCAATATGAACAAACCAATAAATATTAATTTCGGACAGATCAGTACCTCGACCCGGATTCACGAGGAGGACAAACGTGTGCGAGGCTTTCTAGACAGCACTCAATAAATAATGCACTGTAACACGGCGAAAAATTACATTAATGAAAATAATTCGGATTTGGTGCACGCAGCATCCTGGTGTAGTTCAGTGGTCAGAGGTCAGGAAGGTCCAGTACGTCGTGCATTTTTTCCAAATTGTCTGAATTATGTCGCTCTAACACAAATAAATTTTTCAGAAATGTCAACAGAAATTTTATGGAAATAAAAATATCACGAAATTTGTTGAAATTTTCGTTGCAGCAGAATACGAGAAACGTCGCGAATTTTAATGTCATCGCGGTACATTGTGAAATCGTTCTCAATTATTGATTCACGATGATTGCCAGATCAATCCCAGATTAATTCAGAAATCGCTGAAATTTTTTCCGATAAATATTCCATACAGAAATTACTAGAAAAATATTATTGGCGATCAATCGACTGTGCGATATTGATTATCGGGCGATTGTGCACAAAAGGATGAAACGAATAAACCGTTGACAATAGCCGGAGCTTGCGGCCCGAATCAAAGTTGCTCAGACGAGCCTACACTAAATAACGAAGTTAATATTGCATGATATATATATATAATGGAATTTCACGATTGCGAGTATCGGGATAATTTTTGAGCGCTATCGGTAGAGTCGCTGTTTACACGGCAACGCCAAAATCCAACAATTTTTTCAACAGATTTTCGTCGAAGCCGACCAATCATCGAGTTTTTGCTCTATAAATTATTGAACGGTCGGCAGATATGAGAGGACTCGGCAAGCAACGAGGTCGAAGCGTTTCGCGTATTTGTATTTGTATGGACGCATGCACAGCAGTCAAATATAAACTCTCCCTCCGTTCTCTAGTATCGCACTGCTTCAATACCATCGACGAAATTTATCGGTTTTGCCGAAGCATTACTGCAGTCCGCGCTCCCGTTACAGGCCGAATAAACGATCACGGTTATATCGGCGCCCAGCTGTTGGCGGATTATCTCTTATGTTTCTTTCAACGCTGCCCGCTATGCGGAAGAAGTAAATTATTGGATCGCCGAAGCGGGCGTGTCTGTTTGGCGCTGATTGGACTGATGCACGCGATATCGGAGGGACAAACACCGCTATAAATAAAAAAAAAAACAAAAACTACGATGACGAACAGAGCTATAAATGTTGGAGAACAAAACACCGATCAGAAAATCTTTTATTCGCGATACCAAACATTTCTCATTTTATCGGAGTACATTTTGGGGCGCTGGGAATATCGGTTGATATAAGTGATCATTTTCTTTCTAAGTTCGCACCTTTCACAGATGAACTTTTATTTATTAATTAATTGCCTTTTCAAAAATAAATTGATCAGTTCCTTTACCCGAGTAAGTGAGATTGTAAAAAAAATGTTTAAAGGATGTAATTTTAGGTACCAGATGGGAATCACCCACTGTACATTAAAATTGTACATTAATTTAATTGTAAATAAAATTTAATGTAACCCGTTTTTGCATAAAAACTTCTCGTCCGGTGCATTCAATTTATCATTTTTTTTTACAATGTACTATTCGACCCTTGCAGGCGGGTAAGTTAACTTATAATTTCCCTCTATGCGCATCAAGACATAAATCTTACTGAAGGGTTATTGCGCAATCTGGACGCGGTATACGGGGGAAAAAACGATCAGAGTAATCGACTCCCAGCTGCTGGATTAAAATTTATTTATGAATTTGGGAATCGAGACCGCGCATCTGCCGGCGATTCGGCCGACGGACTTCGTTGCTCGTGCACAGTGTTTTAGTGTTTCGTTCGTATGTACAGAATGTGTTGTCGTGAATGTCGTGTGGTTGACAAGCGTGAATGCGAACAATGCGAAAAAATTAAAGAATAAAAATAGACAGAGATGCAGGATAATAGTAAAATATTGGCATCTCTGTTAATTTTTAACGTTCAACGACCTTTGACGTATCGAAAGTTGCAATGGAGCGTCTTAATTGCTAGTTACCCCGTATTGTCCCTTTCCGCTCAGCGGCATCTTTCGGTGGAAAAGAGAGAAACAAGATACTTTCGTGAAGATTCTATATGATATAAACCAATCTAATGAACGTATAAATTTATTTATTTATTCGTAAGTCCAAGATTATCTATGAAAAAAAATCACATTCGAGCCTGCGTCGGTTTCGTGGGGTGTCGAATGACCCACTCGCATCGAGACTTCTCAACAGACCGACGAAAGATCAAATGACGCGACAGCGCTCGTTTTTCTCAGCATAGCAACTGATTGTCTTTCGTGTAATTAAATTATCTGAATTAACCCTTAACCGTTAAAATAAAATTTGTTGCTTTCCAGACAAACCAGAAAGTTTAATTTGTGGCGATTAAAAAAAAATTTACAGACGTGATAGTAAAATACACTTTTTGCAACGCGTCGCACGCTAATTTTACTTCTCGCACGAGTGCGAGAAACTCCGACGTGTGCGCACTGTTGCCACGGTTTATATACACGAAAAGTGGAACATCACCTGCATCGGTTGCAAAAAGCATTATGCGATACTCGTACGAAAAAGCGGACTCCGTACAGTTGTGAAGCGGGCAAACTCGCCTTGGTATAAAGTTCGCTTTCTCACACTAGCATCGCAAACTGCTATTGTATCATGAATTAATTGTGATTGAAACAATTGTACTGTCGGACTTACAGTCCTCCGTTTAGTAGTTAAGGGTTACTTCTTTATCGACCGTGGTCAATTTATCAAGGTATATTGTACGAAAGTTAATAAACGAATTGAATATGTGACCAACCTGGCTGACGCTCTTCTGCTTGATCTCGTCGAGTGGGAGCCTCTGTTTGACGTAGTGAAGATTCAAAATTTCTCTCAGTTTCTTTTTGTCCTGAAGAATGTGACGCACTCCTTCCTCCTCCCAGGCTGCATTGCTGGGCGCGAATAGGGTAATGCCCTGAAGATTGATCAGCGTTTGCATGAAGTTGTCATCCAGATCTCTTATGACCTGGTAAAGCCTGTAAACCGGTCCATCCTCCTTGTCCTGGACGAAGAGATAAATCTCGTTATTCGTATTTTATTCATTCGCCTCCGTCTCGACTACGCGGATGTTAATTATCGAGAAACCACGTAAAAACCCAAAATAAGCTGGTTATACAAATTAAAAGGAAAAGGTCGACGATGGAGTCACGTACCACGGCCCGAGAGTCGCTTCAACTTTATCGATGCAATTTTCATGATGCTCGACCCAAGTCTACATCTTACGTTTTAATTGGCATGTAAATAAATTATATGTTGACCGGGCCACATTCATCAGTTTTCTCTAAAATATAGGGTGAGCTTTACAGCAATAGCGAACTTGTTTCAAGAGAATCTAACATATGAGAAAACCCATATTCTGGTATAAAAAAATATATAAAACGGATTTTTAGATTTTTATTTTCCGCAATTTTTGTTTGAAATTTTAGAATGCGTACTGAAATAAATTGGGATGAATTGGGCACTAAAATCAACCTTGGACTATTTATTCATTCGAATAAAAAAACGTTTTTCTCAATAAACGCAGTAAGGATATTATTTAGAAGTCGAATTTTATGATTGGATTGTTCAAGAAATTTTGAATTCCTCTTGAAGAAATGTTCATGTCATAAATTAAATTAATATTTTGTATTTACGAAACTGTTTCTTTAAAAACAGGCATGCGGCTTCGGAGTATCTTTTGATCCACTAGGTTCCTCGCAAATTGACTCGCACATGCGTCATGGACTTTAAAATTAAGGTGTACACTCCCCTTAAAGACATATTTTAATGACGAGTTACCATCAACGTTTTCTATAAGCATTGCTTATCCGCGATTTTCTGCAGTGTGCCAATTTTATTGTTCAACCATCAGAAATAGTGATTAACGACTGATAAGGTTTTCGTGGTACGTGACTACTTCCCTCTGGAATGTGGGACATCCCGAGCGCATTAGTACAGCGGCGAAGATTGGGGAGAGCTAAGTTTTCCGGCCGGTTAATGGCGTTGTTCGTGGAAATTGAGAAAAATTCCTCGGGCTTTCGCGCTCCATTGTACATTACAAAACAGCCGAGTGTATATACACGAGAAAGTCGAGAAAGGGCCGAAAGAAAGACGACAGGAGAGTTTCACTGTTATCTCGATGATCGTTTCCTCGATCCAGCTTATTTTTCCGCCGCGCGATTACACGCGGGAAAACTCGCTCTTCCCACTCTCGTTAATCTCTTTTCGGTGAGAGATGTTAGCAGGAAGCCGGAAGGCGGGAGGAGGAGGGGTACGGTGGCTACCGTAGGATTAATCGGTCGAGGCTGCGACGCAGCCGGCCAAGAAAAAAAAAAAAAACACAAACGCGCGCCTGGAGAATTCGAGGGGAAGAAGGAGCGGAATAAAAACAGTTGTAGGGAAAAATAAAGTACACAATAACGATATCTCCGTGAGTGAGATCATTAATTGTATTATCGTCCTTCGCTAGAGCGCTATTACTGTGTGCTAATCACAAATAAATCATGTTGCTTTGACTTTGACAACCGAAACACAGTATAAACATTTTTAATCAAAATAAAAATTAGGATTGCTCTAAATTTTCAACGTTATTGAATCGGATTTTTTTTTATAAAGATTTTTTAATTCTCAAGAGCATTGTCAAGACTGTTATCAATAATCGTCGACAGCATTGAGATATTTATCGCGCGACAAGTCGGAGAGGCACAAGTGTAACTATGAAATAATTAATAAATGCCCGGTATTAGGTGTGCAACGATGAACAAAATAATTTTCCTCGATCGCCGTTGCGCGGCGAAAGAAATGTTTTATATTTTTTAGTTACTTTTTATTGATTTTTTTTTTTGTTTAATCTGTTCAAGTACTTACGATGCCCTACACGACATGCAGAGTCCAATAGAGACATGCAAAGCACCACAGAATAACATCATTGAGTCAATATAAGAGTCAGTAACCACATATAGACAATAAGTAATTAATAAATAAAATATTTGGTTATTTAACACTAGGGCTAGACATTTGGGTCGAGTTTTTGCGGCCGGCACGGCTTTGTTGAACGTATTTTGGTACTTGATGCGGTGTTGGGATCGTCCGACTATTCCGGGCGTTACTACTTATTCCCGTTCCCCAGTACAAACATTTATTTTTGATACGCGACGCTCCTATTTTCTCCCACTGAATTATAAGTAATTATTCATAGCGGTGTATGTAATCAATTCATAACACGTCCGACCATTTCGGACGTTACTATTGAATACCGCCGGCCCTCGAAGGTAGGAACTACTTGGCACGTATTATCCGCAACCGATATGTGACCAATCACACGCCCCAGGCAGAATGGAAAGTCCTGCATCGTGATCGAGATCACGTAACGAATTAGCATTAATGTTTTGTCTCAAACTTTCGTTCATTACACTTTTTCTTCGGCTCTAAATACTTTTCGCATCTTTTTCACAAACTTTTATCGACAAAGTTTTGCATAATATATTTTATAGGAACTTCGCGGGCTCAACCGTGACAAAAAATACCAAAACTCGATTTTTTTTCTATTTTTCGAATATGCCTTTTGATGTAACTTTTTTTCCCCAAAATCATCTAAATTCAGCATGAATCAATTTTAATGTAAATTTAGTATACATTTGGTATTTATTTTTGGTATAAATATCTAAACGTATATATTTTCTTGGTCTATCTGGATCATTATCAGTTTTTTTTATGTCTGGCGGTCAATTATAGGCCGGCTTGAAATGCCCCGTGTGGCACTTCGTATATGGCACGGATAGTGCTGGTACCCCGAGTGTTCGCCATTTGCGACGCGAGCGATCGTTGTGACGTGCGCGAAAAGCTCCCAGGATATATGATAGCAATTTCATGCTCTAATGCAATTAAACGACCGATTACCAGCCGTCACTTTAATCGAAGCAATATTCCTCTGGCACACCGCGAGTTCCCTCCACTTTATGTATTCTATAGACGATCCTTTGCGGCCGTCGCCGACCCTTCGGCTTTGATCATTCGAACGCAATCGCGCGAATGTAATCGACACTCACGATAAGACCCGTCTCAACGTACTATCAACTTTCCGCGTTATGAAACATCAAACTTTTGACGGGATCTTGGAAAACGATTCGCGTTTACGGCTACTAAAACTAAAACGTCGATATATCGATATCCTGCAAAAATATATTTCAATAAAAAAATTATAATAATTATTGCGAGGTCAGGCTAATCAGATTGCCAATTTTTTACCAGACTCATGACGTCGAATATGATTTTTTACCCATCGATCGCTGTAGTGCGAATACACAGACATCCAACGATCGTCATGTAATCTGGTGGCCAATTCGCACACCTCGACGTTCTACAATATGAATTCTATTTTTTTTTATATCGTAAGTCACGTATTATGTACTAACATGTATTTATTATGAAAAAAGTGATTATGTAAAATGACGAAGTAAAATAATCGAAGGAGTATAATGGAATGGTAACAGCGTCTATGATCGAATGCACTGATTAGAGACGTGAGTATAGTAGTTTGGATGTATCGTATGGAATTATGACAAGATTTTTTATGTTTTAAAAAAATGTCTTTCGAGAGACTGAAGAAATTTTTGTGTCATTTTTGTGTCAATTTTAGTATATTATGATGAGTTTTTTTTTACGATCAAATCTTCTCTCCGTGTTCTCGATCGATCGTGTACGGTGCTCTCCACTTTGGTGCACGACATGCGACATTCGTGTTACTATTTTGATATTCATATTGACCAAGGATCAGTCTAAGCATACATTGGTGAACATCTGACAGAAGCATACAGTGCCAAAATCACTTTCGGTGCTTGGTGATTGTTATCCGATGTTGTGCACAAAATTTTCCGCTAGCCATTCGTTAAAATTAAATATTTCGAGAAAGAAATCAAACTGAATGTGGCACATTCCAGATCAAGTTGGCCATTTTTTAACTAAAAAATCACATATTTCAGTTAAGCAGATCGGAAAATAAAAAGTATAGAGAGAAATAAATAAAAATTACTTCCGGTCTACTTTTAATTGAAACCCGTCAGCCCTGCGAAACGATGTAAGGACATCGAATTTAAGTTGTCAAATAAGCTTTTCAAAGATTTTTTTTCCAGGGTCATTTTATTTTTTGACAATTTTTGAGCCTTTCGAATTATCTCCAAATGTTGAAATAAAAAATTCATCGACAAAAATATCGACAATTACTCTTGATATGGAGTGCCAAATGCATTCGTTAATGGTCTTTCCGTCGCTCGCCGAAATAATTGTTACTGTGCTTATAAATTTTCTTGCGATAGGAGAAAAGTGGGTGTTTCAAGTAAAAATACTAGTTACGCTAGTGAAAAAAACAAAATAAAAAAAATACAACTTTCCGTAAACATTAGTCGACGGATAAAAAAAAATGTCTCGCAAATTCGACGTTTTTAGCGTATCGAGGACCGTCATTACGGAAGACTGCGTTTTTATGATCGGCTTTTAGAATCCCCGTAATATACCGAAGGTCTGTAGTATCGCATATCGAAGTATCGTACCCTTCACATGCAGATAGTCGAGTATAGTTTCGCGAAGCTTTATGCGAGCGGCGCCGCTCGTCCAAGTCCGTTCACCCGGTTCGCCGTGTCGTTCCCACGGATGTAAAAACTAAAATACGCTATCGGAATGCTTGCGTTGGAATCGTATCGCATGCAGGCAGTTAAACGCAGCGTCATTCGAAAGCTCAGCTTTGAAATGGCAGAATCTATTCGCATACACTTCACTTGAAGCACGGCTAAAACTTTCATCCTCGTAAAAACTTGGAATCCCTCGGTTCTATGAACTATCGATACCCTCACGCAAAGATGGTCGTAAAACATTTTTTTTTATCCTTTCCACACAGATCGTCCGGACCAGTGAGTTACACTGGATAAGAGCAGCAATGAAAACCCTAAAATTCCGTCGCTCGGAAAGTGTTTATAATTTTTTTCAAAGTTACTCCAACCAACACCAATACCCACAAATTAATTGAGATTAACAAAATTAATACATTAGCCGGGACAAAATATCAAAAATTTGCGAATACACTTTGATTTTTTAAATTTATTTGGCAAATTGTCGATCGGCCGAGAAAATTGTTGAGAAAAAAGTGTAGGTTTTTGTTTTCCAACGAGAATTGTTTCACAGATCCGCGATGACGATCCGTCCTCTTTTCGGGCCGAGTAAAAGAATATTCATCAATGATCAATGAATTTCATCAAAATTTACCACTTAGGCTTGAATTTTCGAAAAAATTGTGTTATTGATTTAATTGTTAGGACGTTTGGATTAATTGAGACTCACGACCGAATATCTTTTTTTGGATCACGCAATTAAAATAAACTTCGTACACACAATGAAAACAATATGCTGGCTTTACCATTTCGGCCTCTATCGGTTTGCACCGTTTTTTTTTTTTTGTGTTATCTTCCGTATTCATTGTGTAACTACTGTACAGTTTTGTTTTCGCTCTCGAAGCTTTTCACCGTTCAGTGAACAAAGGGAGTATTGTTTTTACTCTTGAAACAATTTGCATGGGAAAGGCTGCCATCCGATTTTTCAATCAACAGCCCTCCATCTGCTTTTGCGCTTTCACTCCTGTTTTTCTCCCTTGACTTCGCCTTTTTATTCCCGGGCGCTTGAATAGGTAATGGCGGGAGGCAACAGTTTTTTCATTTCGTTCCAAGGAGAACGCGGTAGTTAGTAGTCGATCGCAGTCTCCCTTATTCGCACCGACGGCACGCTTTTTTTAAATCGATTCTGCTGGATGCTTTAACGATCGGACAGGCGTCAACTCCATTCGCCGCATCGACACGAGATTGTTTTTTCTCCTCGGCGTTGAAGCCTGGCCGCTCGTTCGTCGGTAATCCTTTTCGCTCCCTTAATCATTTTTTTTTATCTTCATTAATTTATGTTATACGCTAATTATTTACGTGAAAACATTTTCTGTATCCCATATTAACAACGGTGTAACGGGTCATTTTTATATTTTTTACTGTTTTGTGTAGTGGAGAGAGAGAGCGAATATCGACAAGACGGTAAAACCGCGTGCTGGCCTGATTTTACATAATTGAACAGTGAGGTCAAGTGGAGTATTGACTTATATTGTTATGTATATAAATAAAAGACCATCGTGTCTTATTTCGTCCTTTTCGCTGATTTATAAAAGTTTTTAGGGTGATTTATAGATTGTCAGTTTTTTTTAACGATAGTTTAACGATACTACTTTGCTGGTCGACATGGAAAAAGTTGTGATTAAGCTTGCAGCAACTAATTTCTCGATCTAACCAATAATTTTTTTGGCCAAATTAATTTTTCGACCCGTCCGATAATTTTTTGACCCAACCAATGATAACTTCTTTGAACCATCCTGTTTCTCGACCCGTCGAATAATTTTTTTGGCCCAACCGATTTTTCGATCCAAACGATAATTTTTGTGGCCCAACCGATTTCTCGACCTAAACGATAATTTTTGTGGCCCAACCAATTTATTATACGACTTTAGGAACATTAAGAAACCAGCTGGGCAAGCCAATTCTTTGTTTCATTGGGCACCCTACAGTTTACGAGTGGTTTAGGACCGCGCAATGAAAGTGACATTGTTTTATACTTCCCATTTACGGCTTAACGTGGGGATGCCGTGGCAATATCGATCAACGGTGACGACTCGGACGCGTTACAGTTCGTGCTATAGTCGAAGACGAACGAGCCCGCAGACGGACATTAAACGACGATCAAGTATGGGATCGGCAATCCGTGAATTTACGATCCATCGCAAAGAGGCCGCTCAGCTGCGCCTCGTTACTTCCATTTCCAGCGAATAGAATATAAAAAAAATATTCAATTTAACGAACCACTAAAGGCATTTTTTAAAATCAAATTGAACGATTTCAATTTGTTTCTCTTTTATCTAGGTATTGTTAAAAAAAATAGTAAAAAAAATTCATACGCCGAGCAACGAATCGACTGATGGTATTTCGGGTATATTTATTTTGCACCAACTTCGGGTCGGCGGCAAGCGCGTAGGAGAGGTAGAGGGAGAGAAGGAAATAAGAGACGCGAAATAACTGGCGGCGGATCGAGGATATTACGTTTCCACGAGTTTCGTGTTAATTGGAAAGAGACGGGGCTCGTGAGCCAAACAACGAAATATTTACTTTGCCCACCCAGGGTGCGGCCCGGGCCGAGGGAGGAACGAAATGCCTTCTATTTTTTCAGCAAGTTTAACCCAGAATTAGTTTTCATTGCCGGCGGGCTGCGCTTCCACCACGGCAGCTGGCAAACCGTGTGTGAAGTTTCCATTCCTCTTCCTCTGTGCATCCTCATCCTGTATGCATCCGCATTATTATCCGGTATACGCGTACACGGACGAACCCGAATACTTTTATTTTCATTCCGCCCTTTTGATTATTCTCACTAATGATTTACACCGGGGAATTCAGTCAACGAAAAACATTACAATTTATCAAAAAAAAATGCAGAAAAGTTAAAAGCGCTGAGTTATTTCATTGCCGACGATTTTCTCCACATAAACGTTATTATGGTTTTTCGACCGGAAGTGACGTAGTATCGGAAATACGCCGCTTCCGGTCGAAAAATTCGTTTTTTAAACCGGATGAGACTTATTTTCGATATAAAGTCACTTCCGGTCAATAAATTCGATTCTCAAACCGGAAGCCACGTATTTTCGGCATTTACTTCCGGTCGGAGAATTCGATTGTCAAACCGGAAGCGACGTATTTCCGGTACGACGTCACCTCCGGTCGAAAAATTCGAATTTCAAACCGGAAGCGACGAACTTCCGGTCGATTAAGTGCCAATCTTGAAACATCGGACAAAATTCCTTGCACCCGGCTGGACCAACAGTGAAACTTTACCTGGGCAGCGTTTCTCTTGACTAAAAAAAGAAAACATCCAAAAACTTAAGGTGCTCAAAAAATTGTGCTCGCGTTGAAGCCCGCGCGGCGGGACGATAGTGGCGAGAAAGTGTCTTTTTTTCCTTTTTTTTTCACAATGGCCGAGAGTAAAAATAATGTCGCGTTCTCACCTCGTGAATTACAGTCTCCCACGGGGCTTGTACGTGAGGGGTTGAAGGGGAGACGCGAAAGGGTGGTTACCGAACGGGTTAGCTATCCGTGCCGGCGAGAGGGAGCGAGTGGGGAAAATCGTGTATAGGCCGTGAGTAAGAAAGACATCGAGGGTGTGCACCGAAAATTTACGACCCTTGTTTGGTCGTGCGGAGTCTCCGGTGCTTTCGCACTCGCTGTACCGGCCTTTCGTAAAACAGGCGGGGCGGGGGGGGGGGGGGGGGGGTTGAAGGGAAAAGAGTGAAGAATGTACACGGTGAAAAACTTGGGAGTGCCTTATTCCCCGTCCAACGTGACTTTTTCAATGGAGACAGGGCAATTTTTTATTGCGTCTCGCTTTCGTCCCACCGACTAGCTTCTATAAAATAGGGGCCGCGTCTTCTCGGGTGTTCACTTACACGGCGTACACGTCCGGGTACACTTTACTACCCGGCGAGTTTTATGACTCGTGGATGACGGGGTACTATACAGCCCCTCCACCCCGAGCCTTTTGATTCAGTCTCCGTCCTCCCCCGGTACCGGCCCAACCGTAAATGCTACGCTATTCCTATACCGCGCTGTTGCGCGCTCAAGATGATCTCGCTGAGTAATTGATCGTTAAAGGGCCCCTATAGATTACCGGCTTTTATATATTAATTAACTGAATATCCGGCGCGGTGAAGGATTTATCCGCCATTATCCGAACGATTAAAATTTATAGTCTTTTTTTCCATTTACGTTTATCATCTCCTTTTTTTCTGAATACTTACACTGTAAGAAAAAATTGTAAATTTAATGTACAATTGTGATGAGAAATTAATATACTTTTTCATCAAGATTCAAGTTTATTATAAAAATTAAACTATTTTTCTAGTAAAATTAAAGTAAATGTTTTTAATACACTGAACATTAATACACTTTAATACACTTCAATGTTTTTAATACACTGAACATTAATTTTGCATCACAATTGTACGTGAAATTTAATATACCAGTTTTTGCATAAAAACTTCGAGTCCGGTACATTAGGTTTCATATGAATTTTTTTGCAGTGTATTTAGAATTTGTTTCTTTTATGTTAGTTCTTTATCTGAAAAATTGGTAATGAGATTTTTTTTATCTGAATCGGAATCCTCTTGGGAAATATACAATTCGGGCATTCAATCCGATAGTTTCATGCGTGACTGCCGTAATTATTTATCTATATGTGACGTGCATCGTGCCGAAGAAAATTTGCTGGTTCACTGCCTCGCGCAATTCTTCGTATAATTGTACACACATAACTGCACACACGATGACGTGGCATGCATACCAGGTTGCACACTATGTTAATGAAATTAATCTGTGTTTCGGATTGGTTGCTCATGCGTGTTCCTGTCAAGGGGAGATCGCACTGGAGATCGTCCAGATAATCGCATGCTCGGACTAACGAACGATCGTTTCGACAGAAACAAAGGATCGAATAAAAAATTTCGGAACAAATGTGCCCGTTGTGGATTGAGCGATGCGTTCTACGCAAACCAGGAATTCCAATAGAAAAATTCGTTTCGCAAGTTTCAGCCGACAAGATTCAATCGAGCCTAATGCGGCTCATTTTTACATGGAGTGTTTGAAATATTGCAATTCATGTTGTTTGTCTCTTGAGTACCATGTGGAACGAACTTTCCGTACCATAGAGAAAGTTTGTACATTGAACTAACATTTTTCGTCCCCAAACGTCCACGATTATTTTCTCGAACATTTTACCATTTTTTTTTGTAGCAATTTTATCATTTTTTCTTAATAATTTTACCATGTATTTTTCTTATTAATTTTACCACTTTTTTGTATTAAAATACGATTCGTTGATAAGTAAAAAAAGTGGAATATTAGCGAGAAAGATGGAAATTGTGGAGCTTTGTGGAAAATAAATATTTCAAAAATGTAAAAACCTTTTTTGCTGTGCTATTTGAGTCGCTGATTTTATTAGGCCGCAGAGCTCGATTCCTGTCCAAAAGCTCGAATTGAATGGAAACGAGCGTTAGTATTCAACATCCGTTGAGCTTTCACGGCTCTTCCCTTTTAACTTCCCTTTTAACTTCAATTATAATCGAGTAATCGCTCAAACCATCCACCATTCGCGCACCGTTCCAAAAATTCTTCCACAATCTCTCCCTGAGCCGCATACAGTGTTTCGGACTGTGTGAAAAAAGAAAAAAATTTGAATAAAAAAAAACTGAATTTGAATTTCAAAAAAGTTGCACGAATGAAGAAAAAAAATGGTCTCATTTCACGGGACATGTTGGAGGGATTGAGTCGCATGTGCAAGGCGACAAAAAGCATAAGCCCAAAAAACACACTGACTACGACGCACACACGCTTATATATATACATATATATATATATATGTGTAAATAGATAAATATATTGGGCACAGCGTGAGAGATGCAGCGTATGGTAATACAAATTTTCACATATAACGCACGAAAAAAACGCACGCCCTCACTTGCACTATACTAATGGTATCACAGATTTTTTTTCCCCTTCTCCATTGCTTGGTCGTTTCACTAAAGCGTGAAAAAAAAAGAACAAAAAGTTCGTAAGTCACAAGCGTTAATTTGGCGATAGTATGACGAAACAGTATGTATATAACGTCGCGAGCTGTATCATAGATGACATTGGCAATATAACGATCGGTGATTCAATGCTAGCGGCATATCGAAAGTGAGCGAAAGAATGTGGCGCTTGCGGTGGTAGATAATAACGGTGGCGATTTTTTTTTAATCGTAAAAATAAAAATATAAATAATGGTAATAGTAAAACTGTAAAAATAATAAGGGATCAATGAATGGGCGAAAGAGTGCGAATTAGTAGGTATAGAATAGAAAAGAAAATGAATTAAAGTTATGACGAAAATTTAAAAAAATAATGTATATATGTATAGAAAAAAAAGTCGATAAATATATAAACATACGAGAATGACATTCGAAGTTTCGAACGAATAGCGAGGTCAATAGAGACAGACGGAGTTCGAGACTGAAACTAGAAAAAAAGGGAGTATGCGAATTACCTTGAAAGACTGCACAGAGAAACCAGAAACCAGGGTTGGTCCGTGTAACATAAGAAGCGAACAGAAAACAGAAAAAATGTGATTTGTATTAGCTCGTTCGCTGTAATCGAGTTGGATTTCTCTCCTTTGGTTTCTTTTGTATTTTTATTTTCGTCCCGCTTCCTTCCTCCATCTTTCTTCGCATCCGATAATCTCGATGATGACGAATGACGATGAAGATAAGCGATAGTGAAGTTTCAACATTTCTTGGCATAATGCGGAAGTGCCGGATGAACGAAGGAAGATTTCGGAGGAAGCAAGTCTGTGCTCTCATCGGGTGTTTATCCAATTGCATGATGATATCTGGTGCTGAAGAGTGAGACGTTGTGTTTTTTTTTTCGTGTATCGTAGTATATAGTATAAGTGCGTACTTCATTACAGAAATGGCCAAAAAATACATAATTCAAAATCAAATCTCAATGTTAATAAAAATAAAAATTTAACTATAAATAAAAAAAATCTGAATTTTCCGGTAAGATTTTATTTCTACCGCGATTTTAGAGTAATTCTAAGGATCGAATTTGAAAACATTAGTTTGAACTTGGGATTGAACTTAAGATCAAACTTAACTCCGAACTTGAAGTCAAACTTAAGCACGCAATGAAGTTCGGGCCAAACTTCGATCTCAAGAGCGATCTTAACTTCAAACTAATGTCTTGAAATTCGCTCCTAAATCGCGATCGGATAAAAATCTTACGTGACTCGAAGTAATCGAGTCACCTTAATACGAATGAAGGTACTTAAAATTTGTATGAAGTAAAAAAGACTTTTTTGACCATCTCTGCTACGTACGAACTGTCGATTGACTTCCGGATCAAAAATATATCTACGGGGTGCGTATATAATTGGCGCCAATTTAAACAATCGTTTCTACCCTGTACTCGACGCAATGCTGTAAGTGTAATGTTGATGTATTAACAAGTATACAAAAATGTCGCTGTGACGCAAGATCCGGCGTTATAAACTATTTTTCGCTGCCGAAAAATTGATCTGTGCCAATATGAACGGTTCAATTCACCGGTCTGCAGAGTGGAAATTTATTCATTGTTCGCAACTAACGGATAACAGTGACTCGGTAGTGACGGACGATGTTGTTTTTGCACGTCCGCTAGTCCAGTTCGGACAGGACGATACTTTCTCAAACTTATCGGAAGAGAGCTAATATTAGTTTAATATAAATTCATGAAATCAAGGCACACAACGAAACTTTTCAAACATCTTCGCTCCTGTCCGTTCATCGCTTTTTCTACTTAACACTTGTGTCACGTACTTTGATTAAGACGGAGTGGATTTTGCGTCACGTCGCGAAGTACTTCCGGAAAAATCGCCATTCATTTTTATTCTTCCTGTACATTATTTACGCTCTATTAACCCTTTCGCTCCGGCATATATCATTGTGTCTGGAAGACTAATCTATTGCAACTCACCGATGAAGAATGAGCATTTTTTAAATACGTGCTAAATCAACCGTGACATTAAAGATGTAATTTGTACTGTTATTTTTTCCGCGTAATAATAAACGCCGATAAATGGACAATTGTGCGTATTCTGCTAAGAGTGAACGAGTTCATATGATTCTGCAAAATATTGTTGGAAACTAGCGGTAACAAAGAAATGGCGATTTCTCTGGAAAAAAGTGTTTTTCATATTTATAAAGTAATAAAATAGGTGTATCGATGGAAATATTTAAAAGAATTTGATCCAAGAGAGTCGTTTCGTTATTGTATGTTACGAAATACCACTAACTTCCTGGAGTATAAAAAAATATGCAGCTGTACCCTTCGAAGCGCATTTCGGAAATTTTATCGTCAGATTCGTGAACTGCAGCGCATGAACGAACATTTTTAAAATCCTAAAGAAATCCTAGAAAAATCCTAAAGAGATCCGAAAAAAAAACCTAAACAAAATCCTAAAGAGATCTAAAACAAAATCCTAAATAAAAATCCTAAGAAAATCTTAACGAGAATAATCTCGAAAAGCGTGTGATAACTGAATTCGAGGGTTCGTGAATTTCCGGACGTTTATAGCGACCATTAGCCCGGCCGCGGATTCTCCACCGGCCTCTTCGTCACTCGATAATCGACTGAACGGCTACTTTGTGGTGATGAATATTTATGAATCTCGTGTGTCGCATTGATTGTGTTCCACGGGCTATTACCGAGAACACACGATGTCCCAACTATACCGATGAAGCCAACGAGCCGTTTCGCCAATATATGCTCTCAGTCGCACACAAATTGTACCGTCCTGTGTGCGCATATCTGCGTATCGTCCATCGTACATATTCCGTACGTATGGAAATTTCCCACGTTGCACTACGATCAGCGAAGTAACCGTATACAGAGATTCAGCGTTTCTCCGTTATTAGCCGCGTACCTGTGTATCCTCATGATCCACCGAATCTCTAACGAAACGAATAACATGGTGAACATACGTGAGCGCGTCGTCCAAACGGTTTCCGCGTTGTACGAAGGGGAAAATTTAACGGGGAGATGTTTAATGTAGAAAATTTTCTGGAATTTCGCATGCAGACTCGTGATTGTTTAGCTCGAGGAATTAACGAGCTGCTGGAGGGGCGAAGTAGCGGTTTGAGGAAACATCCGGAAAATCCGAGAATTCGCTCGGCAAAGAAATTTCAAGCTCGTCGCGGCAACCCCTATGGCCCCGGGGCGAATCCGCGGAAAATTTTATATTTACCCCGGTATTCGTTTTTTTTTTTTTTTCATCCATTTTTCGCTCCCGCGTTCTTCAACTTCTTTCTCTGCACTAAATTGACCCACCGTTACTCGAGCGATGCGGAAACTTTAAAAGCTTTTTTTCTCGAATCGCGATTTATTTTTCTTTTTTATATTGAATTTTTTCATTTTAGTAAACTTTTCTCTATGATATTGATGGGGTATATTAAATTTCATAGACTTTTCTCGATGTGGATCAACTGGTTTTTTAATACTTCACGTTAAATAAACATTTTAAAAATACTTGCGTTTTTTTCGAACCGGATTCAATAAAAACTCCGAGACCTCCGACGATCATTTTCAGCCCACGGCTGGCTTTGCAGCTAAACCAACATTTATTTTCTGACAAGATTCAACCTTCGTTAATCGTAAAAAGGGTCTAAACTTTACATAAAAAAATGCCGTATCTTATCCAAGATTTTCCTTAATTTTGTTATTCGACGCTCTCGCATGTTTCCAAATGCCGGTGCAGATAAACGTGCAGCACAATAGCTTCGGGCACCGCATCGCTTTCGATTCCCTCGGGATTCTAATTCGGCGAACGGTCACCTCGGCTGAAAATTTTGTCGAAACGGATACCGCGGTTTCATTACGGCTTTCCGGTACAGCGGCTAACTTCAAAACGTCCTGATGCTCATTTGCTGCCTACTGCTACTGTGCACGCCTCGGGGATTCCAACGGATATATTTACCTTCCATCCGCGTATACGCCACCGAGATAATTATTCGACTGTTCGTCAAAGTAGGGTCGTGGGCAATCTTTGGCTCTGTACACCACGTCGATGTCCGTCGTTACCAAAATTACAAAACGTGGTCAATCTTGATGACTCTTTTTTTGTTAACTCAAATAATAATAAATAAAAAAAATTTCGCGACCAATTGTCAAATTTCCGTCAACAAAATATTCATCCGATACCTGCTAAATAAATGTGAATATGAAACAGAAACTTATATTTAAAAAATTAATAAACTCGCTCGAATATTCGCTACACATCGAATCCGATAAACAAATAACGTACCGCGTTTCTTACCAAGACGAGTACTCGGATCTTCGAGAAGCTACTTCATGTGCCTGATCCGCGAATTTACATTCCCGAACCTATACGAGAACACTCTCATGAATCTACGCTTTGGTATGCCTTTGATACGGTCCTTCGGCAAAGGTGCGCAATATTCATGCAGACATCTCATCGTCTGGATGTGAGTATAAATATTATTTCAATTTGCTACCGCAGGCTGCACGCGAGGTACGGCAATTCTCAAAGACTTCAATGTTCTTCAACATTTCACATTTGCCCCCGAGTCCGGCAATGTTCCTGGCGTGTAAACATCGTCGTACTTTTAGCTTGGTCATTTTAACGCTCGTCCGCCAGCGTCGCCATGGATCTTCCTCGCAGGCAACTAATTGCACCGCCTCGAGCTAATTACAAACTGATATGAATTGCGAGTTTACTCTCGGACGATCAAAGTTCGTCGCGGCTACTTTTCATCCGGTTGGACTTTTAACGCTTCGGCGTACTACGAGGTGAGACCAACTTTTCCCCCGTCCGTATAATGACGTTAGAATGCTCGAGAGTCATCCCTAACTGATAAAACGTCTCGGCGGAACATCGAGTATCCTCGCCGCGCTCGTTAAAGACGTTTAAAAGTTTTACTTATTTTTTTCGAAACTCGACGTTCGACGCGACGCTAGAAAGGTCCCGACCGTTCCTCGATCTCCGACGGGAAACGGAACGCGGAAGGCTGAAATGCCCGGAAGGCGCCGAACCGGGAAACGAGTCCCCCGCGAGCACGGACTGAGAAATAGGTCGTCGCCATCCCCGTGGCGCATAAACATTGCACGCACCCACTTTTGCATCTTCAATGGTACTCGCGACTCGTCGTAAACAGCTCCATTCGGGCGCAAACTTTAACCCGTCTACTCACGATTCCTCCCGCTCGCGGTCGATGCGCACGCGAGCATCGTCACAGCCGACATCGACTTCTTTTTTTTCGGTAAATAACAAAATCAAATTAACCCTTCGCGGATGGGAACCTTTTCAACGAGGAATTAGAATTTATTTATCGAAGAATTAGAATTTGTTTATCGAGGAATTAGAATTTGTTTATCGAGGAATTGGAATTTGTTTATGAAGAAATTGGAATTTGTTTATCGATAAATTAGAATTTGTTTATCGAGGAATTAGAATTTGCCAAGACGCAACCTTCGAACGATTCGAACACCAAGTTGATGTGCAAAAATAAAATCTGTCAAAATTCACAGACTGTAAAAAATCTTCACGGAAAAAAAATATCAACGACTCAAGGAAAATTCGATTGCTGGCTGCCAAAGAAAAAAATGGTTATTTCAATTCTACTTTCGATTCTTACAATTCCATACGGGATTGAAACGCACACGAGCATCGTCACAGCCGACATCGACTTCTTTTGCTTCCTCATGGAGGAAGCTTTGTTTTTTTTGCGTAAATAACAAAATGAAATTAACCCTTCACGCACGGGAAACTTGTTCGACGAGGAACTAGAATTTGCTAGACGCGACACGCTGACGAAATATTTCTCTCCGGCCTCGAGACGCCGTATTCAACGGACGTGTAGTTATGTGGTATTCGTCATTGCAATTACACATGGGTGACGACTCTCTTGGATCAACAGACGACAAACAATTGTTCGTGTTTATGTACACCGTAGTTGCGAAGTAATTATTCGAGTGATAAACTCTAGCACACTCGCTCGATCTCGACAACTTGAAATGCAAATAATTACGATTTTTTTTTCAGGTATGTAACGAGTAATAAGATGTATGCTGGGATGCTTACTTACGGGGGCAAATTACTCTCGAATTATCGAACGACACAATAATCTAATATTGGCATCGAAATTATTAATATTTTTTTAAATCCAATAATCACTAGCAATGATTATAAATTATTGAATGTCCTTTTTCTTGTGAAATTATTTACAAGTGTCATGTCGAGTTATAATTTTGAGTTATGCTGCAATAAAATGCGTGTACAGTATATATGCGAGTGGTATGACGTTGAAATAATCGTCAGTACATAGATTGACAATATTTGAAATTTTAACGTGAAATAAAATATATAAATTGAAGTACAAATTCGAAGGTGGATATGAATTGTGTATAACAGTAGTCGATAGAAATAAGAGAAGATGGGGGGACACGGGGGGGATTTCTTTTGCGGGCAGAGGCTGAGAGATCAGCGCAGTGAGGCACAATAGGCGGTGCAGTGACAGCAGTAGACGGTTCGTGCTGCCCTAAAACACCCAACACTTTTTTTTTGTTGCTTTACACATTATGTTTGTGTATGTGTTTTTTTTCGATGATTTTTTTTCCGTCTACACGACGCTCAACTTTTCGAACTCTTACGGTTTTTTTTCATCGATTTCTCTCCTCGCTTCGGCTCTTTCGTTATCGATCAGTGCCGACGAGAGATACCTGAAATAAATTCATTAGTACGAATAATCCCGCTGTTCGTGGCATCCCGATGAGAATAAAATATCAGTCTCTTCGACGATCGACGATGAAGATCGAACTAAAAAAATTTGGGAAAAACAAAGCTGAATAATTTATTCTCGTACGGGATGACAAGAGCGAGCGGAAATTGTGCTCGTTCACGTATACATAACACATACGTGAATGACGACGTTCAACGTTCAAAACGCAGTTGGATCAAAGAATTTTTTCCCGACTCTTTCTATAATCATTGATTTTTTTTTTATCATCGTAATTTACATAATAATCGATTTTTGAAAAATAATCGTAATTTTCATAATAAGCGCTTTCTAAAAATCACCATAATTTACGTAATAATCAATTTTTTTTTATCACCGTAATTTACATAAAAATCGACAAACAAAAAGTTATCGCAACTATCGGCAATAAAATATCGGTCGGTGGTAGGCTCCGCGTGCGGAAAATTCATGTTCATCCGAAAAATCGTGACAATTCAAGGCCTGCAGAATCATGCGAGCATAGATAAGTAGGTGTACGCATACATCAACACAGGGTATACATAGAGCTGTAGGTAGACAGATACGGTGTGTGTTTATGGGCTACCTTGAACCTTTTTATTTTATTTTATTAATAATTAATTTTTTTCTCAAAAATAATAAAACCCTTTGATCCAAGCGTCGGACAATAGTAATACGAGGTGTTGCTCGGGTGCTGACACAAGGCGACACGTGCCCGCGAATTCATTGCTGCAAAACATCATGATATATATATATGTATTGTATGCTGTAAATATGTTCGAGTGGCAAACATACGTGATTTCTCATCCGAGGATTCGACGATTGTATGGTACAAGTATATATATAGATCGGTATAGTATAGATGCGTGACAATTGTATGCGTGAATCGTAAATGTGATGGACGATGAAAAAATGAAAGAAAAAAAATGTATATATATATTTTTTTTCGACGATGCAACGACAAGAATTCTCAAGTGGATCGATGAATTCTTCCGCTTGTCATCGCAATATTCTTGCAAAGTTTCGACTCCAATAGAGGCAAGATGCCTTCGGTTTGTTTCCCGTCGCCTCTCCCGCCATCCGAATCCGAGGGAAACTTATTTTCCTCGAATGCCGTGCACCTGAAGTCCGAGAAGTAGATCTGACGGGAAATGCTGTTTGCACGATTCTCTCTCGGAGGAAAGTTGCAGGAGCAAGTTTCCCCGGAGATAAGAGTATCTTCGTCCGGTTGATTTAGTACGAGGGAAGAATTAATGCTCGCGAAATGTTTGTCTCCGGGAGTGGAGAGCGATGTCGGGAACTTGGCAAGCTGCGCCGACACTTTGGTATTCGGGAAATAAGCGGTTCGCTTCGTTTTAAAGCCATTCGATCGGACAGCGATTCGATATTGGCGTGGAGTATTTATTATTCCCTATCAAATCGAGATCGAGCAGCTCGTTTTACGCCATGTAAGACAGTCGAGACACAGTCAAACGGTGGGTGAAGCAATAGAATAGCTTTCCGTAAATCAGAAATTAGGCGCGTGCTGGAAATAAAATTATTTTCATTTGTTTCTTCGTACACAGTAAAAAACGTTTGTACATCTAACTTTTTTGTCCACAAACGTCCGCGATTATTTTGTTATTAATTTTACAAAAAATATTCGTAAACTTAACAGATATTTTTTGTAAAAAGGACAAGAGTTTTTTTGTAAAATGAACACGAAAAGAATTGTGGACGTTTATGAACAAGAAAAGTTAGTACCTATTTTACTGTGTAAATTATCATTATTTTCTTAAAGTCATTTTTCAAATGGAATCTCGTAAAATTGAAGAAACCTCGGGTAAAAGCTAGATCATTGGAAGACGACCTGACGGTTTCAACATTGGGCGGGGAATTTCGAGCCAGATCCAGCCTGGGCACGACCATAATGGGTGAAAAGTAAATTCGAGTAACTAGGGAAAAATTCGTAAATCGTTCGACAAAAATTCGATATTAATCCAATGAGCGAGTCTTTGTGTCGCCGAGTAATAATCGGTGTTCGGCGATCCCTGCAGATGGTCAACGGACGGTGCAACTGTCGAGAGACCCGAGACGTGAGCGCTGCTCACTTGAGCCGAACAGTGGCCCAAACCAGTCGACAGGAAAAAAAAAAGAAAAAAAAAGACGAAGAAAGGATTCGTTCCAGTAGTGACTGTCCGTAATGGTCAGCCGCGCTCAGTAGTTACGAGACGGAGGCCCGTCCGGCCGGCCTGAGGGCTCCAGGGATTTCCGAATAAATCGGCGCACAACTTTTCTGGGAAGAGAGGCTCGGGACAGAGCGAAAAAGAGAATGCCGGAGGAGGCGACGGTTTGTCCGTTGCTGCGGTACAGAGGCGATACGGGAATACCCGCAAAATCCGATTTACGGACGCGATAGAACGTCCGAGCTCCGTCCTAACTCGTAAGAGAAAGAACGACACAGAGGATATAACGGTGTACATGCTCTCTCGCAGTGGCTGTCCGTGCGAAGCTTCGCAAAGTCCTCTTTACGGTCTGAGGATGTCGAGAAAAAAAGAGAAAGAAAAAAAACGAAGTTACCGCGCAACGGATGAAGGACGACGAGAGACGGTAAAGTCGCGATGCTGAGGGAGGAAAATGCGGCGAAAAGGACTCGCCAACGAAAAAGACATCAAAGGGCTTGAGGAGAGGGTGGACAAAACTTTGGGCCATCCGAGGCTGATGCGTCACCTGCACGGCGGGAAACTGTTTCTTTCGGTTAACTGAATTCGTTTAAACAAAATAAAATTTATTGAATCCGAAGAAATCTCTTCTCCGGATGTTTGCGTACCAAGATCCGGGTGAAACTCACTGGACGATTAAATTTAAGGAGACGTATTTTTGTTATTTTCGTTGTTTAGGCATTTTACAAGACTTCTTTTATTTATATTTTTTTGCGCCTTGATCGACGAATATATTTACGAATATTTCTGCGACTTGGACTCTCAATCAGCGATTGTCAATTTGGTCGATACGTTTATGTATCGCGTCTGCAATTGGGCCCGTGAATGTACAAATCAATAAATTAAAGTTCGAACTCCTTTGGTCGTTACAGCGGGACAGAAAAAAGGCTCGTTTCTAATAATTTTTTTAGTCATCCGGTTCTGCAAGATGGAAATAACAAAGCTATCGAGCTCCTGGTTGCGACCTGGTTACGATCATTATTGTCCTTTAAATTCTCAGTTTTTTCGACAACTATTGTACACACAAAATACTATGTGATAGCAGTTTCGGTCTGAAACGATGAAGCTCTAGGGCCATTTTACCCCGTTTCATCAAACCTGGATTAAAATGGTCTATTTCGTTGTTTTCAGTCATACTGCGGAATTTCCGTCTCGTGTATGTCACTCCGTGAGTTTTTAATATAAAAAGATGATGAACACGATAGTCCTTCAGAGAACCATTTGTAGCCACTTAATCTCATCAAGCAGAAATCTTTACGTTGAAGTGATCAAACCGGAAAATTTGCAACACCAAACACGTGTCAAATTGCATGCCTTTGTTATTTTTCTGTAAATTGGTAGTCGAAGGAATGATCTCGAAACCTTGCAAATATAAAGTCTAGATTGATAAGCTAAATCGTACTTTTGCGAAGCGAGTTTTAACTTAAAAATAAACAAACATCGTTGTTGATTGCCAGATCGTTTTACTCGAGTGCGCAATAAGGTACCTCATTAATTGGCTCGAAAATAAAAATTCCTCAAAACAAGACTGCAATAGAATAACAAAAATTGAGGAAATAATAGATAACTCAATTACTATGACTATGACAGAAATTATTTTATTTTCGCTTACGCACAGTAGATCGTAATAGCTGGGTTCAAATTAAAGAGGCGCGCACTGGGAAATTTGTCGGTATGTGCACTCGTACAGTAACCGCAGCGTTCGTACAGACGACGACATAATTACTGGATGTAATATCTGCGCGGTGCAATAATTGAAGCAATGGAGAGGACGGGCGATTGAAGGAACGGTTGATCGTTTCGTCGCCGCGGCAGGCATTGTCAGCATTATTGTATTAGCATTATTGCGCAGTAGCTAGAAACGCTTCCGGTAGATTATAATCCCCGTTCCGTATTATTGCTCGATTAAACATAGTCGTAATGGCATTCGATGCATACAATTTATTGTTTTCTTCTATTCGAGTCGGAAGCTTCCGAGCGACCCAGGCATGTCGATTGTGACACGTAATGAATAACACGTATGCGACTCCGGCAGAACTTCCGGTATCCCTTCAAGGTCATTTCCACAACACGCAAGGTATCGACTTATTAATATCTTTATTTTTAATGAATTTCATTGAATTCTGGGATAGCCCAATGCGACGTTTTTACGTGTACAAAACAATTATAGTATCAAAGACGGGGTATAGTAGTGAAGTAGGGATAGTACTAATATAGTGGTAAAAATGATAATCTACGAATTGATGAATATCATACAACTTCCGGTATTCCTCGAGGTCGTTCCCGCAATATTCAAGGTATCGAAATATGAATATTTTTATTTTTAATGGTTTGTTTGTATTGAATTCTGGGACAGCCTAATATACTAAGTTATTACGTGGACAATAAAATTATAGTATCAATGACGTGATGTAGAAGTGAAGTAGGGCTAGAACTAGTATAGTGGCTCAAGGACTGTGGTCGATAACCAATTGTATGGAATATACGTGAAAAGAGATAAATTTGTAGGTATCAAAAACGATTACATATGATTTATTATCAACAAATTCACCACTACTACTACGACTAATAGTATACTCGTAAAAATGATAATTCAGGAATTGTTGTATATCAGGTCATTCGCACTCACGCAAGGTACATAAATGTAAGTATTTTTCATTTGTAATGGCTTTTGATTGAACCCTGACGCACCCCAAAAAGTGGCATCATTGCACGGGCAAAAAAATTACAGTATGAAAAAAGTTGCATAGCAGTGAAGTAGGGATTGTAATAGCGTAGTTATACAAATTATAATACATACTATAATAATACAAATTATTGTGTATTATTATAAGTCATTAAATTCCTTCGACATTGAGATACTTTCCTACGATATTTTTTATCCTTTTATACATCTCTACTTGTTTCGCCTTCCTAGAAACAATTAGACACTTGTCGACGTAACGCGTCGCTCGGATATCTCGGGTAATTATCAAAGCTGCGAGTTTCCTGTCGTGCGCGGAAGAGATCTCGAGTTTTTTTTTATGCAAACAGCGCCATTGTACGGGGGCACGAAAAATCCACCGATATAAATATGAGACGCGAATGCGCTTCGAGAATTAGTCTATTCCAACACGTTGAATCGCCAAGTTGTGTGGTGACCAGACACTTTTATTTGTGAAGCAGTAGACGAATAACGACATCATGAAGATCGCCGTGATTTTTGCCGCTCTTTTATGTACTTACGTGGCTGTAAGTGATATTCATTAATTATTTAATTGAATTGTCTGCAATTGCTAAAGTCGTTGGTGAATGTCGATTACATTTTTTATGAAAATATGTCTAGACGGCGGACGACGAATGTCCGTTGAAGGTGGAGCTTGAAAAAGGCTTGAAGGAATGCGCGGAGACATTGAAGTCCTCGGAAGGTGAGAATAAACGGAATTTTCATTCCCTCCATAAACCGAATATCTTAAAAGACGTAAATAACGAATGCCTGCAAAACTTGACATATTTTAGCACTCGTGATTACATCGTTGCGCTAATTTACCGAAAATCAATTTTTAGCTTGACTATAGTAAAATTGAACCGGCATGATTCGAGTGACGTGTATATCGAGGTGCGAAACCGATATAGTGAAGAGTATAAAATACAGAGTCTGATCGCACGTTTCATTGTTTGGAGTAAAAAAAAGCGTCGCCATTTTTTTATATAAAATTTATCTCCAATTTAGCAACTATGAACAATATCAAAGACGACAAGGGTGAGGACGACAGGGAAACCAACTGCCTCCGTGCTTGCATGTTGAACAAGGCTGGTGTGGTGAGTGCGACTAAATAAAAATGTATTCTGCGCGTACGCTGATGAATAAATAACAAGATAATTCGGTGCAGATGGAGAATGCCAAGCTCAACCTCGATAAGATGGAGGAAATGATGAAGTCGGGTAAAAACGCGAACAAGGAAGCCATTGAGGCAGTGATGGGGGGTTTGAAGCAATGCCGGGAAGAGGGTAAGAAAGTCGCTTGCTTTGTCGTTCCTAAATAAAAGCTATTAATTAACGTCGGTCGTTACGTTACAATCGATTGATTTCTTTACAGCCGAGAAAACTGCCGACGAATGCGAAGTGGCAGCAAAGTATTCCACATGCTTCAAAACCATGAAGGACGCTGCTAAGAACAAGTAAATCTCTTCGTGAACGCCACTTCAAGATCCAACAACTCTACTTTACTCGACCAGCACATAAAAATAATCATAATCCGCAACAAGACAAAATGCAGCAACAATTCGCATTATGTACACAAATATATATCACCTCCCAAAAATGTCGTATATGAACCGCACGTGAACAATGATCAATAAAAAATAGTGAAAAAAAAACAAAAACACGATTGTACGTAATATATATATTATATATACAGTATTAAAAAAAGTATTATGACCGATCAAATAACCAAAAAGTGTTTCAAGTATTAAAGCAAGTAGACATTATCTACAGATTTGTCTTCTTGCCATCCACCTACCGTGCTAATCGGAGTGGGCCATATTCACTCCTTCTATCCTGAGTAACGATAACACCGTTTCAAGCGTGTCTTCTCAATGCCTATTGTAGTGTGTTATCAGCGGATAACACTACAAGAGGCATTGAGTCTCGTCATCTTGTCGTGTCTACAATAGGCAATGTGTCTTGTCGTCTCCACCGTTGGAATATGATTCCAAATGATCAAAACGGCAATCGATTTCTCGAAGACATAGCGATTACTCGATCAGCAGGGGCCTGGGAAAGCGCACATTGCGACGGATTTTCTCGTGCTTGGCTCATGTTGCTCTCCTTGCGACTTAACACTAAGCTCAACGAAATTTGCTTCCACTGCCTGCTTTTGGGATCTTCCGCGCCGTCTAGCTTTGATAGGTGACTGGTATAGAGGTAATAGCTGCTGTTCTCCAGGTTAAGACTGATCAAATGAGTGTAATCTTGATACCGAAATTTCCCCTAAGGTATTTTTCTTAGGTTTTTAAGGTTTGCTAGCTATTTGGAATCTCTGGGTCTAATTTTAGTGCCTCACCGACGAATCTCCCAGGAACTCAAGCAGCGAACGCGATAGAATCGATTCGAACACTAAGCTGACGAAAAGCACAATTCTTGACACACTTGGGTTCTTGTTCGTCTCATAGAACTCGGTACCGCGACTAAAAATGTCAAAATGCTTCTGTTATCGGCATTATTTCTATTACTTTATGCCATTAGACGATCTATTAGTTAACGACATTACGTTGATTTACAAAATGATGTGTAACAGTAACTATTTCCGACGCACTAGCGACAGTTTACAATGGGTTCAATAATTCACGGGTCTCTTTTACTATAACTTAAACGCGGCACTCTTCTCTTATAGACGAGATTCTAAGAATCTCGACGCATGGTGGCCACCAATGGGGACATCAACGGGTCCCTAGTAGGAACAACCATATGTATTTATGCTTTGATTTACATATTTTTTAAACAGCTATGGGTAATTATACTTGTTAGATTGGGTCTGTTTTCCTTAGCCAATGAACTGCTGCTCTGTCCCAATGGAATGCATTCGAATGACTAGACATCTATGGTTGTGTAGATACTTCGGATTGCTTGTGACCCAACTGTTATGTGGTCCGCAATAGGAGCGTTTGTCTTACCGGTTTACATCCGTTATAAGGTGTAAGGGAGACCGAGGCAACATGGCACAACGGGGAAAAACGGGACTGTGAGGGCGAAACTCAATTTTCCAATAATTTTTGGATGTCCTATTTTGTTCCAACGATACATCTGGATTTTCAAACCCTTTTTGCCCCGGAGTGCCATTTTGCCCCGCTCTCCCCTACCTATAACGTGTATTAAGGATGTCACTTGCCATAAACTAAGTCGATAAGTCCTGGGGAAGGCCCGAAACGACAGAAATCTAATGCCGTAGTGATCGCCTATCAGATACAATATTGAATGAGGTACAAGATTTCATCAGGACATTCGTTCATTAATTGTTTCCTCGCATGTCAGTGCATATACAAAGTAGATCCACATCCAAACCTGATTCCGATTTTTCATGAGTTAAGCCACATGCTTATAGCAATTGATTTCCTTCCGGTTCTTAATAATACTCGAATATTGACGTAACGTGTCGTTTGGATATCTCAACTAATTATCGAACCTGTGCGCATTTCCTGTCATGCTATAAAATTATCAGGTGTCTATATGTACACACCATTGTCCATAAACACGCGTCCCTGCTTGTATAAATATGAGTAACTTGTGGAATCACAGAATTATATTCCGTGAAACCTCGAGCCGCGAAGTGTTGATTAGCGACGTATGATTGTTTGATTAACCGGAGAAAAGTGTTCGACGATAGTAAAATCATGAAGACCGCTGTGATTTTTGCTGCTCTATGTGTCGCCTACGTGGCTGTAAGTGCAACTGCTCAGTTGTTAAATTTTTTCGTCGTAATTAACTGAATTCATCGGCATTGATAATGATCGCTCCAATGGTGATTAATATTTATCCAGGCGGAGCATCGACCTTGTCCGTTAATGAGGGAGATGGCCATAGGCGTCAAGAAATGTGTCGAGACCACGAATCCCGATAAAGGTGAGAATAAAACAGATCAATTTCAATGTTACTCGAATCAATCACTGTTGAAATTTCAAAATTAATCGCACTATCTTTGATGAATTTACTGCGGATCAGGAACAAAGAAAGAAATATATAGAATATATTTAAAAATTATTATCACCTCGTATGATTATGTTTTCTCGTATAAGAAAAGTACATGCGTGACGCAAAACAAAAAACTCCAATCAGGTTACAAGATTTTTTTGTTAGTCAATAAATCGACCATCTTCACGATATTGATTATTTTCTTCGGTTTAAAAATGTAATTTCTCATGTAATTGAACACTTATCAAACTGCATAAGATGTTATCTGTCGTTAAAACCCGAAAAGTGACAATCGAATTTTTTTTTACAATTTCACAGATCGAAAAGATGATTCTAATTAAATTCTAATGATAATCTAATTCAGTACAGTGCTATACATCGAGAATTGTTCATGTCAATTTTGCCAGACCATTTCACAGATGTGATTTAAAAAAAATGTAACGTGGCTAAGTATTCCGAACAACTAACTTACTTAATGTCCCAAGTCGAGCACTTAACTATAATTATTTGAGTGGAGGATCAACAGAAACCTCGCCAGATCGAAGCCTTTTAATTTAATCTAAATACGTAGAAACGAAGGACCTCGTCCGCCATAGGGAAGGTCTGGATGACGAAAAGGCCAACTGCTTCCGAGCTTGTATATTGAATGAAGCTGGTTTGGTTAGTGTGACCGAATGGCAAGTTTTCGCCATGCAATAACGTACACGCTGAATAATAAATTGATTATCGTTGAATAACCGGGTACAGATGGAAAATGGCGCGTTCAACTTCCCGCGAATGGCGGAATTGCTGAATGAATGCGGACGCGGGAACTCGGATGTCGGAGATGAATTGGTTGAAAAACTGAAGAGCTGTCAGGAGGACGGTAAGACAGCGGGTTCGCTAATGATAACTTTAATCCTAAATTATAAAGATAAATTAATGTGCCATGTTCGATCATGATCGATCGCTAACATTGCAGCCGAAGCGTTCGACAACGATTGCACGGTGGCAGGAAAATATGCCGAATGCCTTAATAAGTTCATGCCTCCGCATCGAAGAGGCCACAGGGGCGAAGAGGATGAGTAAACAACTATCAATATCGAGCCGGATACACAATAAAATGACACGCTTTGCTTTTGCGTTATGCCGCAAACCAATTTCTTTCGGAAGAAGAAGAAAAAAAATTGCAGTGAAAAATCCCTTAAAATATTGGCCGTAATAATTTTAGAGCACAGCAGTATACACGAACCCCCCAAAAAATGCACGATTGTGAACAAAAAAAATGGTTGTATTACATAATATCCAGCATTAAATAAACGTGTTTTTACCACGGAGCAAATAAGTTTAGCATACATGGCAATGTATGCTATGGGATTTTTTTATCTTTTCAAATTCTTGATAGCATTGATATAAGGCGCATCGGACGCAAGACACAGGTTTTAAAAAAACGCTTGTCGCTATCAAACCAATCAAGATACGGAAATGATCTTTCGCCGGATTTTTTCCCAATGCCTAAAGTAAATTTTCATGGATTGAAGAAAATTTTGTCTGTCACACAATTGTTCGACCTGTCGGTCGATCGTGCATTCTATGCATTTGGCGACATTTTGACGAAGTGGAAGAGAAGTACAATGCGATACACACCACGATTGTTCCGATTCTGGTACATCGAGTTGGGAAGACATGAATTACGAATTCTCCGCATGAAACGCATTATGGTCGGCATTAGTATTCGGCGAGTCGGGATGGGAGGCATCAACCGAGGGGTTGGCTGCCATGTCGCCGTTTCAGCGTCGACGTGACACACGTAATGGAGCGTGACGGTGTCATAGGGGATGACGTTGTTTTGACGTGACGCAGAGATGTAATCACCGTTCAGATGCGCATGCTTGCCATCCAACAATATATGTATATATATATATTCGTTTGGTATTATGCGATAGCAACCTCTCTACGTCACGGATCGGAGTGAAAATATATCGCCAGCACTCACGAGTGATGACCGTATTAATAATTGAATATAATTGACGAATGAAAATCTGTCAATAAAATAAATCGAGCGTAACAGCTTCTCGAAAACATGACGAATTGATTGAAACGCTCTGTTCCATATGTGATACTTAAAATTCAACGAGAGTGAACATTGTGACAGCGATCAATGTCATCGGATTACGAAAATTTAAAAAAAATTATAAAACGAACGACGAAAATAATCAATGGTCGATAATTCACTCGCGTTTCTACGGTGCAATTTTGGTATTACCAATCGCTTCGCCGATTCGATGAAAAAAAGGTCATTTATTTTTTATCGTCTTTCAGGTAACCGCAGAGAAGGAATTTATTTTCAATATCGCGAGTAGAATAATTTCTTTACTTAATTCGTCCGTTATTGGTTTTTGCATAACGATTCGAATTCAGCAATTTCAACGACTCTTGCAGTCCACATCGGTAGAAAATAAAACCAGCAGTTGTCTTCTTCTGCGTATATTTTTAAATTAATTCCTGACCATGCACTCGGCAGCACGAAGCGCTTGCGTTATGCGAATCAGACAAATTTTAATCATGTGCCGCAAGTATAGTGCGATTTTTGAGGACTCTGGTCGTTCCTTTTGTAGCCGAGGGTGAAAAAAAAATCGGGATTAATGCATTTTTTATCAATCGGCAGAGGCCTGAACGGTGATGCAAATGGGTTTGGATGAGTGTTGCCCATCGAGATTTATCACTCGCAGTAATGCTCGTCGACAAATTCGGCGCCGACCGAAGGAACCTCGAGTGGTTCGAGGTCTGCTGCAATTATACGTCGACGGTGAAACGCCAAAAGGGCGAACGGGCTGTGCTTGCGCACAGCCGGTATGCCCTTATGGAATTAGGCCATCGACGTACATATATAGCATATACCCGGCAACCTTCCGAGCCACAATTAGAAGGCCACTCCATTAACCGGAGTGTAACCCGACACTATCGAGAGTCTCGTCTTTCCGGTTGCCACTGGGTTGCAGTTTCATCAAAGCGAATTCTGGTTGCTTTCGAAGATGGAAGCACGAAGCAGTGGGACGAAAAGAAAACCGTCGACTGGATGGAAGAGAATATCGAAGGAGATTGCGAGCTGAGAAGGAAAGAAGCTTGCCGTGTTCTTTTTTTTATGTTCGAAAATAATGGAAGAATAAAAACCACGGAAATAATGGAAACACTTGTTGCCAACTTTTTTCATCTCGTCGAATCGAAGAGATCGCTGATCGTCGAAACTTTGCAAGAACATTGACGGAATCGCCAGATTCCACTTGTGAATTGTGTGTGTAAAACAAAGGGTGCCAATTAGCGGAAATTGCTTCTGGGATCTCGTGATTCGATGATGAATGAGTACAGTTTTACGTGAGACGAAACAATCGAAGAATAATGCGTTGTCTCATAATGACACGCTTCTATAATGATTTTTTTTCTTCGTAAATCCTAATTGATTAATTCGTAAATCAGTTCTTATAATTAACGGGATAAACTATAAGTAGGTATGTTTCTATGGTGAGGGATTTTTGTATGCAATGGATTGGACACTGACCTCGAGAAACTGCTGAACCGTCGTGTCGACAACCATGAGGGGTCGTTGAATGAGATGCACGACTCCGTTCCGGACGGGAATGTTTGCTTTGAGAATTTCGGCGGGTACGACTCCGGTCGTGTAGTTCGGCGGGCCGAAGAGAGTGTTCGACTCAACGTAGACTGAAAATTACAGTGAGATACATTTTTTTTTAAATTTTCCCCGAACTATTGAAAAGTTTTTTTAGAACTTTCGATACATGCAGAATTATTATTTAATTTTTATTATTAATAATTTTTTTTTGTGCGTACTTTTGTCCTGCCGCGTTACGAAGCTGACGGTGACTCTGAGGTTGTCGGAGAATGCGAGAGTGTTGTAGGGCTTGTTCTTGGGCGTCGGAGTCGTGAAGAGTACGTGACCCGGAATCACGTGGCCGTCGATCACTTGGGCGTCGACTTTCTCGGGTCGAGGATCTGGCTGAAACAGTAATCGAATTACGTCAATCTTCGATTTTCGAAACATCAGTTAAACATTTAAAGAAATGACGAGAAGCTTACTTCGGTTATCTTATTTTTTGAGATTTTTTGAGGTTTTATCAAAGCCTATATTTTATTTTTACCTTAAAATTGGCGAACCTTTAAAAACATTGCTGCCGATAATCAGTTTTCGAAAACTTTAGTCAATTTTTGACAAAATTCCTGAATAAGAGTTCTTTTTGACTAAATTTTGTTCAGCGTTTTTTAAGTTTATTTATTAGAACCAAAGATTCTAGATGTGTTTCATCGTCGATCAAAGCCTCAAATTATTGTATGAAAAAGAATAAGCGACAGCAGTCTAATGCAAATGTGGTTTAATGTGTTCGCCTATTATCTGTACATCGACCGAAGTGGGACCCGAAAAAGTGTCAAGAGCTCGAGAGAAATTTGAATATCATAATTTATCTAAGATTTATTATCACGGTTAAGAGAGTCCGTGTATGCATAAGCGTCGGGATAATCCAGACGTCGAGGGTAGACCCCTGCGGTGGCGTCGAGCAGACACAAAAGGGCAAACGTTTAATTAGCTCGTGGACAACGGAAGCACAACAGGGTAGCGACCCCCCCATTAATTACGCCCGGTTTCGAGCAAGCTCGTTCGTGCGTCGCTTCTTCCTTCCGCATTCAACCCCCGAGAATGGCCGGCCGAGTAACTCTCACGTGTCTGATCCACTCGTTGGGTTACCTCCAGACTTGATGCACGTCGGTCACGTAACCATCGGAAACCCAGACGCGCGCACGCGCTCGCCTCTATTTGTTCGCCAAAGACTCTATTCGAACTACCCAAGAGTGAAGCAGCCCAAGAGTGATTACGTTTGTGAGGAGGCAACGAGGTGAGGACGCGGCGAGGACCCTTTTACTCCAACGGCTACGCACGGCCGCTCATTATCATCCCTCTTATCACTTCCTCGGTCTTTTCCTAGGGGTCAAGTTCATCTCGGCGTGAACTGAACTCCGCGTCCGGATTATCCATGGGTCCGAAGATGCGAACTCATCGACGGGGTAACGAAGGTTTTACTGACAAATTCGTATCAGCTCTCCACGGTTAACGGAACGCCTCGGTTCCGTGCGATTTAAAGTCACCCCTCAAGGTGCGAATTCACTAGCGTCGGATCGAAGTTTTGGAGCACTTTGGCGATTCCCCTAAAGACTGCGACGATCCGAGCTGTAATAGAATAGTTGTGCCAGCATCTTAACGCAGGGACCATTTTGCCTGAACGGCTACGCACGGCCGCTCGTTATCATCCCACTTATCACTACCTAGGTCTTTTCCCAGTGAAGTTCACCTCATTATCAACCCTTCCACAACTTCCTAGGTCTTTTCCGAGGAGTCAAGTTCACCTCGCGTTCATCCCTCTGATCACTTCCCAGGTCGTTTCCTTGTAAAGTTTGCCTTGTTGTCATCTCTCTCGCAACTTCCCAGGTTGTTTCATAGGAGTAAAGTTCACCTTGGCGTGAGCTGAACTCCTCGTCCGGATTATCCATGGGTCCGAAGATCCGAACTCATCGACGGGGTAACGAAGGTTTACTGACAAATTCGTATCAGCTCTCCACGGTTAACGGAACGCCTCGGTTCCGTGCGATTTGGAGTCACCCCTCAACGTACGGATTCATTAGCGTCGGATCGAAGCTTTAGAGCGCTTTGGCGATTCTCCCAAAGACTCCGGCGATGCCAGTTGCAGTAGAATAGATGTACCAGTGTCTCGAGGCAGGGACCATTTTTGCTTGAATGATCTTATCACTTCCCACGTCTTTCCCTAGTCAAGTTCACCTGGTATTCATCCCTCTTATCACTTCACAGGTCTTTTCCTCGTCATGTTCGCCTCGTCATCGGCTCCCTTACAACTTCCTAGGTCTTTTCCTAGGGGTCAAGTTCACCTCGGGTTGAATTGAGCGACTCGGGGCAGAGGTGGGTTTTCCTTGCTTACTAGGAAAACTCCTAGTAAGCAATGACATAGATGATCTATGTCATTGCTTACTAGGAGTTTTCCTAGTCAAGTTTACCTCATGTTCATCCCTCTTATCAATTCAGATTCCAGATGACGAAACACTTCCTAGGTCTTTTCCGAAGCATGTTCAGCTCGTAATCATGGCTCTTGGAACTTCCTAGGTAATTTCTTGGGGTCAAGTCCACCTCGGCGTGAACTCAACTGCACGTTCGGATTGCCCAAGGGTCCTAAGTTCCGAACTGATCGCCGAGGTAACGAAGATTTACTGACAAATTCGAATCAGTTCTCTGCGGTCAACGGAACACCTCGGTTCCCTATACGGTTTAAAGTCACCTCTCAACGTGCGGATTCATTAGGGTCGCATCGAAGCTTTAGCGCGCTTTGGTACAATTGGCCGATTCGCCGGAAGACGCTGAAAGTCTCGGCTGGATTGGAATAGCTGTACCAACGTCCCGCGTCGTGCAGAAGCTTGCAAAATTAGTTCCCCCGTTTCCGTTGCCAACTCGGCCGGCAACGCTCGATTTTCCTCAAAGAATGTTGAGATGTGACATTAATTTTACGATTTTACCGAGTTCGCTTTCAAGTCCTTGTCGCTCAAAGGCGACGGCTTCGACTATCTTGCACTTCCGTCTGAAGAGAAGAGGACAGCGACGCATTCCTTCTGCTTCCTCAATCGCGTTCCGCTGAATGTGGCGGCAGCGGATTCCTCGTAGCCTTCACGATTCCTGAAGATTTCAGATGACGAAACTCTTCCCGAGCGGAGGTCTCGACGCCCGCGTCTCTGTACGACGACGTCGGTTGAACCAAAACGCGCGGAACGTGAAAAATTTCTCAGCTGCGAATTCGCGGAAGTGCAGAGCCTTGACTGCGCCGAAAGACGCATATACGACTGACACGTCTGAGAGATCCTGCACGACGTGTTGCTCGTCATGTGCTTGACGTCCGCGAGACGAACTCTTCCAATCGTCTCGAACGAGCCTGTTCGAAAAGAACACCGTCACCCGCCTCCGTCGCGCATCCCGACAAAAAAAGAGACTGCGACGTCTGTATCGCGGGTCCCACGTATAGAATACCTATCCGTCTTTCTCGCGATCTATCGCTCACGAATTCCACAAACGCGCCGATCCGGCTGTAACGCCGGGAAAAATTCTCACCGACGCGAGCTCGCGGATTCGATTTCGATTTTTTGTCTCGCTCTACCGACGGCGTCAGCGCTACTCGCGCTCTCAGGTATAACTTTTATGACTGGTGTAAGAAATTTTATTTATATTTTTTTTTTAAGTGAAATTTGCTACGTCTTGCTATTCTGAGGTACCATAAGTCGCGTCTCTGGCAAAACAGTAACTGGCGTTGCGCGCTCCGTAAAGCGTAGATTTTATAACGTTTTCCATTTTGCTTTCTTGTAGCGGAAGTTATGTTTTCATAAAAATAAAAAAAAAAATTGAGAGTTTAATGGCAGGCTACTTAAACTAGTATGAAACGTGGAGAAATGCGTTTTTTAACTGGCGTCCGGACGTATGTCGGTGTGTATGTATGAATGTATATGTGTATGTATGACAGACTTGCATCGTTTGAAACGGCTATAGTTCAGGAACGGTTTCAGATAGCCGGTTGAAATTTTGTACACTAGTACAATATGGCCCCTCGGAATAAAATAATTTGGAAATTCTTAATCAGTGGGGAAAAATACATAAAACATACCCTAAAAACGACGAATTACTCAAATTTCAATTAACGATTTTGTACAATAAATTTTGCGGTAAATTCTGTCTTTGAATTTTATAAAATGTATACATTTTTGTATGCTACGAAAAAAAGGTGCAAAGTAATTTGCACACGGTTTCCTCGTTTATTACAATCCTGCTCATAGCTTCCTGTGTGAGGAAGGCAAAATCGATTAATTAATTAATTACTCTTGGGCATTTGAAACTCCTTTAGGTATCACGTTTTTTATACCCGATTGGCCCGAAACTCATCGAGTGTGGGTCAACGCCGGATTTCGATAATTAATAATTAAATTGTATCGAAAGTGGGAACAAAGTTTGCTAGTAATTATCGACAGTTGTATAACGTTGCGGGAAAACGGATTTGCCTGAAGTTATTCCCCTGGAAACAACGCTAAAGGGGTAAATTACGACAGCCGCACGATCCAATAGGATTACGATGGGAGAAACTCGCGTAATCGACTTGGGGATAACCCGATGTTGCGACGGATTTGCCCGCTCGAGATACTAAATCTCCTCCTACCCTACTAATATCACATTTTCCTTCGAACGAGGACAAACGGACTGCAACTAAATGCTATCGCTAAAGATAGAACTGTGTATCGTACATACGCGCGCCGAATTTGCTCGAAAATCGACGTTCTAAAAAATACAGCCAAGTATATTTGACCCCCCATATATGTAGGGGAGAGCGGGGCAAAATGGTACAGCGGGGCAAAACGAAATAATGAGACAAAATGCAATTTTCACATAAAATTTGGATGGTAGCGATGTTGGTCCGTGGGGCAAAACGGGGTTGAAAATCCGGATGCATCGTTGGGGCAAAATGGGACATCCTCACTGCCCCGTTTTGCCCCGCTCACCCCTATGACACATTTGCAGCTTTCAGTCATATCCTTCAACCAGTATGAGTTTCGAACTCGATGCTAGGCAGCGACGACTCGATGGAAAATTGACATGTTTAAATACCTTGAAGCCCTCGTCGACGGGAATGAAAAAGGTGTAACGTCCATCGGCCCTGAAGACGTCCTCTTTGTGGGTACGAGTCATTCGTAGTCGGAATGTCCTGAAAAAGCAAAAAAAAAAACAGAAAAATTAATTACCGTTAACGTTAATTACTTTTATTCGAGTATCATTATTATTTTCATGGGTACTTTGAGGTTTCACGGATAGATAAAACATTACCGTATGTATATAACATCCTCATCGGAGATAAACTTTTCCTGAACGTTTTAAAAAATTCTTTTTCAAATTAAAAAAAAAATTCGTCAAGCTTGTTTTTAAATTTTTCTTAGCTTGTTGCCGGTCGCTTTTAATAGCCGTGCTATATACGGAGCACAGTGCCTCATAAGATTAATTGTACGATAATAACTGCAATGAAATTATAGTGCAAAAAAGATAATGGGCAGATAAATCAGCGTGGAATTTACCGACTTGTTTTTCTCAGGCGACCATTCCGGAATTATTTAGCGCCAGAGTTGCATGCGGTTGAGTGATTTCGACCGATATTGTCAGCGGCGTTTGTGGGAGCTTTCGTAGGCGGAGCGGAGGCGAGCGTGGACTCGTACCAGGTGGTCCAGCGGGTTCTGCTTTTTTTTGCCCTCGCATTTTTCCGTGAGCCAGAAAATTGCCTTTGCATAGACAGGGGAGGAGCCGTTGTTCGCACGGCGGGAGATCAGGGGCTTTGCAACAGAGCTCGGATGGAGGGCTGCGAAGCGTTGCGAGAGGTAAAAGCGCGGACCGCGAGAGCTTTTCGTAATTTTCTTTAAACTCTCTCTGTGTGTGTCCCGAGTTAGTTCCACTTCGCCTCCGTGTCTACGCGATATATTTACGACCGCAAGTTTCCGCAACACTCTGTACGTACTCGTGTAAACGCATCATAGTGGGAAATGCATAGATGCGAAATAAATTAATTTATAATCAATTCATTCTCACCCGGTGTAAACTTGCAACAATTTAGAAAAGCGCATCTTTTTTTTGGAAATGTTTTACGATTTAATCCTTTCGCTACTACACCACTTTTCTGGTCCAAACGAAAATTTCGTGGAAACAAAATATACGTGACGTATATTTTTTTAAATATGTCTGTTAAATACGAAATATAATTTCACATAAAAATTGGATACTTCGGATATATTTTTGAATATATTTCTGCAAATGTATATTATCAAATTTATAGCAATTCAGACGATTAATATATCGAACGTATAAAACTTGAATTTAATGAATTCCGAATATATATTTCGCATGCATTTTATTTGCGTCCGGGAAATAAATTGTAGATCGAAAAGGGCCGTAATTATCGCTACTCCAATATTGATCCGAAGAGAGTGTCGACAGTGTCCAAAACCGTGACGCGGATATCGGAAAGCTTACGTAAGACCGCGTGTGAGAACCGATGGAAAACGATGTCGAGGTTTGCGAAAGCGGGTTGGAGAAGGGCGAAGCGACGAGCGAGATGTAGGACGACGGTGTAACTTTATCGGACGGTCAATTTGCAAGTGCTAATCTACTTAGTTTCCTCGATAGTTGGCAGATTCCGAGGGACACTCTTCGAGGGATTGATTTAGACGATTGATATACAAATCGTACAAAACTCTCGAACTGAATAAATTTCGAATCAATTTTTTTTGCATATATTTGATCTCCCTACGGGCAATAAATTGTAGCTGCCCGAAAGTGCCGAAACGCGGATATCGGAAAGCTTATGTAAAACCGCGTGCGAGAACCGACGGAAAACGATGTCGAGGTTTGCGAAAACGGGTTGGAGAAAGACGAGGAACGGGATGTAGGGCGACGGTGTAACTTTATCGGAAGGTCAATTTGCAAGTGCTAATCTACTTAGTTTCGTCGATAGTTGGCAGATTCTGAGGGATACTTCGAGGGAGCGGAAAGCAGGATTAAGCGAGGAGAATGGCGGAGAGACAAAGCGGGCGAATCAGACCAACCGCATAGTCAGCGAACGGACAGAGATAAAGGAGAAAGAGGATGACGAGGTTCGAGTGTCTATTCGGCTAGTCAATGGATCGATCCGGGATCGAGATTCCGTACAGAAATGTTGGTCGGTGTGGTTGTGCGAAAGGACGTCCAAGTTCCCACGGTACGTCTCGCAAAGTTAGTCACATCGACGTCTCCGAAGCCCCGGGGACTCGACGAAATTCACTTAAAGACGATTTCCAGGTCGACGTCGTAGTTCTCTCGTCGAATGCTTCTCCGCGGGTCCATATAAAATCGGCTGAGGGACCGGGGCCGAGGACTCCAGAGGATCACGTCCGGCCGAATTCACGTGAGCCGGATGGAAAAACAGTTGACTCGAGAAAACGAACGCTTCGCCCCTCGTTAAATGCTCCGGGCGAGGTTTGCCCGAGCTTCCCGGGTTTGGTCGACGGAAGTCCGACAGCGGTCGCGAGAGATGGATGCGAAATGTAGTTTGGATATTGTGTTCTGATAGTTGCAGTAGTGGATGACGATATAGTAGATGTCTTTTTTTTTTTGTGAAATCGGGAAAATTATGCAAACCGAAAATCGAAATTGTTACATTACCAGGTTTTTGCTATTTTTTTTCTTTTTGCAGAAGACCTTTGAAATAAAAGTAGCGCAGCTGAAACTTCGGATTTTTCGTTAAAAATTGTTCTGGAGAAGATTCGATATGTCGATTTTCGGTTGAGTTATGATTTTTATGGTAGAAACATTAAATGGGTCTAAGTTGTATAGCAGTAAAGAATCGCAGCTAACGATGCGTCTACCCAGGTGAGATTCAACCATCGCCTCGGCTACGGAACCGCATCATTTGCCGGGCTCGGCCGACGCTCGGGCCGGGGTCCGCCAGACTCCGGTATTGAGTCGGACCCAACATAACAGTTCGATGAAAAATGTTATCGCTGCGACTGCACGTAGTACAATCTTACACTATCGAAAAATGACATTTTCAAACCGAGTATGACGCATTTCCGGTTAAAAAGTTAGAACTTCAAACCGGCGTGACGTATTTCCGGTATAACGTCACTTCCGGTCGAAAAATGGGATTTTCAAACCGGTTGTGTCGTACTTCCGGTATTACATCACATGTCATATGATTATAATGAATTTATGCGTGTGTCATCTCATTAGGGAAATTGCACTTTTAGAAAACTTCGCAAATTTCTTCGAAATTGTTTGATCAAATTTTATCGCTGAACATTTTGAAATTTCCGAACCTAAAGTTGAAACGAAAAAAAAAATGCAAGAGTGCATGAGAATTTTGTTTGCACGAAATGCGGCAAATAAGGGTTGAGCGATCGTGAAGATCGTACGTGCATCGCGTGGCGCGTCGAACCACAGCCGAGAAGGGGAAACAGTAAAAACTTTTGCCTTTGGCCCAACTTCGCCCCGCTTGTTTGCCCGTGCTACGGAGGAATTGAGAAACTGAGGAACTCCGCATCGAGCTTTTCACCCTCGATATACCAGCCAGCGAGCAGCAGTTTCTCGCCGGCGCGGCATCGACAACTCTTGGCACACAAACTGCAGCTGCTTCTAATCGAGTCTAATAATTCGATTGAAACTTTATCATTCTAACTCGATGTATGAGTAAGTCTGGTTCAACTCAAACATTCGATCTTCGTAAAGATGGAGGGAACGGCTTGTTTTAATTTTCAATTAACAAAGTCGCCTTCGTGACTTAAAAAAAAGAAAAAACCTTAGTTGGCTTTTAAGGGTAATGAAATAAATTGAAAAACAAAATAGATGTTCATGAAAAAAGTAAAAAATAAAAGAAGTAAATAAAAGTCGCGGCTATCCTGATATCGATTCTACCGATTAAAATATAATGTATCGTCCAGTATCGCTTGTATTGATCCTGTACAACTTTTACTGCTCTATAAGTAAGTGAACATTTTTAAGAGTAATTCATCAAATTTGCATAACATTTGGAGAATTGCAAAATAACAAAATGTTTAACTTCTACTTATTCTGTAAAAGTGCGCACTAAATACATCACAGGTTTCTTGTAAGATTGTATCGCCACCTTGCTTAGTGACTTATGCGTGGCGAACGAGGAAACTCTTGGTACACCGACATATGATACATTTTATAAATATAAAATTTGGTTTTGGGGCGGATACTATTAAGTAAAAACGCAGCTAAATATCTCGAGCACGAACTGTCAAACGTCTCGTCTTTCTGAAAGTCCGACCGAGATTTTCGTCATCCGGTCAATCGATAATCTGTACGATAATAATTAGTCATACCGAGCTATTCCGGTCATCCATGTAAGATCGTGTATCTCAATCGATCCTCATTTCCAGATTCGTTACAATATTTGGAGAGGCATAATTTTTAAATGACACTTACCGAACTCGCAGGCTGCCGAGATTGAGGTTGTCGCTCTCATTCAAGAAAACGAATGCATTCGGATTGTAGATCGGGTTGGCCGTCGATATCGAGACCACCGGTTCGAGGACCTCGTCAATTTTGTGCAAAACCTGCAACAAGAATAAAAGCATCGTCGTCTATAAATATTTGTTGATTAAAGATTGATCGTGCAATTAAAAATTTACATGGCAATGCGGGTAGTGCATAGTCACTGAATAAATTGCCCGATCTATAAATTCCTCCTGGTAAATTACTTCTTTCTCCTGGAATTCGGAGGGAAGAAAAAAGCAAATAAATGGAAACAAAAAAAAGTTAAAGAAACTAAAGTTCGTGAGCCGCACGGCGAATGAAAAGAAACAATTAAAACAGGAGGAAAAATAAGAAGAAAAGGGATTGCGCGAGAGCTGGAAGGGAAGAGGAGGAAGGAAAATAAGAATAAAGAGACGTTGTGTTTGTGTATACAGAGCCGGTAGCAGCACACGTCGATTTATATAGGAACGCAAGCCTGCTACTGAAACGTACTCGGAAGCTCGACTATTTATCCATTCCTCGGCACCGTGGTATACGTGTATGCACAGTAGTAGAGTACCGTACAGTGTTCTACAGTCAGAAGTCTTTTATTCCGCGATAGTCTCGCTGGTAGGAAAGCCCGGAGCCCTTGTCGGTTGTCCAGACGGCGAGGGTGTGTCCCATTTATCCGCACCAGCGTCGAGTGGTTCACCGGAGCGCGCAGTAAAAAGAATTGGAGGAATAGGAAATGAGCGGGGAAAGAATAAATAGAGGTACACTTGGAACTTGACGCGCGAAGAGTGTGCACTGCGAAGTCGGTCAGAATATTTTTTTATTTTTTATTTTTTTTGGTCAAATAAATTACGCTGATTGTACTCTTAAAAAAAGCTTAGGACGAAAATTAAGAACGACGAAATGACGATGAACTGAGAGGTGAAACATGTATATCTGAGACCGCTCATCTAGGGTAAATCAGGGTGACATGGCCACCCGCAATATCTTTTAACGTAACAAACAAATGCTGCTACGGTTTGCACAGTTTTTAGTATATGTGGATATATTATGATTGCACGAAAAATTATAAGATTGTAAGTGCAAGGATCGGTACGGAAGGTGAATCCGTATTTCGAAGTGGCCAGAAACTTCTCGAGCTCTATTTGTAGCGCTCTGGAAACGTACTAAATTATAACTTTTCTGGTAAATCAACATTGCACACTATAGTTGGGTGTTTTAAGAAAAGATAGGAGGGTAGTAAACCTATTTTTAAACATTTCTTCCCTAAATTTAAGCAGTGGATATTTTTCCCGGAAAATGGGTGATATGGCCATGTCAATGGTGGTGGCCATATCACCCGGATATTGCGGACGAGACAGCCACGCCAATGGTGATGGGCAACGTGGCCCGTAATATCCGGGGGATATGGCCAGGAAATTGCGAGAATTGTAAAATCGATTACGTATGATATGAAAACCGAATTTTCGAAAATATGGCATATGGGATGGATTTTGAATTTCCGAATTCCATTCCATATGCTATGAAAACCGGGGAAGATTCAACGAAATGGGTACGGGGGTTGAACTTCTCCGAAAGAGGGGTTAGTTGGAGGGGAGAATAGGGGAGGGGGTGGAACAAACACCCAAACCAACAAACAAATCCACAATTAAAAAACATATATATAATATTTATAGATATAAGTGGAAATTTGTTGGTGGTTTCGTACCTATATTTCTCCCAAGTGTCTATTCTGACCTAAAAGTGACTCTGTTAAAGTCCCACAGACTGTCAAGACCCGCAGGCTAGAAGAGCTTCAGATACGCAACAGCTTTCGCGTGACTGGAATGTTGACGCTGCATTCACGCTAGCAGGCAGGCGGGAATTTGATATTTGTGGCACTTCCGGACCGATGGATTGCACGTGAATTCGATATTTGTATAAATGCGTTGACCATTCGGTTGTGTAATAGATTGATGAATGCAAAAAACAAAAGCTACTGAGATTAAATTAATTTAATTTTTATTCTGGGCAAGAAGATATTCGAAGCGAAAGGGTTAATTTAACATACGATTTAATGTACGCAAAAAAGGGTCGGATGTCTAAAAAAAAAAAAAAAAATCCGTTTCCGAGACTTGTGGATGTGGAAAAAGGTAGTTTTACCCGGAAAGTACGTGGCCTCGAGGAGTAATCAGGGGCTGCCTATTATAGGTTCGTACTACTAGTTTCTCTCGTCATGTCTTACGCCGTGGATTCCATGCACTCCAGTGGCCGCGGGATATTCACGCTTACTGCTTACATTCACGCGCGAGTAGTCACAGTTGTATACCACCGACAGGGTCCGACATTCTGCCTTTGTATTGAAACGAGGAGGGTAGCTCCTCTCTCAAGTCCGGACATCTCCCGCAGGCTATTTGTCTTGTTCAAAGTCACTTCAACAAGCAGCTCGGAGAATCAAAAGCATAGTTCATGGTAATATAGTCCGGACATGGAAACTACATCAACATCGTGCGCGAGTTGTTCAACTCTCTATAGTTGATCTTAGGTAGAAAATTCATTTCCGCCGAGGCTCAAAGTGATATAGACTTTTTGTTTAAGTCAACCGACGTAGCAGCGAAATAAAATGTATGTATTAAAAAAATGTTGTACTGAAATGGGTAACTAAAAAAAACGAGTTCATAACTGTTAGATTGAATAATAAAATCTTTGCCAACTAGAATATATTTTACCTTTGCTATATTTTCACCTAAGCTCATTACGAAATTGCTTCTTGTATTGTGTAGAAGAAAAGCAATAGCTTTTCTTCTTTTCTTTTTATCTATTTCATTTCACGACTACTTTTAGTTGGATGTAAGTTGCTTCGTATTGCTCTCTGTACGCTCTGGTCCGCAGAGAATTTATTCCAGGGCCCAATAAATTTATATCTATCTACATCTTTACTCTATATAACAACCGAGCAATCGAATCGGTTGCTCGACATTTTACCCCGTTCTGCTTCGAAGCCCCAAAATTCTATATACAAATCAAAGGCAAGACGAAAAATGTTCTCAATTTTTGGAACATTTTTTTGCTACCAGAGACACGCAATGTACGTCCAACGAAGAGCGAAAAGGTAAATTCGATTATATCGAATTTCGCACAAATCAGCAACGAGTATAAAATATCCTCAATCGTCGATTCTCATCGCGCGAACTCCGGCAATACGAAAATACGATTATCGGAGGTTAATGAAAAGCCCGAACCGTGCGATCGGAGTCGTAAAAGCTGAGCGACCCCCGGGACGTAGTTCTGCCGCTGATGCCTCTGCAGATCGGTAACAACTGCAGAAGCGGAGTCGTTGCCAGCGTCGAATACAAATTTCCGCGAAACTCCGCGAGGCTCTGCTATAGACGATAGGGTCAACGACGGGGATGAGTCGTTATCTACTGCAGAGCTCTCGCATCTCCCGCGACGACGAGAGTCGTTTGAATAACGACCGTCTACTACAGTGCAGACCACTCGGCTGTAGTATTGGCTTGACATATATATATACAAGTATAAATTTGTTATCGTCCATGTGCGGGGGTGCGAGTCAACCGGGAGACTGTGAACCTCTCGGCCAACCCGATGGCATTTCCGGCGGAAACCACTGCATCGGGCGGCGGATACGATCGCGAAACCCTGCGAGGCAACTGTCCCGTAGGGTTTCTCGGAACGTCACCGGAATTCCTATACATCTATGTATACGTATATACAAATATATATAGCATATCTACGTATATAGCATGTACACGTAAGGTAGAGCGGGGCAAAATGGGGCAACGGGGCAAAACGGGGTTTTTGGGCAAAACTAAATTTTCCAATCATTTTTGGATGGCCGAATTCGCCCTATCGGATACATCAGGCTTTTCTGCCGGGTTTTGCCACCTTGTCCGATCCAAAAATGATTGGAAAATTTAGTTTTGCCCAAAATCCCCGTTTTGCCCCGTTGCCCCATTTTGCCCCGCTATACCCTATATAAAAATATACGTATATATGCTAAACACAGATAGGCCAGCTAAACCATTTTAGTCGGCTAATCCGTTTTAGGCGGCCAAGCTATTTTAGCCGGCCAAGTGGATAATTTCGTGCATAAAATCGAGCCCCGGTTATAGCACTTGGCGTAAGCCTAAAGTCAGGAGGAATAAGAAGAAGAAGAAAATCGAGCCCCTTAATGTCACATTGTACTTTAGACCAAAAAGGCTGGCGTATTCATGTTCAGCAGGCGAAGATACTTCGGAATACGTTTCAGGTACCAGTCGTCAAAAAATGCCAAGACTGTATTAGCTTAGCCGGACAAACTATAAAATCCATTAGCCGGATAAGATATTTTGGCCGGCTAGGCTGGCCTATCTGTACCACCCTACCCTGTACTATCCATACATCTTGAGCTTCCCAACTTCTACCCATCAGTAGTGCTCATGCGCCAATAATCCGCCGTTGTAACTTTCTTGCTATCTTATTTAGGGTGGCCCATTACTTACCGTTCAAAGTATACAAAACGGCTTGAATGTCGAAGGGCAAGAGCGAGCGCAGGGGAAGAGCGGGGCAACATGAATCAGCTTCCTACATTTGAGGGAAGACTTTTTATTTATTACCCTAAAAATTTGTAAAAAAATTGTCTGTTTTGCCCCGGAATTTCGTTGTATTTCCGTTTTGCGATTTCGACTATGAAATAGTGCGCCGTCTGATGTCTCTGGAGACTAACCGATCGCGTAGAGAATCCTCTGAGAATTATACGCGCGCGCACATGACGAATTTAATTAACGGAATATCACGGATCCCGAAGAATCTCGGTTTCGCTGTGTCTCCTGAGGGAGATTCGCGGAGAAAATTCGTAGAAAAAAAAGGATGGGGGAGAGGAAGGAAAGACACCGGGTGAAATGGACGGTGAGAGGGAAATAACGTCGGCTAGGTATTTTTCAATTAGATAGCGTGCGATTTCGCAGCGCCTTGCTGCGGTAACTACTTGCTCTTCCGCTGTGGTCGGAGACGGGTTATTACGTGGTCGGCTGTTCGGTCTCCTATTGTCAGAAAACTCTGGTCTCAAACGAATTCTATCCCGCTGTTTTACTCGTCTTATCTTTTGAATTAAGTTCGAACGATAAAATCGTCATGGGGTCGTGACACGCGGCAGGTAGAAACCTCCTCGAGGAAATGAAACGTCGTTCTGGGATATTATTTGTATGCAGATCTGTACTCCACGACTCCTGCGAGACCAAGGCCGTTCTTATCGGAGCCAAAGGAATGAGCAAAAACGTCATTTTACAAGAAACTTTCTTGAAGCGATTTTTTTTTTTTTTTTAATTAAAGAACTTTTAAAATATTATATAACATTTTTAATCCTCGATGGATTTTTGTGAAATCTTATCAAACAAGCACCTCTAAGTAATTAAAATTTGCGTAAATTGGAGCTGCCGCAGATATTAACAAATTCAAAATTGCATATAATATGAATTTAGTAATCTTAGCGAAAATTGCACTGAACGGAGGATTATCACTTTCCTAGTGCACGGTTACCACTTTCCTAGTGCACGGTTTTCAGCCGGCCAATTGAAGCCATTTTGGAGTTATAGGTTTAGAAATTACAAATTTATTACGCATGTACATAGCCGAATGTTAGCTATAAATAGCATTTCTCGACATTATAGACTACCCTAAGTACTCCGAGGCTAAAATTTAATTTTTGTTCTTGTTTTTACGAAAGCCGCTTCTCCACTAGAAAGCAAAAATATTGATTTTTGACGAGGTAGCATAACGATGACGACCGGAGAACGAAAATATTTTTTCTAGGGTTAACAAGGGGAAGCCAAAGTTTCATACTTTCCTCTCAAAGTTCCTTACTGTATAGAATATAATTTCCATACAGCAGCCGAAGGAAAGTCGGTTAAAGTTTTCCAGGGCAGCCGCAATTTTTTTTCATCCCTTATCGCTCCACCGGAGTGTCACGGAAAACCCAAAGACAAGAGAGGGAAAGAGAATTTCCAACCTCTCGCTCTGGCCAGGATGAAGTCAAATCTGATTTACATCTTTCCAACTCGATCTTGTTAAGCACCCACTTAGCGTCGACACTTTGATCTGCGCCCGCGCATTTTCACGCCGAGTTTATTGACTTTTCTGGTAACGAACGTGGAAAAGACAGGGCCAACGCCTCGGTCTCTTCCAATCTACGATCCTGTCGCGCAAACAAAATTTAGTTCACTTAATATTATTTGCAACCCCGGCGAAACACTTGTATCTTGTTTTTTCAAGAAATGCGAGTTTCACCAGTGATTTTAACATTTTTTAATTATAAAAATGATAAAAGTCCAAAATTTAATAAGATGCAAACTGAAAATTAACGATGTTGTTGATTCTCACCAACAAGCGACAAAGTGAGATTTCGATTACAAGATGCGACTTTATTATAAAACGCTTAGACAATCTTCCTGAAAAATTGACTAAAGGCGGACATTTCGATCGGTTATTTTCCACAATAATTCAACACACCTACTACTTCGATGCTCCGCAATTAATTCAGATTTCTTTTTTTTAACTGGCTTTTTGCGGTCGAAAAATGAGATTTTCAAACCGGAGGTCTAATTAACGGAATTGCATTGATCTTCAATTAACCGTCCAAAAATAGTCTTGTTCCGTGATTACAGCAATTAGCGGCCTGACCTAACCTGACCCAATCCAACCCAACCTAATTAGCAAAATAAAATTGAGAGATTATGTCGCATGCATAAACGATGCCTCGTTTTCACAGCGTGAGTTCGAAGTCGTCGATTGCCAGTGTACAAAATAAAAAAGGAGGCCTCTGTAGGGTTGTCCAGTCAAAAGAAGATTGAATGACGAACTTTGGCTGGTCTAAGCGTCGAGTTTTCCAGTCGGAGGATCTCTCCATCCTTTATCCTTTATCCTTCGCTCGGCTCTGCTGTGTTTTGTGAATCGCAAACTCTCAGGCTTAATGAAAATTAACGTAGACTCGGTTCGTTTCTCGAGACCGTCGGGCAGACAAGTCGAGCGAGTCGTCGGTGAGACGGAGACTCGTATAGCGGAAGAGTAAAAGCTCGAGGTGATGGAGCCCGGGGGGCGTCGAAGGAAAAGCGAGAAGGACGAAGAGGAGAGTGCTGAAAGACGTCGGGATTGCAGAAGTGCGCGGAGGTTCCACCGAACCCTCGGCGCCTTGGCGTCGCGACGCCACACCCGTACTCTTGGAGTGGACGTGAGATTGCTTACCAAAGAATGCCAAAGGAGCCGAGCGATGAATCACCCCTGATGGTCATGAGGGATCGAAAGGGGTGAATAATTACGGTACAGTCAAGCGGAACTGAACTATTCGATCATCGTCAAATTGGAAAATTTTTTTCGAATTGGAAAATAATGAAAAATGTTTACGATCGGTACACAACATTAGTGCCTGCGAATCCGGCTGCAATGTCGCTACATTAATGTCAGCGTTAATGTAAAGACTTGCGAAATAAATTTTCCTAATTGTGTTTCCGTTTTGAGCCTGCATTTGTTGAATTCTTCTTCATCAAGCGAAATATGAAACGCTTTTCATATTTTCCTCCCCTCGCGCCTATTAGCGTCAATCCTGCTTTAATAACTGCCGGCGCGGTTAAACGAGACAACTCGCCGGGAACGAAAATATGACAATTATGTGATAAAACTCTCCTATCGCAGGCGCTAAGCGCGAAATAAAAGATGGCCCGATATCTGTTGCTCCGTGTGTACGGAATGAAAACAGTGCTGTAATATAGAACGTGACCAAAAGTGCACGTTCCAACGGTTTCATTTACAGGAGTAACGAGTACTAATGGCCAGTGGATAATCCCACGGTGGTTGTGCAGTCCGGCCGGTGCCTGGAATGAGCACGGTGAAATATACGGGAAATGCTAAACCGTTTGCCGCTCGTTTAATTTTTTTATGGTTACCATCTATTCCGTGTTATAGGAAGCTTTGAAACCAACAGTTTTTACGAGGCTGCGTACCAGACCGTGCAGTTGTACACGCGTCTGGAGTATTCGCCGGGTTGGCAATTCTCCCAAATTTGTAGTACAACGCCATACACTAAAAAAAAACTTGCCCGTGGCGCATTCGCAGCCGGCGACTTTTTCACGTTCGTTGTCGGCTTTAAGTTCTCGTCGTCAAATTAGTCGTCTAAAATTGCGAACAATTATGGAAAAAAATTGATTCTCTCCAAATAGTGAGCACGATGAAATATACGGGAAATGCTAAACCGTTTGCCTCTCGTTTAACTTTTTTATATTATAGGAAGCTTTGAAACCAACAGTTTTTACGAGGGTTGGCAATTCCCCCAAATTTGTAGAACGCCAAACACTAAAAAAAACTTGCCTGCGGTGCATTCGCAGCGAATTTTTCACATTCGTTGCCGGCTTTAAGTTTTCGTCGTGAAATTTGTGGTCTAAAATTGCGGACAATTATGAAAAAAAAATTGATTCCCACAAAATAATTATGATCTTGGTTTCCCGGTAGAAATTTTAATAAAATTAGATAAAATCAGGGAATACCGACAGAGGAATGCCTTGGTCCGCCGGTATTCCCAGTAGCGAAAGAAGCGGGAAGGAATCAACCGAAGAACGATGCGAATACTCGAGGGAGAAAAAGGAATTGCATTCGAAGCCTCTGTTGGCAACCGACAAAAACGCCTTGGTTTCTGGCAACGAAAGCTTGCCTATTCTATCGCATCGTTATCGTGCTTTTCGCCGGTGCAACTTCAGCCGCTCGCGCGAAATTGCCCCACCCGGCTCGGCGAGCTTTGAGTTTCTTCAAATATTTATTAAAAAAAAAGAAACAAATCGTAGCACAAAATCTACGGAATTGCAGGGGAAACTATTAAAACGCGTGATTCTCTTACTCTCGGCAAACCAAACTGGCCGGAGCTTGCCATTACGAGAGCTCCCCCAGCTTGCATACCTAATCATCCCCTTTATACTCACTCTCGAATTCATTGAATCGTACGCCTGGGCACTCGAAATGGAATGTACTCTCTTCCCTCTCGAACGTTCTATTTTTTATCTCATCGTTTGTTTTTTGTTGATGTATTTTTTAGTTTTGTTGGGATGAAAGTGGCTTGCATGGGCCGGTTCGTGCATAATTGATTTTCGCGGTAATCGGGGTGGTTCATATTCAACACTTTTACTTTATTTATTTTTCTATCAGCAACGGTTTTTCCGACATTTTTTCCAGAGTGGCACAGGTTTTTCAGTTGCAATCCGCGCTGAGCTTAGATTCGTGACTACATAAATACTTTATGTTTGAAAATGTGCATTTACTTTATGAGGCGACTGAAATTTGCGGAATTGAAAAATGTGATAAATAAAAATAATAAATGTAACAACCGTTTATTCCTTAAATCATCACTAGATCCTCAAACGAATACTCAAATTTTTTCATTGACTTATTGCGAAGCTGAGGAAAAAAGATAACTCTGGTATGTTGGCTTTCATTTTTTTTTTGTTGTTTTTTTCAAATCCCCGCCCGGCCAATCCAGTTCATTGTGCAGTTTGAAACTGGATAACAATTACTAACAAAATATTTTTAAAAGCGTCGATATGTTCTTGTAAAAAAAAAAAAGACAAAATTGTTCGCCCTCGAGTTTGCAGAAATTTGAATGAAACACCGATAAATAATTGTCAAGTTAAAGAGTTGATAGAAGTCGTTCTCTTTAACTCCACTGCCCCGGAACTGTTCACATTCGGTCCTTTCGCCGTGCGATCCTCAATCACAGTCTTGCCGAGAGAGTAAAAAAAGGGGGGAGGGGCGAAGAGTCCCGCAAGATTGGTTTCGTCGTCCGAGATCGGGAAGTTGAACGAGATCGTCGAACCGCGAAACGCTGTAAGCTCGGCGACGTCGACGGGCGCGACGTCGACGACAGCGGCGTCGTAATTCTCCAATTCATCAGACACAGTGCATTTATGCATAATAAATGCCGGATCGGAGGGGGCCGCGGTGCCCTGGCATTGAGAAATTAAATTATCGACCGGGCTAAGACGCCCGAGGGCCGAATCGTGTGGGAGGTGAATGGGCGATGTAGATCTTTGGTCTACTCGCGGCTTTCTCTCCTCCGTATATAATCCTTCCTTGCGCGGGTTATCCGCGTCTACGCTCAACCCTCCGTGATTCTATCTGAGAGAGTGTGCAGTGCGTTATTGTACGTACGGTAAACTGTAAGCTATACAGTAGCGAACGGTGAAGACCGTGCGAATAATACAGTAGTACAGTGTGCGCGTATGGTAGGACAATACAGCACTATGGGGCGTGCTAGACCCAAAGTAGAAACAGTTATATGTAGTGTGTGCTCGTAAGATGAAGGCAAGAACCGTAATTGTGTATGTATACATACATATATATATCGGGTGGTTGGAGGTTCGTGTACTTACCGGTACAGGCGCGAGACAGAATCCTAGGAGCAACCGAATTTCTTGGGTAAACACGGCGTCGGAACCAAGGAAATCCGCCGAGACTGAGCCAGACCGAACCGTGTCGTCGCATACGAACGCTCGCGTTTGTCTACGCTCAATCATAATAATAACAGTCAGCGAATAACAATGGGCGCCAAACTGCGCCGAGGTTGGCGGATGCCAAATGGTGCACACCTCAGTTCACCTCCTTTGGTTCGACTCTCAGAGGCTGTCACGGATCTGCCGGCCGGAGAAGCGCGCGGATGCTTTGAGAAAAGGAGATGAAGAATTTTTTTTAAGTATTTAAGGTGAACCGATTTTTTTTTACCGGTCGATGACATCGGAGTCTCGATGGGGCTCGCCTAAGATTGTCCGTCCGCAACCCGACGCATGAAACGGATACCGTCTTTTTCCATCGTAACGGGTATCTTTTTTTCCTCTCTCAAGCGAGCGGCCAGAATAACCTTGTTCGCCTCTTCTCCTCCGTTCTCTTATGGTCCGCTCTCGCTATACCGTGAGTGCGCTTTTCCGCGCACTCGCCGCCTCTTTACTTTCCATTTTCCGGACGACCCACTAACAGCCACACTTTCCACCGTCGCGCTTATGGTAGTTTTGACGCTGCGAAAAACACGGAAATCCCCCGCGGGTTTGCAATAACACTCGCCGTTCCGAGATAGTCCATGGCTGTCTTACAGACGAGTGGGAAAAGTCGGCGCGCCTGATTTTCAAGAGAGAAAACAAGGTGGAGCCGAGCACATACCAGTCAGAACAATTTAAGGTCCTTGAAACTCGAGCATCAGCAAAGGAGCTCGTGGAAAAAAACCCAAGCGGCGGATCAGCGTTAAAACTAATAAGCACATTCGATGGTAAAGATAAAGGCTGTCTGCCTAAAATAGGACTGCGCGAAATCACGATGATCCTTTTATTCGAGAAGCAATAAAAAAAGCATGTTTCCCTGGTAGTGGTCGCTATACGCTCCACCGTCACGCAGACCTGCGGCTCATTGCGTAGCCCTGCCCTGTCCACGTTGTCTTCCTCAGACTCGGAACCCAACCGACAGGCATTATTCGTGTCTTTCCACTTTCGCGTCTTTATGACTTTCGAACCTACTTGTTCGACTTGGCACCTTCCTGGGGATCACCGGTTGCTCAAGGTGTCGTTGGTCGACCACCTTTCACCCAACATCCTACTTGTAACCATACCAGGGATCATAGTCAGTCTCCTCAGAGCCCCAGTTAAGGAGGTAAGGCTCAATTTTCTAGGATATCGCCTGGCTTTCCAGAAGCGAACGTTACGACACACCCAGTGTCGAGGCCTCAGCGTGGTAGCTTACACTCTGGCTAGGGATAGCTATTGCGGAGCGTCAAGTCTGGTACACAGACTCGGCGCCGCAGGCGTTGGATACGCCACGTCCCCTAGGCCGGATATTCGAGAAATAACATTATCGAGAACAGAAACCCAAATCTATATTCGGGGTGTGTTCACTGTCTTTGCCGCTTTACCATGGCTGGCGCTGGCGACCAATCCAGCAACACAGTACGTGGAACGGCGTTCCACTGTGAGCGCTCCTAGCGGTGGCGTCATTAACTAATGAAGCGTCGACTGGCAAACGATCGCACGGCAGAGTGGGCGAATGCCGACCACCCGAGGAAGAAGTGTCATATCTCAGTTGCAAAGTGAACACGGTTCGTACATTGTTGTCAACTAACTGTTATTAGCAATTGGAAAAAGTCGACCCATCGCTAAAACTATGACGTTGATCTCGATAGCTTTGGTAAATCAAGATCCACTTCGACGTCATGGCTAATACTGTTTAAATTTACCAGGCAGGTATTCGGCTACTTTCCTCGAAGGCGTTCAGAATACGCTCCGTGTGTTGCTGGTACGAAACCGTTGATACGCATTTTGATAGACCACGTGCAATTTACGACTCAGCCAACATTCTTTCTCCTTCTTTCGCTCAACCCCTCTCTCCGTCTCTCCCTCACGAGAGCTTTACCTCATCGTCTTTTACTGTTTTTTCGCCATTTTATCGCATGGGCTTCCGCCCTCGCGAGAGATACGCGCGATGAGGGAAGTTCTTCTTATTCCACGGCGAAGATGAAATGGCTCCGGCGCCAGTGGTCGGAAGCCAGCGCAGTGGCTGAATAGAAGCAAAACAAAACTCTTCAAACCCCGAGACAGAGTGACAGTGAGAAAGATGGAAATACGAAGAGTTTATCTCTCCCGTTGTTATAAATATATTTCATCCTTTGAATCTCCGCTGGCGATATGCTTCAACAGCGCTGTAACTGAGAGACGCGCCTCGACAGTGTTTGTATAATAAATAAAAATGAAAATTCATAACAAACGTCATCTTCTTCCTCGTGATTTACGCTAGCCGGATTCGTTGGCGAAGCTTTACTCGAGGATTGTGTGCATCGGTATGCAGCATCCCGTGTAGCGCACAAACTATGTATCCGATCTTTATACACTCTATATATAACCACCCCCCCCCCCCCCACCCTGGATTCCTGAGATGTTCCTTCCCACTTGTATTCTCCCTCGGTTGATGGGACTTTGCGAAATGGGAGAGGAAAATAGCCCCTCCGGACAATTCAGCCCGTTCCTCAGCACGAGCTTTCGCCCCGCACATTGAACGATGGGGATGAGGACGTTGTGCTGCGGCTGAATCCCGAACGATGAAGCGAGGTAAATTCTCGCTTAGCCATTTGCACAAAGACCGCTAAAGGATAGACGCGAAATGTTAAATAAAGGAAAGGTGGATCGACGTTATGTATATAGTATGTACCGGGGAATAATAAGAGGGATTGGGAGGGGAGAGGGGGGGGGGGATTTAGTGTCCCAACGAGGAAGAACAAGACAACCCATAAAAAGAAGGAAACGAGATCGATGTTCCGTTGGTACGACGTCGGGTGTTTTTAATCTCGAAAATCGTCCCGCTTTATACTCTGCAGTATAATATCTCGTTACGTCGCAACCCTCCGAGGGCGGCGGAAAATTTCAACCCCTTCGGACTATAACAAGCAACCTTCTGCCTCGTTCTCCCTTTCTCCCTCCGAAGGACCTTTGTTTTCCTATAATCTTGTGAAAAAAATCTTTCGCTGGATAAACGTGCATCAAGCTCGAGGGAATAAATACAAAAGACGATTGTCGAGATTCCCTTTTGTAAAAATTACAAAAAAAATAAATAAATAAAGAGTAAACATCTTCCCGACATCCGCCTAATTAGAAATGAATTTAGCGAGCGCGATGTTGCTGTTGGTAAATAAAAAAAAATGTAAGCCGGAATGTATCGAACTTCGTCCGTCGAGTATTATCGGCTATTTTCGGCCACCATTCCGGCAAATATAGATCCATCAACATAATGGTTCGGCCTCCGCTTCATTGCTCATTAAAAGCTCGTTAGAGGTAGACTACTCGATGAAATTTCGACGAGAGCCGCTGTGCCGGCTTTTACTCCAGAAAACACCGAGGAATTTCACTCGCCGATATTGATCGCACTTGACCAAAGACTGAAGCTGTTGAAGCGATGTACCAGCGATGTCGACTATGATTAAAGGAGAATTTTACATAGGCCCGTAAACGACGATGACGGCTTTGTTGACGACCATTATTTTCCGTCAAGATCACCCGCGCACCGACAAATATGATTTTTTTTAAACGATTATATAATTTGTAAAGAGATGCGCCGTTCAAGAGCCACACTGTAAAAAAAAGTTGTAAATTTAATGTAGGTACCGAACGGGAAGTTTTTATGTAAAAACTAGTACAATAAATTCAATGTGATGAAAAATCACTATAATTCTGATAAAAAATGAATATACTTTTTCGTTGAAATTAAAGTACTTTATTAAAGATAAAGTATTTTCAATGTTTTACTGCTGATAATAAATAAACTGAACATTAATTTTTCGTCTCAATAAAAACTTCCACTACCAGTGCATTAAATTTCATACGTATGTTTTTTACAGTGCATCACGATTAGGCCCACACGGCGCCGCAGGACCAGTATTGGCACGAAGTCGACCAGTGCTCGGCCAACGTCGGTCAGCACCGATCCCGTGTGTCATTCTCACGGGGGCATAAATAATAAACAAACAAATCTTCTGGGTGAAATACATAAAAAAGAGAGTATTTTTCTTGAGGACGACTCGACCGCTTCGATGGCTGAAATGCGTCCATAACGTCTTGGCGCACTATTGCGGCAAAGCCAACGAAAGAGTTAACAAAATGAATTTAAATCGCCATTGACGGATGAGAAAAAAAATATAGTAAATCGTACGGACCTGTGTCTTGACGTCTCCGGAATGCAGCTTTATCGTCGACTTGAAGTTACTTCCCTCGACTATCTTGGCGTTGTTGATGTATATCTCGTCGTGCGGATGTGCGCGTTTCCTGGTCACCCAGAGCGGTGGATTTCCCTCGAGTTCGGACAGTATCGTGTCTCTGAGGTCGTCGGTGGTTTTCGGTAGATTCGCTAAAACGACAAATTGATATTTCGTTGTGAGCATACGCGCCAATTTACTCGATGTTCAAGTCAATTTGACAGTTGCGACTTGACCAATGGGTGGTCCATATTACCGCACTGTGGGTGGTTCATAAAAATCAGTAAGACCCGCGTGATATTTCTAAATCTCGTCAGAAACAAGATTTAACATTTTGATTTTTTCACATCCGTATTTGCGTCAACGCCCACTGGTCCATCTTACCCCGGTGGTCCATATTGACCACCTTTTCCCTACGCCTCATTTAGCCGTCGACAGTAGTAAAACAACCGCGACATCGCGCCCCTATTCCTGGAAAACTGAATTTTCCTCGTGCGTCGTGTCGAATAAACAACGAAACAGAGACGAGAGAAAGGCAAGAAAGGCAAATGAAAGCAAAACGAATGAGAAATTAGTGAGGGACGATGAGAGTCCTGGTGGCAGCGCCAAGGGTGGCTACGAAGCTCGTCACTTTATTTTCTTGTTACTTTTACTTCGTTTCTGTGATCCTCCGGCTGCGCCACCGTTCTCCAGGACATGGAACGTGCCCTTGGTTGCCGGGGCTCTCGTCGGTTAATCCCGGAGGTTTTCTCTCGGTGCCGGAGCGCCGCCTGAATAAAGAGTCTCGGTCGGTGCGCGGCAAATTTCGCATTCTCCCGGACGGTCGGAACATCGGGCCATATAGGAGAGCCGAACCTCGGTGGCGGAAGGAAGTGCTTCACAATGGTACTCATTACAAGCTCGAAGGATCGTCTCTACACTTCCCTCGCCCGGGGCTCCGCGCAAATGCTTTCGTCCTCACTCATTCGTTATTGCTCTCGGCGCTTCTCCATTTTCTTTCAATTCTTTCATTGGGCCGTTGGACCTAATACCGCCGGCGCTGAATATTCCCGGCTATCCGTTCGTTGTACCGGAGTCAACTTGGAGGTACCAGCAACATTTTTTTTTTTTTTTTGTGTGCATTAACGTTGCCGATAATTTCGCTTTTTTACGCTCCTTCCATTAGCAGAGGTAGTATTCGAGCGCACATTTTTTTCATGTCTTCCCCGAAGAGTTCGCGAGCGCGTAGTAAAGTAACTAGCCAGCTTGGGTAGGTCTGGCCGGCGGTTAAGGTAGTCCGTGCGATACAGTCAGATGAATCGAGCACCGGGATTCAAACACGTTCTAAAATACACGTATGAGCTTAGACTTGTGGAAATCGAACAAAAATTATAAATTGAACTTCACGAAAAGTGCGTAAAAATATGCCAGTGGATTTATTGGCTGAATTGAGTGGATTTAACTGGATTTATTCGAGTGGATTTAAACTGAGTTATTTTTTCTGTAAATTCATTGTTGTAAATTAGTTTTCCTCTAAACTGCGGTCCAAATTGGCAGCGATGAGAAGGAGACATCGAAGGAAGAGCAATGAACATTCTCAGAGCGCTCTCGAGTGCGTCGCCCCACACTGAGAAAAAATAACATAGTAAAAGCAACAATACTGACTTTATACCATAAAAAATAGTTCCCAGGGGGAACGTTTACATTTTATAGTTACGACAGTGACAAAAAATCATGGTTGCAACAATAATTATAACTTAACCAATTGAATATATAGTATCAATAACTATCTATATAGACGTTCCCCCTGGAAACTATTGGTATAGTAGAAAATACTATTCTTTTTCTCAGTGCACTGTCACTTGGTACTAGATTGACTAGACTGTACTTGGCACTCGATTGACTAGACTGTACTTGGCACTCGATTGACTAGACTGTACTTGGCACTCGATTGACTAGACTGTACTTGGTACTCGATTGACTAGACTGTGCTTGGTACTCGATTGACTAGACTGTACTTGGTACTAGATTGACTAGACTGTACTTGGTACTAGATTGACTAGACTGTACTTGGTACTCGACTGACTTTACCGTACCGCAAGAACTGCCTCAACATACCAGCACTGGCACGGAACCGCGCCGAGCCCGGGAGACTGGCCAGGACCCGTCCCAGTGCTGGGACGTAACCGCCAGACGGAGCAAAACCCACCTGGATATGCCCTGTTCCCAGTTCTTCCTGCCTCTTCGTTCCCATAAAATGTTTTCCTCTAACCGACAGTTCAAATCGCCACCCGGGTTGCGCAGTTGGCGGCGATGAGGACACATGGAAGGAAGAGCAATGAACATTCTCACAGCGCTCTCGAATGCGTCGTCCCAACGTCTCCCCAACCTCCATACACGTGTGCACCGCACCCACACCCGACTTCCAGACGACGACGAAGAGCATCGCTGGCGTCGTTGTGGCCTCCGATTGTCTCGGGCAATAATACAAACCTCCCGCAACGGCAACGACGACGTTACCGTCGTCCCATAGCGCGCACCGCAATCTCGTCCCAGCGATCATCGCTCGGCTATTCTCGTAATCGAAGTTACTTTTATCTCGGCAAAAGTTTTTATCCTCCCAAACGGGCATTTTCGCGCTAGGCGGCTCGATCGCGAGGACGCTCGCGCGGTGAGCACATCGCGGTGTGGAACAATCGCGGCGCTTCGCTGCGAGAAACGAGGAGAGAGGAAAGTGTCGTAAATACTGAATTAAACTCAACGAATTCCCAACGACCGGCGTCGCGTCCCCCGACGCTCTACAAGGTGGAGAACGATTAAAATAAACCGAGGAGAAATCCTCGGACGAGATTGGTTTCCTTTTCGTATTACACGCATTATACCACGCGCGACACAACGTCGTGCAAGTCGAGCTCGAGAGCCGAGAAAACTAGCTGACTCTTTTGGGAGTAAAATCTCCGGGTTTACCGCGCACGGCCGACAAACACATACGCACGAGAGTGTGTCCCATGCATATAGATCGTTGCCCGGAAAGGTTATCGTGATAGGGGAGAAAAAATTGCGCTACTTGCGGGAGGAATTTGTATGTAAATTCTCGCGTGGTCGACGCGAGTTTCGAGATCCAGATTCTTGTTGGACCTTGTGAAACTTTTTTGATTTTATTTTTCATTTGATTTTTTTTTTTATTTCTGTCTCGTTGAGCACGAGCTTCGAGCCACGAATTTGACTGGAGCGACCGGGCCCGGGTGTGTAACAAGCACTTCGACGGTATTCGACAAACGATGGAATAAAATTCGTGGGAGTTGCAGATTATCAGCTCGGGGGGTTCTTTATTGTCGTGAGAGATTACGTAAAGACAAGCGCGATTAGGGAAAAGGGGGTGGTTTTAATGGTCGGACCAGTTGAACTTTGAAGGCTGCGAGGCATGATACGTGATAATGGTCGAATGGTCTGTCGTTGAAGTTAAATTTTCGTATTGATTCCTCATGCAATTTCCTTTTATTCGCTGTAAAAAAGATTATGAAATTTAATGTACCGGACTGCAAGTTTTTATGTAGAAACTGGTATATTGAATTTCATGCACAATCGCGATGAATAATTAGTGTTAAGTGCATTAAAAACACTGGGAATACTTTATTTTTAATAACTTACTTTAATTTTCATGGAAAAGAATATCACTTTTTCATCATAATTGTACATTCAATTTAATGTACCACTTTTTCCGTAAAACATTCCAGTCCGGTACATTAAATTTACCATTTCGTTTTTTTTTTACAGTGTTCGCCAAGCTTGTCTGCTCTAAACCCTCCCATAATTCTTTTTACCTTCCACGTAGAGGGAGCTTTGTATATAAAAGAAAATTATGAGGGCGAAATGTGCAAATTTCAATTCGCAGGGTGTTTTATAAAAATGTAAAGAACCCCTTTATCGTGCTTTATTCGCAGTATTGATCGTAATGTCTCAAGAACAATGGTTATCAAATCCCGTCCTATTTCACAGGTAGGTGAGTTTTTTTTCTCAATAATCTGCGTCCGAATTGAAACATTAATATTTCATCGAAAAAATTAAATCTTACAAGATCTAAAATTTGTCTAATCGGTAAAAAAGTTAGATCTCGTAAAATTTAAACGTTTCGAGGGATCCTCGCTAAATTTTCTACCGATCGTCTTTTAATTTGTAGTCAGATAAATTTTGTTCTCCAAGTGTAAAAATACCAAATGCACGAGATTTGATTCTTGGGGCTCTGACCGATGAGGAAATATTTTACTCCGTCTTCTAACACTCACAGCAAAAGATACATATAACAAAGACTAAACAGAATAAGGAGGAGTAACAATGAGAAGAGGGAATTTATGACATAATAAATAAACAAAATTCAGAAGCGGGGCCTGACCGGGGTCGAAACGTGACAGGAGTCTCTTCAATAAAACAACCGGAGGAATAGAAATACACAAGATTGACCGTTCCACAGCCGCAGCACAGCGAATAAAAAAAAAAATAGCTCGAGATTATTTTAATCGCATCCATGCATTTGTTATATCCTCCTTATATAGCAAGTGCGATATTTACTGGCGATGCGAGATTTGAACAGGTGCTGACGGCTGCCAGTTTCCATACGAACGAAATCCATTTCGTTGCACGGCATACGTGCCGTAATAATGGTCTGATATATGCACTTAATGTCTATTCAAAGTTTGCGCTTCGATCGATGCACTCGGTATGCCGGAGCGCTTTCCAAAATTTCTAAACCAAACCGGGGTTTACCCGGCCAGTGTGGTACGCTGCATTTGAATCACAAATTCAACGAATTAACGTGCAAACAATCGCCCGGGGGAGAGGGAAATCGTTCACGCTGTTTGAGGGAAGAGACAGCTTCGGGGGTTTGGGGGAGAAACTGAATTACGTCAACGGGGCGCGTTTGTACAAGCAGATGTTGTGTTTCCGGCGACGCGCCCACAGTTTCAACAAATAGAGTCTCGCCGAAGTTTCGCCGAAATCTCCCGCCCCCACGAACTTCGCGAGCGTAATTGATTTGAAGAGATGTCTTAACAGAATGTTCAACTGTTCGAGATATGCTATAGGTATATCGTATGCGTGGCAGATCTCTACCGGTTTAATTTAGTACGCGCTGACGATAGTCGACCCGAACAGCGCAGAGAGTGCGAGGCATTTTTTTAATTTTTATATCAATTCTTCAGCAGTTACCGGTTCGTAAAATTTAAGGAACGGACGTATTTTCATTAAAAATCGAGCTTTAGAATAAAAATGATTTGATATTAAGTTTGGGAACAATATTGGAATAGGAAAGTTATATTTATTTTATGAGAACTCATTGTAACTGGCGGCAACAGAGAATAATTTGGGCCTGGTATAATGGGCAAGGATGATACATTTTTTTATTCCGATGCGAACCTCCGTATCAAATATTGAGCTGGGCGTACGATAACTAGCGGATTCAGGATCGGCGGAAAAAATACATCAGGTATAGCCCTAAAAGGACGAACTGTAAATCGAAAAAAAAAATTTGCTAAAAAACGTTTATAGACACTTGTGCGAAAAGTAGCGAGCTTCCAGTGGATTTTCGAATATCCGTGAATTTTCCAGTATCCATGGATTTTTTTAACATGCATGGATGGATTTTCCAATATCCATGTTTTGCTTTCCAATGGAATCTCTAAAAGAGTCAAGTGCATATCGTTTTTCCAGGAATAATACACAAGATACGGTACTTTATGAAATTTCAGACGCGTTATTTTCTGGGGAGAGGGGGGGGGGATTTGGCAATGAAAACGTGAATAAAGCATAATACAGGGTACCAACGTTTATTAGATACCCTGCAAATTAAAAATTTCACATAGCTCCCTCATAACTTTCGTTTGCCCAAGAAGCTTAAAGAATATTACGCAAAATGAAAACTACACGAGGAAGCCATGTGCTAATTTCAATTCCCAGGGAACACTTTTATGCGACCCGACCCAAGTTTTCGCGTGGTTAGCCAATTGCCTTTGGAATTTTCATATGTGAATATCAAAATAAGGCGAGCGAGATCCATCGAGGATTCGCTTAAGTGACGAGCGACGGAATTTTACAAAACATTACAGAATGCGCATATACCGCAACAAAATTAATAATTATTATCCTCAAAATCTAGCACATCAAACATGTGAATAGTTGCACCGTGGATGCGCTAATAAAGCAAATTTTAATACCTGCGTTAATGTCGGAGACAAAAACGCGTGATATTTCGCGGTACACGCCTCGGATGTTATAAATTCACAATCTACCCTTTTACTATCCACATCAGTGTTAAACACAGCGTATGCATATATAGCATCGGTGGGCTCGCAAAGTTTCGTCCCGTTAATGAACATGCAACCGGCACAGAGAAAGAGGAATCCGAAAATGAATATCTCCTTCTTTCGCTTTGCCGGCGCTGCTTTGACGAACGAGATCTGGCCGAGAAGGAATTTCAATTTCGTCGGTACAGAAAGGAACAAAACGGTTCTGGTTGTATGCGCGTCGCGTGTGTGCATATATATTGCATATACGTATAATGCGGAAAATGTATACACGTACAATACTGCAATCGGCAACTCGTGGAGAGCAGCAGAGACCTCGTGTGGCTTTGTGCTGCGTTCGTTGTTTTTCATTTCGGAGCATCTGTGTCCCGAAGAGAGCGAGCCGTCGGGTTGGCGGAGGATGGATTGTGCGATTTGTGCATACAACGATGAAACCTCGACCGGCGGGGGGGAGTGGGAGTGGAAAAAATTTCGTATCGATCGACGAGCTTAATCATTGCGCCTCGTCTCTCGATCACGGGTGCATGGCAACGAAAGACGAGAAACATTCTAGTGGAAAATAAGAGATTTTCTCTGTAACGCCACTACCGGTTTCAAAATCTCATTTTCCGAACGGAAGCGACTTATTTCCGGTATTACGTTACTTCTGGTTTAAGAATCTTACTTTCCGACCGGAAGTGACGTCACTTCTGGTTTAAGAATCTTACTTTCCGACCGGAAGTGACGTATTTCCGATACAACGTCACTTTCGGTTTCAAAATCTTATTTCCGAACCGGAAGTCATGCATTTCCGGTACGATGGCATTTTCGGATTAAAAATATCATTTTCCGACCGGAAGTGACGTATTTCCGGTACGACGTCACTTTCGGTTTGAAGATCTCATTTTCCGACCGGAAGTGATGCATTTCTGGTATAACGTCACAACCGGTCGAAAAATGGGATTCACAAACCGAAAGTAACGTATTCCCGGTATGACGTCACTTCCGGTCAGGAAAATGAGATTCTCAGACCGGAAGTGACATCACAAATTTTTTAAATTGATTGTCTCTGCTCACCCGGGCATGTACAGCATATTGCGCACTGACTATGTAATACGGATTGATAATATAATTGCGCAACGGTGATTGCGGGTGGACAAAAAGTAAAGACATTAAAAAAAGAGACAACAACGGACGTTCATTAATTATTTATAAGAGCCGCATCGATAATAGCTACAAGGTTCATGGTAGACTGCTCTTGCCACTGGCTGTTTAGAGAGTATTCATTTGCGCAGATCGATTTTTTATTTCTTTTTCTTCGGAGGCATTTAAATATTCTCCGAGCAACATTTTTTTGCATCTCCATGTCTGGCAGGTATTTTCACCGGCGCCGGTTACGTACAGTCGATTGCGCCTGGATTCCCGAGGTCTCCCACCACCTCCTCGTCGGTCGGGACGTTGGGGAACAACTCGGAACGGCGGAGGATTTAAAGTATTTGCTGTGGATTTAAAGGATATGCCGAACAGAGGCACGTAGGATTAAAATTTTAATGGGTTCGCGCAGCGTATTTAGTGTACTTTCTAGCGATCCCGGGGGAAAATCTTGTTAGCATAGTTCTCGTATTAATGACATATGATTCAACAGTTTAGTCTTGCTTGTGCTGCGCGACGAACCATTTTGAGTTAACCGATCCAACATGTTTCTATTTGCGAATTCACAAGCAGCGCACGATATAAGTGGACTTTTTTTAAAACTTAATCCATTATGAGCAAAAACTACGATTTTTTTTTTTCGAATAAACATATTTTATTTCGATACTCTTTGGAGACTAAAACTTTTTTATAAAAATTGTCCTCACGTTGTATAGTAAACTCGACGAATCTTTAACGAAAAGAGGGATGGACAAGACTCAAAACATTTTTCATTCGTTTCAAAATCGACAAGAAAAAGAATTATTCATGTTTGAAATGTCCATCTCACAAAAAATGGCATGTATTATTAGTTAATGAATTATGAAGTATATTTGACGGATATATCGGCGCAAATAAAAATGTCATACTTTTAATATATTTATCGCATACACTTTCATTCGATACCAGTATAAGTAATTTAAAAAAATAGTGACAATTCGTCGCTCGACGCTGAAAGCTACGTGAAAATATTTCCACACTCTCCAAAACCCTATTTCGTGGCTCGGGTGAATTTTGTCGCAGTATAAAATCGATATTCCCAAAAAATTGCAATCGCGAAAACTGTACGAAAAATGAGTGTGTACATGTATAACAGGAGTAAATTTTTTTTATTTCTCTGTTTATTGCAGCTTCAATTTATATCTAGAAACTGCAATACCATCGGTCGCGTTGGTGACGACGCTTTCAATTTATTTTCATGTTCCCGGTACGCGTGCACCGGGGACTCGGGAGACACGAGTGGAATAGCTGGTTGCCTCCCCGCCAGTGTCGTACGAGGGGAGAGGAGTGGGGGAAACCCGGCCGTAGCGTAGACGACTCTCCGGCCGGCTGCAGCAGCTGTTGCCGGCGTTCCGTTACTTACCAGCCTCCAATAGTCTCGTGCACACACAAAGAAATACATGTATATAGGAACGAGCCTCTCGGACGCCGGTTGGGCGCACGCGAATTCCCACCGCGCGGACGAACTGGCAAACACACCACTCCGAGTTCGTGCGCGTTTTGCCAAGCGTATTATTTCGTCGCTCGAATAGTTCAATACTAGAATGCTTCGTTCTTAAACGGATACGCGTTGGATTGACGTTGTTTTTCGTTTTTTTTTTAGTCTCGCGAGCACTCGGTGAACAAAGTACGAGAATGGATAGGGTTTCTGTGTCGAAGGTACGTGGGAAATTCGATGCCGCAACCTGTTGCTTTTCTCCGTCGCTCTCCGTCTCATTCTCTCGCTCTCGCGCGCCGAGTCGGTCCGACATAACCTCACTTAAATCCGCGGCCGGACGGTGGCGAAGTTTGTTCGTCAAATAAACGACGCTTTTGTTATATCTTTGTTGTATTATGTATGTACAAAATACGGTTAAACAAATCATTCGCTAGTTCGATTTGTTCTCCGGATCGATTAGAGAAATCCTCCAGATTATTACATTGGTTTTTTTCTGCGTTCCTTGGTTAAATTTTGTTTACGAAATGACTATCGTGTTTTAAAAGTTTGCAGCCCGGAATTCTGCATTAAGTGCAGCGATTTTTAAACCGTTGTAAACAATCATCAAACTGTTCTTTTTTTAATAAAAATGCAGTTTTTTTTATTCCTCGCAGAGGGAACTGGTGTGAATTTGTTTATTTTTTTAAATATATTTTTGTGTACGGTAGAACACCGATTAAAAGGGGACTTTTTCTCTCGCTCTCGTGCGCTGAATCGGTTAACCTGACGTAAATCCGTGGCCGGCCGGTGGTGAAGTTTTGTTTACGAAATGAAACGAAGATTGTCGTGTTTTCAAAATTTTCAATCGTGAATTTAAACCGATATAAACAATTATCGAACTATTATTTTTTTTTGCTTTCTCGTATAGGAGATTGCTGTGAATTTGTTTCTTGTTCTTTTGTCTCGATATTTTTGTTTACAGTAGAACACCGATTAACCATCTGGATATTCGATAGTACTCTCTGTTTAATAATGGCAGCTGTTTGTTTGTGAAAGAATTTTAAACTGAAAATATTATCGAATATCTAGACAGTGAATTCGTAGAGAATCTTTCAAGATTTCAAAATCGAGAAAAAATTATCGATTATTTTTTGAAAAATCTGAACGACTATGTATATTTTCGAAAGTTACTACAAACCAGTTAATGTTTTTGCAAATCCATTGCAATTCATGTTCTTCAAAGTTAGGGACATCTGCTCTAATACAAATAACAACCCACTATAATCAATAGATGCGTAAAAGTTTTTACAAACAACTTCAAAGTTGTGCCACTCATTTGCCCAGTGTGAAGAGTTCCAACCTCCTTAACTAGGACTAGTGAAGGAAAATAACAATAAATTTTTTATTTTTACATTCCACATCGCGTGACGAGAATCGCCAGCGTGGATGCTCAATGATTGTACCCAGTAAAATGCGCTCTTCGGATTCGCGCTTTAGTCACGCGAACAAACCACTAGCCATTTACTAGCCTGATCGATTAAAAGAATAATAAAATTATAAAGCACTGTAGTCTCATTTCGAATGATGTGGCGTTTATTTATTGTTAAACGATTAAATTATTTTCCGATTGATAACAAAAACTGTAATTCCGAATTAGTAAAACTTGACTACATAAACGTAGCATGGGCTATGTTCTGATATTCGCATACTACGTGTAAAAAAGGATTCGATGGAAACTTTTTAATTTTTGATATCTATAAGCACTATAGTGTATGAATTTCGAAACGCGCTTTAAATCAAAACGAGATAGAGCCAGTTTATTGTTAAAGGTGGAAAAGTAATGTTAAAATATTCGTTTAAATTGCTCAGACACATTTATTAATTCCTCGGCGCAAATTTCGCAGGGAATTTTTGCCTACAATGGTAACTACAGGATTGGGCGGAGGGGGCGAAAAATCGACAGTCATCCGTCATCCGACGAGCCTTGGTATAAGGCTTACAAAGAAGCTTGGTCTGCTATACAAAACGCAGCGGAGGTATTTTTCGCGTTACGCGTTTCATCCATGAAGCAGAAAAAACTAAATCGCTTGCAGTAAAAAATACATCGTCTGGTTTCAGGAAATCAATGCAAACATGTTCAAGCAGATTCTGTTGGATTTGAATAATTATGTGTCGACGATAAAGAGCAGCTCGCTGGAGAACTATTCGTGCGAAATATCAACGGCGATCTTGCTCACCGGTAAGACTGTTTACACATCGAGAATATAGTCGACTGTCTTGAATGACTCTTTAAGTAAATTTTATTCACCAGGCTAAATCTTTCAGGCGTTAATCTTCCCGATCACGACGTACTGTTCCAAAATTTGGCGACGGAATTTCGAAAGATCACGAAACACATCGCTATTATACAATCCCGTGACTCCGGAAACATGAAAACTCTCATTGAGGAAACGGTTTTTCAGTTGATTAATGAGCAAACACAGGTGAGCGATGTTGAGAAATTAAAATTAAAAAAACATTAAAAAATGAAACTGTAGGCAGAAATGGTACAGTAGTCGGCCATTTATTCACAGGACGAAAAACCGGATGTCCGAAAGAATCAGTGCACGCTGCGAGTCCTCGAAGCGTGGCACAGTGAAAATTGCAAAGCCAGCGACCCTCTCGTCATCATTGTGCCGGATTTCGAGAGTTTCACGCCAAACGTTTTGCGCGATTTTATTCTCATACTCAGGTAAAGAAATACTATCCTCACTGATGTTACATAAGGGGATCAAACAAGGGCGAATAAATATTGCTGGAAAAAAACGAAAAATATGAAAAAGGAAAAAAAAATCATATTTACGTATAATTTTTTGATTAGAACAGTTTTAGATCGTCGATGTATGCTATAGTTTTTTAGAATTATATTTCAAATCCCGATAACACTGGTCTGTTTGGGAATTCAATTTGTAAGGTGTCTTTTTGGGATCAAAATTAAAGAAGGAATCCACTCTCTGGGTTCTTCTTAGAAAACCGCACAAAAAGCGACGAAATATCATAATCGTAGCTGTTCCAATACGACTGATTGACCATCGGCTTTATATTTAATCGAACAATTTTAAGCGTTTCAAAACCATGATCATAACATTCCGAATACACAATTCTTGCAGCTCGTACACAAAATCCATGAAAATCGTGCTCGTTTTCGGGGTCGCAACGACTCTTCACGCCGTTCACAGATGCCTCTCCTACGACGTGACGTCGAAGCTGCGAGTGCAGGTGAGTACATATTTCTCACGAATTTTCCGCTTTTTCCGCATTACCGGGGCTTGACCTCTCTTTTCCTTTCCCATCCTCGTTTTTTCCTCTCTTTATCCCCACCCCCGTCGCGCTTCTCTCCGGACATGTAGAGCGACGCCGGAATTTGACTTGGTAATACAGCGAGTAAAAGCGTCGGCTCGCTGCGGCAGATTACCTTCTTAATTGGAATATTCAAATGAAAGAAAAACACAAAAAAACTCGGTTCCGGGGGTCTCTTCGTCCCTGACTCCGTCATTGCACTTGCAGGTATTCCACACGCAGACCCAAGTGAAAAGTTTGTCGGATGTCCTGGAGGGTACCGTTCTATCTGGCAAAACTCCATTTAAGTTGACCGGACGGGCGTTTCAACTGCTCACCGATATATTTCTCTTTTACGACTTTTCCGTACACGGTTTTCTTCAGGGATACAAGGTAGGCGCCGAAGTTCAAACACGCGGAGAGTCGTCACTCGAGTTACCGGTCGAAAATTCGATTGTACAATGAGAGAAGGGTCTGGTAAAAACTATCGGTCATGTAAGAAAAATTACCATAGCTCATGGCAGTACGCGACTAGGTCACAACCTATTGAAGAAAGTCCCTGATTTTCCAAAAAATGTTACCACTGCAAAAAGTCGACAAATATTCAAACCGCTTCTCAGATGGATTGCTAAGTGCAATTAGTTTAAAAACTACACGTGGTGAAAGATAATGCATACATTGACCACAAAGATCATGAACTGAAAAGTAAACAAACATTCAATAAAAAATGATTATTGTTTGTTTATTTAACAAATAATTCCCTACAACTGTGAGGTATCGTCATATATCGCAAGGGGTATGGTCATATTTACTGGATCCTTTTCTTAGTGTACATCGCTGTCGTCTGTCCGAAAACCGACGAAACGTGCGCGAGCACATTTACCGATATTACACTTTCAGCTATGCGTTCTCCAACATTTCCAACATAATAACGTCGCGTCGCTGTGCTGCGAGCGCAACGATGTCAAAAGACGAATAGAAGCGATGGACGAGGAAGATATTAAGGAAATAATAAAGCTACCCTCCGTTGCTAAGTACATAGGGAAACTTCATAAAGCGAAGCCGGACGATAAAGTTCAAGAGATGACTGACGAAAAGTTCAAGAATCTTCTTCCCGGTATACTCGAACAATTCCACGATTCCATGAGCGGATTTTTCACGATACTCAAGTGTCTGCACAGTCTCACTTCCGGACTGCCCGGTGCGCCGTTGGGAAAGCAGGTGATTTAATGGATATTTCATAACTTCTTGAGCCAGTTCTCGGAGACTTTTTTTACATAAAAATGATTCACTCATTTTCACTCGTTTTGTAGAGAATGAGGTTCAGTACTATGCATATTTATTCCTTTTAGAAACAAACAAAATACTTATCATCATTTATTGTTAAAAAGTACGAGAATCACAGATTATCGATAATTCGATCGATACACGAAAAGAGATGGTTTTTTTATTTTAATGAGCCATCCCTTTTTTAAATTAACGTTAAGCAATTTTAATTGTCCTTTTTTTTGCTATATTTACAGTTGCGCGAAATTTACGCCATGGCGGTAACGACCGACATAGTGGAAACTCCGGAATACAAAGACTCGCTGCAGCTACTGGGATTTCTGTCGAAGGAAGAACTGGTGGCGAAAGTTGAAAATGTTCTCGACATCGTTCGTAATTCAAAAGCCACGGGATTGAAGGACGTCGAAGTAAATTTGGCGAAGGACGTGCTCGTTCTGAGGAATGCGAGTCTCGACATCGCCAAGACTTCCGGAAAAAGTGTCAGCGTCGACGAGAAGTTGAGCCGTGCCCAACTCAAGGAAGTTCGTTCCATTTCTTCTTTTTTTAATAATTAAAAAGAAAAGCAAAATTCTGAAAGATTCGAGGTTCGACTCTCACCATTGTTAATTCCTTAGTTCTTTTTTTTTATAGAAACTGTTCAAGATGTCGCAGCAACAATCAAGATCCCCGTACAAGCAGGCTCAAATCGATCTGATAGAATATCTCGACCGTGATGTGTTCGCGATACATCTCGTTAACCCTAATCGTCTGCCGGCTCACGAGATATTCTGTTTCAGCGATGCGAACGCCGCGAAGCATCCATTAAGGGGCTCGCTGAGAGCCGCTATCCATACGGCGCTCACCGACCCACAAGTTTATCTCAAAGTAAGACCGCGGATAATGGAATTCTCGATAAATAATAATCATAATAAATTAAAACTGTGTAAATATAGATCCTCGCCGCGGTTAAAGCGAAAATATTGAATTCCCACCCATGGAGCACGAAATATTTTGCAATCATTTTAGAAATATTTTCAATCTTCCAAATCTTAGGAAATATTTCTAAAATATTTCAGAAACACACTTAATCTTTCAACACATCTGAAATACTTCCGAAAAATAGTGATAAAATATTTTTTATTTCATGTTTCATCTAAATATTTCTACGAATGTTTCCGCGTTTATCTGGTCTGTATCATTTCGCTGTTCACATTTCGCCGAAATGTTTCAGAAGAATTTCAGTCAAACACTTCAATGTAAGATTTACGAGGGACAAAAAAAACATTTTCAAAATGTTTTAAAAACCGTTCACTAATATTTATCAATATCGATTAAGTATTTTCAATATTCCACAAAAATGTTTTTGCAACGTTTCAAAAATATTTTCGTGCTATGTGGGCAACGAATCGCCCGAGTGGGGCGAGACTCGCTGAAAAATCATGAATTTATCGGATTCATCGTGTGTTGCAGTGTGGCTGTTGCAAATTGGAAAACGAGCAAACTATTCAAGCAACGCTGCCCGACCTAAGTATTATTTATAAGCTGCACCTGGAGTCGAGGAAGCTGATCAATATGTACGACTGGCTACAGGTAACAATGCCGTACTCGCCGGGCTCACGCTCCGGCGTTTACACGTTAATTCCCGAGCGCTTATCGTCACGCACGCCGCTGATTCTACCAGCGAGAATCGCGGAGAGCTTCGAGATTTTAATCGTCGAGCCACGAGCATGATTCATAATTCATGCGAGGCCGGTTGCGTTCTCGCCGTTACGACGCCCCGTGCCGGGGGTGCAAAATTTACCTATAACCCCCTCGCTGATGTCTTCCTATGTGTTCGCGCATGCGCATGCGCGCTCGCATCCCCATTTGAGGGGACGGAAGATCGAGCGCGAATTTATCTCGGCGCGAATCTTTCCCTCGTTAAGCCTCGACGGATCGACGCTTTTATCTATCGTTTTATTTTTTTATATCTTCCATTTATTTCTTACACGCGCTTTTTTTTCTCCCGACAGGCTTTCGTGACGATCGTTAATCCGAGCGAGGACGACGACGAGCAGAGGGACATCGACCCGTCTGTGCAGTATCCTTTTTTATCCGTCTGTTACTTCGTCCATTCGATTATCTGTTGATATAATTTATTTTTTATTTTTCGCCATATCGTCCTTAATTAACAATCCTTCAGAGTTCGCTTCACTCGCGCGGTCGCCGAATTGCAATTCTTGGGATTCATCAAAACATCGAGGAGAAAAACCGATCATGTCAAACGTCTGACCTGATAATACCGTTCCAGTATTTTACGGATAATTCAATTTTCAACGCCACTGCATTTTTTCATCTTGCCATTTCTCTTGATATTTATAAGTGTGTAATAGACTGAAAAACAAATAAAATATTGAAATCGCATGTTTTTATGATACGATTTTAATTGTCTAGAATCTCTTATTTATTCGACGACTGATAAAATATCGTAAAATTGATTACGGCGATTAACGCGAAGCTCTGATAATTATATATTTATAATTTCATATTAAATTTATTAAAAATTCTACCTCTGTGTGTCGTGAATTATTCAAAGCGAAGTGGCGCTCGGTTCAAAATTATAATCTGATAATCATTATTAATTTTGAATATTTGCAGGCCAACGATTATTATGAGAATTTTTACCTATAGATTCGTTTTGGGCAGAAGAATATCTAAAAAAAATCCAATCAGCAGAATTGTTGGTTTGGACGAAAAAAATATTTTCAAATTTTTTTTTTTTACACCCTCCCGATTTTTCTGGGGCGTAAGACAATGACTTTGTATTCGATGGGGCTCTCATGACGCTATATCGACTACGTGCAGGTAAACTTTTCAAAGGAAAAATTCCCTCACCATATTATATAACCCGTTACTTATAACTTGACTAATATTATACTCGAATCGCGTTCGCAATTTCACTAACGGGTCTCTAATGAGCGATAAAGTAAGCTATAAACTAAAATTAGGATAACGCGGCTAGAATTTATAATGATTAACAAGAGCTAAGGGAGTAAGAACAAGCCCACAAGTCGGAGAAAGTTCAAAACACCGAGTCGGCTTCGCCGTGTTTTCGGAGTAGTTCAAACTGAGGGGTTATTATGAAAATTATTTATTAGATTTTTGTATGTTTAAAATGTTCACTCTTTTTATAATACTTTAATCCTGTGACGACAATATAGACTTTGCATGTTATCATGAAAAATAAAAATTGAAACAAGAAATATGAATAAAAAGAAGCTTGTTATTACCGCTGACCGAGGACGAATCGTTTATCCTGTCGCGCGTACGACATGCGGTACAACATATTTGTAGTAAGCCTTTGAATAGCATTGGAATAAAACAGTTGATGAAATAAAAAAAAAAAATAGACCATTTATTGCGGAAGAAATGTTAACATGATGGATTACGAGAGACTCGCGATATTTTCAGGAAACGATGCATTGTGAAGATTCAACACTCTGCGCGGCAGTGCGAATGCCGTAGGAATTTCATGGATGAGATGCCAATCGGGGAGGAATCTTTTACGAATTCCGAACGTTTCCGAGAATTTATGCTCGTGTACGTATTCCGATTCGCCGGTATGAATTGCGCTTGATTTCAGCTTCCACACATACTCCGTTCCGCTTATCACTCCGGATACGGAATTCGAGAAAACGGTGAAACCACGTAAACACCGGATAAAGAGGAAGCGAAGAAGCGGCAAGACTCCGGGGAGACGAAGATAGACGATCGATATCGGTGAGGAATAAATGAAAAGTGGAGGAAGACGCGAGAACGGCGTTACACGAAGCGGCGAATAATTTAACCCCGAAGAAGATGCATATTGATGACGCGTGTCGAAAAATTTGCATAAGGCTCGCGTCGACAACGGAATACCAACTTGGCACTCTTCGGATGACGTATTCCGAACGTCGACGGATTTTTTAATATGGTCGTAGATCCGTCCGTTCCAGGATTCGTCTCGTACACTGTAAAAAATAATTTTCGCGAAAACAATTTTTTGTTAAATAAGTGACAAACTTGTTTATTCATTCTTCAATAGTTTTACCTCGGTGAACTTTTTTTTCTCAGAAATTTTCTAAGTTTTTATCTTCGTTAACTGTTACATACCGACGTAACATACCGACTGAGCCATCTCTCAGTCATGGAGATGCAGCTTTAATTTTGTGACCTACTTTTTTTTTAATAATGCAAAACTTTTCGAACAAAAAACTAACTATAATCAAATATACGGAACATTAGACGATGCTAATAATTTGTATTTGCCTGGGAACATTTAGCAATCTTGAAAAAAAATGTAATGAAGTTTTTTTTAAAGACCTGACCTTAAATGCCGTTCCGATAGGCATACGTTTTGCGTGGTAAGATAGTTTTCGGGATATACCGAGATACGAATGGTAATTGATTGAGGTGTACCAAGTCGTAAAATTTCATCAGTCGCAATTTGTAAATGTCGTCTTTGAACGTTGGGTAGAAGACCCAACGTTCAAAGCCGAATACCATCTTCTAACTCGTAGTATTGAAACTCAGTAAACTGCTGCTAGACGCAGCATTGAGATCGTGAGGTAATTTGTGATGGCGTGGTTCGGATTCGGAATTAGTTAGGAACTTTGAGGATAGGACGGAGAATTCTTGGGGCTTTGGGACGGCGTTTTCGCTTGCGGGAAACGCTCTACCTGTCGGCCATCTGGCGGCCAAATGCCAGAATTTATCCTGCGGTCTCCTTGCGATAAAGACGATAAGAATCTCTGATAGAGGTGACTTCTTCCTGGGGGTGTGAAGCTGAAGTTGCAGGGTTAACACGGTCAATGATTGGGTAATCGGATTCCGGGAGAGTTAGGAATCCCGATGGTATAGGGTTGGCAGTAGAATCCCTCTGAACCGTCGCACATGCCGTCGTCAGATGGAGATAGCCAGAAACGAGATGAAGAAAAATCCCTCCGAACCCGTTCCCGTTGAATTTTCGAACGATCGGGACTTGGCTTTCATCTTTTTTTCACCAAATCACTGAGCCGTAAAATTGCATGCTATTGAAAAAAGTTTTTCCTTTTTCAATCGTAATTGAAAGCTCTGCGGTTACCAATGGAAATTGATAAAAATCTGATATCTGTCGATACCTACAATCTACGATAGTAACAGAAATGGATGATGGAATGTGGATACGTCGAATCAGTTTCCGAATGACGAGCCTCGCTGTCGGAGGAGAGAACGTTGGTGGTTTCTACTCGAACTGTTACGCTCGACGATAGCTAATATATATATATGTATATATATATATATATATATATATATAGTATTTTTTCCAAAATCACGGAGCTGCGGGTTGAAATAAAATGATGGGGTTTCCAGTCTCTGAACTGAACGAAACGTGGCAAAAGCTTTCGGGTGTGAATGAATGCTGTGGTTAAAATACTATAGCAGTCGGAGAGATATATCTGATTCGACTGTCGATTATTGCGATCGATCGGAAAATCGTAATGAAAGGCGACGAGCGAACTAAAGCGAAAGCGGTAGGGACGGGTGACATTGCTGATGGATCTCCATAATTGTGACGATATTTCCATTACCTCCAGCAATTTATTGTGTGCAATTACAGTTCGTCGATTCGCACCAATAATTTTCGTAATGTGTAACAACGAAGGGTGGAATTATAGCGGCAGTAAAGGGAAACACGAAAAAACAAATGTTCTTTTTCAGATTTTCCCACTTTTGGGAAAAGCTGTTAAGTCCCAACACAGTTCACGACCAATCGTCGAGCATCATTCGTCATTTTAAATTGGGATCGCTAAACCTTGAAGTCCCATTTCGACTCTTTAAAGAGCGATAGAGTAATATCCAATAACTCTTTAAAGTACCGTGTCTCTTAAACGGTTCGATGAAAAATCGCCGAATCCGCCTCACATCTTCAGTGTCATTATGCAGGATCGAGCACTTTTTCAAATTTCTTCGGACTTTGGTTTCTGGTGTAAATATGTTGTTTTACACTTAAAAAATGTGTTTCACGTCTGCAACCCATTCTTCGAAGTGATAATGATGATTTCGGAAGACCTGCTTTTTTTAAATGCAATCCAGGTGGGATTCTGCCCTACATGGAAAATCAAAACGCCACATCGGTTGTTCTCCGGCCATAGGTGGTCAGATCGACATCGATGGTCTGATTTTTTTATTCTACCCAGGTGGAATTTACCCGTTTCCGGCACACCACTTTTCTAAGCCAAATATATTGTTTTTACAGTTTACATTTTTTACAGTTATACACTGTAAAAAATGGTTTTCACATATCGCATCACTAGAACAACAGTGTAACATCTCTTATCGCATTACCATATAAGCTGTTACACTATTGTTCTAAGGGTGCGATATGTAACCCATTTTTCGAAACTATATTGTTGATTTCAGAAGATCGTTTTTTTTTAAACTGAATCCAAGTGGAATTCCACCCAAAATGGAAAAACGGCACATCGCTGGTCCGACACTGGTCGCCGTGCGCCAGGACGCCACATCGGTTCTTCTCCAGCCGGCGTAGGTGGACGGAAGCCGATGGTCTTCCGGGCACTACACCGATTGCTCCTCCGACGTTGCAACGTAAATTCGGTGAAGAAATACAGCATCTCGTTTCAGTGTGGCGCTATCCGGGCTTGCCGGAAACGATGATTCCGGAGGAGATAAACGATTTCCACTTTCCCATAGGATATTACTTTCGTTTCATTGTCGGGAATCGATTCGATAACGATAAACGAGGACGCCAAGGTCCAAAGTATTTCATTTTCCCCGGGCTTCTTCGGGGCTGCTCCCCAGCGACTGGGAAAACTGATTGCTCGCGTTCTCCAACGTCTAGATTGGCGGAGTGTATAGACCTCTCGTGCGAGGATATATGCGCTTGTGCGAGCGGTTCTCGGTATACCCGCAGAGCCACGATGGCTTTTCACGCTATGGGGCTCCTCGCGGACGTTGATCGATCGTCCCCAGACAGGCTTCTATAGGACTGCATTACAATCTAGTATACGTACCCCCTCAGTTACACAGCGTGTACGGTAAAAAGCATTCTGCACGGGCCACCGGAGAACGGAAGGAAGTTGTTCGGCGAACCGGATGTGAAATCTATAACGTCGCACAGCTCATCTTTCCGCTCTGACGAATACAACGAATAGACGACAACCGTGACACTGATTTATTTTCCACGAATCGCGAATCGTATAATCAGTTCGAAAACTATCCTGTTGTGCGTCGCTGCCTTTTGGCTAACGGGGGGAAAAAAAATTGTAATACAAAATTGCAAACATCGGACAAATATTTAATGTTTCGGAGAATGATTTTTTTTAGAGCGCGAGCGTTTAGGGTTTTGTTCCGTACAATTAAAACCAAAAAAAGAATACAATTTTTTAAATTGTATTTGAACGCCTCGATCGATTTTCGCGAAATTTGGTAAAAAGCATTCTGCACGGGTTCCCGGAGAACGGAAGGAAGTTGTTCGGCGAACCGGATGTAAAATCTACAACGTCGTACAGCTCATCTTTCCGCTCTGACGAATACAACGAATAGACGACAATCGTGACACTGATTTATTTTGCACGAATCGCGAATCGTATAATCAGTTCGAAAACTGTCCTGTTGTGCGTCGCCGACTTTTGGCTAACCGGGGGAAAAAATTGTAATACAAAATTGCAAACATCGGACAAATATTTAACGTTTCGGAGAATGATTTTTTTAGGGCGTGAGCGTTTTGTTCCGTACAATTGAAACAATAATAAAATACCATTTTTTAAATTATATTTGAACGCCTTGGGCATAGATCAACTCATTATCGAGTTACGATTAATCAATATTAGCCCGGCTCGCGTGCGCGCGCACACACACATACACGCACACACACAAATCATCCATTCGAACAATTTCTGTAAATACAATATTTCCTTTATTTCGAAACATTGTGAGGCAGTCGGTTGATTTTTTGTTTCCAGCACGTGTATGCATGAGCGGATACGCGATATCGTGCAAACAGAAAATCTGCGAATAACCGTTCCATCGAGTGTTCGCAAATACCGTTTAAAATTTAATAAAAATAGGCAACTTCCTGCCGTGTATTTTTTCAACCGTCATTTATTTTCCGTTAAAATAAAAATAAATGTTTAAACCGACATAACGAAGAGAAGAGATTTTTGTTAAATACCGGAAGTAGCCGGGAGAATACGATACACCCGGGTGAAGGCTGCGAAGCTTTCCCGATTATTCTCTCTCACCGACCCGCGTGTCTCTTTCGGACACAGGATCGGTCAATCGACGCGCAATCTCGGGTCAAAGCGAGCAAGGCTTTCAGTTCCCGTAGGGTTAACGTTTCCTCGGCTATAGGGGCTTCGGTAACCAAGCTCCGGGTTAAGCTCCCGGGCTTTCGTCCTTCCTCATCCTCGACTCGCGACCTCGACGACACACAATCTCTGTCCATCTCTCGCCCCCCCCCCCTGCCCCGCTATCGCTCTCGCTCGGACTTCCGGTTCCGCGTCTTTGAGCCCATAATGCTGCTTCCTGGTGCTGTCGAACAATCGATATTCCTGTTGAGGGTGTATGCCGAGATCATACGGGCTCGGATTGGCCAGACCCAAACGGCGCCTTCGGAAGGGATTCTGCGGGAGAGGCGAAACACGACACGCGAAAGAAATGGCCCCTTCAGCCGATACGGCGAAAGGAAGAATTTATCACCGGTCAAAAAATGTCAATATTATTATTATTATTATTATTTATTGAAGATAAAGGTCTAGGACATCGTCCCTTGAGAGCAAACACGGAAGAGGCTGAGAGAATGATGTAGTAAAAAATTACCGATCATCTAAGTAAAATTACCATAGGGGAGAGCGGAGTAAAATGGCACACCGGGACAAAACGGGATAATGAGACAAAACGCAATTCTCCAATAAGTTTGGGATGGTGGCGATGGTGGGGCAAAACGGGTTTGAAAATCCGGATGTATCGTTGGGACAAAATGGGGCATCCAAAAATTATTAGTAAATTGAGTTTTACCCTCACTGTCCCATTTTGCCCCGCTGTCCCATTTTGCCCCGCTGTGCCATTTTGCCCCGGTCTTCCCTAGCATATAGTACCTAGTAGGGCACTAGGGCGTCACCTATGGCAGAAAGTCTCAGATTATCCAAGAATTTATACCATAATATCTAAAAAAAAATTCTTATCAATCTGGTACTTGCTACCATAGGTGGCGCCCTAGCGCCCTACTACTACGTGCTATGGTAATATCTCTCAAAAGATATAGTCATTTTTACTAGATCCTTCTCTCAGTGTACAAAAAACGATACAAATAAGCATAAGCAAGATCCGACATAAGCACGCAATTAAAAATAAACAAATGTAAATAAATACAAATGTGAAACTAATATTCAAGACGCAAAATTTTACTATCTATTTTCTCGCAACTGAACATGACGACCCAATTTCACCGGAAATTTAGTTAAGAAAATAATAAGATTTACGGCATTCTGTCCGACGAGCTGCACGTCGTAATCGTGGAGCATGATAAGGGTGAAAGTAGGCGAGAAAATTATTACTCCTCGGACGACGGAGGAGGGGGAAACTCGGTTTCAGACTGTTCGTGAATGGGTAAAATCAGGCTTTTAGGTGAAATTCCAGATTGATACCGGAAACCACCGCGGTGCAAGGACCAGCGGTATCAAGATTGATTTCCACTCCGGAGGACACGACCGAGCCCGGTAATACCGAGTACGAGGGACGGTGAGAGATAACGTGACACACGGAGACGCTAGTTTCGGTGGAAGCGACTTCAGAAATTGGAACAAGGCAGGGCGCGAAGGTGTCTTCGCAGGTGGCTGTGCGTCTCTCGGGAAATGTCCTTCACTCCGTCGACGTCTCGTTCGTCGAGAAATTCCCTCCGCAGGGTCTCGACGACGGTGTAAGCCCGAAGGTTGGTATACTTCAAGCCTGGGAGTGGTTATATCTGGCGCATCAGACAAGACCGAGGCGACGCTAGACGGACTCAATTATTAAATCACTTTGGAGAGAATCTTGCGAAACTCTCGCGACTATGGAACGCTACTGGAAAAAAGAAAGGCAACGAAGAAGAAGAGGAAGAAGAAGAAACGGTGGATGATGGAAAAGTAGAAAATACACCGGTTGGGTGGCAAATTCAAACCGACGGTAATTTATAGAGTCGAATCGAATTTCCCTGCGGCTTTAAAAAGCGATGCGAAGCAATCCCGAAAAAATGAAGCAAACGCCGAAAGTATTTTCTTTTTTTTTTTCTTTTAAGGGATCGATCTGACCTGAAATAGCGTCTAGCGAGTGTGTTTGGGCACAAGACGCACTGGTCCGGTTCGTATCATGTTAAGTTTTGGGAGGGAGAGAACGTAAGTAAAAAAAACCGTTTCATCCGCGGATTATTTTATCGCAGAAAGACAAAATGACAGTGTCAAAAAATTATCAAGAAAATTTTGTCGGCGGTAAATAAATATTTATTAAAACTAAATAAATATTTATTAAAACTAAATAAATATTTATTAAAACTAAATAAATATTTATTAAAACTAAATAAATATTATACTTAAACCAAATAAATGTTTATGTGCGGGTGCCCCACAAATAAATTATTTTCCTGGTTGCAATCTCGGTCGTCTGTCAAAATACGACGACGAAATACTATATCGAAGGAGCACGCTTCCCGATCCGGGAGCACTGGCATCGATGATTCAGGACTCGAAAATGGTGATCCGGTCCATTCGCTCCGGCGCCCGGTAACTGAATACCTCTTTCGCTCAGCGGGTCCTCCAAAGTTGATAATGCACGGTGATCCCCGTTAAGGACCCGGATTATACAAAGCCTACCAATGAGTTCATACAAAACCGGCTTAACGATTCCGTACACGTGCATTAGAACTCCGAAGCCGAGCCTTAACAAAATCCGTGTTAGCGGAACGTCCTGGCATCCGGCGAACGCGAAATCCCGGGAACACGAGTACCGGAAATCGGGTTTCATCTACCGGCCATAATACTTTGCCGTTGTACCGGTCCTCCGCAAACACAAGCTCATCCACAAACCATGACACTCCACCGCATCCGCTGAATTTTCTGTACGGTGTCCCTGCTGAGAGTTGCATCGAACTGGCGCAAAGTTATAATGGCGATATAGCCTGAGAGAGACTCTGACGAGTCCTACGATATTACGAAGGGACATGCTGGCATGGTTGCAACGTACCGCACACTACACGCAAGCTATAGTGCGCAGGTAAAGGGATGAGGTTGCGTTCCGTTCCGGCGGTTCAGGCTCATCCGTTCGATGTCGTAAACTCCCACGGCAACACATATCAAAGTTTCACACGTAAACGTGCACACGGGGAATATAGCGAGATTATGTCCTTCGCTTGGTCGCCCGGACCCTCGACGAACCCATTAATTTTGCTGACTCTCCAGAGATGTGTATTTTCATCCACGGCAGAGTGACGGCCACAATAGCCGCAGCCCGCACCGTCGGCGACCGCAGCGGCGATAGTGGCGTTGGAATAAAAACGAAAAATCCGTCTAGAAACTAGGTCGAGTGAATAAAAAAATAAAAAAATTAAAAATGATGTGTCTTCGAAAATCGAGGCTAAAAATGCAACGAAATTGACTGCACTGGTGGAAGGGATTACGCGCGGATACGTGCGGTGATATTAGGGTTCATCTAATCGTCGAATCGAGATTAACGAGTCCGCGAAGGGTCCTCCGGCCCGAGAGGCCACTGATTTATTTTGCACGAATCGCGCATCGTATAATCAGTTTGAAAACTGTCCTGTTGCGCGTCGCTGTCTTCTGGCTAACGGGGGAAAAATAGTAATACAAAATTGCACACATCGGACAAATATTTAACGTTTCGGAGAATGATTTTTTTGAATTTTGAATGACGGCCACAATAGCCGCAGCCCGCATCGCCAGCTACCGCAGCGGCGATAGTGGCGTTAGAATAAAAACGAAAAATCCTACACCCAGAAAAAAAATTTAATTGACGGCCTCCGTTTATTTGGTTTAAGTAAAATATTTATCTGATTTAAATGAATATTTATTTAAATCAAATAAATATTGTACTTGAACCAAATAAACGGTGGCCGTTAAATAATTTTTTTTCTGGGTGTAGAAACTAGGTCCAGTGAATGAAAAAAAACAAACAAAAAAAATGATGTGTCTTCAAAAATCGAGGCTAAAAACGAAACGAAATTGACTGCACGGGTGGAAAGGGTTTCGCGCTTGATATTGGAAGAGCGCGCGAAAAAGAGTTGATCTCGAGGTACGTGCGATTCCGAGTGATATTAGGGTTCATGGAATCGTCGAATCGAGATGAACGAGTCCGCGAAGGGTCCTCCGGCCCGAGAGGCCACTACGGCTGACCGACTCCTGATAAATCGAACCTGCTGTCACGATAAGGGCTGCCCGACGAGAGCCTCGGCGCTTTCGATTCAATCGTTGTCGGAAAGAGAAAAGGTTTTTTTTCCGGTCGAGCATTCTCGAGGTGACTCTCGTCGTCGGACTCTTCACGGGTATCCGGAAACCCGTCATTCTTCACTCGCAGCTTCCTTTCATCCCGCTCTTCCTCCTCCTCTTGAACCGTTTGTTCTCTCTTATCCCCTTTCGCGAGATAAATAGTCGGAGGTTGAATTTGAAAGAAGAGGCGATGCGCTAAGGCGGATGCACGGCAAATTGACTATTTCGACGTGGCCCTGCTTTTTTATGCTAATTCGAATTTGATTTTCTTTCTTCCAAAAAACTGTAGACTGTAAAAAAAATTTACATATAATACAATAATACAATACAACAATAATACATATAATTTAAATAAACTTGTATATTAAATTTCATGTACGATTGTGATGAAAAATCAACGTATAGTATGTTCAAAACTTTAGAAATACTTTACTTTTAATAATTGACTTTAGTTTCACTCTAAAAGTTTATTAATTTTCACATTAATTTTTTTTTTTTTTTTTTTTTTTGATTGTCAGCAATTGTACATCAAATTTAATGAAGCAGTTTTTGCATAAGAACTTCCAGTCCGGTACGCTAATTTTTTTACAATTTTACAATTTTTTGTAACCGTGGAAAAATAAAGGGTCAGAGAAAGCAAAAGATTGATGTGAACGAAATGTTCGATACACTTTTGTTGGAAACGCTCCGTTGAAATCAACATCGGAGAGCACTTGCTGAGCTCTTCCTGTGCGATTGGATATAACTCGAGGAGCTTAATTTTTCGATACTTGATTCCGTGTGGCAGTATCGGAAAAAGAATGCATTGAAAATTTTCCATGTATGTTCCGTTTCACACGTGTCTCCCTCGCAATTACGGTGCACAAGGTTCAGTCTCACCTTAAGCAGATTCGATCGTGATAAAAATGAATGGAATTGCAATTGCCTTCATTATGTTTCACCGCGACGCCCTCCCAATCTCATTTGCATCGGGAAAATTGGTGCCACGACGCCGAGGCGATGAAAAAGCTTCATCAACCAAATTTAACAAGTTTCGTCCCTTTTTTTATTCCCCCCCCCTCCGCCCCCCCACCGCCCCCCATAAAAATAACAATATTTCCATCGCCGAGTGTCCGGAGACGTCCGATTGCGGAGTGACCGGATCTCGAGCGGCCACAAAAGCCCGACCAGGAAGAGATGAAATGATAAATTAAAGCCCGAAGCCCGTCCGCAAAACAGACCCGCTTAAGCCGCGAAATTATGAAAGTTTCCAGACTAATTGTGAAACTTTTGGCGATATACAAAATTGCGGAGTGCGGAAAATACCGGGTAGGCGGTGGAGTGAGACGTCGAAAGAGAGCGAAGGGAACTCAGCGATAGAACGCTGCCCTCATTGTATAATAACTATAGTTACCAAAATGGTTTCGCACAAACGAACACTACAATCGGAGACGGAGTCCTTCGGCGGGATGAAAATTGAATCGGTCGTGCAGTTTCGTTCTCCTCGGTGTATGACTTTCCTCGGTAAAGTATAATTATTAAATTAATTAGCGTGTCACAATTATGAACACGTCCGCAGGGTATCCGACTCGAGTGCGGGAAATGGAGGAGCCACGAGAAAATAATACAGAGCCGATGAAAACGGCAGAGCCCGAAGCCAGCCGTAATAACCAATTTCCGCAGTTGACTCCGTTTAATAAATGGTAAAATTAATGTGGAAAACAGAGCGGCCTCCCGCCTATCCACGCAAACGGGCTTCGTCGAACGCACTGGTCGGTTTGCCATTAGCAAATTTATCCAACGAAGAGCGGACTATAAATAAGTCCGTGCAACTTACGCGAACGATACGCGTATCTGTTGCAGGGGCGCGCGCAGGACAAAAGGAATCGTTCATGCCCTTCGAGCTGTTTCCTGGGTTCCTCTTTATATTGTCTGAAAGCTCTTCAACCCCCCCTCTCCGTCTCTCCTGCACCCTTAATCTTTTTTGTTTCCTTTCCTTTCGCCGCCGCCGCCGACGAGGACGATTCTGAGACTTCGTCCCGACCCTCGAAGTCTCATGAAAATTCGAGCTGCGCTTCCGGTTTAATGAGACATCGCGAGAGTTCTTATCTTTTCACTAAATCCGTTCCTTAATTCATCCGATGTTAAGAAAATGCTTTCTTTTTTTCGGTGAGGGCTTTCCTTTACTCGGGTTCTTTTTATCCAACTTCATACCCGCTATGAAAGCTGGAAATAGTCGTTCAGGATTCTGGCGCTGTCGCAATGGAAGTCGATGCAGGAAAGCACAGTGAGACAAAAAGTGGAGAACCAAAAGTCGTGATGACAGGCGTTCGAAGCTGTTGTTTCGTTGATCCAACTGACTAAAGCATTGTTTCGTTAAACGACTATTAGCTTCGGTCAATTCAAATAAATATTATCGTTGGACCAATCGTTCAAAATTCAATTATTTATTTATCTCAGTGCATTAGAGAAGCCCCCTCAGTGTAGCATAAAAAACATAATAGTGGATAGAACAATTTCAGTAGTAGAATGTGCCATTAGAGTAGATACAGATAGAGTGAAATTAAAGTTAAAATAAAACTAATAGCGTAGAACTAGGTTATTAAAAATAATGAAAAGTAGGTGGCGAAGCAGGCATAGCTTGATGAGCGGACAGTACAAAGCGGAGCAAGCGTAGCATAAAAAGCATAGTAGTGGATACAACAATTGCAGTAGTAGAATGTCCCATTAGAGCAGATACAGATTAAGTGAAGCGTAAGATAAATTAAAGATAATAGAGTAGAACCAGATTATTAAAAATAATTAAAAATAGGTGGCGAAGCAAACATAACAAGCATAATAAGATTGTCAAATAGCTGGATGGAAGCCTCGGCGAATGAGCTCGGGTAAAACTGAGTGTGAAACATCCGAAATGCATTTCGAATGTGCGCCAGCGACAGGAAAGGATGAGTCAAGGAAAGCGAGGAAAGCCTTTGGTTTCGTTCCGGTCTTTCTTAATCCATGTCCCGCTAGTAAGGAAACGTCGTATCCATATCGTTGGTAAATTCAGCGGTTTGGAAGTTTCGAGTTTCATGCCCTCACGCGAGAGAAGCCAAGGCGCGAAAGCCCGAGAAATACTCCAAAGGGAACTTCGCTGTGTACGATCGAATTCGGCGAACTTGTGACGGCGACTCGCGAGTCCCCGTCGCGACTGTAAACTACACGTCCCAACTACACGTTGACGGGACATCTTGCTTCGTCACTTTGTCACCAAACTCAAGTTCAACTGTTTTGTACACGCAAAGGAGCGTCCGCGCTCGCTCTTAGCGAGAGTTTAGAAACTACCGAACTGCTGACGGATAGTTGGAGCATAAATTAGTTGTATACGGAAAGGACTTTCCATCTATATATTTTTTTTTTATGGATACTGCTTATCCATTTAAAAATGAATAATCATTTACGAAGGGTTTAAAAGGGTATTTCCCGATTTTTTTTGACCGGCTGCCGTCGCCGCATTGACAACAGGCACGAGAATTTATGTGACTCGGAGCTTTCCGAGTCATTGAGTCGACGAATGAAGTTACTTCTGCGTAAAAAAACCACAGGCTGTTACCAAAATTTTCCATCCCTTACCGATTGTCGGTAAACCTGATTGGAATTTCGTACGCCCAAAATTTAAATCCCATAAAAATCGTATGGTCGTTTCAAACGGATCAGTCGAACAGAAAAGACCTCCTTGGCGCTGCATGAAATTAAAGTGACGGAGAATAATATTCGATCGAACATCCTCATCTCATTTGATTGATAAGGTTTTTGTTGAAAAATCGCGACTGTTCGCCAACGGGGAGGAATTTTGTGTGTTCGAATGTCCACAGACCGGAAGTTTACCTCAAACTCATGAGGGGTCGAAGTTCGCGGAGTCACCGTATCTGTGGTTTGGTGCACGAGGTTCCAAACCATGCATATCCCGAAAGCCCGGGGTGACTTTGCAGACCTTCGGTGCCGGATCTGCATGTGTTTGGTAGGTTCCCGAACGCATTCCAGATCCATTCGGAGGAAGCTCGGTATTAGAACTGCGGCCGCTGTGGTCGGATGTACCAATATTTCTCAAAACTGTACGAAACGTCCCGGGGCTCGCACGAGATACGGTGACCCCTCGACTCGTATGAACAACTGCGGTGGTAGGTACAACGTACAAGTTCAGATCTTGAGGCGACCCGGAGGCGGTTAAAGCGCCAACGAGCTTGCGGCGCAAAACATGCGATAAACTTGTTGGAAGAAAATTCAGTTTTTTACTAGCTACAAAAAAAGCAAAAAATTATAATGTTCGATCTACACGATCAAAAAATAACTGCAAAAATCGGTTGGCGACGATTCGAGAAAGACAATTTTGTGCCGACCAAAAGTCTTCTACCATATGCGGTCTTGTTTTTCTGTTTGTCGTGTCATTAATAATCGCCTCTTGCATTTTTCTTCGTCAAACATAAAATTAAATTCAATTAAATTCAATTTACATTAAATTGACAAGGGCATGTCAAACATGCCCGTGTATTTTCCTTTGCAAAACATGGCCTTGTATTTTCCTTCGTCAAACATGCTCTCGTATTTTTCTCCGTAAAACATGCTTTTGTATTTTTCGTCGTAAAACATGCTCTTGTATTTTTCTTCGTAAAACATGCTTTTGTGGATTTCTTCGTCAAACGCCTCTCTTCACAAGAGACTTTAATGTGCTATCAGTATCACAGTCAGGGGTTGGTCTGGCTGGCAGTTACATTCCAGCACTGGCACGAGACGGGCCAGACTCCCGGGCTTGGCGCGGTCTCGTGCCAGTGCTGGGATTTTAACCACCGGCCGGATCCACACCACCTTGCTGTAATCACGGATTTTCGTGTATTACGTAAGTTTATTATTCTACATTAGAGCGTCCAAGAGTTCGTTCGAGTTTTTTCTTATCGTCGGGGTCATAATCACGCGAGCCTAAATATGACCCAGAGGACAGCATCGCACGTAGGTCTCCCGCACACGCAGCACGAGCTCCTAAAATTCTGTCCTCAATGTCGCATAATGCAGAAAACTCTCATAGTTTGTTATTACTCGGCACTCAACCGCACCCGTCACAGCTCGACGTTAACGGCTCTCCTGCGGTATAATTAGACAAGCCGAAGGTGCTTAAATTTTTTATATATTTTTTCTATTCACTCCACAAGAGTTACTGCTGAGATTTTATCGGCTAAGCGAACCGCTCACGAAGCCCGATTCTGAAATCGGTTCTTTTTTTTAACGCTGTTCGCAGTCGTTTATTTTTTACCGCCGCGTATTCTTCAATCGATAGTTTAACGCCGGCTTTATCGTTAATTTCTTTTTTTACTGGCGTATTTCACCGTGGCAAATTATGAAGCAAGGCGTAATATCTAAATTACCTTATCGATCACAATTTATTTGAAATTTCTGTCGTGAGGGGAAGCTATTTTTAATGTGTTCGAAATTCGATCTTTGCTCGGAGCTCGATTCCCTTTAATTGGAATACATACGATATGCACAAAGATTAAAATTTATAAGTCGTATTCGTTCCACCATGCACTGGTCCATCTTACCTCAACGGCCCGTATTCATCAATTTTACCGCATATTGCCACGATAACTCAACAGACAGTTCGACTGCAGCTTGTCGTGGCGGATGATAAATCATGCCGTTGTAATATCTAAATGACGATATCGATTACCATTAATTTTAATTCCCAAAATGGGCGGAGCCTATTTTGGATGTGGTTGAGATTCAAACTTAGCTCGGAGCTTGCTTTTGTTCACTTCGGGGAAATATGATACGTACAAAGTCTTAGATTTTTAAAAGGTCCCATTCGCACTGGTCCATCTTACCCCATGGGGCCCCTATTCATCTATCTTACCCTAGACTGAGAGAAGAATATAGTAAAAACTACCAGCCATCTGAGAAAAATTACCATAGCTCTTTATAGTACGCAACTATGGCAGAAAGTCCCAGATTTTCCAAGAATTTTTACCGCAATATCTACGATTTTTTTTTTTATAAATCCGATACTTACTGTCATAGGTGGCGCCCCAGTTCCCTACACACTAAAAAAAGTTTGTACTTTTTACAATTTATTGTCCACAAATTTCCACAATTTTTTATTGGTTAATTCATCGCGCAATCCGCTCCTAGTTTTACAAGTAAAAGTACGAACTAAAATTGTTAATGACACGAGAACTAAAAGGCTAGTTTTGTACATTCAAACCTGAAGAAAGCGATATAGCCATATTTTCCAGATCCTTCTCTCAGTCTACATAAACATGACACCTCAACAGACATTTTGCTTGCATCCTCTCGTATCGAATTCACTCCAAACAGAATCGACAAAACAAATTTCATGCCAATTGATACCTGTGACGGAGACAGCTGTGAAAAAGATGTGTCATCATCCCGGGTCAAGTGATTAGCTTTGTCCGTCAGTCACATTAACTCTCGTCTTTCTAATTCGACGTGATAAATGAAAAGTTCAAAGAGCAAGTCGTAATCTTGATTATATCCCGTGCGATATATCGCGAACCCCTGCGCCGACGTCCCGGGAGGGTCGCCGTATATTCAGCAGGGATTAAATATGAAGAAGTCCCTAACGAACCAGCGACAGCTCTTTCGATTTTCAACCGACGTGGTTCGCGCACTCGTGCACCCGCGCCCTGTAATACACGTCCCCGAGGGCGATGTAAAAATGACGGATTGATATCCGCGCTGCTGCCTCGCGCGTTTGATATTGCGCTACGCGCACAGGCGTCGGACAAATGAAGGGATGATGAGGTAAGTGCGGAAGGGCGAACTTTTTGAAGTGGGCCAAAGCCCCGCGATCGCTCGGTTCAATCATCCGCACGGTGGGCTCAAATGATCGAAATCAACCCTCCAGGAAATTCGGGGATGTATTCAACGACGCGTTGTCAATGCCACCGTAGGTACATACGTGATTGGAATCTTAAAAGTACGTTTCACTACTATCTACGGCTTTTTATCAATCAATTTTATCGAACTGGCTATCTCTTCGAGTCCAACGTGTTTGGAGGAAAAACTTCGCTCAAGAACGCTCGCTGGCAAAATTAATTGTATATCTGATGTACTGCAACTTCAAATTTGCTTACATTACTTACATCAATTGCACATTGATGTACTTTATCGTAAAATTAAAGTCACAAATATTTTGCCTGCAACTGACGAAAATTGTCATTGACAATAAAGAAATTTTACTGTTAAATTGCAACGCACATGTGTTTGAAAGTTCAGCGACAGTTTATTTGGAAAAGTTTCCACGTTTCCGATTTTCAAGCAAAATTCTTAACTCGGTGAAGAAATACGGATTTTTTTTAACCCAACAAAAATGTACTATAATGGTAATTTGCATTTCGTAGTTGTTGTTCTTGCAAGACCATCGTGATTAATATTTCTCTTGGTCGACGACACACGCAATAATACAAATCGACCCGCTTCACTGTCAATAAATTTACAATTTCCGATAAATAATTATACAAATTTAGCATTCATTTGACGACTGTACCACGCAGTGCCTTTATGCTTTTTACCGACCGAAAATACAAAAAAAATTAGTTTCTTGTCTGAAGACTTATAGCGGCGAGTCACAAAGCATCGGCAAGCGCCTCTCATCTAGGACATGTTTATTGACAAACGTATCGGGACAGCCGAGAGTGTTCTCGAGCTTTGAGGCTAAACGATGGTCGAATTAGACGTTCCTTGAACGGTGGTTCATCGAAGGCTCACAGAGCCCGAGGTGGTCAGCGGAGGAGGATGATTACCGTAGGACGATTAAATTCCCAACCGCCCTGCCACTACTACAGTGGCGCATCGAATTGCGGTTACCGGCCATGAGCTTGCTGCACCCGCAGGATCGTCGGAAAGCCGCCGACAACGGCGACGACGATATCGATGTGCACGCGCCATACACACACACATAATCTCCAATTCACCCTCGGCTCAGCCTCGGCCTGACTACAGGGTGAGAAGAAATTGCTTCGACTCTTGGAATTTCAACAATGTTTCAATCTAACTGCGACAAATGAATTATCTTAATTATTTTATTTACCCTATTTGTCCGGTAATAGCAATTTCAGATTTTAACTCCACGAATTAATTGAAAAAATAATAATAATATATGGTTTTTGACGACATTTGTAAATTATTTGTTTACTTATGTTTATTTGCAGTTTAATGTTTTATTTGAGCTTTCTTTACTTATGTCGAGCCGGTTTTAATACGTTTATGTCTGTGCGTACGTCTTCGAACGCAAATAGATTTTCATCGCCCACCCTGTATCGTTGAGCTCCCTCGATTACGTCTCTTCAGGGCGTGCGTACGAGCGAGAGTTGCCCCGTTCTCTCTAACGCGTCACGAGGATCGGTCCATCAAGCGAAGGACGCCACCCCTCGTAATCGATTCTCTAATCGAAATTAGCCTGCACCCCTCGTCGTGCCTGTGCGGAGTTTCACACGCAATGCCAAAGTGATACAGTATCGCATACTGTAATTCCTAGGGAGATGTGCATATTTCATTGAGAGCGAAAAATGGGAGATGTATCGATGCAAAATTGATGAAAAATTCGTAGTAGGCATCTTTGCAAAGATTAATGATTGGGGCATTTCGCGCAGAATATCCTACAAATTCTATGCTTGAATTAGAATTTTTACTGAATTAGAACCCTCGAAACGATCATAATTTTGTATCCCAAAAATTACACTTTCCACAGGTAAAGTGCAAAAGTTTGCAATTTTTTACAAGAGTGTCATTTGATTTTGCACAAAATGTAATTTTATTTCATAAGAATGCAATTTATGTTCGATATCCCTTTCAAAGAGTTGTTGCTCTGTAAAAACAGCCTGATTTCTGGGTGAAACCATGCATCGAAACATCTTTCGATTGAGCCGATCAACGTTCGCAGTAGCGCGAACTATATTGACAAAAAAAGTCCTGAAAGCGTTTCAACTGCATACAAAAAAATGTCGAGATTCCCTTGGCGTGGATTTCGAAGTTTCCAAGTCCCCAAAATTTGCATTTGAAATTGATTCCCTATCCGCGACTGTAACTAATTCACCGTACAGAACAAAAACAAACTCCATGCATAACTTCTAAAGATAAAACCCTGGCTTTTACAGAATTTGATAAAACTTTGGCGAATCCTACCGCAGAAAGAAAATAACGTTTAAAATAAATGGATATCGGCGATTCGGGCGAAAAAAAACACCGGTGGTAGAAAAAGAATTGCGTTTTGCGCGATAACAATTTTCGAGATCCGACTGTGTGGATCGTCGTAACGCACCGCAGCTCGGTTCAATATCGCCTGCCGTTTCTCTCCATCTCCGTCGCTAAATCTCTATAACGTATGTGTAACGGTTAAGGGGATAGATGGTGTATCCATAGTTACTGGAGCACCTACCTACGGCGTCAGGAGTATCGGTATGCACGTCGATTAATATAGGCCGGTGTTGACGTGCGTATTGGCAAACGCGAAATAGATTCGGGCAACGATACGTGTATAGAGCGAGCGAATGTGCGGTCATTGCGGGGTGTGAAATCGGTCAAGCAGCTGGAAATCGTTTCCGGCGGCAAGTTCTTTCGTCTCGTTAAACTATCTCGCGTGTAATAGCAATTTAAAGTTGCAAATTACCATTACACTCGCCGCTCAAACGACTAGGAATAACGCCTGTCTCGATAACCAATTTTTTTTTTAATAAAAATAATAAAATAAAATTCGAGTGCGAAGCACTTTTGGAGGACGATGGCGTTTCCTCTCAGCGGTTTCGGCATTGAAATCGTTGCGGTGAAATGTTTATGGAATTCACCGATCATGGAAATTGTTGGGGAAAATCCGTGCGAATCGTAGCCGAAATATTTAAATATTTATACGAAAAATGGGAAGCAAACATTTCATCGGATAAATCAATAGCGCGTGTGAAAAAAAATATTGTTCATTTGAACGAAATTCGGGACTCTATCGATGACAGAGAGAAATTTTACCAAGTAACTTCTTTTTCTGTTAGGACCAGATAGAACTGTTTTTGCATCGCGAGTTGCGCCGCTACCGGCAGTAATAGTAAAAATAATTATGTACAATTTGTAATCCAAAAAAATTATATCAATTATTAAACAAAAAAAGAATGGGCTAATTTTTTTGTCGGAACTTCTCGCGTTTCTGTACTGTAATTTGCGTGTATCTGTCGAAGAGAAAATTGATAACATCATATCCAGGTGAAACTCATAGCATGGAAAATTTTCTCAGTGCGAGATTAATTAAAATTGAAATTGAATCTCTCAATGTCGATGGAATAAAATAATCTGTTCGTTCTACTTACACATATGATAGAGCACCAACTCGCCTCGACCCTCTCCATTCGCCGAAGACTTTTGAAACGCTTTGTTCGTCGGTGCGAAGACAGTTACGTGTCTGTACATCAGCGTGCTGTTAGCCGGATCGCTGGCTTCCAGCAGTTGGTAGAACTGTAACAAGCGAAAATTTACGTCGATCGTGAATACGCGCTTTGCACCACTATGTTAACTGAACGTATGCATGCATGCGGAATGAAAAACGAGTGAAATAAAAAAACGGTTTTATATGCCGAGGAAAAAAAAATCTTCGCGCCGGAAAAAGTAAAAAAAAGTACATTTTCCGAATAGAATTTTCGTTCTTTTTTTTTTTGTCGATCGCCTGCAGGATTCGTATCGTTGGCAAAACCAATACAGTTCGTCACGGATTTCCATGTTACCTGGGTGGAAATTCGACGGTATCGGATTGCCGCCTACACGCTGGGCGCTCGAAAACTGTTAGGAGAGAGCGGGACAAAATGGACCCAGAGGCAGAACGGACCATTTTTACCATTTTTTTTCGGGTTACACGGAACAAGAATGTCTCATCTTAGATGGAGGACGGTTCCGTTTTGCCCCAATCTTTCCCACAAGTTTTCCAATGCAAGACCTCAATAAAATCGATAGCGCCGCAAACTTCCAATGGGCGTTGCTGAGCCCGTGAAAAAAAGGAAGTACACAATCCAGTAGGTCAATTATCAACCCTCCAATTACCCGAGACTTTATATACCTGTCTACCATATCGGGAACCGCGATCGATCGATTTCTGCTCCTGAGGGCAAGGACCTCATTATTTGTACCTTGCCATGCTGCAACATCATTTTCGTTTTCTTCTTTTCTTCATCTCCCTATAACGTTGATACAAGGCTTTCTGTACTTCAAGCCGGTAATTGCACCGAGAACGGTACTAAGGATGGGAGGAAAGATTAAACAAAAGTCCTTTGATCCTTTGACTCTCCTTTTCCAAAACGATAATGGTTCAACTCATTTTACGCTGTGTCTGAGTCCGGGGAGATTCAATGTGCTGCAATTGCAGCGGAAACGTCCTCGCAGCTTTCTAATTAGACGTTAATAATTATTTTCCAGGAAACCTACTCCTTTGCCTCCTGCACGCTTTTATCTTTTCGCAGTTCTCTGTAATGCCTTCTTTTCTCACAATGTTCCCTAATGCTGCATCGAAAATGGAAAAAAGTGTATTCAGATATATACAAGATATATACAAGATAAGAACTTTTTTTCGCCAGATATATCTTTTATATCTTATATTTATTTGGAAAGTTGTTTGTTTGTTCGTTTATTTGTTTCTCCCAATTTTTTTTATATAAATATCGTTTAATCCTTTGAAGCACGATAAAATATCTCCACTTTCTCTACTTTAACGTACATTATACTTTATAGGCGCTCCATGGACAATTAAAAAATGTTTACACTTTCGGAGAATTAATATTAGTCGGTTCGATAATTTTTTTTTCGAATTATTTTTATTTAGCTCAAGATACGGTGTTTTCCTCTTTGAAGAATCGTTCCATTTACGCGAGCTCCGACGGATTAGAAGTGGAAAAACTTGGAAAAATAAATACCGTGAATTGTCGACCAACTGGGTCGTCGACGGATTTTGCTCGATGTTGACTCCGAACAATAGTACACCTGTGAAACTCACTTTGTCAATATAATGAGCCTATGTTTAATGAGCCCTGTATACCGTGGATGGAAGAAGCGACCAAGGGCTTGAGGAACGTCTTTTTTTTGTTTTTTAAATTTATCTACACTTCGCCATTGGCAATTTAATAGGCGCCGGTTAGTACGGAGCCAGCCTGCATTTATATCTGCGTCCGACGAAAGAAAACTCTTCGCGAAACGTGAGGGAGAGAGAGGGGGATCGCGAAAGACGAGCGATAAATTACTCTCGGACTGGCAAACTTTTGGAGAACTTGAGCCCTATCCCTTTCACCTCGGTTCTTTCGTTCCCTTGCTCATCCTATCTGCCAGAGCGATAATATAACTCCGACGTTGAAACGTCGGAGGAATTAATCAATCGCGGGAGTTCGTTAAGTTTCCGCATCCGGTGTTACTATCGGGGTATCGGTTACGCGATTGCCGGCGCCAAAGTTTATTGCAAATATCGGAGAAGCTGCAAAATTAACGAGGGAAAGATTTTGAAGAAGGGAGAGCGTCGGATTTAATTCGAAATTAAACTTCGCAACTAAGGGAGTCTTTGAAACAGAAAAAAAAAATTAAATTGATGCCGAAGTACGCCAATTATTTCATTACATCGTAGTCTTCTTTACTTACGAGAAAAAAATGAAGAAAAAAAAAACTAGATCTAGTTGGTTACTGAATGATGAGAACATATGTTTTGTAACTCACGCATGAAAAGTGCTACTTTTCGGGCCTGCCGAGAGTGGCGAAAGTGGCGCTTTACAGCCAAGTGTAACTATAAATCACCGGCGCATGCGCACATTGGTCCGATCTTACTTTTCGCACTAGAGTTACTACTTTTCGCACTAGAGTTGTTACTTTTCGCACTAGAGTTGTTACTTTTCGCACGCTGCAGCGTGCGAAAAGTACGGCGCATGCGCAAGTACGCCTTGTTGTACAGCATTACAACCAGCAGGCACGGCGTAGCACTTCTGCATTCGTTCCAAAAAAATAAGCGATATTAGTGCGGTGTAACGAATATTATACGAAGTCTGCCAAGTGGATTGACAGCCGCACGCGGCGCGAGCCGAGTGCGAGCAATTCACAACCTGCGTATAATGTTCGCTTTACGGCACTTGTATCGTAGAGTACTATTATCGAACACATCACGCGGATCGATAAAATCCGATAGAAGCACATGCAACTCAGTCGGAAATTGTTATAGTTCGATGACCCAACAATCTGCAAAGCCTTCGTTCGTGTCAACCACACTCTGAGACCCGGATCAAAAATCGTGCTACGAGAACTAAATAAAAATGCGTTGGAGCAGCAAGAATTTCGTTGCCGTAACCAATTTCTTTACTTAACATATACGGGGACAAAAATTATTCTGCTGGGGTTAAAAACTGGCTTAAACTTAGAACTACTGTGCAGCGGCTAAGATTTTAGGATTACGCCATCGACCACTTATCCACGGAAATTAAGGTTGACGTGACACCGAAGCTCTCAGGCTTCTATCAATGTTTAAGCTCTCTCGACCTTCCTCTCTTCGGGTTTTGCTGCACCCCGTGCTTGTCCCACGTAGCGACTCGCTGACTAATCCGCGAAAATAATAAACGACCTGAGCCACAACGCCGAAGCTTCCGAGCGTCCTTTACAGCGAGGCTCTTTCTTCCTCGTATACCACTACCGTAACACTAATGGCGGACAAAGCGGTTTGAGTAATGGAGACATGTCGTGAGCGCAGGCAATTAATGCGAGTTCGTCCGTACATGCGGCGAAGGGCCATGGGAGGTTTGTTGTTAATGGCGAGAGATAGAACGCGAGTGAGACAGGAAGATGGGCGGGGGAGGGCAGGTTGGAGGGTGGGGGTAATGGGGGTGGGGATAAGCTATAACGAAAAAAAAGGGTTGAAAAACCGCGAGAGAAATGAAACGGCTTTCATCAAGATAGGGAGCTTCGGTGAGCCGTACGTTTTGAAGATAGCATAACTCCGTGGCTGAAGAATAAACCATGTCTGCGATGAAAAATCGTTTCCGGATTAACAATTCGACTTCGCGAATAATCGTCGGAGAGATGGGAAAAAGTCGGGAGATCATTTTAACGGAAATAAAAGGCTGAAGAAAAATTGATGGTATTTTTATATTTACAAAATTTCAGTCTGTATGTGGACATTTTTTTCGGGACGCGGAGGTAGAAACACTACGAAATCGATCAGAAAAATGTACTCATCGGAGTAGAGTATCTGCAAAAATTAATCAATTGTCTAGCACTAATTAAACTAAAACTTAATAAACAGGTCGAAAACAAATCGAAATCCTTTTTAATATACAATAACTCTTAAAATAGTTGCGAAAACTGCGATTGATTCGATCTGCTTTCCAAAAACCAACGTCACGATTGAAAACATCGAATTATTTCTTCGCAAAATCCACCTATATGTCCCAACATTTTATGTCTCATCGGAGTAAACAATTCGAAAAAACAACCAACACCAATTAAACTAAACAACCTAACGAACACATTGAAATCAGAATGAAATATTTTTGTTTCTAATACACAATAACAAAATAAAATGGTTAGAAAAACTGTAATTGGTTCGATCTGCTTTCCAATACCATTTCCAATAACTCGAGTAAAAGCATTAAATTATTTCTCCGCAAGATCTATTCCTCGGCTGCGGTACGGGGGAGGAACGCGCGAGGCCCTTGTTAAATTATATAGCCGCACCCGGCGTACACTTCCGGTGTGTGGGTACAGCGTACACAGTTTGTATTCCATGGGATTTCCCCTGAGCGGTTTTCACCGAGGTTTTCAACGGGAAACGCAAGCCGATGAGTGGATTTACGAGACCGTGAGTGTATTTCCCCGCCCCACCCTTCCCGCCCTCACACAATCATGAAAACAAACATCAACAAACTCGTGCCAATACGATACACATCGCAGCATTGAAAACCTGCTTAGAGCCGGAGAAATACGTAGACATGGCTTCAGCGAAATACAATATGGGAGGTACGGGAGCATGTCTGCTGGGATAAACATATCTCGAAGGGCATAAAGTGAGACGCCTTTTCAGCGCTATTCCATACTGCACAATAATGCGCTATACAATTCCCCGTCGCGCTATATTATGCGACGTACCATACAAAAAGGGGACCCCACGTATTCAATATCGAGACGATTGCCATCTCCGGAATGACTTTTGCCCCGAAGGTATCGCGACAAATATTGCAGGTATGGCAACAATCAAAGGGCGAGGTGAACCCTCGCTTTACGGGCGGTTGCGGCTTTTCGATCATTGTTATCTCACACTCGTTCAGAACTCCGAATAAAAATAACGAAAAAAATCGTCTGCACTCGAACAGTGTTAGTGATTAGTACGAGTGATAATTTTATACTGTCACTCGTACCGTCCACTAATCGTAGAATTGAATCTTTATACACGGTATTCCAAAATTAGCATTAAATATGAAAGATGTAAAAAAATTTCAAACTTTCCCTTCGAACGTTTTTTATTTTATGGCTCTTAAAAGATAATTCTTATTTTTGAAAAAAAATTGATGATCTCTCAGTGGCAGTGGCTGTGAGACGGGTATAAATGTTTAGCAGCATTTTTTAACAGCTTCCGACGTCTAAAGGTCAGGTCGTACGGTATGGAAGAAAATAATATTTCCTGGGTTTTTTAAAACATATATAAATGACTCATTAACATGCAAATATTACAGTTACTGAAGTGTTGCCAGCATTAAAAATTATCAATGCTGAGAATACTAAAAAAAACCCGACGTTATACGCTGTAATTGCTTTTTCATAAACTTTTCGAACGATTTATGTATTTAACGTCGGTAAAACAGCGAACTTAAACGCTAATCTTTCACGACACTGTGGATGACGAAGAGTAGTGAAACTTTAAGCTGCGCACGTTTTAGTAGTGCTTCCGAGTGCTTAAGCAGCTTCTGTCGTCTGGAAGTCAAACTACACGGTGTGAAGGAAAGTTACTTTTCCTTGATTTTTAAAAACTTGAATAAAAAAAAACTCGACGCTTTGCGTTCATTTTAATCCACAGTTATTCTGAGTGATTTGATTTTGTTCCGTCTTGCCGATTATCGAACGGAGAACTCATATGTGTACTTTTACATGCTAGGTTCGGTGGATAATTCGAAAGATGACAATTATCCGAATCCCGAGTAAAAGAACTGCGACTCCGAATCGTTTTTCGAACGATTTATATATTTAACGTCGGTAAAACACAACACTTCGCGACACTGTGGATAACGAAGGGTAGAGAAACTTTAAGCCGCGCACGTTTCAGCAGTGCACACAGCCAATAGCCGGCGGGTTTTTGCACCCCGATCGTATAAGCCACTGCGGCACATTCAACTCCGAGCATTGCATCGTTCACGCGTTCGCAGATATGAAAGTCGCGCATATCGCCTTCGTCCTTCTTCAAACCCCGCTGCTTCTTCAATTCCCGTCTGTTCCCCCCGTCCCGTTCCTTCCTTCCTGTCTACCGCATTCGCGGCATGCCCCGTCGTACAAACTATCAATTTACAATGGAGTGCTTCGTGGATAGATTCAATAACGCCCGAGGCGCAATAATGTACGTCTCGAGACAGAGAAAATAACGCGAAAGCTGCAGGATCAGCAGCAGTGCGAGTCTCGACGGCGAGGAGGATTTTCAATGATTAAAATCCGCGATGGCAGGTTGCGTTATTATAACATGTACTGTGACTCGTTGTCTGCTTACTGCCGTGGTTAACTTTAATTTTGCGCTGATAATTAATTTCATATTGCTCGCGATGAAAATCCATTTGTTTTTAATGATCGTATTTTTTTACGATTTTTTTTAATGACCATACATCGGGACCGTAAGTAGGGAGAATGTCATTACCCAGAGTGGGCAATGACGTTCATCGTCACATTTACTTCGTATGAAAAAATAAGAATGATCTGCTGATTAAACTTAAAGAGCTTTAACACAAATTGTAATTTTAAAAATTCAAAGATGTCCGTAGTCCGGACGAGAGGGTCTCGTCCGGACTACGGACTACTGCCCGTCTTCTAATCAGAAGACGGGCAAATTTGTAATCACAAATATGCATGGATTTTCTTTTTCACATAATTAGAATAGTCGCAATCGTGGTGTAAGTCGTAGAGAAAGCAGTCCTATAGCGCACCTTGCACCACATTGAGGATTCAATATCGTGTGACGAAAAAACACCTGCGTTATGTAATAATATCAATAAAAATACACACAATTTCATTGCGACAAACATAAACATTTTTCTAAAAAATAAATTTCTGATAATACACCTGAAAATAGCCGAAAAAAAAACTATCGAAAAATTAGATATTTGCTTTAGTTTCTGTTCGGAAAAATGTATTTTTCACTGGAATATTATAAGTGCATTACGTAGCGGAGGATCTTCCCACGTACGATCTACCGTACAATGGTAAAGTCGTTGAGCTAGCGACGAGGAACGGCACGGGACAGAAAGTAAATGAGAGTAAAAAAGGGCGCGCGACAGAATATGAAAGAATTTATTAATAATATCGGCCGAGCGTTTTGCGCTCGATAAAATTCCGCGGTTCCATCGGCTCACTTGCGAGACGTTATTTCAACGTTTTTGCAGTACTTATTTTTTAATATACAGACTCTGGAAAAAAAATCCGAAGACCCCGGAGTGGACAATAAATTCGAGCCGGCTACTCCGTACCTTGGTCGTGAAATCCGTACTCGCCTTGCCAATAAAGTGTTGACATTATTCGCTATTTCACCAGCTTTTTTTACTATTAAGGTATATTTTTTATTATCATATTTTTTTATATTACCGTATACACGTTGACTATGTAAGTGCATCGCGCAGACATGGCTGCACCCGACTCTCAGTTTTTTTTCTGTAACGCTCCTCTTAATGCGTCTTATGTGCGCAGGCGTGGTGCAAGTTTGCCCGTGTGCGCGCTTTTCGCGCTGTACTGTAAACCAGGCTATGCGAAGAGACCTTTCTCGGGCATTCTTTTCTTTATCACATCCTTCCAACCTTTTTCTTCTCGGCTACGCTGGAGGACGACTATGTTCTTACAAAGGCGACGTCTCCGTGCCAAGACGCGATAAAGGATAAGAGGCCTCTCCCCTGATCGCGCTCGGTCCCTCCAACTTACTTCGATTTACCATCTCCTTCTGGTCCTTTTTTTTTGTACGAACTCCGATGTCGCCTCCGCGTGTGCTTTTCCCAGAGACCAGCATTTCCTCGGAGTCGCCGGTTTACGATCTACTTGAAACGGTCAATGAAATCCGCGGAGGATTGATTTACGAGCTGGGCGATTCGAACGACGTACCTACACGCGCTACTTTGACACAGTGTACTTTATGGACGATATAGATATGTACATAGTATGTACGTATTCACATGTAGGGGAGAGCGGGGCAAAATGGGGCAACGGGGCAAAACGGAGTTTTTGGGTAAAACTAAATTTTCCAATCATTTTTGGATTGGTCAAGGTGGCAAAACTGGGCAGAAAAGCCTGATGTATCCGATAGGGCGAATTCCGGCATCCAAAAATTATTGGAAAATAACGTTTTGCCCAAAAACCCCGTTTTGCCCCGTTGCCCCATTTTGCCCCGCTCTACCCTACGTAGTATGTGCGTATTCATGTATAGTAAGATAAGTCGGGGTGATATGGTCATGGTTTCTTAAACAACGAAAATTGGAGATGTAACATTTTAAAAACTTAAAAAATTTTGTTGTAACCAACTCTAGAAACATTAAACTAAACTAATTAACTCAGAACTTTCGATATTTTCGATGTGTGATTTAATTGCAGCTCCATAAATAAATATTTGCGATCGGCCGTCTCACGCGGACACTACGGGTGACATGGCCACAGTAATAATGGTCGTCAAGTAGGTCCAGAGAAGCATCGGAATCGCATTAAACATGAGTTACTATATTTTATGTTGAAAAATAGCCGCTGCTTAAATTTAGATAAGAAATTTAAAAAATGCATTCGGATTGTATCCACATATACTAGAAACTCTGCAAGCGGACCCGCCATTCGTTTGTTACGTTAAAAGATATTACGGGTGACCATCTCGCCCTATGTGCGTATTCATGTGTATATGGTATGTGCGTGTATATGTAAACGCGACTGGCCGCCTGACGAGATCGTGCGAGAATCGAAGGCACGGCGAATGGTTTTGACGTACCTTGATTTATGATCGGCACCTGAGATCGAGTTCTTTTCGAAGCGGGAAGGAAGAAAAAAAAGGAACGAACGGGTATGAGGGGAGTCGAGGCTATTTGTGAACGGAACACAGGATCATTATTGAAGTTCGAAGGGAGAACCTAGTTCGTACTTTGATGGATAGTAAAAGACGTCCGATGGAGCCAACCGAGGATGATCACATAACTCGACAAGTAAGGAATAAAATAAAGGTGGAAGAGATGGTACGTTTGATTCGTTTTTTCACTGATTTTTTTTTTTACTGAAAAATTGAAATTATCTTTTTTTTCCGCTTTTTCCGATAAAAATATGTTGAGTATTTAAGCCCTTTCAGCGCACTCGCTGGTCTGCTCGAGAAAGTTTCGCCCCTCCTTGACAATCAGAGTCAACAATCTTTCCGGAGATAATGTCGACGTGTCAGCTTCCATAGCGTTGGTAAAAAACTTTAGAACGATGCGGTCCGAAAACCGTATCAAAAAAAGAAAAATGTTGAGCCAAATGAATTCACGAGTAAGATAAAGGTAGAAAAGATAACGTTATTTCTATTCCATTTCCGCTGAGGCGAAGTCCCGAGATTTTATTATTCTGAAATCGACTGCCTTTTTACGATGTTGTCGCTGTGTAAATGGAATACGGAAGTTGAACAGTTGCCGAGTAGGCCCGTGTCGGGGAGGGGGGGGGGGGGGGTGTAGATAGTGGCCTCGAGGCTTTTCGCGCAGTTCTGCAACCCTCCGTTTATCAAAAGAGGGTGGATTTACACCGAAATTATTATTACTCGCTCCCTCATACGCATGACGGGAACGCCTGCTTTATTTGTTTCTCAAGCCGCCGGAAACGAACGCGATTTTGACGGAGTTATGAGAAATGACGAAGAGGACCGGCAAGAAACGATCGAAAATTCGATTCCGGCGATGGCCCCGAATGACACTTTCGAACCCTCTTGCGCAACTTCCAGCTATTTCTTTTTGATTAAAAAACGTAAACTGTCTTCGCGAATGAAATTGCACTTGGCAATATGTTTTTAATAATTTGTAACGTGTTACGAAAATATTGTACACAGTTTCAATTGAGTTCAGTTTTGCCAGAACTTAATACGTCAGTACTCAAGAACTACCGAGAACTCCAAATGCTTGATACTTCAATACGCACTTCAAGTACTTAGAGTATTTGGCCAGCTCTGATTCGAAAAGAGATTTTTTTAAGACGCGCGAAAAGGTTGTTAAAAATTGTCCGTTTTGCCTCGCCTCTCGGTTGGAAAAAGAAAATTATAAAGGCTTGACATTGAATGATCTAATTTAGGGTAAAAGTGGGGAATATGGCCCGGTCCATATATAATTGATTTACGTGTTAATCGAGGTGGGCCATATTCACCACTTTTACCCTAGAACACACGTTTGGACTTTCGCCTTTTTTGTATTGCAGAACCGATCAGTTTACCCTTTCACCTCTTCCAATTCCACTTGTGGGACTCCCTATATGTTCCTTCGATGTACCAACGTACCTCGTGCATTACGCCATGCACTGATGAAATTTGCCGAAGGAAAGTTGCTATACGGACCATCGCCGGTACGCCCCAAAGAACATTGCAGTCTCGCGTTTTCGCTATCTCCTTTAAAAGGGACCCCGAGACAAGAGTCTGAAAGCTCTTTGCACTCACGCTACTTCGTTCGCCCTTAAACATGAAATTGCATCATTATCCGTACATGTAATCTCTTTGATGGAGTGAGCTTCTTCATTCGTCTCTCCGGCATTCATATTTTACGATGCGCGTATGTTGTACGCATTTTTTTTCGGGGGGTCGAACGATAAGGATCCATTTGCATCACAAATTACGCTTCACTCGTAAATCTTCCGATCAAAGAACGAGTCGGCTCGATTGAAAAATATTACATTAATTCCTTCGCATCGGCCTTTTTTAAGGCTGGATCCGAATTGCGTCGCATAAATAATTTGTCATGATAAAAGAATGAGACAAGCACGTTTTTAAATATTGTCTTTAGTCTAAAAATATATTTGAAGTACGAATCTCCACACAAGGTGAATGATTTGGCCACAAAAAAATTGGGTGACATTCACTTAAAATTTGAACGAACGCTTTCCCTTTGAAGGTTTTTTTTTTTTTTGCAGCTGACACTTTGCTCGTTAAGAGCCGTTAAATTGCTGCCAATCAGGTTGCAGTAACGATGCCTCATCTATCGAGACGCGTCGTTGGCTGAACGTAAACAGCTGCACTATAATGAAGTTTTCCACAGCGAAAGTTTGATCAATTTTAGACCCTGCGCAAGATACCAACGTCTCTTGAGCTATTTCCGGGACACCGTGCATCCGGCCGCGTCTTCGCTAATGAATGTTTGTCATTCGCCTAAAGACGTTGCCGCATGGTAGAAAATTCTGATCTATGGTAAGCGATTTTTTTTTATACAGAAAAAATATAAGGATCATTTGCGAACTGTTGAAAAATTATTATGTCGTTAGAACACTGCGAACATTTCCATAATGAAATCACTACATTTCCGCTCAATTTACACGCGGCATGAAAATTCTTCTATAAAAAGTACAAACTTTTTTTACAAAAAAAAGTGTTGTAAAAAGTACAAACTTTTTTTACAAAAAAAAAGTGTTGTAAAAAGTGCAAACTTTTTTTCTGGAAGACATACCTACTACTCCATAAAATAAATACCCGTTGAAGTTGGAAACCAATGTGGTACAAGGGTGAAAACGGACGTCGCCCCGAGTCGACCATCCTTTCACGCAATATCTGTGGATTCGCGATTTCGTTAGGGACCCCGAGGTATACCCTCTGCGGACAGTGAAAATCCGAACTGATCCCTGAGGGTTCCTGAGGGCAAACGATGTGCCGTTTCGTAATCGAAGCAACAGCGAAATCCTCCATGAGCAAGATTGACGAGCATCGGCCGGCTATACATATTACCCCAGTGTGCCAGGAAAGAAAGTCACTGAAGTAAAGGATTTGGTACGTATTCAGGTAAGAGGTTGATCTTAATTGATTATTTTCCGGATTGGAATACCCTCAAAAAAAGCCTCGTAAAATGAAAATCCTGGTGAAATTTACAGCTGCTGCTTGCGCAAGAAATGTTTGATTGATCGAAAGGTGGATGATTCAACCAGATTTTCGTTAAATCAATTGATTTAACGAAATAACTCTTCCAAACAAAATATTTACTTCGCCACCCGAACCGCGCATTCAGTTTTTTCAATCAGGCTCTCCCTGTTTGTTTTTTTCTTTTCTTTTCCTTTTTTTTTTGTTTCGTTATTTTTAACTAACGTGCGTTTGTGGCGAGCGAGTGGACCAACGAAAATCATGTATTTGTCGCACTTTGGAAGCATCCACCCCGAACTGAGTGTAGAGAATGCTTTTCTGTTACGGCAGCCACCCCAAACGCCGTGCGAATTTCACCAGCCGGGTCTCTCTGCGTGTCTCTTTTATTCGCCCCCGCTAACAACCCCCGTGTGTAAACGTTGAATGTCGGCTGTGCTCACATACTTGAAATAAAAAAAACGTTGTTGGACTCTCGCGTAACACGTGTCCACTCACTGTTGGTACTTATGACATAATGCCCACCGTCGAGAAAATGTCGCGTGACTAAAGTCAGAAAAATGTATTTTCTGTGTGCAAGCGTAAAAATACCCTTCTCGTTTTAGTCACGCGATGCATTCGCACTGAGGATTTTTTTTCTTGTGAAATAGCCGGGTAAAAAAAATTTTCGATTAAAAAATAGCAATCTGTATAAGTTTTTAAATTCATGCGTTTTTTAAAATAAAGTGGATTTTTTTGTTTGCCAATGATCACATGCACGTAGTGATTTCCCTTCAATCCCGTATTTCTGGCGTGATTGAGCTGGATATCGAAAACTGTATTTCATATTATTGAAATATCGAAGCAATTCGATATTTTCACGGGCATGAGATTTAGTCAGAGCCGCGGTTGAAGTGGCGCAGAACGCGGATGTGATGACTTCGGAGCGGTGCGGTGGTTTTTTTTGTTATTTTTTTTAATTAAGAAATTCATCAAATCATGGAAATTATTAATGAAAATATGGACGAAATTTTCATACTCTTCGGTAAATTGTAAATTTAATGGACTGAAACTTGAAATATCCTAACATTATTTACATTGAAGGTTAATGCACTTTTTCGTAAAATAAAAATACCAGATATTGAAACCACAAATATTTTGCGAGAAATTGACAAAAGTTGTAATTAAAAATAAAAATTCACAGTAAAATTTCAACGCACATGTGTTTGAAATTCCAGAAATAGTATATGTAAAATAAATTTTTCACGTGCAACGTGATGGAGTCGAGGAATCCTCGACGCAAACTCGAAGTTAGGAAACTTCGAGTTTGCGTCAAGCGCACAATACGCCTCTTTTTTTCAGTCAAGTGTTAAAATAAAAAGGCAATAGCTCCATCGTCGGTGATTCTGATGATTTTAATAGCTCCTCCAATAACACGATGAGCTCGGCTCACAGATATCCAAACGGAAGCTCCGGTGAGCTTCCGCGACAAAATCGATTTGCGACGACGAAACTCGCGAAGTTTTACGAGTCTCGGAAGGCTTTACAGCGAGCGACGTACAGCGATAGGAGGATTTCATAAATATTCAAATATCGGCACGCCGACGGGGTGAACGCGACCGATAAGTGTTTAACGTGACGGCACGAGTCGATTACAATATGCAGGAGCCCTGAACGACCGTCATCCACGCTATATTAGTCGTGCAATCTCGAGACATACCCTTTACTGCCAACACTTTCCTGGGAGTTGTAACTGAACAAATTGATGAAATTAACGTCGTTCCAATTTCGCAAACTAATCATTTAGTAGTAGCCCCAAATTAAGGGCGGACGATAGCTCATAACATTTTTAAGCTGTCGGGTTAAATAGTTAATACACATATAAATTATTTTCAACCCATGATAGGTATTCAATTTAAATCCTTAAAATTTTGTGAAATTTTTTATTTTCCAATAGAAGGAAAAAATTACAATGCAGTTTCTGTCCGGAACGGAAACAATGAGATATCGAATAATAAATTTTGTACGAATGTTTAGGAGAGTGAAAGAATAAATAGGATTGAATCTTCTGAAAATCGATCGAAGCGAATTCATTCGTTTTGATGAGAAAATTGGTATCACGACTCTGAATACACCAAACCTTGAGCAATCGGGTTGAAATTCTGCACAAGATTATTACGATTGCATCAGGCGTAGATCGATGCAAGTTCACAAATTTTATAACATTTCAAATTTAACAAAAAAAATGTCACCCGAGTAAATTTTTCAAAGAACTGAGATTAAATACCTTGAAAATTTTAATTTGATTATTGCATTTTAATTAGTCGCCTTCACTCGCGAAGCTTTGTCTACGAGGATTCCACAATATTAAATATGTTTCTTCACAAAATATGCGTTGTAAATTAAAGAAAATTACATGAGAAGGCAAAGTAAACATTTCATTTCTCAGGCCTTCCCAAATTGTATAACAATTCCTTAAAATTATATCAACCAGTGTACCGTAAGACGTCATATCCCCAGTATTTATCGACGAGTCTCAATTGTTCGGTTCGAAATCGCGTAATCCGAACACGTTTCATATATCTGAAACGTGATTAACAGATTTCGCCATGCGAGCGGGACACACACCGAAGATCCGCTTTAACGAGTGGATAGCGCTCGAATCCACCAATTTACACAACTCACCTTCGACGTGTCAAGATTCCAAACGAAGAAACGAAATTTCTAAGTTCTCTCCCCGCCACCTTTTCATAATTCGCTACGATTGCCGAGAAACTTCGAAAGAGTCTCCACCAGATTTCCCGCCTTAACGAAAACTGATGTATCACGGTCGGTGCGCAAAGACGAAGGGTTTCCCGGATATGAAAAATTCGCCGGAATCCCCTCAAAGTTAGCCACAATCGGATCCGCTCGATATATCGAATTGGAGTCAACTTTTAATTGGTCGAAGTCAGATGCGTCCAGGTGAAGTCGCGAAACTTCCTATTCCCTCTCTCGATCGTGACGCGTTGCCGCGCCGCGTCGGGCTTCCTGCTTCCTCTTTCAGATCCTCCAGCTCCGCCATCGTCTCCTCGTTCTTTGGCAAAGTAGTTAGACGCTGCCGAAGAGGCTTCGTCTCCGGGTAGCTTCGCCATAATGGCGTAGCCAACTCTCTCAATCAAAGTTGCAGGAAAGACGTCGGTGAAAATATAGAGGGGGGCGCCCCAGAGCGCAACGGGTCGGGGGGTGGGGGAGGGGGGAGGGACGGGGTTTTGTAAAGTTGCGAAAGATATTGGAGCCGCCGGGGCATTGAAAAAAAGAGTACGATGAGGAGCCGGGTCGGGGCTCTCTCTCGCTGCAGCGAAAGTAGCAGACTGGCGGCAAATGGAAGAGGCCAAGAGTGGAAAGCGCGGAGGGATGAGACAACCCCCGTTCGTTCGACTGCGGAATCGAGGAAGTGACTAATAGGCAGAACCCCGAGCCCTCGCCCCCTGCTAAAAATACCCACCCTCCCTAACGCGTACAGATATACCGCGGACCCACAGCCAGCTGAATTAGATACTTGCCACTTCCCCTCGCTCGGGGTATGAAATTTAAGATTGGTCGGGGAACCAATGAAGCCGCACGATATCGAGTTTCGAACGAAAACAAAGAATGATCGATCTCGTATAGATGGGAATTAGTTGATGAAAAAAGTTATTCGGGGCTACTAAATTTGTTCCTATCCAAACTGTTCGAAAGGCATATTTTACTCAATTGTTGTGACGAATTTCGTGAAATATATATTTTTTTTTAATCATACACAGACATTTATTTTTGTACCATTTTTCACATAAAAAAATATTGAAAAATGTTCTCACATTCCTTTAAAAAAAGAAGGGAATTGTTTTTAGCTGTAGCGAACTTTGCAGGTGAATTTTCGTAAGATAATTAATACTAAATAAATCATTGTACAAGTAAAGGATAAATGACGATTTTTAAGTGACGCGAGGTGACAATGCCTGCTGGCGGAGGTGAAACAGATAAACCCGTGAGTGTTTACGTCGCGACTGACAGTTACTGCGACAAACAGGAGAGGAGACGAGGGATGCACAGACATTTATTTTTGTATCATTTTTCACATTAAAAAATATTGAATAATTTTCTCACATTCCCTTAAGAAAAGAAGGGAATTGTTTTTAGCTGTAGCGAACTTTGCAGGTGAATTTTCGTAAGATAATTAATACAAAATAAATCATTGTACAAGTAAAGGATAAATGACGATTTTTTAAGTGACGCGAGGCGACAATGCCTGCTGGCGGAGGTGAAACAGATAAACCCGTGAGTGTTTACGTCGCGACTGACAGTTACTGCGACAAAAAGGAGAGGAGACGAGGGATGAACGTGGGGTAAGTGGAGCGATGCCGAGACGAACCCTCGGGGGTCCTCTCGAGTCGAAAGGATCGCTGGCTCGAAGTCACTGATGCACAACGAAGCGTGAGCTCGCTCGCCCATTCAAAAGGGTGAGGCTACCTTTCAACCAAGCGCTTTTCTTCCCGAGTTATTCTCCTTCCTCCCTCCGCCGTGCACCCCTCGGCGAGCGTCCATTCTTCCGCCATCCCTAACTTTGTGTCTCGCCGGTATCCCGGCTGTATGAGCGAGCGCGCGACACTCATTCGATAAAATCTTCCAAAAGGGCAAAAAAAAAAAAAATGTGCGAAGGAAACTTGCGAAAAAAAAATGAGGAAGATTCAAATGACAGTTCGCTTCCTCAACTTTTGTCTCTGTGCTCAAAACTCATTTCATGAGAGGGTACTTTGAGTTTGGCCGCCTCCTACTGGAAACACATCTTTGAAAATCTCATTTTCCAACAGGATGTGACGTCATATTGGAAAACGACACATCAGGTCTGAAACTCATTTTTCGGCCGGATGTGACGTATTTCCATTATGACGTCACCTCCGGTAAACAGTCATATTTGTAAACCGGAAGTGCCGTTTACCATATGACGTCACTTCCGGTTAAGGACTGAGATTTTGAGGCCGTAAGTGACCTCACATAGAATTTTTTTTCAAATTCTCGGCGTGTCGTCACTTTCGGTTCAAAAGTGAAATTTTCAACCCAGAAGTGACGCCACAGAGAAGTAAAAAAAAAAATCTCAGTCAAGTAACAGCACTGATAAGCGCTACCCAGTGCTTATCAGTGCTCGGAAGACCGTCGGCTTTGCTCTGGCTACCTCCGCCGATATGGCGTTTCGGTGTACGGCGGCCAATGTGGAGTAAGCGATGTGCCTGTTTTTTTTTTCAGTTACGACAGATTTAAAGATTTAAAAGATTTAAAGGACGATCGGAAGAAGAAACAACCGATGGAAGCGACTTACGTAGAGCCACGAAAGTGGGGCCGAAGATACGTTGATTGAAAAATGTGAAAGGTAAGGGGAGGAAGATGAGAGAAAGGTGGAGCGGAGAATGGGAAAGAAAGCGAGGCGGAAATTAGTGAGAAAACAGATGCGTCCTGTCAAGCGAGTTGTACACCCGGCAGTTGTCGTTTAATCCCGCAAACGCCCGAGGGCAAAGGCGTTGACGTTGCTCTCTCTCCATCCACTCATTTCCCTTTGGTCCCTCTCGGGCGGAAACGTTAGCGGCGGCGGTGTCCCGTCGACACTGCATACTTACCATTCTACACGTACACACGAGCTTTTTATCCGTACGCGACAAATGCGTTACACCGGTCTTTATCTTTCATCCCATGATCCTCTTTCGCGCGCGATGAGTTCTACCGACTGCGAGCCTCGCGGGCATGCAGCAACGTTAATGCCTAACCGGGGGTCGTCGCCCTGCGTATTAGTTGAATTTCATTTGGCGAATAATTACGCTCTCATCCCCCTTTCGCAGCCGCTGCCCTGTGGCGCATCCACGACCTGGGGGCGCGCTTACGGTGACGCGGATTAATTGACGACCAATCAAAAACCCGGGCTTGCAGTACAACGGGAAGAAACAATCGATGACAAAAGCGGTTCTTGAAATCTGTTAGAAAATTACTGGATTCAGAACACTAACGGCTATTTTTATTTTTTTTATTTTCAAAACCAAGGCCCTTCCGCCAAAACCAATTTTTTTAATATGTTTCAGACATAGCGCACTAAAGCATTAAATTTTTTTTGTCTTTTCATTGTAACCAAAATTTCATTAAAAAAAAATGAAAATTGTAAACAATGAAATATGAATGTAACAAAAAATGACGAAACTTGTAAAGCTAAAGTCGAACGAAACATCCGGCGGCACCGGCGGCAAGAAACAATCGTTGATCAAAGCGGTTCTGCAAATCGATTAGAAATTTGCTGGATTCAGAACATTAACGGCTATTTTTTGTTTTCAAAACCAAACGCACTTCCTCCGGAACCAATTTTTCTCGATATGTCACACATAGCGCACCGAAGCATTAAAATGATTATTTTTTTTCTTTTCATTAGAACCAACATATCCCAACCAAAAATAAAAATTCCAAAAAAGAAAATGCCGAACCTCGTAAAGCTGAAGGCGGACGAAACATCTTTCCGATAATGTCAAGTTTGTAATAAAAGATCGTCGCCACCGTTTTTTTCATCTCCCGTGCGACTCGTGCAACCCAACATTATAATGTCGAATTCTCTGCGTAGCGTCATTAAAGATATATACATATATACAACCGGAAGTTCCCGACGCCTCGGGCTCCACGGTAGAATGGAAAATCGACACTGTCTATTCTTCGGATCGTTGGGTATCCGACGTCAGGATATAAAACGAATTACTCGAGCGCTCGTCTCTTTCACGACGTGAAATCGAGTGCAAACGAACGGAAAACAAACGAGAGCGATCGAGCCGGTGAGCCCTGCGGAGGTTTCTCCCTTCCGCCGTTGCCGCTTCGCTGCGTAGGTATATTTACCACCTCCATCCCCTTCCGCACTCTTTCTCTCTTTCGCCCCCTCGACGACGCCGTCGCTCGTCTCCTCCCTCGCTCCGCAGTGGCTGCGAGACATTGCACTGTGCCACGCGAAAAGCTGTGAATCCTCGAGTGGTCGTATCGAGACTCGAGCCGACGACGACGTTAGATTCACTTTGCATCTCTTATCCTCGATGCCCAACGAGCCGAGAGAATAAATTTCCCGGCGGGTCGACACACCACCGGGGAGAGCGAGCGGATCGCGAGATGGAAACTGAGAACGAAATTGGAGGCAGGGACGGAGAGCGGTGGCGCAGTCGGAGTAAAAAAAAAATGGAGTGAATCGGAAATAAGAGAAACGGCGAGTGAGAGTAGAGAATGAAAAGGAAATAATGAGGGGCGAGAGAGGACTGCGCGGAGGGATGAACGGATGGAGTTTGAGACGGAACAGAAATTTTAAGGGAAAAGTGGAAAAACCTTCGGGAGACCAGGAAAAGCTGGTTTCACATTCCAGTAACAGTTTGGGCATTGGCTCTGTGTCGGGAAGGGAAAAGGTCGGTGTGAATCATGAGCGAGAATCCTCGAGGCCCGGATCGGCGACATTGCCGAACGTCTTCTGCGAGAGCTTGGATGCCCCGGTGAGGTTTTTACCATGTAGAGGGTGGGTTGCTTCGGTGTTCGTTCCATCATCGAGAGTGGGTTCGGTGTGGCACTTTCTTCCCGAACACTCTGTTTTAGATATCGAAAATTTTCACAGGCGAGACACGAGACGAGGCACCATCCCGTATGCGGTCCCTCGGATGGCGTCCGAATTCTGGACGACGTCAATGAATTTTTTTTATTTTACTTTCGAACTTTTGGTTCCACCATTCAGCGACTTATAATTTCGGCCCTCGGCACAGATCGAGAGATGTTTTTTTACCGGACTATAAAAAAAAATGGCAACAAAAAATGGCAATGGCAAATGGGTTTTTTGCACATAGGTTTTGTGCTCTTTCTTTTTGGGGGACGAAAGCGTTAGGACACACTTTTTTGCTTACGTTTCGGTCCCATGTGTGGACACTTCTCAATTTTGTTAATCCCCTACGAGTAACAATTACAACGATTTTACAATTCTGTTATGTTCTCACAAGCTTGTTTTTCGATAACCTAAATTCTATGACGAATTGTCGCCTATCTAAGTTAACCTCCATGTATGACACTTACGGTTGAACAATTTCCTTTCTAGTATTGTTAATGATAGAAATCTCTGTGACGAGGAGTACTCGGCGGTGATGCTCTTTGACATTCGGTTCTTTGCCGCGAGTTTACAACGTTCCAGGACCAAGTGCCAAAGGTAGTCCCGGTTTCCGACCTGTCGCAATTCTTCACTCGAATAATTACTCTTTGATTCGCTCCCTCCCTACTGAACGCGACGTAGGGTCAGTATTGGCATAGCGACGGCCAGTGGTTGACCAACGCCGGCCAGCACTGGTCCTGTACGTCCTTCCCACCCGGGCTATTTTATTATTATTATTATGATTAGTTCTATAAAGTGTCAGGTATGATTTTTGACACATCTGAGGAGCGACAGTTGACTTGTTTCTGTAAGCAATGAAGAACCTATCTATCATTATTATTATTGTTATTGTTGTAATAGAAATAAAAGGTTCGAATTATGTCCTTATTCGGTGAACGCGAGGTTGGGCGCAAGCGTGAATGGAAACGTGGTTCACAGGAACCTGGTGGAAAGCTTTCGTGATCGGATTCTAGGCACGAACCGGATTCATGAACTTTTCATCGATCTTTGCCCCATGCCCCGGGTTCGGCCCTCGTCGCCATACCACTCCGATCGTTACCTCTTCACCCTCCGACGCTCATTTTCCCGGGAAATCATTCGGAAAGCCGGCCGCCGCGCACGGATATACACTATGTTTTTTTTATCTCCGCCACTCCGGTGTTTCGGTATTGAAACGAATTTTAACAGAGAATGAGGCACCGACAGACAGGACTTTCCAATTTGGCAAAAATTCTCGATCGACTATGATCGGAAACTCGATCTATTCACTAATCTGTACTATGAAAGCTCACGCGGGCGTCGATGTAGAGATGCACCGACGCACTATTGTCATGCGCGATGATCCGTATCTCGCGCAGACACTAACGATAGCGTAAAAACTTTATTTCATCCCTGTGCGAGGAAATAAAATTTTTATGTCCGGCACAGCAACACGCCGGGGATGCGCAGAGAGATCAAGCTAAAAGCAACATTAAATATCGATGACGTCTATTTTTTGTGTAAAAAAAAAACTCGCGCACTCGACAATTTCAAATAGCGTGGGCATTATTCATGAGAAATAAAAAGAAAAACAAAAATGAAGATTAAAAAAAAAAGTTGCAATGAGAATCTGAAATACGCGAGAATCGCATTAAAAGCACGAAATTAAATTTTCCGGAGTTCCGACGAATTGCGAGAGACGGTATTTCTTGATGTACGTAAATATAATCATGACGGTACGGAAAAGTGGAAGGGGGTCGGGTGCGAGGACTCGGTTGTCGGGACTTCCGCTTGAGATCGCCTGTTCCTGTTACTTCTTTGTGCTACCCAGATTGTAATTTACGATGCAAACACGGGGCAGTTGTTGTCAAGAGTGCGCTAATAGGAGAATTGTGTAGGTGCAGCGTTAAATTTACCAAATACGCAAGTCACGGGTTGGCAGGTAAATTCAATTCCAGCTTTTTTGAGCTCCCCGCTGAAAGTTCATTAAAACATTGACGATGACATGTTTGAGTGGAGGTAAAAAACGGTAAAATGCAAAAGGTGAATACATTTTTTATTTCAATTTTAATTTTTATTTTAATTTTACTTTTAATTTTACTTTCAATTTTACTTTCAATTTTAATCGAGGACAAAAGGAGGATATAAAAAAACCGAAAGTTGGGAATTTCAATTGATTATACAGGGTGACAATGTATGATATTTACACTGTGCACTACCTGCGCCGTAGCTTCTGTAGTACTCGAGACGTTTATTGAATTGGAGTACACCACGGACCAGTGCCCGAAGTCGTATACTGTGGTTTAATAAATTGGCATTAGTGTGTGCCTACCCACGACCCAGGTACCTTCATCGTTTACGGAACCACCCCGAGGAGCTCGCGCTGTCGTCGTGTCTATTAATTACTGCGTTAGCGCGCTAGCCGTGATGAAACGTGATGCTTCAACGACATGTTTAATCGTTCGACGCGATCGGGTGAAAAACACGATTACGTACATGTCACTAACGAGCCAACCGTTATCAGTCTGCCTTTACCACGGTCCATCGCTTTGGCATTTGACAGAAATTTCAAAATAAATAAACACATCCATGAATCTCGAAACATCAAAAATCGCAGTTTCAAAGCCCGGTAACTAATTATGCGGAAGAAAAAATTGGTAAATGTGGGGATTTTTTTTCTAGGAAGTTATTCAATCGATAAGATCCAGATTTTTAAGAATTATAAGCTATATACATTAAGCTTTCTGAAGGATTTCTAAAAATAAATATTCTGTGACAAGCGACGCGTGATCGACCTATTGGAGGTCTTTCGGTCGATCGCTTGTAACGTTCACAATGTAACGGGTTCCCACATGAAATTTACACCCGATATTCTTGACACTTCAACCTTTGAGAAAACCGAAGAAAACAAAATGTAAAATGAAAAAATTCTGCCTGTCCTCAAAGAGGTTGCAGAAATTTGGAAAGTCGAAAGGAAAATCAAAGCCTGATGATGGAATCGTCCAAATGAAAAATATCTGAAATCTGGTGGTCTCGTCGGCCGAGGACTTGTTTTAGTCACGAAAGGAAACCAGACAAATGGACGAAACGTTCATTCTTCGTAAGTCACAAACGTGAAAACGATTTCTCCAATCTTTCCGCCGATATTAACAGGTGCCTGCGAAGTGGCACGACAAATTAATCCATCATCAAGAGTGCTGCTCCAATAACCGAAGTACATACAGTACAATTTCGTACGAATCCGATACGACGGAGTCGTGCGAACTTTCGATACGTCTAACGTCTGGCACGTGCCGAACATGAACTACTTTCAGTAAAGCTAATTTTTTTTCCTCTGCAGTGCGCTGTGAACCAGACAGTTTCGGATAGTACCCAATTTGGACCAGGTACACATTTCTCTACGTACCTCTATATGTAGAAAGGGAACCACGGAGCAATAGGGACTATTTTTTTCAATTTTTTTAGGACCGTAAAACCAAAAGGAAGCGTCTCGTCTCAAAAGGAGGAGACTGGTCCGTCTTGCCCCGGGATTTCATTCAACCGAGCTCTCCCCGACATGCAGTAGATACGTGTGGAAGGTTGACGTGCTCCTCATGGGAAAAATATTTTTATGCGAAAATATATTTTTCGAGAGTATTTGACATAATACACAAGTTTAATATAAAAGTGTACACTGTAAAAAATGTCTGCATGAAAATTAATGTACGGGTATTGGAAGCTTTTATGCATAAATTCGTATGTTAAATTTAATATACAAATGTTATGTGAAATTAATGTACGGTAAAAAAAGATGATAAAAAAGTGGTATTTTAAATAAAAGTTCTTTAATAATACTCAAAGTATTTTAAAATTACTAAAAAGTATTGTAATTTTGCATAACATTTGTACGTAAAATTTAATATACCAGTTTTTGCAGAAACACTTCCAATGCGGTACATTAAATTTTATACGAATTTTTTTTACAATGTAAAACCCAAGTATAATACACGAATATAATATGCAAGTCTAATACACAAGTATATTAAATATACTTGTTGAAAAAACTGGATTATTTAAAAAATATATATTTCGCACACATTGTTTTTTCCGGGCGGGGCGGGGCAATAAAAAATTGAGAAATCGTGTATCAGCAGGAGTGTTTGCCACAGATTCTTCGAGATCCTGGAACCGATGGTCCTCTAAACGTGACGGGAAATTTCGCCCCGCGATTTTTCACCAAGAATGTGCACACCGGAGTCCGGAAATAGCCAACCGTGGCGCAGTATGTGACCGAGCACGTAATTCGTAAACGTGCGTCGAAGTATCGTCGTCGGAGGTATCGACCTCGTTTTTAGCATCACGTGTCGCCACACGAGCGCAGTCGTACAATAGCTATAACAGCATCGTAGACGGATAAAATAAAATTCCATTTTTTCTAGGGAACAAAATTCTCCTTCTCTCTTTCGAGAAAAGAAAAAAAATACCGAGCGTTATTGCCAGTTTTATCGGCACTTTATACGGTCGAGACTGAATTGGCAATCATCGGACAGTGCCGGAGAAAAGAAATAATAAAAAATGAAATAAAACCGCGAGAAACGAGTCCGTTTATCTGCGTATCTCCGCATCGTGCGTCCTTCGTGTCGCTCAGACATCGTTTATATTTTCTCGTTATCGTCCGCATCCGACATATTTTTACGATCCTCGGCTGCATTTTTTATGCAGCGAATAACCCACGCTAAAACGGTTTGAAAAATTAATTTTCTTATTCATTTTTTGTAGCCGCTACTTTTCAAATTTAACGGTAAAATAAGCGTGAGGAAGCTTGGGGGGAAAAAGTGTAAAATTAATGTAAATAACAGAGCAGGCCTTCGGTGCTTTTGGCACAAAAATGGCATAAGGGTCGCCTTTTATCAAGCATTTTCAGGTGCATTTTCAGGAATTATTTTAATGAAAATTAAATTTGAAAAGTAGCGGCAACGAATATTAAAAAATCAAGAAAATTAATTTTTCAACCCGTTTTAGCTTGGATTATATTCACTGCATAAAAAATGACGATAACGAGAAACGGTCTCCTTCCTCGATCGCTAGAGTGACGCGAGTTGACTCTCGTAATTATTCTGGCAAAGTCGTCGGATTCGAAGTCCCTAGTGCGAAACTAGTGAGCAGCTACATAAGCATGTTACACATGTGAGAGAAAAATATTAAATTATTCATTATAAATACAAAGTACCCCGGTGCCGGTCAGGGCAGAGGGCGGAAAGCTGCTGCAAGCCGGAGAGAAGTTCCATAGAGAACCACGTACGTCCTAAGCACATACTAAAATATTTATCTTTCGTCTTAGTCGACAGAAAGTCGGGTCCCTCCGCTGCACGCCCTGCGAAAATGTTTACCGAAGACTCTGTATACAAAATTTAAACGATGCTCGCAGCAGCTCGCAATATTGATGACGCGAAAGAAAAGCTATTTTCCCTTTAGGCGGAAAAAAATTATTCGTAATATTTATCGGCACTCGGCTGGTTTGCTTAGTTGAAAATCAATCCGAAACTTTTGCACGGCTACAGAAGTGAAAAAATACTGTAAAAAAAAATTATTCGAACCCCACAATTATTCATGTAATTTTCCATAAATAAAAAAAATCAATTAAGTTTTATCGTCAATTCACACCACTCATATCCCAAAAAGAAAAGCGCAGTGACAGTTCAGATTCTCAGAAAAAAAAATGAAAAAAACGTAACGTGAAGTGAGTCAATGGAGAGACGAGGAAAATCGAGGTACCTTCAGCAAGTGAGAGAAACAGAATGAGGAAGTGGCGGAAAAAAAAATCTTGAGCCTTCGATAAGAGTGAAAGATACGCGTGATATTTTCCTCGAGTGTCTTTCCCTCCGAATGCGGAGTCTCTCTGCGCGAGGGGTGGTGAGTCTGGTTTTGCAGTGGTGAAAAAGCTCTCGGCGCTATCGCGACCCTTTCAGCGAGGTGGATCCTTCCGACTATCTGCATGCACGTCGCAACGTCTGGAGGGCGCGAGATGCAGCGTGCAGTGTACGCCGCAGGTAGGTGGAGATATAGAGAACAGTCGGTGCATCGATAACCGTGAGCGCAGGTGTCAAGAAGGCTGCGGGTGTAAGCGAAACCTCCGGCACACGCGAAAAAGTACCTGCAAGGTTGGATGGGATATTCGAGTGTGCGTCGCGGGTAAAAGTCGAGCTGTACGAGACGCCGGGAACGGAAGTGGATGGAAGAGAAAGTGCGCGGGGGTGGGACGAGTCAAAGGGTGGTTTTATGCAACGAGGTTACTTCCGTTGATGGGAAACGAAGAGCGAAGGAGAATCGAAGAAGGGCACGGATGCAAATAAGGGAAAACAAAGAGCTCGCCGGAGTAAAAGGGGGAAGGTACTCGGTTGCAACGGTGTCGTAATCCCGTTGGCGAACGGAGAAATGAAAAGTGGATGCCGGTGAATGAGACGATTGCGAAACAGGGGTGGTGGACGATTGAGAACTTGAAGGAAGATGTTACGCAAGGAGGGAGTTGTTCGGGATGAGGTAGCAATGGTGAGGCGATCAATAGACGCGGTGGAGTGTCGTAGACCGAATTGTTTTTCATGATTAAAATCGGATAAATTCGTAATTGTTCCTACATTACGATACTAGTGCGATAAAACTTTTTCTGACGAGCGTGAGTTTGCAGCGCGAACCGAAGGCGAGTGTTGCAATCGGACGAGTTAAGGAAACGTTTTTCGCACGAGTTTCGTAAAAGATCTTATTTCAGAAGGTGTGAAAATGCGGGTTTTACAATTTTAGGGAGTGAAATTAAGTTAATTGGGAAATACTCGCAAATCCGCCGAGTCGCGAAGCCGACACGTGTAGGAATTTGCGGGGTAATCGGACGATGCTCGGTTCACGCATCCACATATGGGCGTGGACCAAAATTTCATTGACGATGCCCAAATATTGGTATGGAACAAAATTGCAGACGCATCAGTTTGCACCTCGCGGATCGCGATTGGGAAATCAGCGGTCTGAACTCGACGAGAGAACAGAGAGGTTGGTTTCAGAGTTACCTTCATGCTCAGAGAAATTAATAACTATTTATAAAAAAACATATTCATTCTGTTTCTTTGAATGAACTTAATTTGTATGTCTCAAACTTGCATTTCACTCTTAACTTCGCGACGATCCCGAATACCTTCAAAATAATATTTTCCGACCTCGGGTACAGCAGAACAGAATTAAAGTCGTGGTTAAATTGATTCGGCAAATAGCACGAGTATTGTTTTCTCTCCATGTTACATTCGTGGGGGGAAAAAGTGCAAATTGAAATGAAATCAAAATATTTAATAATCCCATTCAGTACGATGTAATTTAAATTTAATCTCCGTTGCCGCACCGGTAATCAGTGGAATATAATTACAGGGTATCACTTTAATTCCCACTTACCAGACTTGCGTGAAATAGTAAATATCAATTGTTCGATATCAATTGAGTTTTCGTTCAACAAGAGAAACTCTAATGAAATTCAACTGATAGCGCATAGGAAATGTCCAATGGTGCTAATAATAATACATCGACGGCCTAAAGTTAAAACGGCGTACGAGGCACGCCAGGTCTAGTAAAAATTACTATATTGCTTGAGAGATATTACCATAGCACACAGTAGTAGAGCGCTAGAGCGCCACATATGGTAGGTAGTACCGGGTGTATAAGAATTTTTCTTAGATATTATGGTAAAAATTCTTGGTAACAATCTGAGTTCTTTCTGCCATAGGTGGCGCCCTGGCGCCCTACTACTGTGTGCTATGGTAATTTATCTTACATGATCGGTAATTTTAACCAGATCCTTCCCTCAGTGTGCACAGTCGATATGCTCGTATGCTCTTGGTTTCTCGCCGTTCGAGTGATCCTTCGTTGGCTGCAAATTACTCACGGAATGTACCGAAAATCGCAAATTTTTCCTACGTTGTCCCCGCGACACCTCCGGCTCTTTGGAAACGGAGATCAAACGAGCACAGATCTAGTCGAGCGCATTTATCGAGCAGCCAAACCCAGCGCAGCCGATCACGTTTCACACGCAGGTGCGACCGCCGTTGTGCAGTTACGACCACTTCTGTATCATTGCCGGCGTATTACGCGGTCTGCGTTGCGGCCGACCTCTGCAAATAATAAGAGAGCTTATACGTGTACGGTAGTAAACGGGACCATGTCAATCCGGCTCTTGAACAACGCGATCTGGCTCGGCCCCGGGCTTACTCTATAATACAACGCGTGCCTATCCAGCCATCGCGAATCCATACATGCGCACCATTCGCCACTATATATCATCCTGTTCGCGCCATAGGGTATTTTCGGGAGATTTGAGCACTCCCAAATGATTTGCTAATTGGACAAATTGTTAATATTACCCCGAACAGAGAATAGCACAGTGTTATCATCCAACAGCGAACTTGTACCTCGTGTCGATGGATCGAATCATTAGGAGCAATCCGACCGGATAACGCACGCTTTACCTCTGCCGTATACCGCACTGTAACGGTCTACCTGTCCGTTCTGTATAATGGACCACTAACACGCGCACCGCGTTTTATCCTGAAAATGCTCTTCCCTGTAATTCGACGGAGTCGAGCATTTTCGGATTTCACATTGCGCCGAGCGGGGTGAATTCGCGACAGCCGATTATTCTCGCAGCGAGGTGGAGTGCCTCGGGATTGATGCAGATATAGGCGAGCGGACTGCGAATGTCGAAGCACTGGATTGTTCGAAAGCCGGTGTGGTAGTACATTTTTTTTTTTTTCAATGAAAAAGATTTTTCATGCATAATTATCTTTGGTAGTGGTGGAAGAGCAAATAGGCAATTTCGTCCTATTTTCGTACTCTCTTGTTCAAATAATGATATAGAGACAACGGAACGAAATGACAAGTTTTATTTTATTTTATAGAGACAACGGAAAGAAATGACAAGTTTTCTCTGTTATTCGCCAGTTATTTTATGTATTGTCTTCTTTCGTCTCGTGTTATCTCGCCTCTGGTCACTCTCGAGGTTTCAAATCCCTTGATGCTGTTTCCCATCAATTTCTAATTGAGCTCAGCCCGTGTTCAGTTGAATAAATAAATAAATAAATAATTTGCCAACAAATGTATGTGTTGCATTACTGAGTTGAAAGCCGATCGGGGTGGACATTTATATGTGGCATTTACATGGGATTTTTTTTTTATTGGGGCGATTCGCAACAACCGCTTGAAAATTTATAATTCACCGATTTTAATTCAATATTTTCGCAATAGGTGGAAAAATCCGTCTTACTAAACCTGGATTTTTAGATTCGTTATTTAGTGATTTTAGTTATAAATTGAATTTTCTAATACCGCTAATTTAATTGGTCAACTCTAAAGTAGGGAACGTATTAGGGTAAAGGTGATGAATATTGACCAGTCCGTATATCACTAATTTACATGCCCAATTGGGGTGGGCAATATTCACTACTTTCGCCTCATGACGAAAAAAAAAGTTCTGTTCTCGTTCGCAGTCTTGCCGCGATAATCCCATTCACCCCAACGCCCATGTCGTACGTCTACGTGCCACGTACTGCCACGTATGACGAGTCACCGTAGAACCCCTTGTTCGCTCCTGACGACACGAAATATTTACCTCGTAATTCCCTGCAACCGCCGTTATCTTCCTCGCGATTACAAGAGTATTACATTTCGCCCAGTCGCACGAGCGACTCGAGAAGGGTGAAATTACTCACCAAAAAAAATGTCCCTTCGACAAAGACCCAATGCGCCCGACTCGTACCGCTCATTAGATATTCCGGGAGGGTTGAGTCACGGAAAAATACAATCGACGACTTCGGAAGTACGAGAGCCAAAAGTTACACGCTCCTATTTGCTTCTCTCTGCTAATTCAGTACAATTACGGAAAAGAAGAAAGGCAAATATCCGGCAAGTCGGCAGCAAGACCTGATCTTTTATTCACCCCTTTTGCATTCAATTAGTTTACTTATTATAAAAGCAATAAGACTATAACAGCGGCGTCTGAATTTTTTTGTAAATAACAATTATTTAGTGTAACGAATTGTTTAAATAGCAATTGTTTATTGTAACGCATTGTTTAAATAACAATCTTTTGTATAACGAATTGTGTAAAAACAACTATTTAGTGTAACAAATTGTTTCAAATAAGATTCCCGATGATAAATACATTGGCCGTAGAGTGACTGAATTTTTTTCTTCAATACCAAAATTGCTATTCCTCCACAATGTTCACAAACTCGATGGCGTTTTTCCTTCCGTCTGCTTTTTTTATTTCCTCACTCAGTTCGAAGAAGCTTTCGGCGTTTCGACGGAAATTTCGCTGAGCGGACTAGTTTTGGGGCTTGTACTTTTGGGATAAGTATCGTTGTGAGAACGCGGCACTAATAAATAGCAGGAGCAGGAGAGTCGTGTACAACTGAATGGAATCGTTAGAATAGAAGCTATATCCGAAAGTAGGAACACGAGTGAGTACAACAACGACGCAGAGTTCGACTACCCTTCCGACCGAGTTTTCGCCCCGGGGATGGTTTTCTTCGACAAACTTCAGCGTCACCGTACACCGTGCTCGTTTTCCACCCTATATTTATTCCGTAACGAGATCGAGGGGTCGATGTGGCTAGCTACAATTTTCTCCGGTGGCTTCGACAGGGGCATTCGAATTGTACGGTTCCGATGAATATTTAACAGCTCCAACTATAACGGGGCTGCGAGTTACGATTGATCGCGGCCCTCGCTATACCTATACCCTCGACATGTTACAATAGAATTTTCCTGGCACACTGGCGCTGCCCGATCCATTCCATTATAATTTTTTTTTTTCTATTAGACCAACGACCACATTTCAGCTATTGTTAGAAGTCATCCAACTCGAAGTTAGAGACGTTCGGATCCCGTAATGAATCGGCCTTAATTGACGTCATGTCGAATTATCTGACGGGCCGAACAGAAATTTCCGGCCGGATGTGTTGCATATTAAATGCAGAGGAGCTTGATTAATGCGCTATTAGTTATTGAGGTAAAAATACCGCCCACATTTTTTGTACATGAAGTGGTTAATCTTATGTAAGAAAAATGTTCCGCTTTAGCTACGATTTGGCTACAACAATTCGTTACAATTATTTTCCGACTCGTCGTTTTGAGGCTGCAGCCTTAATAATCAGAACTGTTATTGAGTAGACAAAAGACGATGATTCGGGAGGTTTGGTGCATCATTCGATTGTTGGATAGACTTGCAGTTGCAGAAGTTTGCACTGTTAAATGTATAAAAAGTTTTAAGCGTCATGACTTTATGCGTGACTGACGAAATCGACAAACACGAATCGTGGTCGGTTCAAGCATTGAAATTTTGGATTATTAATAAACGTACATTTTATCGATAAATATTAATATATCGCATCATTTGTTGCTTTTACGTTAGTCGAAGGAAGTCTTCGATCCATTTGTTCCATTATGTATCTCATCGCTTTCGCATTATCGCAATTATTTAAGTTTTTGTGCGAGCGTCCGTACGCAGAAATCCGATATTTATAAAGTGAAGGAAAGAGGAACAAAGTTTCTGCTTTTTTTTTCTTTCGTCGTCGTTTCGAATCGAGCTAACGACAACTTCCTACAATAGGAGTCGAGAAGAAATATGTCACGGACTCCTGTGCTCGCTGCGACAGAGGGTTTGTATATAGTAGAAAAATAAAAGCATGACCCGTGACTCGGCAAGGCAAAATAAATTGTAAACTCGGATGCGAAGGAAAATCAATTTTCTGTCATATCGGTCGTATTTATTTATTTATTATTGTTCAATGATCCGTACTTTTGCTCGAACTCTGTTGAACTCTGCGAAGTACACGACATCAATCGTCAAAGCATGAACCCCTCAAACCGACCGACAATTGAGACTGCTGGCCACCTGTGGAGTCGCGGCCACAGGAAGAAGAACGTTTTGCCGTCATTCGCAAACGTTTGCGGGCAGAAGGTTTATATATTGAATATCCTTCTTACTGTTTGCGTTGTTGAAGTTATTTCTTTCAGCGTGTCTTTCGTTCGTCTACCAGCCCTCAACGACAGAGACGCGGTAGAATGTCGGCGCTATTGACTAAAAGGATTTATTTCTCAATGGAAATTGTCATGAATACCGAAATTAAATTGTGATTTTCCGTTTTAAATTGTGACCTTCCAGAAAGGCCGCTGAATACGAATCCGCTGGACTTTTTGGGACTAAAGTACAGTGAGATATTGAAATTCTCGATTTTATGCACGAAAAATCGTATTTTTGGGATTTAAATGGAAAATATTGGGTTGGGAGTAAAATAATTGTTATATTTGTGATCAGCGGGAAAAAATACGTGGAATATAGCCTTAAAACAAAAAAAATCGATTGAACAACGATTTTTCACTTTTTGAGCCACTTTTGAAAAATGTCGATTTTCGTGATTTTCAAAGGTCGATATCTCGGCTCCCAATGGAGTTAGGAAAAATCCGGGTTGCCCATCGTGTTCTACGGGAAAAAATACACAAAATAGGGCCTTGTGCAAAATTTTAGAATCGTTTTATCGTGCCGTTCGAGGCCGTTGAAAAACGTGAAAAATGGATCGCAAAGGGGTAGCCTTGGAATCTTTTACGAAATATTTTTTGTCGGTATAAAATGCTTTTTTCCGTTTATAAAATTAACTCCGACGTATTCCGACGTATCTTTGTGCGCTAAACACGAATCTGCTGGCCTTTATGTGCGAAAGTGCAGTGGGACATTTGTATCTTCGATTTTATGCACTGAAAACAATTTGCTGTAATCTGAAATCGCATTTTTGGGATAAAAATCTAAAATATTGGGTTTGGAGCAAAATGAACGTCATATTCGTGATCAAGGGGCTGCAATATTTTAATGAAGTGACGTTTGGGGGCTTAACTGTTCGGGCGTTATGCCACCCTACCGCTAAAATAAAGAGAGATTGCGGTTCGGGCACAGATGAAAAACAAAAAAAAAGTGCTATGGGATTGTTTTTTTCGTAAAAATATCGAAAACGTGTGCGCAATTAAACGAGTCACGTTATTATCTGGTCGTTGTCAGTGATCCGTATACGAAATTCAGGACGATCGTATTGCAGCCACAAAAAGTCCTCTACTCGAAAATTTCACGATAAATATGTTGACCCGGCTGTGGCGCACTGTGTGACGTTGCGTCCGATGTAGTAAAATAATCGTATCAGCGATAGCCGTAATGTTATGCACAAACAAATCCCGAAACTGTCACAGCAAAATTATTTCGTACTTTGTGTCACGCAGCTGGCCCATCCGGCATTGTAACATTTCTATATCGCATGCATCACGACCGACGTCGCACCGGTGACAACTTGGTGCGGGCTTTTCGAGAGATTTGATTTTTCATGATACGAATAAATTACGGAAATTTTATTTAAAGATAAAATAAAATGATAAACCAGTCGTGCTAACAGTATAAAAATAGCGCCTCGTTCTCCGGGTCATAATTTGCGGATTATGAATTGTTAATACTATCATGGAGCGTATTTACCGTAGACGACCAAAGGTAGATGCGAGCAGTCGATGGAAAAGTTTTCTCACCTGCAACAAGAAGATAAATACAAAATGTTATATATTCATAATGAACCTCGGAGTTGTTAGCGGTCGCGAGCACAATTAGGCGAGAAGTTGATTTAATGCGATCCGACGTCACTGTCACACCCAACCGGGTGCAACGCGGCGAAAGACGAGACAGTAAAATTAATGTCGTTTCGTAGCGGAGGATGTGAGTAACTTTCCACCCTGTCACCGAGTTTCCGCGGTTACCTTTGTTCCACACCCCCATCTAAACGTATAATAATTCAGCCGTCCAGAAGCTGAACGGCTTTGTTCTGGGGGATCTAATAGGTCGGTCACTTAAGCTCAATTTCCTCGTTTCCCGATATTTTAACGCCCTCGAAACATCACGCGAAATTAAGATAGCAATACTTTCGTTTTTTTATTTTTGAAGTGAAACTTCTTTAGGGACGTTTTGCATTTTCGGGGTGGAACGAGTCGCATTACTGGCACACCGGTAACGCGTTACCAGTTACGCATTACACTGACTTTACAGTAGAATAAGGTAACGTATTACGTGTTGCTCATTACACAGATTTCACAGTAGAGCAAGAAAAATTAGCACAACCCATGACTTATGGTCGCAGTTTTTTTTTCTATATTTGGCTATTGACGATTTTCATCCACTGATTGAATTTTTAACTGAACAATTCCATAAAAAAATAAATAAATAATAAAGCCCGTATAGAATCTACTACTAGGCACGTCTCGACAGATGACACAGTTTCCTTACAAATATTTGGAACAAATGCAAAGTAAAATGCGTTTTCATATTTCAGCCATCACAAGTTTATCGGTGCATTTATTTATTTCACGTGATAAAAATACGGAGGAACTAAACCCATCGGCTAAAAATTAATATCGACGAAAAAAAGGGAACACGCAGATAGTAAAGAAGTTTCGCTTCAATCGCACGTAAAGGTTGCACGCACACTTTATTTTCCAAATCTCTGTTCCATCAATTTTTTTCCCCCGATTTCTCGAGTCCGCGATTCGCCTGCTACGATCGTATCGGGAGGAATACTTTCATCTCGTTCGCACGAAATCGTTTGAATTACTGTATCGTGCAAGATATAGTGCTACGGTATATTACAGCCGGAGGATAGGAACGGCTGATTCATTGGCACCGGTTCGGGTCACGAGTGACTTCGAACGAACCGCCTCGTTTATTCCACGCGACGATTATTCCAGTCGATAAATTCCGGGGGCGTCGGCCACGTGATTCTTGCGCATTCCCTACAACCCCCTTCCTTGCCGATCTACAACACTGTAACATATATCTGACTGCGTACATATTATGTGCCTCGCTATGTACGTATATGTTACATAAATTTACAGTGGTAAATAGACCGTGGATGTAGGAGGGCAGCATAGCGTTGACTCCGTAGCGGGTGTCATTAAAAGTTTGGAAGCCGATGTCCTCGACTGCACCGTTGCCGTTCGCTCTTCGGTACTTATTATCTCCCTGGTGGCAGCGACAAGAGCACGGTACACAAGTCGTACTCTCTTGCCTCTACTTTCGCCAGGTTCGCTTTACATCGCTCCTCCATCTGCCCTTTGCTTGCTCCGAATAATATCGGATTCTCCAACGTCCTCCTCGTCTGTGGAGACTGCGCTATTCTTCAGCGAGGAAGACGGGGTCTTGCAAAATTAGGATGAAAATTCATCAAGGGGTAACGAATGCGAAGATTGCCGGTCACGGATGCCTGGTTTTTCCGTCTTGCCGGATTTCTTGCTCGATTTTTCAACGGGATCAAAGATATCAAGCGGGACAGCTGGGAGGACTGGATTGTCTTACTGCGCCGGGACGATTGGACGTCTCGCTGGATAGCTTCGATTCCGTTAAGACATTGCGCAAGATATCGAGAAATACCATTAATAGCGGCGATCCGGGCAACATTTTCGGTGATCCGAAGCTGTTGCCCGGATCACCTGTAGAAGCTGTATGGTTTCGTTACAATATGTATAAAAAAGGTTGCCCACCGAATTCGCACATTCGATGAGAACAATTTTGGAAATAGTTTTTCATTTTTTGTATTTAAAAAAAATTACACTGGAAACGGAAAAAAGATTGTTGTAAATGACTAAGTATAGAGAATCGACGATGCCAAATAAAAAATTTACCGCAACGTATGCTTAAAAAGACAAATAAAAATAAGCTCTTATTCATGTGGTCAAAGTTCTTTTCTGCACAAACATGGGCCCACGTGAGTGTATTTAATCGATTGACTTGAGATTCATGTTGGAAAACTTTTGACGTATGAATTAATTGTTGGGTTTAAAAAATTGAATGGATCGACGACATCAAACATAACGATTCTTGCCCTCGGGCGCTGGCTTCGAGGTAGATAAGTCAACACGATATAAAAAGACGATAAAAAAAAGCAACGATAATCGTGGTAGAAAAAACGAGGAATATACGATTGCTGCACACGTGTAAATTTTTCCTCCCAGGTAAAAAGTGTGGAGGGGCAATAAACCGGACTATACAAATAGATTACAGTGGACGGCCGAATAAGTCTAGGAAGCCAGCACGACCAGATAAGTTTGTTCCGATTAAAACGATGACGCTAACCCCAGGTAGCGAAGGGAAGGTGCGTCGAGTGTTCGGACATAGAAGTTAAAAGGATTGCAAGAAAGATGGCGGCCTTAACTCATCTGGTAATATATTCTATTAACTTAACTTATTGTGTTAACTTATCCCGCTGTCCACTGTACTCATAATTATATACATCAATGTAGCACAATGTAGATAAAAGCAGCCGGTTTAACTATCATCGCCAGTTTCGATTTTTCTTCTGCAGCGAGTCAGCTCGCCAGATCTTTTCTATTTCATTCGGTGCAAATCTCGGTTTATAACATCGGCGATGATGTTGGCTAAATGGATGGCTGTCGTTTTTCTGGCGGTTTCGGTCGTCGCGGAAGTGCGTAAGTAAATTGTTTGCCCTTTAAATACATATGCACCCATATATGGATTATCCGTGTAAAACATAAATGAATAAGTTTGAAAATTGTATTATTGTTTCAGTAGTCACGGACAATAAATCCTTTAAAATAATCAATTTGTATACTATAAAAAATGATTGTTGAAAAGATACATTATATATTAGTTACCTATTATTAAATACAAGATAAACTAATAAATCTGGTTTATTAGCTTCAACGAATGGAAACATTGCTTGCCAGCATACACACTAGTCAATAAATTGTAACGAATTTTTGCTTCTTCATAGAGAAAGCTTTTTTCTGGTGAAACCGGCATGGGCCGGCCGTTTTGCATAAAAGTTTAACACGACGTTGACGGTGAAAAAAGTTGAAAATTGAAATTTTCATATCCCTTTCGCATAAAAGTTAAAAATTGAAAGTTTCATATCGCCGTTTCATAATGTTCCTTTATTCGCGAAGCTTCCCCTACGTGGAAGCCAAAAATACAGAAAATGCTCATAAAAGAAGCTTTGCTAATAAAGGAACAGTCTGAAATAGCGATATGAAAATTTCAATAAAAAATTTTTATGAAAAAGAGATATGAAAATTTCAATTTTCAACTCTTTCAACTTTTATGAGGAAGCGATATGAAAATTACAATTTTCAACTTTAAAAAATTATAACCCGATGCAGCTTCCTTCATGAGGGTATGCGGCAGAAGAAATCCGAATCTGGACAAATGCATGGTGGAGGCCACGAATGCACTTCGCGACAAGCTTAAAGCGGGAATACCGGAGATCGACTTGCCGCCCCAGGACCCACTTCACCTTAAGGAATTCACTCTCGCTAACTCAGATTCGGTGAAGGCCTCCGCCCGTGATGTTACGGTCAGAGGGATGAGCGACTTCATAGCCGAGAGTATGCACGGCGATCTCAAAAATCTGCAGTTTCACGTGTTATTGCGCTTCAAGAAAATCACTATCGACGGTGAATACGACTTCAATTCTAAGATAATCATGCCGATAAGTGGACAGGGACCTGTTCGGATTACGGGAGGTACGTTGATCACATAAATAATAGGATAGAAGTATTGACTTAAGGGTGCAAATTAACATGAAAAAATAATGCAAATGATGCAAATACCGTGGTCCATATTCACAATTTTTACACGAACCTTATTCATACAAAATGCCATTATTTTCATTGTAACTGTATAGTGAATTACAGTAATGACCACTTTTTCTTTTAAAATAATGTGCGCGTTTTCTTTCCATTAGATGATCTTGTGACGGACGTAGCCATAAAATGCAAACTTGTCAAGATGAATGGTGTCGATCATTTACGCTACACTTCCGTGACTACGTCGCTCAGCGTAAAAAATTGGACGGCTGTCTTCGAGCAGTCTCCATCCATGGACAGCACTCTGGTTACAGCGATAAACGCGGCCCTTGTAGGGGGGCGAGACGAAGTTTTCGAAACGCTCAAGCCCAATATCGAGAAAGTCATCTCCCAAGTAACGTTGGATATTTCCAAGAAGGTTACCGACAAATGTAGCTACGACGAGCTGTTCCCCGACAGAGAATAGATATCGAATTTATCGACGACAATGTGTAATCGAAATTTGGCAACTAAACGATAAATGTATGGCTGAGACGGCATTATGGGTAAGACGGATTTGAATAACAATAATAAACGTCTCGACTGCATCTGCTGCTTCGATGTTCTGGACTAAATGTGGTAATGTTAATCGCGTTATGGATATTTTTACTCAATTTCGAGACTCAAAAGGGGGAGACAAAAGTGGGTTTTGCCCCTTTGTCAACATGGCACTTAGAAGTTTCCTCGTCGTTGACAAGTGTGTATTTCAACGTTCATAACTTCAATCATCATAATTCGAGGCATGTGTCGACGAAGGATTTGATAGAATGAAAATTGACATTTTTTGAAAATTCCCGACTGCAAAAGATCGTAAAAAAAGAATTGTAATAATTAATGTCTTTAACAATAAGCATCATTAATTAATCGTAATTATATTAAATCATTCATAATATTCGCGCCAGTTTGGAGCTTCCCTCGCGACAGATTTATAAAATATGATAATATTCTGCTACCAAGTTTATTTGGGTGGATATAGAAACTACATTCGGAAGCCGTTTGGAAGCCGATGTCCTCGACGGCACCGGGGCCGTTCGCTCTTTGATACTTATTATTTCCCTGGTGCCAGCGACAAGAGCATGGTACACAAGTCGCACTCTCTTGGCTCTACTTTTGCCAGCTTCGCTTTACACTGCTCCTCCATCTGCCCTTTGCTGCTCTGAATAATATCGGATGCTCCAACGTCCTCCCCTCCCATGGAGACGGTGCTATTTCTTCGGCGAGATAAACCGAGAATTTTTCCAAAATTGCGGTCAAAATTCATTAAAGGTTAACGAATGCGGAGAAACAGAAACTCGATAAATCCGAAGCTGGATGGTTTCGTGGCAATATGTGCCAAATAAAGTTTGTCCACAGAATTCGCACATCTGAGGGGAACATTTTTGGAAATAATTTTTTAATTTTTATTTATGAAGAAAAAAAGAATGTGAACTGGAAACGAAAAAAATCGTTGACAATTGCTACGTATTGATCGTCGGTGCCGTATAAAAAAAGTTACCGCAACATATGCGTCAGGCACGAATAAACAGAAACAAATAAGCTCTGGTTCAGCTGGTCAGTTTTTTTTGTCATAAACGAGAACCTACGTGAATATATTTGAGTTTAGTGATTTGCGATTCATGAATTACTGTTGGAAATCATTCGAGGTATATATTAATTGATTATTGTTGATTTAAACTAATTGACGAAGCAAAAAATTCTGCAGACAACACAGAACATAACAATTCTTGCCCTCGGACGCTGGCTTCGCGCGAATTATTAGTCAAAGTGATGTAAAAAAAAAAGAAAAAAACAGTAAGACCGTTTATCGTAGTATAAAAAAGTGGAATACACGAATACTATTGCAGCGCACGTATGAGATTTCCTTGCAGGTAAAAAGTGTGGATGAGGTAATAAAACGGACTATAGAAGCAGATTACAGTGGACGGCCCAATAAGAAGTACACATTTAATTTGCGCATTTCTTGCGACTTGATTGTTTTTCTAAGAAAAATAAGCTTTTTATAAGAGGAAGAAAAATTTGATCTATAATCAAAATTGGCGCATCTTGAGGCTGTCGACCGTCCATTGCGCGAATACGAGAAAATGTAGAGTAGGAAGAGTCCATCGATCTTTGTCTCACGTCAAGCTTGCCGCCGTGTTCTCTCTTTGTCATGTTTATAACAGCGATTTCATCGTTTGTTTCCCCTAGCGAGCGATTTTGAGAAGGGGCTGAATTGGACTTACGCGTTCGCCATTTTTGGACTTAGGCGGTCGTTATTTTTGGACTTAGGCGGTCGTTACTTTTGGAAATACGCGGTCGTTATTTTTGGAAATACGCGGTCGATTTGAATTACGCGGTTGGGAAAAACGCGGTCGTCTACTGTAGTCATATTCACTAGGTTCTCCTCTTCCTCTCAGTGCACATAAAAGCGACCGGTTCAACGATCATCGCCAGTTTCAATTTTCCTTGTGCAGCGAGTCGTCAGCTCGCCAGGGTCTTTTCCATTCGTTCGGTTCATCTCATCGGCGATGATGTTAACTAAATGTTTGGCCGTCGTTTTTCTGGCGACTTTGGCCGTCGCGGAAGTGCGTAAGTAAATTGTTTGCCCCTGGAGTACATAATATATTACATCCATATATAAATGAGTTTTAAAAATGTAATGATAATTCAGTAGCCACGTAGAATAGGTCCTTTAAAATAATTAATTCGTATACTATAAAAAATGATTGTTGAAAAATTATATTATATATTAGTTATATATAAGTTAAGCTAATACATCTGGTTTATTAGCTTCAACGAATGGAAGCATTACTAGCCAGCATACACACTGGTGGATACATTGCATTTTTAAAAATGATTTTTATTATAACCCGATGCAGCTTCCTTCATACCGATATGCGGCCGAAGAAATCCGAATATGGAAAAATGCTTGCTGGACGCCACGAACTCACTTCGCGACAGGCTTAAAGCGGGAATACCGGAGATCGGCTTGGCGCCCCAGGATCCACGTCACATTGAGAAATTCACACTCTCTGACACAGATGCGATGAGGGCCGTTGCCCGTAATGTTACGATAAGAGGAATGGGCGACTTCATAGCCGAGACTATGCAACACGACCCCAAAGCGCATCAGTTCCATACGGTAATGCGATTCAAGAAACTCATTCTAGACGGTGAATACGACGTCAATGCTAAGATAATCGTTCCGATAAATGGGCATGGACCGATTCACGTTGAAGCAGGTAGGTCGATCACATAAAAAAAATAGGGTGCAAGTGGTGAATTAAGAGTGCAAATTAGCATGGAAAAGTAATGCAAATGATGCAAATACGGTGTTCCATATTCACCATTGTCACACTAAAACTCTAAATTGCTACTATTTGCATTGTAACTGTACACTTAATTACACACTGAGAAAAATATTGTTATTTTTACTATACGGAATAATTTCCTGAGGAAACGTCTATACATATACTTTTTGTTGAAGTGCATAGTAATTGGTTAAACTATAATTACATTTGCCATTATCATTTGTCGTTACTGTTCTAACTATAAAATATAAACGTTCCCTCGGATAATTATATCTTATACACTAGGACCTCGATCTTTGCGCCCTCGGTTTCCGTAACAGTCCCCACCACGGAGCGAATATCGATCGACGCAGTAAGTTATTTGCCATGCTCGACAGTTAGTATGGGCGGGGCATGCGCAGCCTCGATCTTTTTGGGTGTGACCTTGAGTCGATCCCGCCGCTGTGAATGAAGTCGAGGTCCTACTGTAGTAAAAAGTGATTGTGGTTGCTCTAACTATGTAATTTTATTCTAAGTGCAATAACGAACGCTTTTTCTTTTAAATTAATATGCGCTTTTTCTTTTCATTAGATGATGTTGTGACTGACATAGTCATGAAATACAAATTTGTCAAGATAAATGGTGCTAATCACGTACGCTACGTTTCCGTGACTACGTCGCTCAGCCTAAAAAATTGGTCGGCTGTTTTCGAGCCGTCTGCGACCATGGACAGTACTCTGGTTACCGCGATAAACGCGGCCCTCGAAGGATCGCGAAAAGAAATGTTCGAGGTGCTCAAGCCCAATGTCGAGAAAATCATCTCCCAAATGACGATGGACATTGCCAACAAGGTTCACGAGCATTTCACCTTCGACGAGCTGTTCCCCGATAGAGAATAGATATCGAATTTATCGACGACAATGTATAACCAAAATCTGACAACTGAACGAAAAATGTATGGCTAAGACGGCATTAAGGCTAAGACGGACTTGGGTTACAATAATAAACGTCTCGACTACACCAGCTACTTCGATGTTCTGGACTAAATGTGGTAATGTTAATCGCGTTAGGGATCTTGGTCTCTCAATTTCGAGACTCAAAACGGAGAGACAACGGTGGGTTTTGCCCCTTTGTCAACATGGCGCTTAAGTTTCCTCGTCGTTCACAAGTGTGCAGTTTTTTTTTCAACGTTCATAACTTTAATCATCATAATTCGAGGCACGTATCGACGAAGGATTTGATAGAATGTAAATGACTTTTTTTTTTGAACTCCCGACCACAACAGATCGTACAAAAAGACGGTAATTATTAACGATAAAAAAATGGTTAATAAAAAAGTTACTTCAAAAATGACGAAATAGTTATTGTCTTCATAATTAATATAGTCCGTAAAAAATAATAGTAATGATTAATTACAGAGTTAATGGCATAGTTAATTAATAGTAATTATATCAATTCATTGATAATCTTCGCTACAGTTGGGAGACTGCTTCTTCACAACAGATTTATATCATATGATAATATTCTGCTACCAAGTTTATTTGGGTGGGTATAGAAGAACTATGTTCGAAGCCGGTTGGAAACCGATGTCCTCGACTGCACCGTGGCCGTTCGCTCTTCGGTGCTTATTAGGGGAGAGCTGCGCAAAATGGCACAGCGGGGCAAAACGGGTTTATGAGACAAAACGCAATTTTCCAATAACTTTTGGATGGTGGCAATGGTCGTCCGTGGGGCAAAACGGGGTTGAAAATCCGGATGTGTCGTTGGGACAAAATGGGGCATCCAAAAATCATTGGAAAATTGAGTTTTGCCCTCACTGTCCCGTTTTGCCCCACTGTCCCATTTTGCCCCGCTCTCCCCTACCTCCCTGGTAGCAGCGATAAGAGCACGTTTTCACCAGTTTCACTTTACATCGCTCCTCCGTCTAATCTTTGCTGCACTGAATAATATCAGATGCTCCAAAATCCTCCTCTCCCTTGGACGTTGGGCTATTTCTTCGAAAATTCATTAACGGTTAACGAATGCGGAGTGTACTGAAACTCGATAAATCGGAAGCTGGATAGTTTCGTCGCAATATATGTAAAAAAAGGTTGCCCACCGAATTCGCACATCCGAGGAGAACGATTTTGGAAATATTTTTTTTCACCAAAAAAAAAATCAAATTGCAAGTGGATAAAACTCGTTGAAAATTACTAGGTACAGAGGATCGACGATGCCGAATAAAAAAGTTACTGCAACATATGCATCAGGCACGAAAACAGGAAAAATAAGCAAGCTCTGGTTTATCTGGTCAGTTTTTTTTATCACAAATGAGACGTGTCTATTGATTTGCGATTCAGGAATTGCTGTTGGAAATCATTCGAAGAGTATATTAATTGACGGAGGAAAAAAAATCTGCAGATAGCATTGAACATAACAATTCTTGCCCGCGGGCGCTGGCTATGAGCTCCAATAGTCAAGGTGACATAAAAAAAAAAAAAAAAAAAAAACAAGTGGAACGTTAATCAAGGTAGAAAAAGGTGGAATACACATTTGCAGTGCACGTGTAAATTTGCCTTCTAGGTAAAAAATGTGGAGGGGAAATGAATCGGATGAAAGATTACAGTAGACGGCTGAATAAGTTAATATCTCGCGAGTCAGCGCGACCAGATAAGTTTATTCCGATTAAGACGATGACGCTAACCGCAGGTAGCAAAGGGAAGGTGTGTTGAGTCTCTCCAGGAAGCAATTAAAAAGACTGCAAGAAAGATGGCGACCTTAACTAATCCGGTCGTATATCCTATTATTAACTTGACATTGCTGTGTTAACTTATCCCGTTATCCACTATACTGATAATTATGTATATCAATACAGCACAAAGTACATAAAAGCGACAGGTTTAACTATCATCGTCAGTTTCTATTTTTCTTCTGCAGGGAGTGGTCAGTTCGTCAGGTATTTTCTATTCGTTCGGTGAATATCTCGGTTTATCCCATCGGCGATCATGTTGGCCAAATGTTTGGCCCTCGTTTTTCTCGCGGTTTCGGCCGTCGCGGACGTGCGTAAGTAAATTATTTGTTAAAATAATCAATTCGTATACTGTGAAAAATGATCGTTGAAAACTTATATGTTAATTATCTATTATATATAAGATAAGCTAATAAATCTGATTTATTAGCTTCAATGAATGGAAGCACTGCCCGCCAGCATACACACTGGTCGATAAATTTTAACAAATTTTTTTATTACAACCCGATGCAGCTTCATTCATAAACGTTTGCGGCCGAAGAAATCCGAATCTGGAAAAATGCATGCTGGACTCCTCGAACGCACTTCGCGACAGAATTAAAGCGGGAATACCGGAGATGGAATTGGCGCCCACAGATCCACTTCATATCGAGGAATTCACTCTGTCTAACTCGGATTCGCTGAAAGCCGTTGGCCGTAATGTGACGATCAGAGGACTGGGTGACTTCATAGCCGAGAAAATGCAAGGCGATCTCAAAGCGCAGCGGTTCGACACGGTAATGCGCTTCAAGAAAATCATCATCGACGGTGAATACGACGTCAGTTCCAAGATAATCGTTCCGATAACCGCGCGTGGACCGGTTCACATCGAGGCAGGTAGGTCGATCACATAAAAATGGAATACAAGTGGTGAATTAAAGGTGTCAATTAATATGGAAAAATAATGCAAATGATGCAAATACTCCTGTTTTTATTGTAAATATTGCAAATACTTTTTTTTAAAATTATTTATATAAATATTAGTTTTTATTGTAACTGTTAACTTCAGTAATTTATTGTAACAGTTAATTTCAGTAATGACCTCTTTTTCTTTCGAATTAATGTGCGCGTTTTCTTTCCATTAGATGATGTTGTGACTGGCATAGTCATGAAATACAAATTTATCAAGATAAATGGTGCCGATCATATACGCCACTATTCCGTGACTACGTCGCTGAACATAAAAAAATGGACGGCTGTTTTGAGCCCGTCTCCGACGATGGACAGTACTCTGACTACAGCGGTGCAAACGGCCCTCGAAGGGGCGCGAGAAGAAATTTACGAAACGATTAAGCCCAGCATCGAGAAAGTCATCTCAAAATTAACCATGGACATTGCCAACAAGGTTAACGAAAAATACGCCTTCGACGAGCTGTTCCCCGATAGAGAATAGACGTCAAATTTATCGACGGCAATGTATAGCCGATTATGTGGCAACTAAACGATAAATGTATGGCTAAGACAAATTTGACTAACAATAATAAACGTCTCGACTACATCTGTTGCTTTGATGTTCTGGACTAAATGTGGTATTGTTTAGTCGCGTTATGGATCTTTTCTCTCAATTCCGATGCTCAACAGGAAGAGGCTATTAGGGATTTTGCCCCTTTGTCAACATCGCACTTAAGTTTCCTCCACCTTGTCCTTGGCTGCCCTGAATAATATAGGATTCTTCAACGTCCTTCTCTCACGTGGAGACTGCGCTATTTCTTCGGCGGCATAAACCGCGGATTTTCCAAAATTACGATGAAAATTGATTAAAAGACAACGAATGTGAAGTGTACGGAAACCTTCGATTATTACGAGGCTGGATGGTTTCGTTACTATACTATACTATACTATATGTACTATATGTTTAAAAAAGCTGCACGGTGAATTTGCACGTCCGAGGTGAATGGAGCAATGTGGACCACCCGAGGGAGAATCGAGGAGTTCGATCCATCAATTACTGCACGGTGCATAGTTCGCTCGTGTATAAAAAAAAAAATCAGTTTTATAAGCGATTTGGTATGAAAAATGGGAGCGTGTAGCTACCTCGTAACTTTCAATATTTATCGTGCGTTACGAACCGACTTTGTACACAACAAATTAGTGCACACCGATGGGAAATCATTCAAGGCACTTTTTTTATCGATGTGAGTAATATCCTTTTTTTACGTGTTTCATCGAAAATATTTTTTAATTTAGTATTTGAACGTGGTGCTATGTTTAGTCGAGCGGGTATTTTTTATTTACTTTTAAATTGCATTTAATATGCACCCAGTTACCGATTCTCGTGGAAATTATTATATAAAATAGAGTCTACATTCGACGAAGAACGTTTTTAATAATTTTACCAAACAAACTCTGGACGCTACTTTAGAAGGCTGTAAAATGTAAGCTGATTCTGTCGAGTCTTTCAAGACTTACAGATATCGGCAGTCCTTTTTTTCCCACACAATTCTATTCACCATATAATGGAATTTCGGAATTAAATAAAAACATAAGAATTTCATAAAAACCGAAATTCCGAAATTATAGCAGATAGAATAGATTTCGAAATTCTGAATTTCAGATTTCTATTCTACCCTCCGCCTAACAGAAGCCCATTTTTCGAAAATCCCGATCTCTTTCTCACCACAACATTCTACGCAAGGAAGGAATATTAATAAAAAAATAAAAAATAAATCTTGCCGGAAAAAGTATCATAAATTTCCTCCTCCTGGGTCTTCGTATTTCACATAACTCCATTGCTCTTCTCGTCAGCCAAAGGGGGGTAGTTATCGCGAACGCGTGCAATTTTCTTTTTCCCTCTTGTCTCTGGTCCCGAGAATCGGGGAAAAAGAACGGAAGATAAATTAACGTCGGAGAGAAAGCGGGAGAGTGAGTCAATTTTATGACAAAAGTGAGTAACAATAACGTTTTATTTTCTTCCCTATACGGACTCGACTCGCACGGCAAAACTGTGCTGTGCAGAATTATGACGACCCCGTGGCGCGGCATCATCTCCCTCAGGAAGAGGCTGCGCGACGACAGATTCACCCTCGAAATTCGAGACAACGAGAATTGTGTCGACTCAGACCGATTCGCCAGAAGCGTTCGCCCGGGATTCCACAGTGCGCGATTCCCTATTGGGGAATCCGGGAGGTTCGCCCTCCGCGGGGGGGCGAAGGCACCCCGTGGCTCTTCGGTGAAACGTCGCCGGGCGGCCTTCCTGCTGCTGCATAAATCAGGCCCGAGAGAACGGCGAAAACAGGGAGGAGGGAGAAGAATGGAGGAGCGAATATAAAGGGAGTGAAAGAAGGATAGGACACCGTACCGCGCGTCACTTCGCCACATTGAATTCACGCGAGAAGTAATTCATGCTCGCGCTCGCGCGGGCGACAAACGTTTTGTCGCTACCGCGCGCGGATTTATGCCCGGCGTGAGAATTTTGCAAGGAAGATTGAGGAGAAGAGAAGAATTCTCGATTACCGTGAATGGACATAAATTCTGCCGAAGAAAGAGAGTAATAGATATACACGGAATATCAGGTGAGTGAGCGCGCTCTGGGAATGAAGGAGTGAAGGGGATGCTCGACGTAATAGTTATTCGAACTTCGCATTTGACAGTCGAGACTTCAGCGAACGGAGCGGGTAATAATTGTGACTGAAGCAAGCAGGAACCGCGATATCGCTATAAAAATTATAATTGGTGTTTTTATCGTTGCAATAAAAATAACATAAAAAATAAACAAAACAGCGAAAAGATTTGTCGTTTAGGGAGCAAGCGAATAAATCATATAAAGTTGTGCAGGATTTGTGGCGTTTTGTTGCATTTCAAAGTTCGAAACTTTATCCGAAATGATAATGGAAATTATTAATGAAAATATCTACAAATCATTGCAAAATACGCTATGACCCAGCGAAAAATGTTGCACATTTTTTGCGTATTTTCCGGCCCATTTGGTACAATGTCTTTTCCGTAATTGAAAAATCTAAGTCAAACTTTTTCATTCAGGTATTAATGAGTCTACAAATATATTCGAATGTTCTTCGATTCCAAAACTCGAGTCAATTCGATGTCGCGGAGAGTCCTCGAGTATTTTTCATGACGCCAAAAGTCAATCGCTCCGAGTGCAGCATAAATCAACAAAATGTATTTGTACGCAAAAACTCATCGAGCTCAGTCGAGTCAATCCAGCACGAGGCCATTTTGTATAAAAGGAATCATTTTTTTTCTCGCCTTGCAATTACTCACACAGAACTCTCACCATAAACATTGATAAGATTTATGTCCAATCTATAAAAACTTTACGATCTGTTGGTATAAGAAGGGAATAAATGTCAAAACACTCCAACCTCATCGGGACACACGACGCAGTCTCCATTTATAAATTGTGTCACAAAGCTTCCCCCTAAACAATGTAATATATTTTATGTCGCTGGTCCAAAGCCCCGGGCAGATACATAAATAAGTTATCAGAGATTATTCGTCACGCTCGCTTACATATCTCGCAGCCCCTCTCTCGATGATGCGTTCACGGATAATAAGTAACGCGGGGAGCAAATTCATATCAGTGTTTTCGCACCGAAGCCGACATAGCGCCAGGGCCGGGTTTTATTTTCTCCATGTCACAAACGTTCCGCGAATAAAAAAAAAAAGTTCCCGCGTCAGGATTCTCTCCTATCGCGTTTATTTATCGCGCCAAGAATTATCTCCGGTCTCACAATTAAATTCATATAAATTGAGTGTTATCGGATTTTTTATTGTCGGTGTTTTATTGGAAGCTTGCCATGATTTTCATTGGCGCGCGGGTCGCAGCTGCCAGGCAGAAATAAATGTATAAATCCAAATCAATAAAAGTGCCGCCCGGGAATCGTATTATTGTTAGTAGCGTCAGAGATCGACCGTCATTCCCCCAGCAGGTCGGGGGACGGCTGTTTCAGTCAGTTTGGGGGCGAGTCGCGAGTGAGGTTTTCCAATTTGGTAAACGCTCCATAAATAACACAAAAACGAGAGCGAACGGTCGGAGGATATACCCACGCGTACGCGGGCATGCGTCGCGCAGATCAAATAGTCTTGGTAATCTGATCGCTGAACAACCCTCGTGTGTCAATAACGAGATCGAGCTTTTCCCCGGTAATCTGATCTGTGTAGCACTCTGCGACCTCGACGTATCTCTCTATACCGTGGTTTCGTCCCGTTCTCTCACAGCGACGAATTTGAAGCACTCTCGATTTATCTCATTCGTTGCGAAACGCGGAAATCCAACCCGAACGGTTCCGTGCGTAACCCGCGGAAGAAGTAGAGGCTTACGTCAGAGGAGTGGGTCAAGTAGTGCGGATCAACGCTCAGCCCCAACGTCGCCCCAACATCATTTCGCGAAAAATACCAGTGAAACGCTAGTGTTTTCTTTTTTTTTTTAAAGCTGTTTTAATCGCTCCACTTTTTGTGCTCTGGCTGTTGATGTATATTTTCATCGCGAAACTCGACGCTTTTATATTCATCGAGCTTCCGTTAAATCGGTGAAATTCCTCGATAGCCCCGAATTCGGCGGATTTTTACAGGAATTACAGTCGACCTGTTACATCAGTAAATTCTGTACGGTAACGCAGTTTTTCTTCCTTTTTTTTGCCCTCGTCCACGGTCTGCGTCGGAGTTACTTTAATCCCTTCGGTACCGGAAATCTCTGGCGTTTTCAAGAAAATCCGGAAAGCATCCTGTTGCTGACGAACAGGAGTAACGTCCGAAACTCTCCGCAACTCTCGAACCGCCGCGCTTTCTCGTACACGGGATTATCCCGGTGAGCTTTTAAAAGATTTTTATCTCGTGCGTCGTCAATCCCATAGCTTTTTCCTGCCATTCTCACGTTTTTTCGAGATTCCTTCTCGGTTGAGAGCTATGAGCTTCCAGATTAACCAGACACTCGCTCTCCGGTCCTCCGGGTCTCTGCTCGCCGTTCTGTGGTCTCGAGTATGCGGTATACAAGCAGTCACCAGAATCACCCTCGGGAAATTACGAGTACACCAGGCCGTTATACTCCCGTCCTTTTGAACCCGTGCTGGACAAGAGGTTGCGGAGCACCGATTCTCATCGGTGTTCCGGCGTAAAGTCGGTACACGCGTCGGCGACTGCGAACCATTGAAAGACCTATTATTGCGATTGGGAATGGACTTGTCCAATGAGAGGAAGTCGAGTGAGGCACTCGAGGGCTCCAGGAACGGTCTAGTAGAGCTTTCCCATTTTAACGCTGGCGTTAAAATGGAAAAGCTGGTGCCCGTTCTAGCGTCCTGGAAGGTTCAGATATAATCATCTTGTAGCGTCCAGAACGATGTATCTGATGTTACATTAAGCACGCTATGTTTTCATTGCTAGTTTCAACCCTAGAAGTTAGGAGCAGTTTTTGCCAGAAGCGAGCACTTCCAAGAATTGTTACCCAATTTTTCGATCAGCTTTTCTCACCGAAAGCTCCATCGTATTTTCATTCGTATCGCATAAATTGTGAATAAAAGAGAAATTATGAAAACCTCTGGATGGCATGCACTCGACATTCTTTTGATGAATAAAATTGTGGGATGAAATTGTGCTGTAAAGTGTTCGTTTCAGTGAACATGTTTTCTTATTTCTTTCGGGAGCGTGGATAAAAGAAAAACATAACTGGCAGTCATTCGCAGAACAGGAAGTAATCTCGGCCGGCTTAGTCGTGCTCGAGCGAGATCCACTTTCTTCGTTGTAACGTCCGGACCTCCAGTGGCCAGAAAATAGAGGAGCATTGCGCTCGTTTTCTGGTCTCCGCTTTCCTCTTCTTTTCATTTTCCCAACCATCGGGCTAGCCGCAGGAGGAAGCCGCCGCAGATGAGAGTGGAATTCCATCCGCTAAGCCGTGGATTGCATTTTTAAATCTCACCGAGATTACCTTCTGTAGCTTAACTACAGCGCAGGCGAAGGAGACAATTCATGCATCGTTATTGCAAAGAGCAAGTCGCGTAGCCAGCGGGTCGTTTGTTGTGCCGAATACGAACGACCCTGGCCATTAGATGTACAGCTCTAGTGTTTGTACAAGGAGTGGCATTCTGCTTCGAAAATCTTCATTCGGGGCAATTAGTGCATAAAGAATCAGGCATGAAACCTCCACCTTTTCCAGACCCGAAGGTCTCACGTCCATCAAGAGGAAACGCAACTAAACTTCCTCGTATTTTCCTTTGAAAACCTTGCCAGAAAAACCACCAAAGATCTCATGAAGCTTTCACTTGGGTTCATTCGGGGCATTTAATATAAAAAGAATCACGCACGAAACCTTCATCTCATGCTTGACCCGGAGATCTCACGCCCATTAAGAGCAAACGCTACCAAACTTCCTCTTAGGTTCCGTTGAAACCTCCGCCAAGCGAACCACCAAAGATCTCGTGAGATGCCGGCTTGGAAAAATCCTCCTCTCACTATTTCTTGAGATCATCGAACAAATTGAACGCTGCCCACAACAGCGAAACGACTCACTTAGCCAGCTTCCAGCGATCCGACCAAGATCGAATCCCTCGAAGCTGTTACCAGAGGGCCTTCATTCGGGGCAAGCGGAATTCCTCACAAACTGCATGAATGGGCGCATTAGTAACTCCCGAGGTGAGATTTAACCATCGACACGGCCACGGGACCGCACCAGTTGCCGAGGGTCTTGTACTTGCCCGGCGCTCAAGCTGGTATCCGCCCAACTCCGGCACTGAGTCGGCCCCAACGTATCGACTAGACAAAAAACGTTATCGCTGCACCTGTACCGGGCACACTTTGGGTGCATGTGCTCTATTCCGTAGATTCATCAACTGCGAATACTATTCGAAGATCATGAATCTGCCTTGGGTATAGTCCAATGCACTCAGATTTCACTCCAAATACATTTGAGATGTATCACGCGCATTCTTTTACCCACTTTTCTGTGTTCCTTAATTGACACGTTTTTGCTACTGGCTGTATCTCGAATACATTCCAGAAAAAAATGACAAATTTTCTTTATAACGTCATTTCCTGTTTGTGATTTTTGTTGTTGCGTGAAGTTGTGTTTTTTTCGACAACTTTTCTCGCAGTTGGCAACATTTTCTTCGATGGATCAGGAAGACGCTAAAGAGAAGAGGACTTTGAGCAAAGTAATTATTTCTTTAAGTTTGACAATTCTATTGTTAATAACAGAGAGGCTGCAAATTTGCAACAACCAGCCAAATATTACGACGGTGTCAGCTTAACATATTAGTCTGCAAGCAAATGGTTTTCCGTTCGTCTTAATCCGAGTAATCCACAGTAACATCCGAGTGCAAAGAGGTTCTGACGCGGAAACCCTTATGAATTTCCATTGTGCATTAACGTACGAGAGTTAAGTGCAGCCCGCGTCGACGGGACATCGCGTAAGAAGTTTCTTGCCCGGTTCGCATGGCGTGAGGGTAAGGAAAGGGCAAGGCGACGGGGATGCTCACCGCGCACTACGTCGGGGCTGCACGCCCGAGAACCGCGAGATCTAGTACACAGCGTAGAGCCGTCGGGTTGGAAGACGGCCAAATACCAGCCCCATTGTTCGTCGTTCGTAGATTCAGGAAATGCGAGAAACCAGCGAGCGGTCCCGTCGACGGGAGAAACCGTGCTGGACGACGCGATCCCCTCCGCCCGGTTAGAACCCTTTTCCCCTCATCCCACCACGGTACTTACAGCTAAACTATTATACTATAACTCCGTACATAAAACAGGAAAGCTCTCGCCTGGCTACATGTGGTAAAATAAATGTTTCTCGGAGTTTTCCTCCCGACTCTCGAGCAACTTGTCCAGTCGAAGAAATAATATTTTCCAAGTTGTCTGTTCTGTTGATTCGCTTTAATGATCTTCTTACGAAAGGGGCTTCAGCGATCTCACAGCGGCATTAATTTCATAGCTTATGTGATCGGTTCGAATGTCTGTTTGTGAATCTTCACCAGTTCCCCAGCAGAAATTGTACGTAACTCGAGTGAGGATCGATGACGTTGTACCCATCCGGCAGATCAATTACAGCCGTCGATCGCGTTACACCGTTTGATTCCAGGGCTTCAAACTGTCTGATTTCACTGCACTGGCGTGAGATTGTTATAAACGATCGATTCGATCGATGTACAAGGTTCAGCAAGTGGGAAACACAAACGTTCGCCACTGTTAGTACGTAGGGTAAAAGTGGGGAATATGGCCCGGTCCATATATCATTGATTTACGTGTTAATCGAGGTGGGCCATATTCACCACTTTTACCCGACGTTTAATTTTAAAAACCGGAGGCCCAAGATTCGCACAGTTATCGCCATTGGCATTCGTGTCTATGTATGACCATTATGGTAATTTATGTGCGCATAAACCGCCCTCGTTCCATGACTGAAACTAATTAAACTTTTGATGAATAAAAAAAAATGTTTTAAAAAATGTGTGTAATAAAGACGTATCGCAGAGGAGAGAATGCGAAACAGTATGGAAAGTGGCAATGTTAGCCCCATGTACAGAAATTATATCTTGGCTCGGTTATGTGCTGCTACCGGTGGGTTTTACCGCAGTGCCGAATATAGGTACACACACAAGTGACTGGCGAAGGGATAACTGGGTTGCCGCATAGTGACGTCACAATCACAGTAACCTACTTCACGTTGTCGGGTGTGGGCTACGGTGGCATGAGGGTATACGAACGAGGATGAGGGAAACGAAGTGGAGCAGGTGGCGGGAAGGGAAGAAAGAGGAGGGCGAGGAGGGAGCGACCCGGCGCGGTGAACTAGCCAGCCAACCAGACAGCCGAGCACTTCCTCGTCTGGTATTCCATGAGTATCGCCAGGAAATTACGTTCCCCGACCCTGGCGCACTGCTGCTGGCTGCACCCCAATCCTCTCGTTCCCCAGGTTTATTCTCCCCCCCGGTTCGCTGCAACGGTCCGTCTCACCTCGACCTTTCGTTCCCGGCCTAGAAATCGTAGTCGAAGAAACGTCTGCAGCCTTCGGACGCTCTTCCGTCTAGTGGCGTTGCACGTCGTTGTCGTTTTATTCCCGCTTTAATGGGCTGTTGGAATCGAATCATTAGGCACATAGAGAGTACCGCGCTTGGGAAACAAACGAGTTTCGAGTAACTGCGAAGTCTGCGGTGGATTCAGAGGGCTGGAAGTCTGCACAAAATGCTTGCCACGAAGTTCAAGGTTGCCAAGACCCGAAATTCGAATACCTAATGGGTACATTCGTCAATCTATGGTGGTCTATGGTAGCTATCCCATTGAAGTCTTCCAAAGTGCGTCTTTAGGAATCGTTCCCGAAGACCATGTGCTGTCGAGAATTTCATCTCGGGTGCGGCTGCCGAAGTAATGCACGGTATTTGCCTTCATTGAAACGGCATTAAAAAATACCTCGTGTGTTGGCCTATTAGTCTACTTCTGTCTACTCGCGTTGCATGTCGTTCCCGTTTTATTCACGCTAGAAATTTGTACAAGATACCTGCCACTAAGTTCAAGGTCGCTAAGACCCGAAATTCGAATACCCAATGCTTAGATTCATCAATGGCCAATGGTTGCCTACCACCTCATTGAAGTCTTCTAAAGTCCGTTTTGGGGAATCGTTTCTGAAGACCATTGGCAGCCAAGAATTCCGCCTCGGTTTCGGATGCGGATAATGAACGGTATTGGTGTTGGTTGAAACATCATTGAAACATACCGATTGTGTTTGACAATTGACAAGACTACGAAGCCACTGACGCGAATCGAACCGACTTACTGAAGGGTTATCGCCGTCATTAGGGATTCATATACTGTGGCGTTCGGAAACACCCCGGGACACGGTTTGATGCACAGCTGTTTGTGTAATGCTCCACAGTTCGTGCAGAACTTGCGCTAAATTCATCGGACACAAAGATATGCATAGGGGATCGAGATGCCGACCTAAATTCTATCGAACGGGAGAACCCGCAAAGTACGACCTTCCTACGGGTACAAACCACTCGAGGATCGCGACTTAGGAAGCCTCGTGGATACAACTGTACCGACGAGCGAAACTTCAAACACCCTTCCAGTGTACCTACGCACACAGACACACTATACACATGTATACGGTATTATATAAACAGTTTACGTTTGTAGAAAGCTTTCCAAGAGGATGCTCAGTGCAAAGTGCTCAAACCACACGGTGTGTTGAGCCAATAATTAAGCTCAACGAGCGGGAAGCAATGAAACACCGTTATTATTGCGAGATGAACAAACACTTTGGCGGGTTTGCCGACTACAATTAGTCTGCTCACCGAGACGAAGATTATCTAATGAACAAATTCGTTATGCGTGCGAGTAAACGAAGTCCTGTGACTGCGTGTTGTGACGTTTGTGGAAATACACGGTAAAAATAAATCGTAAATTTAATGCACTGGAACTTGAAATTTACTTATATTACTTACATTAATTGAACATTAATTCACTTTTTTTTGGTAAAACAAAAATACCGGATATTGAAATTACAAATCGAAAATTGGATAATTACTTCGCATCAGGCGGACGATTGATAAAACCTGGAGAAAACGCATCGTTAAAATTGGAATGAAAAGTAGCGTCGTGTTACTTCGTTTTAGACTTCGATACGGGGTCATTGAAACATTCAAGAAATATTTGCTTTCGATCCAGACATTTTTTAGATAAAAATATCATTTATCGAGTATTTCATGCGGGAGACTCGAAATGAGCTTTGGATTACCGACTGTTCGGAAACGAAAAAAACAGTCTGTACAAAATTCAACGCTTCGACGAAACCCTCCGCGCATTTCGCAACATAGTTGCGCTTACAGGTCTTCGCGCTATATCAAAGTAACAGCCCTCAAAGGTCTGGCACACGTGTGAAACCAGCTTCCACTTTCGGAAGCTCTAACAGTGTTTAACGCTGTATCGACAGCGCTGCAAGACCGTCGAAGTTTAGCGTGTTTCCGAGGACTTTCCAGTTCGACGTCGAACTTCCTCGTAGTCTATTGAAGTCCGCTCGGACGAGCGAGCAAGGTTCGGAACTGGCGGGAAGACCGGGAAGTTTGGAAACGGCTGGTTAGACGTTGGAGACTTTAAGAAAATATTTTTTTAAATCGATTCAAAGACTCCAAAATACCGGTGTGGAAATCTATCAGAGTGCACAGGAAAACAGAACAGGCACTAGTCAGTATCTGGCTAGGAAAACTCATTAATGCCCCGATCGTTGCCAGCTTTGCTCGTAAAGATAGGCTAGGCGGGTCCTAGTGAGGCCCTAGCCCGGAAACCTTGATAGAGATTGCACCACCGTCTCTCACTTGAGTTCGGCTTGCCTCTTCCTACCCAGCTGGCCGTAATGCAAAGCTGCAAGGCAAAAATCATCGCGATGAAACTGAAATTTTGAGTCATCGCCTGCATCGCCAGTCCAAATTTCAACGCAATTGCAAGATTAACCCTCTTGATTGTCGTTTATGTCACTGCATCGAATTGTGATTATTATGGACGTAACGTATGGACGTATGGACGTATGCAAGCTCTCACGTAACGACGAAAAACAGAGTTTCCTACGACCAACCTTTGCGTACCACTATCGACATTCGCGTTGCGTTTTGATAGCCGCGCGAAGCTCTACAAACTGTTGACGAGACCTATATCGAGACATGCATTACATACACAATATTATCACCGGTACTTCATTATCGCGTAAACAGAGTAACATCCTTGTAAACACATCCACCAGATGGGAGAGAGCGAATGTACGTGATATACTGTGTGTACGCTGGGTGCTTGGATAGTATGTATATGCCAGCTGTCTGTACTGCGTTGTTTCCGAAATACCGTGGGGTTAGCACGATGCACAGTGTCTGTTGAGTTCATCGTTTCCCGTTTGCTCATCAAAGTAACTCGATACCACAAACTACCGTAGCCAGTGTATCGATAATATGATCGAGCCAAATTACATGCGAACAAACTATCCGAGCTGCGATGGATGACAAGTTTCGAAAAGTTACCAACAAACAGTTTCATGTACTGTCAATCGTTGATACGTTTATTTTTCACATGGATCATGTCTGCTGGGCAGTTCGAGAAAGTTGTTGCGATTAGGTGAAGTCTTCTGGAAATCGAACAATCCGGAAGCAACGAGCTGGGATAACGCTGCGAGACGAGGAGGACGACGAAAGTTGGCAATTTATGCCGTCCGCATTGGTCGATGGAAAAAGTTGTAACTAGTTGAGGTCGAGCCGTGTAAGCAAGAATGTACCGTGCCGAGACCAGAGAAGACCGAAGACGGCGACGAGGATTCTCGGCACAGTATAAAGGGATTCGTGTGGACCGCGACGAGACTCGCTCTGCTCACTTACTTCGAGTTGGAGAAGGAGACTTCCTTGCCTTTCCACGGTCTACTTTGGTAATGATTCTGATTTAAGTTACCCCGAAGAAAATGTTGCATTCTAGCTGACGGGACATCAGCAACTGCTAATTCTCGAGCCAATTTTTTTTTGGTTTCTCGATTATATAATAATTGACTGTCGGAATCAATTGAATTATTGACAAGGCGATCGATTCGTGCTTCATAGTCGGTAAGGTAACCTATTATTTCCGAGAACTTTTCAACTTGTCCCAACATAAATCTCGGCGTCGCTAGTAACGCATGAATCATTAATTGTAACGCCGGAAGAAACAATTAACTCCGCCGGCTCCTGAATCAAGAGGTCTTGATCCTCGGTCGAGTAGGGTCGAACTTTGTCAGTGCTCGTCTGTAAACGACATCTTTATCTTCGATACCAACCTCATTGCTTTCTTTTAATAACTACTAAACGCAACTCTTGATTCTTGACACAGTTTTCTACGTTTCTTGATTTTCCAATAATTGACGGTCGGAATCAATTGATTTATTGACAGGCGATCGATTCGTGGTTGATAGTTGGTAAGTTAGCCGAATATTTCAGAGAACTTTTGAACTTGATACAATATAAATCTCGGGGTCGCAATTAACGAAGGAATCATGAACTCTGAACCAGGAAGTGGCAATTAAATCCGCCGGAGGATCAGGAAGTCTTGATCATCGGAACATTAGGGTCGAATTTTGTCAAGGCATACGCCGATATCTGTAAACGACCACTTTATCCTCCACACTAAACTCACTGCTTTTATTTTCATAAATATTTAATGCGTAAAAACTGCTGATTCCTGATTTCTCACTTTCTGATGTAAAGTTTAGTATCGATTTTTAGAGACTTCGAGGCGGCTCGATCTAGCGATGGGTAATCTTTGACAGGGTCTACCGGACATTTAAAATCGACAAAGATGCGGATGACGGCTTCAACACGCCGTAAGAATTTGGCAGGTTAGAGAGGATAAATCAATCGAGACGTTTTACGGCAATAAAAATTCTGTCTAAAAGGATTTCACTGCGAAAAACGGGTGTCCTGGAAGATGAGTCTTCGGACAGTGATGGGTTAATTAGTGAGCCGAATGGAGCATCCGATGGAGACGGGGAAGTTAATGGATGTCGAATACAACGAGGCTTCCAAGTCGACGTGATCTCCTCGTAACAGACGAACCGTGAGTCATTCACTCGATCGCAGGATGAGGCAATTATCTCGACTGAATGGTACGTGCACCGAGAGGTCTTGACACTAAGGGTCCCGGGTTGATCGTTTCTAACGAGTATATCAAGGCTATATTGGAGAGCTTCTTTGCTCGACCATTCTTATAGGTTCAAAATGGTTTTATAAATACTTTTGACTCAAGTAAAAAAATAGGAATGAGAGATTTTTTGTTTTTGCTATTCCTCAAAGAGGAAAAAGAAAAATGATTTTATTCGTCGTTCTCATGCAAGAAGAGGAAGAATACTTTCTTCTATTCCTATTAGAGGTATAGGAAAAGCAATCGCATTTGAAAGTTCGATAATCAATTATTTATTCGAAAACTATTTATTGATACAAAAAAAAACGGGCAAGCCGAAAAATTATACTAAAACGAGTGAAATATTAGTGGGAATGTTTGCCTATTATGAATGCCTTTAACCCTTCACGTACGGGACCCTTAGTTAACGAGGACTTAGAATTTGCCAAGACGCAAGCTTCAAACGATTCGAATAACCAATTGATGTGCTAAAAAAAATCTGTAGAAATTCGCAGACGTATCTTGAAGTGTTTTTATTTTTTTTATTTTTTATAACACAGAAGAAAATTTATTACGAACAACCGTATTGTTTTTGTGCTTAAAAGAAGGCGTGGTCGTTTATTCTCGGCAAAAAGTCCTCGGTACTTGAAGGGTTAATCATTTCAAGTAATCGTTGAGGTCGATAATTCTTTAGCCCCACCAGAAAGGTTGTAAGGACCGATCACTTTCTTCACTTTCGGTGCGTATTTTCACAATCCTCGGTTGCGATTGGTATCTTTGGTACTCGATGCAAAATTCTGATTTCTGTACCAAAAAAAACAAAGAAACAATGCATTTAAAATACCACGACACATATACGAAGGAAAAACTCCCCCCGTACTTCGTCTCGATAAAGAAAACTCACCCTACACGTACGAGCAGTTTCCTCAGTTTCACAATATACCGAAGGATCTTTACGGCAAATGCTTTCGGCTGGCTAAAAATATTCAAAATCGAATGTTGAGATTGTAATTCTGATAATGTACTAGAATGCACTACAATTTCTAATCCAGTTACTTCCGTCAATTTAATCAATTAATTTCTTGGTCTGCTTTAATAAAATTGGTTACAACGACCTTGAAACAATTCAAAATTCTAGTACATTATGAAAAAGAAAAATAATTAATTGACGTACTATCGCGTAAGACGCGGTTAGTGCTAGTAGCACGATAAATGTGATCGAAGCGATATTCATTCCGTCGGCTGCTTGATCTGATCAGTCGAACGAGATATGTGGTACTCGATAAATCCTCTGTCCGATCGAGTAGTCTATAAAACTCATATTCATATATGAGACATATATATGTAAACATGTATATGGGTATTCAAGTTGAAGTGAAGTGGAGAGTAAGGTAAACCAGTAGAGTTTCCGCATGATCGCACCGTTTATTTGTTTGCTACAATCGGTCTGTTGAAAATTCGGTGTACCGCTCAATCTCTCCTGCGATGGCTGCTGTGAGTTCGTAACAACTGTACAAATCATATGTATGATGCAACTAGCGTAACCATCTTTGCTTCCCGTTCAGTGCTCCGCTGCGGACTTTGCCGGGAACCTCGATTTGCGCCGACCCTGGAGAGAGGCTTACTAGGCTAGATGGCCCGAAGGGGATCGGTGTCGTCGAATCCAGCGGTTCTTAGGGCACGGAACACGCGCTTGGAACCGAAGTGATAGACAATCTAATTCCTCAATTAGCGGTTGCGATTGGTTTCTTTGGTAATCGATGCAAAATTCTGTTTTCTGTACCAAAAAGATAAAGAAATAATGCATTTAACAGCACAATACATATACGAAAAAAACTTCCTTCGTATTTCGTTTTGATAAATAAAATTTACCCTACACATTCGAGCATATTCCTCAGTTTCACAATACACCGAAGGATCTTCACGGCAAATGCTCCGGCCTGGCTACAAAATGTTCAGAATCATAGGTTAAGATTGCAATTCTTTCGACATCGTTATAATTAATTTCATTAAAACAGACCGATAAATTAATTAATTACATTGACGGAAGTCACGGGATTGTAAATTCTAGCACATTATAAAGAAGAAAAATAATGAATTGATTGACTTACTATCGCGTAAGACGCCGCCAGTCCTAGTAGCACGATAAAGATTATCGAAGCGATCTTCATTCTGCTTGATCTAATCAGACGGACGAAATATGTCGTACTGAATAAACCCTCTGTCTGATCGAGTTGTCTATAAAATTCATATACATATACATATATATATGGGTATTCAAGCTGAAATTAAACGGAGCATAAGGTTAACGAGTCGTGTTTTTTGCACATGATGACACCGTCACTTTATTTGCTAAGATCCGTTTGTTCAAACTTCGGCGTATCACTCAATGTCACCTGTAATAACTATCGTGAGCTCATAACAACTCTATAAATCATATACATGACGCAACTAGCGTAACCATATTTACCTCACGTTTGATCGAATTATCAAATTCAAGAAGCGATACCTTAATAGTACATTTCGATACGAGTGCGAAAAAACTTTTTCTGACGAGTGTGAGTTTGCAGCACGAGCCGAAGGCGAGTGTTCATCATTGGATGGAGGGCAATGACGAGTCTTTAATACTAGCAGTCTAGGGAGGTCTACAACGCAACTTTCCGCGGGGCTTAATAAAAGGCCGGGAAGATTACGGCTGAGGAAGAGAAAGAGGGAGCGCGTAATACGAAGAGCACTGGGACCAATGTGTTGGTCTACGCAAGTACACCACAAGTTTTTCCTATTCTTCTCAGACGAAAAGGAAAAACAATCCTCGTACAGGTATAGGAAAATTAAAAATATTTAAAATTTCGATCTATTTTTTTATTGTACAATTATTGTGGACAAATAAAAGTTTGTTAGGTGTACAAATCTTGTTTAGTGTAGGTTTTCACAATCGTTGGTTGCGATTGCTCTCTTTGGTAATCGATGCAAAATTCCAATTTCTGTACCGAAAAGACAAAGAAATAATGCATTTAAAATACCTCGACGCAGATATGAAGAAAAAACTCTGTTCCTACTTCGTCTCGATAATGAAAACTTACCCTACACCTACGAGCATTTTCCTCAGTTGCACAATACACCGAAGGATCTTCGAGGCAAATGTTCTTGCGGGGCTACAACATTTTCAGAATTTTAAGTTAAGATTGTAATTGTTTCGAGATCGTTGTAATTAATTTTATTAAAACAGACCGAGAAATTAATTAGTTAAATTGACGGAAGTCACCGGATTATAAATTCCAGCACATTATGAAAAAGAAAAAGAAATAATTGATCAACTTACTATTGCGTACGACGCGGTCAGTGCTACTAGCGCGATTAATATGATCAGGGCGATTTTCATTCTGTCATCTGCTTGATCTGATCGGTCGAATGAGGTATGTGGTACTGGGTACACTATTGGTCTGATCCAGTAGTCTATAATAGTCATATATATATGAGATTTTTATCTATTGTAACGGAATGCCTTTACGCCCAGGTAGAGTCTCGCGTTTGGCCGCGAGATGGTAAACATTTAAAAGATCGGTGATAAATTATTTATTGAACAGTTGTACAAAAAAGGACAATTAAAACTATTATATTACACAGAGTGAAATATTATTTCAGATGTTTTTTGCCTATTGAGAGTATGCCTTTAATCACTTTAATGCCTATCTTCAGGTCGATGTATTTAGCCCCACCAATAAGTGTGTACTCCGTTCGGTGTAGTGACGCCAGATTCGATGGGCAATTTCACAATCGTCGGTTGCGATTGGTTTCTTTGGTAAAGCAAGCAAAAATCTAATTTCTGTACAAACAAAATCATTTAACATACCACGACACAGACATGAAGAAAAAACTCCCTTCGTACTTCCTCTCGATAAAGAAAACTTACCCTACACCTACGAGCACTTTCTTCAGTTTCACAATACTCCGAAGGATCTTTACGACAAATGCTCTTGAGTGGCTAAAAAATGTTCAGAATCTTAGGCTAATATTGTAATTGTCTTGAGATCGTTATATAATACATTTCACTAAAACAGGTCGAGATATCACTTAGGGTAAAAGTGGTTAATATGGCCCACCTCGATTAACACGTAAATCAATGATATATAGACCGGGCCATATTCCCCACTTTTACCCTAATTAAATTGACGGAAATGACTGGATTATAAATTCTAGAAAATTAGAAAAAAGAAAAATAATTAATTGATTAACTTACTATTGTATAAGACACGGTCAGTGCAAGTAGCACCACAAATATGATCGGAGCGATTTTCATTGTATCGTCGGCTTGATATAACTACTGGGACGAGGAATGTGGTACGGAATAACCTGTCGGCCTAATTGAGTAGTCTATAAAAGAATGTATGTAAGTTTTGTCTATATATATGTATACGGCCACTTAAGCGGAAGTGAAACGAAGCGTAAGTAAATTAGTTGTGTTCCCAATGTCGGCGTTAATTTATAATTCATCGGTAACTTGATCAATATTACCAAAAAGTTAATATAGAGCTTCTTGGCATTTTATATCTATAGCTATTAATCAACTTATCACCGTTCAATCAAGATCAATACTGCTAATGAACTTTTCAATGTGTAATAAATATTAAGCTGACAGAGAGACTACGACGATTTGTAGAAATGATTAATGATGGCTTGATGAGCTTTGCGATAATAAAAAAATGTATACCGTTTCGTTCAATTCCAGAGTAATTATTTATTTAAAAAATAAGACGGGCGGTTGACGACGTTAACCTGAAAACTCGATATAGTAAGACGGAAACTTGTTAATGATTGATTTGACAAGGAGTCGAAATAGCAATGATCTGTTTTCCAATTTCATAGATATAGGAAAAATGTATCTTTAAAAAAATTGTTAAAAGTACAAACCAAATGCCATGACAATAAAATATAAATGCAACAGGTAGTGCAATTTTTTCCTCTATTTTACCTAATTTATCGAATATTAAAACTTAGTTTATATAGTTTTTAAATTATCATAGTAGAAATACTGGTATTTAAAAAGATTTATTAATTCCAGATAATATGGTAAGCAAATGAAAATTAAATGCGCTGTAATTAATAAAAGTAGTCTTTGCTAGAAGTTACTATAGTGACTCGTCAGAATCAAAGAATCTAGAAACCGTGCAACCTCAACACAAGAATGATCTTTTTTTTCTCGACATATTGCAAAATGTTTCTCGGGGTTAATTAGACGCAAGCATACATACTTAGCTCACAATACGACAATCATTGTTAGACGGAGGGGAATGGCGGGTTTTTAATACCGGCGGTCTAGGTAGGTCTACGACGCAACTTTGCGAGAGCGATTTGCCAGGGGCTAAATGAAAGGCCGGGAAGAACACGGCTGAGAGAGAGAAAAAGAGGGAAGGAGTAATACGAAGAGGACTGGGACAAAAGGACCGATCCTCTACTGAAGTACACCACAAGGCTCTAACCAACAGGAAAAAAAGAGGAGAAAACGAGAAAACTCACGGAGGAGAGACTGAACGTCAGGGATGTGAAAAAAGGTTGGAAACAAATGAGCATCGCTTGCAATGGTTTCCAGTCATGCTGCAGTAGCTAATAATACCGATAAGGTATGCTGCGGCTACTTGGCCGGGAGATAAAACCCCGAGGCTCCCTTTCGTGTTCGGTGCAATCTTTGATATTCCTTCTACCCTTTGTGGAAACTCACCGATGCGAAACCACGTTTTAGTTCACTCTCGGTTGCATCTTCAACGTATTTCCGTTGTTTACCGAACTTCCTTGTCGATTGAGAATCTTCAATAGTCAGTCAAATCAAATGACCAACTATCTTGCTTGAAGATTAGAATCGAGGTCTCTTCTTCCGAAGTAGTGGAAAGTCCACGGAAATGTAATCAGTGCAACAGTTTCACTTTTCCAATGGGAAAAGGACTTTGGCAGCGGATTGAACTTTCTGAGGGGTTGACAGATGGTCGAGCGCGTAATCTATCAAGCACATCAGCCGCTTCAACGACTGAAGTTGATCATCGAAAGCCATCGACTTCAGACTCGTGAAGCGGACGATCACGGCACGAAGAAAGCAACAACGATCGCCCTCGATAGTTTCGTGTAGTTCATTGTGAACATGGTTTTTTTTTAAGAGGAAAATAGTTGGTTCCCCAGGCAGGTTGGTCATCAACGACCAATCATAGCATGGACGAAACGACGACAATATCGGCAGATACAAACTTTTTAGAGGTGGACTGGACAGATCCAAACCGACTGCGCTTGCCGCTAACCAAATCTTCTTTCGTATTCAAGACTCGATCGAACTTCGCGAGAGCGATCGACCTTCACTCACCAATCACAATCCGACAGTTTCAACTTTTAGATAGGTTCAATTTTTTATTATGGCAACAATTAGCAACGACGAGCTGTTATGCTGAAACGTCCTGTTATGTCAGGAATCGTCACCGTTGACTATTTTTTAACATTTTATCTATCTGCGTAGCGCCTGATTTGGGACAATATTCGATGGTCGAAGATACTTCAACACTGCTGCCTCGCACGAGAAACATTTTTTTGTACACAGCACGGCACGGTCGGTGGCAACTTTTATGTACTTCCTGATAGCTGCTGCGTGACACGTAGCTAATAAGTGCCACTTACACGTGTTCAAACTATTATTTTTTATTGTAAATATTTTAGAGGTGGTCTGACCGACTGCAGTAACTCTTGCATTTGTTGTGTTTTGTATGAAATTTACAGCGTTACAAATCAGCGAAAATGTTTCTTCAAACGCAAGGAGACCGAGATGGAAAAACCATAAAGGAATATCATTATAAGGAATTTTAAGAAAGGAGGTACGAGAGATGATATTTCTTGTAACTCACAATTGACGCATTTCAGGGGCTTTTACAAACAGATATTTTTATAGAGCACGAAACACAAGAAAGATCCTATGAATTAGTTGCGGACGCAAAGCGTATTCAAGAAAAACATTAGTGAATCAGTCGTAGACTTGGGAGCTTATTTGTAAAAGTCTGAATAATCTGCGGACGAGGTTGATATATTTTTTTTCAACCTACCCACTGGTACGTAAACCGCGATTATTTCAAGGCACAGTAACGATAAGTGAAACCTCACGATCCAGGGTCACAGACGTGCTTCACGTATTTCGTTGGCATGCATAATGATAAAACAATGGAAAGTCAACGAATAACATTTTTCGAACAACGCCAAGAAACTCTAGTTCCGAATATCATTATGTTCCACCGCCCGACATAGGAGACGCTAAATCGAACTAAATTGAGGGACATCACGACTCCGGGAGTCCAATTTGTCGGGGTGGATGGTTTCGGGTCTGAATACAAATTTTCTCATGGTAATTAGCCATTCGGAGACGAACGGGCTTTCGGAGCACGGGTCATCGCTGCTACTAGGCGTTTCTGCTGTAGTAACCGGAGAGGAACGAACCGGCCGGAGTTAACTAGATAGCAGTAACGGAATGGTCGGTCTTTCCAGGGTTTGAAATAGTGCACGCGAACGGTAGCGGGCGGACAGTGCATAACGCAGTGCAGGACACGGTCTCGCCAGAACCACCCCGTTCCAACTAGCTCCGCCGGCTCCACCAAAGAGGGAATTCATAATTACCCGACGGTTTGTTCGCGCAGCGTCGCGACCCCGGACCAATTCGCTCTCCTGTACCCTGCGCAATACGCCCGAGATGCGCGTGACACGTTATTGCCACCATACATTACCCGCTCGCCATAGATAATTCTGCAAAAGGGTTCTGACCTCATGACATCTTGCCATTGCCGTGCACAACCCTCCCGTCGCGGATAACTCATCCACAAAGTGTTTCTAATTATAATTAATCTTTTCGCAACCAAGTAATGTCCCGGTGGGACCTCTCCGGACATGTTATGGCTGCATACATAATTATCTCACCGAGGATGGCCATTTTATCTACGAAAAACTGTTTCCGTTCGGTAATTATCCTGTACTTCCACCAGAGGAATTCCACAAGTTGGGTTCTTGCAATTTTCTTTGTTTTGGCAATAGACATTGTGGAACATGGGATTTTTTTTGTGACTCTGAAGATATCGGCATGACATAAAATTCCATTTTTGGCAAGTCTCTGTCGATGCATTGGTTTAGGAAAAAAATCAAATTGTTCACTTGTAGCATATTAATCTCCAAATGAACTTCCACGACATTTAAGTCCAATTGTCATATGAAACTACAAACATTGTGGTAGCCCGCGGACAACGATTGGACGTTTTACCGTTTATGCGTTCCTCGCGTTCTTCATCTCGTGTCGCTGCTGGCTTTGTAATAATAGAATATTCGGTAAATCGTCTTTCGGCCTGAATTATCGGAACGTTCCCTAGATCTTTCGTTACACTCAGCCGGACACGGATTATCGAGGTATTATGAATGAAAACGGACTCTGACGAATCCGCTCCTGTGACAGAACCGAAAAATCAGGGAGAGATGGATTGTCAATTTGCGTCAGTGCGTGTGCCTGATGGAGGCTGGATATAAACGAAGAGTGAAGCTTTTTTTTACGGTTCGGGGCGGAACTCGTCGAGTGAAAATTCTGCACGAAATCGATAGAAACGAAACTGCAAAGAGGAAAGGCAAGTATAACAAAAATCAGCAAAACTTGAATGGAAAACTATAAATACAACGACGGAATCGAGAGTTCAGTTTGAAAATGTCTACTTCCTAATGAGGCCTATCGTCACTTCCGGTCGGAAACTGAGATTCTGTGCTATTTTTTTTACAAATCCATCTCCAAACAACGAACCTACGGTGCGGAGAACAGAAAGGGACAACGCTTTTTGAACTTAAGCGCTTGCTAATGCAATACCGCTTTCGCATTTGGTTTTACGACATTATCGCTTTTGCTACAAGCTGTATACCTAATGGCGAGGCTGGCAAACGACCTGGATCATTAAAGGTGACACGCGATAGACGGGAGGAGAGAACGGGCTTCATTCGAAGGAGGCGCCGGTGGTTGCACGAAAGGGGTTGGCCGATCCGATGGCACGTTAAGGGCGTCGAGCGGGCGGAAGTGATCGAACGCCGAGAAGGGTTCTTGCTCTCCGCGTATATGCGGTCTTCACGCCATCGCGACCACTTCCATTATATACTTACAAAGATGCACTGTAAAAAAAAATTTACTTTTCATGTACCGAACCGGAATTTAATGTACAATTGTGATAAAAATTAATATACTTTTTCATTGAAATTAAAGTAAAATTATAAAAACTAATGTACCTTTATAGAAAAATTAAAGTAAATTATAAAAAATTGAGAATTTCCAATGTTTTTAATACACTGAACATTCATTTTTCATTACATGAAATATAATATACCACTTTTTGCATAAAAACTTCCAGTTCAGTACATTAAATTTTATACGAATTTTTTTTACAGTGTCACTGGTAATACCCGCTAAACATATGCGCTCTTGCATACGCGTATCAGACATGTCCACGTATATCCGCTTGTCCGCATGTCCACTTTAACTCTTCATTTTTAATTCTTAATTCTCGTTTTACTCCAAGATTTTGTTTACTTAATTCTCAGTAATTATTATTTAGTATTACGTTATCAGCATTGTAATTCTGTCGATTAGGACTCTATTTAAGTTGCACGTGTTTTTTCTCTACTGCCTCTTGGATTTACTTTCATGTATTTTGGTATCGGCTCTCAAGAGACGTAGTCCTAGAACTTCATATTCAATTAATAATAATAATAATAATAATAATAATAATAATAATAATAATAATAATAATAATAATAATAATAATAATAATAATAATAATAATAATAATAATAATAATAATAATAATAATAATAATAATAACCTCTTAATCGGTTTACAGTTATGAATTCTAGGATCACCAGAGAACGGCTCTGGGGTTGCCTGTTCAAGGCACGTTTCTGCGGTTGCGGTTCGGCTAATGTTGCCATCGCCATACAACTGGCCTCCGCGTGAAAAGCATGGCAGCTTCTGACACCGCGGCGGCAAAATGTAATGAAGAGAATCGTCCGCATACGACGATGCACTATACATAGAAGTGCGTGCAGCGCGGTCGAAACACGACAAGGTGTCAGAGACGCTCCCGTTGTCGCTCGACAGATGCTCTGTGACCGGATGCACCACCGCAGACTCCACCGGAAATTCAGAAGCCTCGCTTTGTACCAACGGATACTCGCGCCGGTCGACATCGAATCTTTGCGAGCCGAAGATTTTTCAAGCCGAGATGTTGCTATCTAAAATTTGTCGAAAAATTGTTCAACGAGAGACAAAAAATACAGGGGAAAAATAGATGGGGCAAAACGGACATCTCGACTTAAAATGTTAAGTTCTTTATAAACGACTCGTTTTAGGTTTCGGAGGTTCTTCACATATGAATAGTTGCGGAAAATAAGTCAAGTTGTTCATGAAAGAAAAAAATATATATGGTATGCCTGGCTTAACTCCCCCCCCCCTCCCCCTCGCGTTTTACCCCAGCTCCCCTACACAATAATTTATCCAGCGATCGGGAGCGATCGAGGTGCGGTTGGCTCCGATGAACCAAAAAGAGAGACCTGTGGGAAGACTGCTCGGCGTAAAATCCATCGAGGCATTGCTGAAACTTGCTCGCTAAATTATTCCAATTACGTTCGATGGTTACCGAAGAGTTGCGAATGAAAATAAAAAATTTGAAACGCAAACTTTTGCGATCTGTTTCCCTGAATTATGCATTGTTTTCGATAAACTTTTATTTTACTGTATATAATTGACGCACCAATGCGAATAAATTATGCCGAATATTATCTCAAAAAATGTACATAAAGTGCATTGTAACGAAATGAATGTTTTTAAAAGTGATTATTATTTTTTTATTGACCGGCGTACGAATTTGGGCAAAAACGTTTTAACGCTCTTTCAATATAGATGGACAGACCGAAGAGGGAAAACGTTCGCGTGAGCCGGCGGACACGGGTTTTGTGTACTCCGGACATACAGAGACGCGCAGTTCACATGGCGAACGGAGCGAATAGGAGTGCGTGTCGGTGCGCAACGTTGGGCATCGCACGCGTCCCCATGCGAAATCCCGCGCAAGGTGGATGAACACGCACAAACAATATAACGTACGGTGAGATAAATCGATCGCGTGTGTAGCCATCGGGATAGTTCCAGAGTCCGCTCGGGCCGCGGCTGGCGGCGTTCAACTAAAACCGATCCTAATCTTTCGTCACCGACAAGCTCATTGGCACTAACACAGTGTGTACACAACGTGTGCTTTTATATCCCGAAGCGAACGCGGCGACGCCGGTTGAGTGAGACGAGACGGCGGGCGTCGCGACGATCGTCCGCCTCGCTGACTCACTCTTCTCTCATCCTCCCCGTCCATCATCTTTAATCCCATACGCGTAAAGGAATTTTTTTTTTCCTGGCACAAACAATCCGAATCGAACCGAATGCTTCGTTAAATTTTTATCGAAATTGACATTTCTTATCCACGCTTGCAGCTCGCTCCCGGATCTGCAGTGAATACGTTACTACGAGAGCCGAATTTTTTTCACGCTCGTCATTGTCTCCTTGAATTCTTTTTTCGGAAAATTGACGAATATTAAAAGCGAAGTATTTTTATTTTTTATTTGGGAAACAATAGGAATATCAAAATGTTCGCCCGAAATTCAATTAAAAATGAGTGTTGCATTTTTTTTTATGCGAAAGATTTTTTTTATGTATGGTCAGATGGTTTTCAATTTTATTTTTTATACAGCCCGGTTTTAACACAGCCTTAACGCAGCTCGGTTCCGGATCCACAGTAACGAATAATTTACTACGCTCGTCGAAATTTTTTTCACGCTCGTTATTCTCTTCTTGATTTTTTTTGTCGCGCAATTGCCGAATATTAAATATTAATATTTTTGTTTGGTAAAAAAAACGGTTCATCAAAATATTCGCTCAACATTGAAACAACAACGAGAGTAACAACTGCGAAGTTAAAAAAAAAACAATCGCGTGGAGATTTTTTTTATGTACAGTCTGATCTTTTTTGTTTAAGAACATAGAGAAGAAAAATCTCCACGCGATTGTTTTTTTTTTTTATGTACGGTCTGATTTTTTTTCTTAAGAACTTTTCCAACCAGACGAAGTCTCGAATTCCCTCTTCGTTCCTTTCATTATACACCATCCATTTCGCCTGTCGCTTTTCAGTCCGCGCAGCGCGATGAACCGCGTGCCCGGGCGCCTTTCTCAGTAGCACCGGCTGCATCATCATCCACGATATCCGAGACCGGAAGCTCGTAAACGAAACCACGCGCAGCTCTGCGGCGAGACCCCACACGCGTATACATTTCCTTGGCGCTTGCTCTCCCGCCCTCTCATCGCGCCCATCTCTTTATGTCGGCATCGCTGTGAGAGATGAGACGCGGAATTAATATTTCATGAAAAACTATTTTATGTATTCCCGCCACTGTGCCACTCTGCCAGACTGAGTTCGGTGTGTTTGCCGTGCATTACAAACGTGACGCCATGAGGGTGCGACTCAATTTTCGTTCCATCACTTTTCAGCGGGTTTCCTGTATTCACGGAATTTTGAGACTTGTCTGACGCAATCCTCTAAAACTAGTCCGTCTTCTGAGTCTAGTTCGTCAGGTTATTCGCAACGTTGAATTTTTAGAAATTTTTTATACTCTAACGCAGCTGCACCCAGGAAAATAATTTATTTGATGGGCGCTAATATTTATTTCATTTAAATATATATTTATTTTATTTAAGCAAATGATTATTTTCGGGGTAGCCGTCAAATAAATTATATTACTGGGTGTGGGCAAAGAAGGACGGAACGATAGTACGAGCAGTACGAGAGGGTAAGTTTGAGATACGCCCTGGATAAGAAAGTTCGCGGTCACTTTTCGGTTAAAGTGGCTTGGATCGCGTCGTGGTATTTTCTTCTGCTATGGGGCAGGGAAGCTATCTTTCTAGCGCGCTTGAAAGATAGCGACCGGTGAATAGTTCGTAAAGTTTCCCGGACAAGTTTGTTAAAATTTCGCGATGGAAAAATGAGTATATGCGAAAGAAAATATATTTTTCATATATTAAATGTACATTTTACTACAAAAACGGTGTATAATTTATATATCATGACACATATGTGACGGATATATCCGAGCAAATGTGAAAAAATGTATATATTTTCGTTTGAAATTTTTGTAATTTTTAATAGATTTTTCGTACGTAATTTTCTTCCGTGTGGCAAAGCAGCATGCATTGACTTTAACCTCTATTCGTAGAAAACTACCCTCGTCTGCCAATGTGTTAGCGTTGCAAACATTCGACTTGTGTGCTAACAAAAAAAAAAAATTCACTTGCGGGCTGCCAAAGAAACAATTTTTTATTTCAATTCTACTTTCAATTCTTATAATTCAATTCTACTTTCAATTCTTATAATTCAATTCTACTTTCAATTCTTATAATTCAATTCTACTTTCAATTCTTATAATTCACTTCTACTCATAATTCCATATGATATTGAAACAACGATGGCAAGACTGTCAAGGTGCCAATTTATCATTTCAATCCCGTACGGAATTGTAAGAATTAAATCTAGAATTGAAATAACAATGTTTTTTTCTTTGGCAGCCCGCAAGCGAATTTAGCTCGATTCATTGATAATTTATTTTTCAGTGCACGCGAAGAGCATCGTAAGAGTATGTCGTTCGGAAACTGGGAGTAAACCCGTAAAAATTTATGTCCGATAAGCCGGTGTGGGTAGCGGGAAGTGGTCCGAGGTGGAGGAGACGATGTGACAAGGTGGCAAGCGGGAGAAAAATCGCGGGGACACTTTTGCCACGTCGGACCGAGCTGTTGCAGACCCGGTAATGTTTAACAAAACGTTTCGCGGTAGGTACGTCCGTCGGACAGGAGGAGACTGGCTCGGCCAAGCGAGCTCCGAGGGGAAAATGTAAATTTATAGCGAGAGTGGAAAAATAAAAAGTCCTCGGTCCTCTCTTTCGCCCTTTCCGCGGGCGCGAAGCGAGGCCATCCGGGAGGAAAGGGCGGCGGGAAGGCGGCGCAATTCAACCCCTGGGCTGAGCGGGCAGGGGTTGAAAATTGTCGAGAGTCGCCGCGTTGCAACGGGAGTTAATGCCTGAATATTAATTATAGCGTCCAGCCGGTCTCTCGGGCTGGTGTTTTGTTTTCAACCTCTTCCTTTTTTCCCGTCGTTCGCGCTGGCTCGGCGGTCTTCCTTCTGCCCTCGCTCCCGCGATCTTGCCCGCCGTTCCTTCGCCGACGTTTTCCTCGAACCCCCTTTTCGCCACTCGGTACCATTTCGCCGGAGATCTCCGCGCGCCACGCCGGGTCGAGGGAAACTCGACGTTCTCCCGAGCTCGCCGCCGGCGCGTAACAGCTCCTGTTTAACTGCGTCGTCATAGGCCGACAACTTGGCGCTACCACAGTGTCGGCCAACTAATGCGCGCAACATTGTGGGATTTTCTCGTGCCGGGCTTTTGTCCGCACCGACACTTGCGCTATCTTCGCAGCCGCTGCCGCTGCTTGCTGTTTTAATACTCCTGCACGCGAAAACTTTCCGAAGTTTTCGCAGCTTTGTTAAATTGTTTTCCAACCGGCTTTGTGATGCAGATGACTTCGCTCAGCCAACACACTGCAACCGTGGTCTCAAAGGTACTCAGTCCGAATCGCACGGAAGCACCAGTTTGCGGAAAATTTCTTACTCATTTTTTAAAAATTCGTTTAGTCTCCACCTCTAAAAAGTAAGGTCCTGTAAGAATATAATTTTTCATCGTTCAGCCAGATTACTTACAGACGCGTGAAACCGAAAAAAAATTCTACACTCGTCTGCAGTTTTCCGGTGGTTTGAAATTTTTTTAACTTTGTTGAGAATTTAGTTAATATTCATTAAGAATTTATTCGGAACCTAAATGAAAATCAAAGCTCTTTCGATGGGACTTATTAATTATATTGTAACGAATATAGGATTGACCGAGACACACGATATTAGGTAGACGACCGGAATAGCTCGGTATCAAGAGACGCGGTAGCGTCTCGACGCCAAGTACTTAAAAAAAAAATTTTAAGCGTGCGAAGGACGCTACCAAGTAGTTATACTCCAAAATGCCGGAAGTATATTTTTGCACTACGTTACCTCTTAAATAAAACATCGGATCGAAATGATATTAAAATTTTACTATAGAATGTCTATCCAAGCTTTCCAATTCGCTGAATTCCGAACACATTCGTTCGGTGGATTCTTGTGTACGACAATCGCGTTCAGCAATCGATCCAAAATTTTTCGATTGTGCGTGAGTTAACGCGATAATTTTCGGCCGGCTCGATCTCGGCAACGAAGCATCAGATCGAATTTTCAAGGACATCACAAATAACACAGGTACAGATTATCGGTTGACCAGCAGACAACGGGCTGTATCAGACTTTCAGAGAGAATGGACGTTTGAGAGTTCGTGCTCGAGATATTTAGCTGCGATTGTACTGAATAATATCCGTCCCAAACCCAAATACGCGCGTTATTTATTCCACGAGAACGTGACGTCGGTGTGAGAAGTGGGATAAATATAACGCGCGTATTTGGGTTTGGGTTTGGTATTAATTACAGGATTTTAGCGCACCGTGGAATCGTGTGTCGAATCTGTTTGACTCTCACGAACGCGCATCTTGACAGTATTCCGACATGCCTTTCGCACCGACGTACCGTTCCCATTTTTTTCTGTCTCGTTCTACCTTGCCGAATGTTAACGACCTCGGTGCGCGTTATTCCGCGCGTTCCTGCAGCGGGCATCAATCTGAGCGTCACGTATTGCAGCGCGGTGCGTTCTGGAGCACAGTACGAATACGAGCTCGCAGCTAAAAAACCAAGCCTCCCCCAATGGCGGCCACTGAACTGTTCCAACCATTTGACTGTTCACGCAGCTCGCATAGCGTGCACACACTCTCAATCGTTTGTTCCACTCCGGAGCGCGTTATTTTTCGCCGCATTCACGCTCACGCCCGACACGCGCTATTTTTATTTTACATCTAGTCTGACGACCTTCCCTCCGTGCCAACGAAAACCAGCGGTGAACATTTTAGTTTTTCTTTTTTTTGTACATTTTTTTACGCTCTTCCGAATTGCGTAATGATAAATCGCGTGGGATAAGAAGAAAAAAATATTTACATTTTTAACTCATTTGGTAATTATAATTGGACAAAGATGTATTTTGCAGCATTTTCAGTCTCACGTGTCCGCACTGAGAAAAATAAATGGTTGGATTAACGAAGGCGCGGTGATATCCAAAAATGTTTGTTTGAATCGACAAATTTTGAATCGCATAAAGCAAATTATCGCTTAAAAAAGCAATGCCTGTTGTTTGTACCAAACAACAGCTTCGAACGTATTTCGCCGCGACTTTTTGTTAATCCAACCATTTTTTTTCTCAGTGCATCGACGTTTCCGGTGCGTCTCGGACATTTTCTCCCTTTTAGACGCGTGTCGCATGTGGAGCTTTATAAGGACAGTGCCCTTTTGCGAATCTGACCATTCGGAGATTTACCATTGCAACGAAATATGCCATTTTCATTAATCATGCCTCGTCCATGCCACGTCGTGATGTTTCTCCCGTGGTTAACCAATTTAAAAAATATTTTTCAGAACTAAGGAAATATTCAGCGAGAATTAAATGTCAAAATTAATAAAAATAAAAACCATATCAAAATTGAATAAAAATAAATATAAGATAACTTAAATTTTTTTCTTACGTTCGTATCGGACGCGACCAGCTATTGACCCGAACATCTCTAACAAGGCGTAATCGCCTGAATTAACGACAATGACGAAGGTCATCGGACTTCGTCTTTGTGTTTCTCTTTTTTTTTTATATTTCGCCTTCAAGTGCAGGCGTGTAAGTTCGTGTACGTGTACAAGTATCAAGACCAGCTTAAGTATGCTTCGTTGCTCGCTTCAATTACGCGCGTCTCAGAGCATTGTCGGCCCGGTGCGACGTCCGGCATGAGCATCTGCCAACATCCGTCTCACGTCTGTCCAGTATTACTGATTAGCAAATAAGATGAACCACCTAATCTTAAGGGTATTGATGTAGCAGGCCCTTCATTAATAGCTGCACGCATAGTGTGCAGCTCGATTGTACGTACGGATAAAGTAGAGTCGGTACTGGAAAGCCCTCGTGATATAAGGGAAGGTATTCGCGACATTCCTAAAGTGCTTTGCAATCCGGATGACGCTTACCTGCAACATAAACACATTTCCACAGGTTAAATACGCGCACAATTTGTCAAATATGTTAATTATTAAAGAATTCACAGTATATACGATCTTGAGTAATTCCTTTCTGGAACACTACTGTGGAGCTAGAAAGAACAAGTTAAGGATCGAATTGCATTGATGACGTTATGCAAAACTGACGCATGCGCTATGCAAAAAGCATAACCGACGTGCCCATTTCTTCCAACGGCCATCAGAGAAAATTCGGAGTACGTTGCTTCGAAACATAATGTTACTTGTTCCGGTACTTTTCAGAAACTAAAACGGGACTAGGCGGGCTAGTGACTTTTGTTGAGAGTCACCGTTGCGGGCCTCTCCGTTCAGTAACTTCTCGCGCGAATGGTATTTGGTGCCCGCAGTCTGACCGCGTTCGATGCTTCGGGATGACAATGAAAGCCGCGCGCCGAAACTGTTGTTCCTATTTTCCACGTCGAAACAGGGCGGCGCGGGAGAGGAGAAAACATGTTATCACGCTTCAGATCAAATCCTTTGTGAAAACACAGATTCGTTGCCGCGGAATTTGGCACATAAAAGGTGCCCGGAAAAACTATTTTGTACGGAACGTCTATAAATTATCGAGATGAATGACGAGATCGTATACAAAAATTGTATTACAAAAACGAGTGTAATTCATTCTTCGTTCATAAGAAAATTACAACCAAAACAGCGTCGCTCCTGTGGTTGTTAAGTTTGGTAATTTGGATTTGTAATGCGTATCATTATATGCATACAATGCATACAATGCATATCATTCATATGATTATATGCATATGATGCATATGATGCATATAATTCATATAATTCATATAATGCCTATAATGCATAGGTATATTTATATGCATATGATGCATATGATGCATATAATTCATATAATTCATTTAATGCCTATAATGCATAGGTATATTTATATGCATATGATGCATATAGATGTGTAATGCATATAATGACATTCCCCTAAAGTTCATACCACACCGGGAGGTATACAGGTGACGCAGCTTCCGGAATCCGGAGAAAGCCGTGAAGGTACACGAAGACAAAAGCTGAAGAGAACGGAGAACAGAATCGCATGGCTTTATAGTCGAATGATTATTGATTTCGCGAATGCCGCGACGCTTCGTAGGGAGCGAGAGACAGAGGAAGACGGAGAAAACTAGCAATGGAGCTGGTACAAATACCGGAAATTTCAGAACTTCGACACAGTCTCTCGATCGAGCCTTCCCACTCCCTTGCCCCACTCCCCTTCGATCTTCGAGTTTGCTCCCAGTTTGTATAATCTTCCTTGGAGAATTCACTCTCTGAGAGGCCGCCGCTTCCACCGCAATACCGCGGGTGAGAAAATTATGATAATACGCATAGCAATTGTAATAATACTGAATTAACCTGGACGAGCTTTTAGTGTTTCCAACACAGGATTCGATGTAGCGGAACAGCGCGGTGCGCCCGAAATGGAATAACAGTCCGCATATTATCCATAAGGAAGGTTCTAAGGGGATTATCAATTATGTATGTGGATCAGATAGAAATTGGATAGAATATTTACAACCGGACTTGGAATATTTTACGGGCTCAGCGCGCGGTGTGTACTTAGTCGGACCATGGACACTGTGCCGAATGAAAACATACACGGCATGTTCGTAGAATACTGACGTCCGATGTGTATTCAAGAACCCAACAATCTCCTTGTCCATCAAACTGCGCCGATCACGCTCCCCGCCCCACATGCTCGTTCACTCCCCTGCGCAAGGGTGGATAAGGGAGTTTCGTCGGGGTTCCCTTTGCCCCGGGGAAAAATCGCCCCATGTGGCGATATTTAGATTCTTCATTATGGCTCGCCGCACGGTAGGTGTGCCGACGATGGTAAACGTTGACGCTTGTTCGCTCCCGATGCATGAGAAGTAGGATGACACGAAATTTTCGACAAAGGCTCCCTCTACCCCTATCTTTTGTATATCGTACACGATGTAGGTACGAGACACCGGGATCAAATGTATAATCCACGACGCCCCTTGGACGCCCAGGTAAACGAGAAACCGGCAGATACTTTTTTTTTGTTACTTTATCCTCCTCAACCTCCCGTTGTCGATCGTCCAACGCGTGTTGGGTGTTTTTTTTTTCAAGTGAAAAAAAGCATACGTCGGCTCCACACCGGAATCTCAATGGCCACGAGCTCAAAAACCGGAAAGGTCGAGGCCTCGAGAGGAAGGGGTTGAGGGTAAGAAACGACGGAAAGAAAAACAGAAACGCACGGATACAGCGCTGCTCGAAGAGATGAGCAACCTCGTCGACGTATTAGCGGTATGCTCGGTCACCACCCCGTAACCAAACCGTTGTGGCCACACTCCCGCTTATCCACTCTGTCTTGCTTTCTCTCGCGCCGGATTTAACAATTTCCATCTCGCCCGCTGGTATTCGACCCCGCTTCGTCAACCCTTCGCGAAATTTCGTTACCCCTGTTTGCTCCTCTGTCATGCAAATGAGCCTTTCAACAATCCCGGCTCTCTTTTAAAGTGCGGTTCACCGACATCGCGACACGAACAAGTTATACGGCACGATGTCGGGGCGATATAACTACACGGTGTGCCGTTGAGTAGTATAATACGCGGGGCGTCGACGGTCGCGGACTAAGAGTCGGTGGTAAACGCCACCCTTTCTTTCGGCCTTTGTACTTTTCTGTTTTTCTGTGTACACTCGGGGTTCTCGCTCGAGCAACTCCCCTAAGGTAAACTATAGGCATTCAATACGGTACGGGCAGAGGGTAGCGCACTCCCTCGTGATCTCCACCTTTGCCGGTCTTACTTGTCATGCACTCGAGTCCCGAAAGGACACAGACACAAATGTCCTGTGTCATTATTCCCGAACTTGCGTTCCAGCTGCGGACGGTCGTGTAGGAATCGCATTTTTGCCCATATGTGGTTCAATCCGCGACGTCTGAAAGATGTCCGCCTGGAGAGACCTGAAGAGGCATCTATGAAAACCAAGCTCCCCCATTGAAATCCACCGTTGAACGGGGAGACTCAGGTCCGAAAATAGCGCGGACAAGATCATGAGAGACGGGAAGTTTGTATAGATAAAGTTGTGTAAAAGCCTCGCACCGAGGCAGAATTTCTTTTCACAGAAACAGCAACACGCTCGCCAGCTTTTAGTCCCTTTTCGTCAGACATCAGAACTTCAGCTCCTCTAAGTCATCCTTCAGAGCCTCGGAGTGGTAGTAGTACGGACACTCGAGGAGCGATCGTCTGTGGTCTGTCGTTCGCTTTTTCTCTCGCCCACTTTATGACTGTATCGAGCATCCGCGGGAATATTGAAGGGGGTCAGGAAAGCAAGGGTGGATGTGGACGCGGATGGTAAGGTGGGAAAAACACTAGAAACAGAAAAGGACCACGGAAAGCATCCTCTCCATCTTCGCTCACCTCAACCATGTCAGCGACATGACGGCAAGAAAAGCTTCGAAGCTCTCCACTGTTCCGCTGCTCGGGACTCCGGTCCCGGTTCTCCATTTTTTTTTCCCTTCGACCTGGTCGAATCAGCTCTCACTCCTCGACACCGTTCCAGACTCCGGTCTCTCTTTCACTCGCCAAACCCCTTCATCTTCCTCAGCTTTTACAGCCAGCCGAGCGTCACCGCTCGAATTGCCACACCAACGGACGTTGGCGCTTTGTCGCGAATATTCTCTTCTTTTTTTTTTTCTTTTCTTTGTATTATTTTTCAACTACTCGAGCCTGTCGCCGGACGTTCCGATGATTTCCGCGAGCGGCGTGCAACCGGAAGGGGATGGCGGGGAGAAATGGAGTAGAGGGCGAACGTCGACGAGAAGAAAAGGGGGGAGAAAGGAGTGAGAAATAAGGATTCCGGCCACGCCGGAAACCAAAAGTTTTTCACCTTTGTCCGACGAAGCGAAAGGACTGCAAGGTGGGCACGGACCAGTGACTGCTTCTTCGCCACTCTGCTCTCTCCGCAGTTTGGTGAAGATATTCGCTGTACTCCTACAACTCGTCTGCACCCTCACTCCTATACTTGTGTATGTAGCCCTTCGGCTTTTGCTTTAATGGTTTTTTTTTTTACCTCTTTGTCGTACTTTGTACTTTGACAATTTGTTGAACGATTTCGGAACGATAATGGTCCCTTCAGCAGTCAGAAATAGTCGGAAAGATGAAAATGCAGTGGCGTATATTCTGGAATTGTGATTTTCAAAGCGGAAGTCGCGTTACACAGATTTAATTTTTATGTTTATATGGAATTATCTGAAATGCAGCTAGTGAATGAAACGTGTGGATTAAGGAACGCACGAGAGTGGATAAAAGGACGTGTGTGATGAGTCTCAAATGTATTTGCAATTTATCGCGAATACAGCCACTGAGAAACGAATGAAGTACGGAACATACACTGAGAAAAAAAATGGTTATATTAACCAATTGTCATAATGTTCTGAGCGCCAGAGGGATTAACCAAGAATGGGTTAACGATATATTGGTTGGGAACTACGGTTCGTTGCACCAACAATTTCAGTCGCTTGTCCGACACTCGCGCCTAGGTTGGTTACATCAACAACTATAGTTAGGATGTCTACAAAATTCTTTGTCCATCCCTTACCGTCCCGAATACTATTTTAATAATCCGACGAACTAATCGATATAGTCGTGTTCACTATTCGCGTCAACTAAGTATTAATGGTAGATGGAACTAACGCTAGGTCGTTATTGCATCGAACCTGATCGTTACGGTACCCAATTTATACCCAACTAATAAACAGTATGTTGACCCAGCAGTAAGGAGCAGCAGAGGTTAGAATTGTAAGGGCTTATCCGGCCACCGGCGGAATATCAATGTGCCATCGAGACCAGTTTTCCTTTTGTCGCGCATTCCACACATCCACTTTAAAGGTGAACGACGTAGTGGGTACACCCGGGTCGTCGAGCTCTCGCTTCGAGCGTCTGGTTCGTCGTGACGCGACGTTCGCGGGCACTCTCTGACGTGACTTCAGCCTCTTCACCCTCGCCGTCTTCAATGCGAGCGCTGAGCATACCGAGATGAAGGCCTAATGCGTCTTTTATGGGAGGTTCACGACGTTACGTAACGTGTGCCACGGAGACGGGGAAATCGCTCGAAGATCCTCCACGCCTTCGCGTGCTACCGTTCTCACTCTCGCTTTAGACGGGACGTGGTTATCTCGCACGGGGGCATCCCCGCGTCTTCACTGGCTGGCTCTTTCACTTGCTCGGGGCGAATACCCGATGGAATCTGTACACGCGCTGCCTCCTCACCAGCACGCTCATCTTTAGTGGGCTGTGTGTAACTCGCTTAGGGAATCCCCCACGCCTTTGGAGGCTCTGACTCATCTCGTTCACACGTCGGATGAGACACGCCGGGTTTGTACGGCGTCATCTGATCCTCGAAGATAAGACGCAAGTGTCTGGTTTCCGTCAGACATGAACTCTCTCTCATGAACTTATTATTCCACCGCCTTCAATAATCGTGGCGATTTTCGCAAGTTTTGTTAACTGGCGGATCGCCGACTGATGCGCGTTACCGAAGTGCGTCAAAAAATGAGGCAACAACGTGCAAGTTAAATTTTCACGGTTTCACTCTGCTGAACGCAATGCCGCGCGCATCCTCTTCCCTGATGGACCACCCGGATTCCGTTCTCTCCCGTTTTTTCGATACCGGCGATTGGTCAGTGGGATTACTTAACTGCCTAACCGATATTTAGATTGAACGAGGCATCTTGTGCGGTGCTACGGAGTAGAATTGGGCAATACGAAGGGTAAAACACGTAAAACCGCGGTAACTGCAGACGTACCGAAACGTGCTGAGGGTTCACAATTTCGCCCGTTGGGAAAGTCGGCTCCTTTGTTTAGTCACCTTTTAGCCTCTCACGCTGGTACACAACAATGTACCTATATTGTAATTTTATACGTCAAGTTATACGTTGTCTTGTGTTGGAAGGTATGTCAAGGGGAGGAGCATGCACGTCAGAAATGTTACGATCACAGTTGGTAACGTAGCCGGGAGGGTTGCACAGGAAGAGGTAGGAACAGTTGTTGGTGTGCTCTATTGCGGCACGGCCAAGGCTCGCCGCAAATTACGCGAGAGAGCAAACTTTGCGGCTGCTGAGTTGCAACAGCAGCAGCGCCAGCAACAGTGGAAGGCCTAAGTGGCTCGTTAGCGTTATTGTACCTTACGTGTCGAGTCTCCCATGGCAGGAATGAAATAACGAGGCACCTGGCGGCGTTCTGTCTTATTCCCTTTATCATTTCCCTTCCTCGTAACCCTCTTCATTATTTTTTTTTCTCATATTTTCGGTTACAATTTTTCGTTATATCCGCTATCGATGTAAGTCAGTGTATCCTAAAAAACGCTTTTCCGCCTTTCATTAGACCGATCACTTTCGGATGTGAGCACACCGGCGGATTTCCCGTACGTTCTACGTTAATCGTTTCCTTCTTTCAGTTATTGCGCCGACGCTACGTCGACGTTATTCCCAATATCCTGCATTGCGCAATGCACGTAAAGAGAGCATTTGACGCCATTGAAGGCGGGAAAGTCGTCCTCGATGGGTCGTTTCCAAATATTTGTATCTTATCGGGTACAACACCTAGGAAAATGGCACACCGCTGGTTTTGAGTGCGAATTATGTTGAATAAAATATTAGTTTTTAGTGTAGAGCTCCACGCAGCATCGGCACGATTATTGCGTGAATATTTTGATTTATAATCAAATTTTGAATCGGTCCTTCCGACCGCATAACCGGGAGGAATAGATACGGCGTAGGACGGCTGCGTTGTCCGGTGAATTGATCGATACACTCCTCATCGTAGGCTAAATTACAGACAGTCCGTTCGCATTATTCAAAAAGACCCTTACCCTTGGTCGATGATGACGGATCGCAACTCATAAGTTATATCCAAACCAGGCTATTCCGAAAAATCCGCAAGAGTTCCTTTCATTCAATTTTGTCGACGTTCCCGAGTCCAGAACACGAACTTTACTCTCCGAGCTGACAGCACCAAGACAGAATACTCAACGCGAATTTAGCTGAGTAGATTGAAGACCTAGCGAACGCTAACTATCGAAGTTATTAACCCTTAGTCTGCCTAGGGGGGTCGTTTGCGTCCGAGCGAAAATCAAATGTAATAAAAAATATATTAAAAAATTAAATTGGTTATAATTTTATGATCGATACTTCAACTTAAAGGTTTAAAGAAACTTCATGAATTTTTTCAGATTTTTAGCCCCACTTAAACAGGTTGAAAAAACGTCAGGACGCCAACGACCCCCCTAGGTGCCAAAAAACCCTAGGCAGACCAAGGGTTAATTTAGCCAGAGGAACTCGAAACGTGTCATTGACGTTTTAAGTGCGTAGCATTCTCGCCGAATTATGAGGATTCGTCAAGAAAAAGTGCATTGATGACGATCGTCCTCTACAAAAGCGGGGCCTTTGGCAGTCCGCAGTGCGTTTCCGTCAGGATCGAGAATCGACGTCAACCGAGCGAATCGGTCGTTGGGTTCCTCTCGGGATTCAGTCGAGCGTGTGTCTACGGATGTTACAACGATAGAAGGTGAGGTAGGATCGTTTGTCTGGATCTCGGGCACATCGGTTAGACGTAACACACAATTTATTAGCCATTACGAATAGTGTGCGAGGGAGTGAGGAAGCGCGCGAAAGGGGAGAGTCGGAAAGGTACAGAGCACGAAGCGGAGCGAGGGTTTCAACGTGCTCTGCCCAGGATCAGCGAGGAACGGGAGCGAGGGACCGAGGGAGCCAGGGAGTGATCGATAGTCGAAGGACTTATGAGCCTGTATACCGATCTCGTCAGGCGCCTACCGATACATCAGAGGATTGAGCGATGGTGTGCGAGTACGGTGAGAGCGCAAAGATGTACGCCCGTACATATTTTATGTACGTCACTCATGGATCCCTGCTGCGAGAGTTTCCCCGTGCGAAAGACCGCAGCTTGTTCCAGTTACACGTCACACGGGATAAAATGGTTAATCGAGAAAAAAATTAAGAGGTGGTCAGCGTGTGGTCTGCTCTAGTAAAACTGGTAATTAATCAATGAACGTGTACCCAGAAAAATAATTTATTTGACGGCCACCGTTTATTTGGTTTAAGTAAAATATTTATTTGATTTAAATAAATATTTATTTAAGTTAAGTAAATAGGTACTTAAATGAAATAAATATTTATTTAAATCAAATAAATATTTTACTTGAACCAAATAAACGGTGGCCGTCAAATAAATTATTTTTCTGGGTGTGGGAAACGTTGATACGGAGTGACGAGACTTTGATATGATGATTCGTAAGAGTTGGCGATTCGTTCGAAGCGGCTGCGAGTTGGAAATAGGATATTTGTATGCAACATTTGGGCACAGTTGGAGAGGCGATAATACGGCTATCCAGGATAGATCTGATGAATACTGCGATGCTCCGCCGTTTACTATATGCGTATGAGTCCTGTAGGGCCCATGTGTATCCTCGACGTTATCAGCGTATCCTAATTGATGTTCCCGCTTATTGGCGGCTAATGGCGTTTGACGTTGGAGCAGAGGAGATCTCACTGTATCGATTTACCAATAGGTCCTCCATGGTCCTTAGTCGCGATCGATAAGGACTCGAACGTATCCTGCCTCCAGTACATGCTGCACGGTACCGTAGGATGTGTAGAGCCTATAATGAGGTAGAGGGTGAACGGCGCACTCGAAGTTACCCTCACCCTCACCCTTCGATTCGATCTTCTCGTCTTTTGGCTCAACTACGCGATATTGCCGCTTCCAGGCGCTCGAATGCTGATCGAACGTCGCTCGGTTATTCACGTCTCGATATCACGAATTAATACCGATCGAAATGGCCCCGTTTGTATGAGTTTTGAACTTTGCAAACGTTCAATGTGACAAAATTATACTATTGAAACTAACGCGCCCTTCATTAATGCCTAAACGATCTAAAAGCAGCTTCTATTGGGAAACAGACATTGATGAAGAGCAATGTACTATTAGGATTAGGATTCAGAAATCATTGTGTAAGAGCATTTGTTTTCTTTAAATTTCTTTTAACATTCGATCGATACAGCGGTTAAAGCTGGATATTGAGGACTCCGTGTGAGTTACAATTATTGTTCTGAAAAGCATACGTTACCGAACATCATTTTCGAACCCTCTCCATGAATGTCACGGGAGAATGATTCATCCGAGGGGTTCACACAGTGCCTCGTAGCCCGATACTACTAATTATTCTCGATAACGATGACCTCGTAAATTGTAACAGTTTGTAGGCGCTTTCAATGGAATTCAGCAATCTCAAAATTTACGACCTCCGCTAGCAATAGTGATGCACCAGTTTTATGGCCGTTGCGAGGCGTGTGCGTGAACCCATCGTTTTTCCTTCATACGGACTTTGACACACAAACGTACTGCACGACATAGCACCCTGTAATAATCTCCTTATGAATGTCGATCACCCCCTTCGAGCCACATGGCCGTTCCCCAGAGTTCCTCCGAGTCAAACGACGCGTTTAACGAAGCCGCCTACGCTGGCCCAAGTACGAATACGTACAACACGAATACACGTGGATAAACACAGAGGCGGTTCGGTATATAGCGCTTCGTTTGCTTCCAGATAACACATAAACAGTACCACGTGCAACGACTGTTCTTTGTATACAATAACAACGTACGTTTGAAAGCTTACAAAAAGTTTTGTATTGCAGTTGAAAGCAATTAGAGCTTTAATTAACATGCTCAACGTTGTTTGTATCATGCGGTCTATTCAGACTACTTTTTTTTTACAAAAAGAAGTAAGCAGCGTTTGGAACCGTGCATCTCTAATTGCTGTTTCTGGTAAGTCCGGGAAATAAGCTGATCTGCAAACATCAGCCAACATCGCCGATTATTGTTATCAGCATTATCAAATAATTTTATGATTCTCTAAGATTATTGTTGTCACGAAACCGCGGATATCTTGTCAACCGTCGCAAAAATAAGGCTTTCCGGACTTTAAAAATCGGTCGCAGTTTTCGGAACTTCTATGCTTCGAACGCATACGTAACCTTACCCACTGTATTTCCACTCCTATATCAACGATGTAAATCATTCGCCATGGGCGTTGCCAAGAGCCAATCAAAAAGCATGTTCTTAAAGATTTTCATGTGTAGATAAAAAATCTTTGATTTACATTTTGGTTCGACAATTTCCGCCATGTAAAAACGTCGATCTACACTTTACCTTTGCGTTAATATCATGACTCGCTAGACTGATGAAGCTGCTGTACTACAACGGCTATACCTGACCGCAGGACTATTAATTACACTTACATATCCTTGGCCATCCTTCCACTTCATGTATCGTTGTACTTAATTCGTTCAATCGGGTTAAGCGTGATAAGAGGGGCGTGTAGCGTTTCGTTGCGGAAAAGCACCGGTGCAGCGCATCGTCGGCGGAACGCTGAGTCACGAAGACCGTGAATCAGCACGCTTGTTTACCGAGACCGTTGTAACCGGGCCAGCTGTCCGGCTCCTGCATTGGCGCCCTTTTACATATGTACTTTATGTACATGCACCGACGGTTTCTCGCTGCACTTGGTAGTGCACACACGGGCAAACCGTGAGCTTTCGCAACGGAGCCTCGCCCTTCCAATCCGCGTTCGCCGGACGGCATCGGTGCTACCACCAAAGCGGCCCTGCTTACCCTCGCACCGTCGTATCCTTGGGATCTATGCGGATTCCCTTCCCATCTCAACGTAGATCCACGTTCGCGAGGTAAGAGCCTCGTAAATTTCATTCTTTCTCCGATACGCGATATCGGCTTTCCGACGCGGCGCAATGCCGGCCTGTTACGAAATAAATTAAAGGGGAACGAGCGATGAGAGAGGAAAAAACGTGCTGGACGCATAATCGCTGTGGTGCCATGAGGCGGAGGTCAGCAGTTGCAGAGTTTCGAAAATAAGCAAAAATTTTGTGTTCCGTCGACACCGAGGCTCCGCGTGCGATCCGCAGTTATGACGATACGGCAAATATGCGAGAAGCAGAACGTACTGCCGAAACCGAAAAATGTGTACAATTGCGAGTCACTTGGACCCGTTTTTTGAGCATCTTTTTTATTTATTTATTGAAAATTGGTAATTTGATATGGCCAAACGTAGTGAATTCAATGGTCAACGCCCCAGTTATCGTAAAAAAGGTCAAATCATTTGATGTCTGCCCCGTCTGATGTACATCAGACAAATAATTCTACCCGTTAAATGTTTTCGGATGGTGGTTTGAAGAAAAATGTTTGGTTGCCTAAATCCTTGAATATTCCGGGGCATGCTGCCAAATTTCTAGATCAAATGCCATTCGGCATGGAAATCATGCTGGTTTAATGGGAATGTCTCTGCTGGTTCGCGAACTGAAAGCCCGGGAAACGGTTGGGCGTATTGGTCATATCACCGTACACAGTGCATTCAGGGTATGTCGCCTTGATTTACCCTACCATAATAATTGTGTAATACAAATAAGCAACAAGAAATTACCGGTCCACAATTGCGAAAAGCAAGAATCTTGTGGTATTATAAACGGACTTAGATATAAATGATTAGATTTATTTATTTGAATGAAAATGAGCGGAGTCCAATTACACGTTTATGAGAAACCCCATCAAGCGATTTGAAACAGTAAGAACGATCAGACGCCAGACGATACAAGGAAAACCATAAAAGATAAAATAATTAAAAGGGTGGATGTCAAAGAATAATTCAGAGACTCATAATCGGCTTTCGAGTAATCGTAGGAGCCTTGTAGAATGCAGACATCTCCTCTATTATACCAACAAGTTAGACGATGCCATTAAGATACAGTATCGCCGTAACTTAGATTGAGGATGCGCGTTAAATAGATATAGATAATAAAACATATTAGATAGACAAACTAATGGTTGACCCCAAATGAAATTGACCTCGCATTATCCAATTCTTATCGGCATATAGAATTGATCAACTGCTTCCAGACGCAGATATGTTTAGTTGCCGGATACACATGTGGAGCTAACTCGGCTCCATGATAAAAATACTAACGTTCTCGGGTCACGGCAGCGATGTCCTGTGGGGAACGAATTGCCGGGAGCGCAACTATCGATGATGGATCCGAATGTTGGCTTCGCGTCTTACCGTCTTCTAATCCCGTTCGTTTCACGATGCCGTCAACGATCGAGCGGCACGCGAAATTCTCGTTCGTTGTCAGACATAACGTACGAGATGTATTCCAGTCTGTATCGACAATCGCGGAAATGCTATCTACGTCTGTACTGGTACGCGACGTATCGCCAACGCTTTACCGCCCGGAAGGAAATGTTCCTGTATTTCGCAGATTCGGCGCTTCATCGACGAAACGCTACGTAGTCGATGATGGGACAGCTCCCATTGAATACCTTGATACAGTATATATTCAATGCTATGTGTCATCGTGACTCTGCGATTCTACCAGATCCAACGAACCGCGAAATTTGCCCTCATAAAATTCGGCACGCGATACGTTTATTTTTCTACGTACGAAAATTCGAGATAGAGAATATTCCGAGGATATCCCACCGAGAATGTCGTTCCTCTTATTCGGTACGAAAATAAAAGCTCGACCAGCGATCGCGGATCCGAATTGATTTATAGATTCGATTCTCTCAGTCGCGTCTCCTATTCTTCTCCTCGGATTATTCTCTCGATTCCCTCCCCACGAGATTTCTTTCTCCCTGCCGGTAGTGTTCGGATTCCCAGCGGACCAGGATCATCGACCGATGGAGAGGAGACTACGGAGGGATTGAGTTAAGGACATGCACGTAGTTCGATGGAAAAACGTCTGGAGAAACCGAGTGGTAGAAAAGCAGTTTCCCGTATATTGTTTCATGACTCGGGTAATGGATGCAATGCCAGTCGTGATTTTACAATCGTGAGCAGAGCTGGGCAAATACCCGAAGTACTTGAAGTACGTATTAAAGTATCAAGAACTCGAAGTACTGAGCGCTAGATAGTTCTTGAGTACTGACGTATTGAGTACTGGCAGAAGTCAATTCCTGAAGTTGTCAGTAGTGGGCACTGACTCAGTACTTGATGCTTCAATACGTACTTCAAGTACTTAGTGCATTTGCCCAGCTCTGATCGTGAGAGAAAAGAGGACATGATTGTACAGCCCAAATGAAATATTCTTGAATGTGCCCATTACTGGAATTAAACTGTATCCGTAGATGAGGTTTGGTACGAAGTTGTCCAACAGTTTGCGTCGACTTCGTTTGGAGAAGGTCCATTGATAAGTCTTGACGGTAAGGAGTTCTACAGTGCTTGCACGGAAACAGAGGCGGAAACACCGAAGAGGCATTTGAAACCCACGTGACAGCGTGGTCACATTTCCTCTTTTTCTTTCCCTTCTTCGCCGGCGTGTTCCACCGAATTCGAGAATATTCCACTCGGTAGAGCAGGACGGAGAGGAGACTCAGAGCCCAAGAATGCTCGCTACGAAAGGCACAAAAGTTCCGTCCTACTGGAATAATATACGTCCGCCACATTAAAGAAATTTAAGGGAACGAGAAGCAGACCAGTGGATATGAGAGTTCCGATTTATAGGTGCCGCTGATATATAGCTGCGGTTCAACCCTCCAGCTCAGAGAAAATGGAAGGGTCCTATTTCTCAACTGAATAACGATCTTATCAGTGCAGAACGTGAATAACCATCGCTACCTCTATCGGAAATCTTAAAGTGGGCACGTACGGATCAATGCTAAGTATACGATTGTAGTTGGTCAACACACAGTGCTTGATGCATGTGAAATCACTATTCCGAATTGCGAAGAATGTTTGGAACAACTGGTACAACCCAGAACAGCCAAGAGGTTTTTCTGAAAAGTGGAGGTTTGGGACAATAAGTGTTTTTTCATCTTACCACTACGGATTTTATTTTAGAAACTTATTCTTTTGGAATATAGTGGAACAACCCTAGAACGACACAGAACAACCTTTGCAATCTGGAATTTCAAAAAATGGGGCACTAACTCTTGCAACTGAAATCATCAGCATCCACTTATCACGCCGGTAAAAGACATCAAAGCCGGCATTTCGCTAAAAGAACGTTGCAACAAAACTTCGGGCTCTTTTTCTGATTCCTATTCAGTTGTACTATCCGCGTCCTTGAATCGTGACGGAATCAGCAGCATGCGCAGACTTATGTGAGAGTAGAATGCAAGAGTACAAAGTACAAGGGCCTTCCACGACGTAAGCGAAGCTTTTGTAATGCCCTTCGGATCTCCAGTCTTCACTTTTCTTTTACCGCTTGTCCCTCCGCGCTGCAGAGTTAACAATTATCCGAGCATGAAGAGAGCTTCGTTCCGAACGGGACGACCCCAGCTTGCCAATGCCCTGGCCATTCTGCTGCAGGGAATCGCAAGAAGCAGGTCGCAGAACAATGTGAACCGAGTGACAAAGAGAGAGGAGGATGAAAGCCCGTTGATAAAGGAGCGAGAAAAAGTACACTCTGATCAATTTTGTCCCGTCCGTCTAGACTCATCCAGTTACTGACAAAGCGAATTGTCGTGCTTCCTTCGACGGATAAGACGTACGAGGTTCATTAGTTCCAACTTCGAATGCACTGTTCCTTTCACCTATAAATAGTATGTGCTCGCTCAGTTATTTCCTTTCTTTTCATTTCTCTTCTTGTCTTTTGGTCTGCCTTCTCTCTTTCCACCCTCAATCTTTCACCGAATAGACACCACCCTTTCTTTACTCGTTCCGTTTACCACTGCTTTCCGTTTCTTTTCTCGTCCCGCGCATCCACCATCGCGTTCGCCCTCTTCCTCCGCATCGCCCGGCCGAGCCTTGCCTCTTCTCACGAACCCTCGATTAAACGAAACCTCGTCTCGATCTTCCATTGGCTGATTAGCTTCGACGTAATCACGGAAACGGAGAATCGTGCTTGGTGCAAGGATGGGAACGAATCCACGGCTCGGAATTGAAGTTGGCGATGCACACGCTTATCCATTGGCCTCGGTACCAGCCTGGCAAAGGATAATGTTGGTCTACGGGGTGTTCGAATGATTGCCTATTGGATTTTCTTTGAGGGAAATTCAACCGTAGAAATAAATTCTTTTCGATTGTAAAAAAATAATTAATTTCGAGTATATGAGAGTAGACTGTATTGAGTGCGCTTCGCGCGCGGCTGCGTTTCATTGGCACGGAGGCGCTCACCGTGGGTTCCTTCAATTCATTCGTTTCTGTCGCTGGCTACATTCGGGATGAAGTCCAAATACATTTGCGATATATCACGTTCTTTAACCAACTTTCATTTAAAAAAATTGCATTTGTTTACATTCTAGAGAAAAATCAATGCAATTTTTAAGGTCACCACCAGTTTGAAAATTTCCCTCTTAGATCTGAAGTGACTTCGTTCTGAAATTTGTTTTAATTGGAAAAATCTGGGTCTCTGTATATTTTTCATATAAAGAATTATAAATCATGAACAGGCAGTTTGAAAAATTTCAATTCGAGAGAAATTACAGAATTGGCGATACTTGTGTAAGGCGAAATCGCAGACACTCGGTATTGACGAAACTCGTGGTGGACGTCTTGGTAGTTAGACAATCTGCGGGAAGTTTAGGGTCAAGAGTAAAGCAAGTTTTAGTCTCCGCTCCTGCGGAGGAGGGCAAGTATATATAGGTATCTTGTCAGTAGATCTTGTAGAGTAGAAAGAGAAGTACCTACTCATTACCTGACCGTAATTGCCACCACTCGCACAGCCTCGACTCTCGTTCCTTCTTCCGTTCTCTCCTCGCTTTCCTTCCAAAGACATCACCTCCCTTTCTCGCGACTGCTTATTCTCTTTCGGCTCAACCTTCTGCTGCCCTTTCGACCTACTCTGCTTCAGACCCCCGATAAGCTTTCTCCGTGAACCTCCCAGAGGATCGTCTATTTTCGAGATTTCACGGGTATGCCGCCGACAAATTTACTCAAACAGACTCCAGGATGGGTAAATTAGCGATCCTGACGAACGACAGAACAGTCGAATGTGCTTTGATGTAGTATGCATTTATTCGTATGAAAATGAGAATATCCATGACGGCAAGTTGAATTTTCACAGATGAAAGATTGTTTTTTTCCTCACTTGATTTAAATGTGAAAATAGACTTGTTCCTTTATCAAAATCCATTCCTCCACTTATGTTCAGAACAAAGTTTTCCTACGGCGACCTACTCGAGTACGTCGGATCAATAGATCATGTCGAGAGTGAATACTCTGCACCCGCCGCCAAATGCCCTTCACAGTGGATAACGACTTTAGTCAATCTACTACTGGACTATGTAACAAAACCCTGGTGACATCTGCTTTCCTTAGGCCATTCCTCGTCATCCCATAATAGGAAACTCTTCGTCCCGGGAAAATGAGAATATCCATGACGGCAAGTTGAATTTTCAAAGATGAAAGATTGTTTTTTTCCTCACTTGATTTACATGTGAAAATAGACTTGTTCCTTTATCAAAATCCATTCCTCCACTTATGTTCAGAACAAAGTTTTCCTACGGCGATCTTCTCGAGTACGTCGGATCAATAGATCATGTCGAGAGTGAATACTCTGCACCCGCCGCCAAATGCCCTTCAGAGTGGATAACGACTGTAGTCACGCTGCCACTGGACTATGTAAGAAAACCCTGGTGACATCTGCTTCCCCTAGGCCATTCCTCGGCATCCCATAATAGGAAACTCGTCTATCGCTCGTACTCTTTGTCCCGGGTGTTCCATGCACGAGTACGTCCCTCGGTTTTGTCCGTACAGTTACACCATGCATTGCAGTCCCTTTTCCGAAACGGCAGACCTTTCGGCGAGGCAAAAGGGCGACGGAGAGTTCGGGAAATTGGCGATATACGGTACCAGGCAGTCGATCGAGGGTGACAGGGTTGCAGGAATCGCTGAGGGGTGGATTAAGTGAAATTGAGACGAGCGCGTAATTTTTGTGGGGAGTCCGCACTGGCCTCTCGCGCGCCCGCGCGGTTGGTATTCAACATCGTGAATGCGATTCTCGATATAAATCAGGCGTCTACGCGGAAGCCGCTAGGGGTGGTTGCACGCTCGTTCAAGCTTTGCTGTAACCAAACCCAACCCCTAATTTATTTACCTTTTGTGGTTTGGATTCGCTCCAGTTACCAGCGGTGAAATATATTTTCCGGGCAGTGCTATTATTTCTATCGATCTGTGATTATTATTATTATCTAGAAAGACACGATATTGTCATTTGCAAACATTGTTTGGGACATCGTATGCTTTCTCCTTCACCACGCCCTGTCAATTTCGGTCACTTCATCTCGTCGTGTCGAATTCGACACTCGTGACACGGTGAGGAAATGTGCAATTATGGCCGCATTGTTAAGAATAGATTGGATCGATGCAGTTCAAGCGATCAATTACGGGAATCGTTTTATCCATTGGAAATTGGACCAAAATAGTCTTAACAGTTCGACGGCCGGTGTTAACATTTGGCAATAAAAGTACGATTCTCTCCAAAGTGATGAAATCCTATCTTTCGTTAACTTGTATCCTGCCGGAGTCTAAAGATGTACTTGAATGAGAATTCTTCTTTTCAGACGTTATGAAAGACGAGGTGTCTATTTTTTTTTGTATAAAGTTGCCTTCGAAGCTTCAAATAGTCAATGGCATGGGGATGAAGGTGCAGTTACAAAGTACTACGAGTGCAGTTCGTGTGTGCACTTCAGACCGCGGTGGAGTTAGGAGACGGGTATTGCGGCACGGTGTAACTAACTAAGCCCGGCTACCATTCAGTACATCGTAGTTTCCTCGTCCTATATCCTTCTGACTAACGAGAAACACCCCGGCGAGTATACTGCGCTCGGTGTTTTAGCATGCGAGAATTCTACACCATTCTCGCCGAGTTGTACGCAGCACGCACAAAGTGCATTGCCGCTACCGCAAATCTCATTGATGTAGCCGAGTCGTAAGCTGCTCAACCGGAAAACTAAAGTAGGTTCATCTTTAGGACGGTTTCTAATTTCCAAAAAGGACTGAATTTTTAAGGAAAATTTCCAGATTCTTCAGAACTTGTTAATTTACTAGAGAATATATATATATATATATATATATATATATATATATATATTATAGTAGACGATTTCCCTCTATCAATAGTTGCACAAAAAATAAAGGAAGAAGCACCCCGTGGTTTACACACACAGACACACACGCCTCTATACACAATCAGAAAGAGTGTCGGACGGCGATGGCTTGGGCTCGGGAAAGAGCAATTTTTCACGGGTCCATTCGAGCGAGCCCCACGCCCGCACCCCTCCTGATTATTTCTCATCCCCCGGATCTTTTCCCACAGACAAAAACCCCCATCACATTCGTGCTCCGTACATCACTGCTGTCTTTCCATCCCTTTCCCAATCCAATACTGGCCGGAAGTCCAGTCTGGAGGGTGTTTAATGAGAAATTTATCGTGCCTTCTTCATGTGGCTACGACCAATTTTCAAACCCTCTCACACCCTCTTATTCCCCGTCTCTCTCTCTCCGTGTGTTGCTCTTTCGCTTCTCTTGTTGTGCTCTCTTTTAAATCCAATACTGCCGACACTATAGCCGTTTCTTTCAGGCAATTTTCTCCATCTCACTCGAATTGTCTAGAAAACAAAAAGTCTGTTTATTTTCAAGCTCTTCGTCAGTGCAGTGAGTTTCCAACTGATTGTACTGACCACGGAACCGCGCCAAAGAGGATGATTAAGTCAACAAGATTTGTAATAAAAAAAGGCAAAAATCTAATACTGTATTCCATTCGGCATTATTATAGCAGTGAATAAAAATGTGTTTGTTGAGGTTACAACATGCAATTTCCGACATCTTTGCGATTCGACGGGGAAGGGATATATAATGCGCGACGCTGGGTTAAAAATGGCCTATTCCGTCGCTCGGAGCTATAACAGCGGCGCGAATTCGTCAGGTTAACTAGGTTCTCCATCACGCGGTGGCGGCGAAACTCGGTTGGACAGAAGAGACTAAGGGTGCCTTGACGTGCTTACTATATCGCTGCTTCTGCAATTGGTGTCGGTGGCGGTATCGCCGACTACGGGGAGCGGTGTGGCAGCAGCAATATAATATTCGCACGCGACACGCGGGGAACGTATGAAACCATCACAGTGCAGTCGCTATACGAAGGAAGAAAAACAACGTACTCAATAAATATAATATAAAGTCATTTGGAATCCAGTGTCCCGATGGTACAATGGCCGTCGTTAATGGTATTCGGATTTTTTCTTCCCGCTGGATCGAAGATATCATGTCCGAATACTGTAGAACGAAGAAGACACCTAATTTCGAACAGCATGATAATGGACGTACAACTAGTCAGCTCATATATATGAAGGACTCTATTCAGTAAACAAGACTATTCTTAAGCCGGCTATATGGACGGTGCTCGTCGCACTCCGGTGCACCTTCTTGACTCTGATGAATTTGTCTTTGAAAGTGCACCACACCGGGCACCTCTGGCAAAGGACTGAATGGTCGGTAGCATTTCTGGAGATCCGTTTGAAACGTCGTCCGCAAGCTCGCAAGACACTATATACTGGAAGAAGGAGAAACGGAAGGTAGTCACCAGTGTTATGAGCGGCAAGTAGGTAACGTCGCTGCGTTGCTTGCTTACCTTTCGCTCACTGTCGAAGGAAACAGAGAATACAAGAGAGGAGAGTAAATGCGCACTGCTCCAGATCCCGAGATACTTATTCGCGCACACACCGACATGCATACATGCATGGCATACATGTACTCAGAGTTCCACGAGAGTTACTCGGAAAGTAAGCAAAGCCGTGAGACCTTAGCACTTGGGTATTTCGCGTCCTACTTGCCAGTTCATTCGCTCCAGTTTGTGTATCCAGGAAGATGAAAATCCTCGTTGCAAGAGTTTCTGCCCGGTTGGGAAAGCCATTGATTGTTGATATAGTAACGGGTCTGGCGTGAAACGCATTTGGGTAACACTTCAGGTGGATCCATGATTCTTACACAAGTAGATTTAACTTTGCACTTTTACCAATGCTTGTTAGGTAACTTTTCCGACCCCGATGCAAAAGGGTGCCTTGACGCAGGAAGATAAACCGATAGTGTTGGGCACTTCCTTACACTCTAAAGCGTTGGGCTGCACAATGGCTACGAAACGACGCGCTTTGAGCTTATAGGTGCAGTTCATATATAGTACTGGCTTTGTGATCCAAAGCGATTACCGATCTATTTTGTTCACGTAAGTTCTACACCTAAAGATCTTGACATGTGTCATTTCTTAAAGGACACAATAGACTGATTGCGGTGTTACTTTTGGTTCATGACGGGAGATGTGTCAATTCTGACGGCGATCCCCGCTTAGAGCTATCGCAACTAAAATTGTACCCATTCTGATTCGTTTAATCCCTTATTCATGGAAGGCAGCGTTCTCGTTTTTAGTTCGTCAGACAGATACGTCGAACTTCTATTCGATCGCGGAACCCGGCTTAGACGCCTAATTCCGAACCCTTTTTACAACAAAACCAACCACATCAGATTGCGGTTTGCCCTTCTCGCGATCCAACCGCACACACGAAGACAATTCGCAGGGGAACGAATTCTTTCCTGGATGTCGTTGCGTGCGTGGCACGAGGATAATAGCGTTTCGTGAGCGAACGAGGGAGAGAAAGAGGCGACGACACGGACTTCGTGAGGAGTGCCAGTCACGCGACAAGCTCAATCATTGGCTTTGAATATTCGACATGTACTGTTTCACAGACGGACGGACAGACAGCGTCTTTCCCATTATTTCCCGTATCCTAGTTTGTTTTACGTGGAACAATGGAAACACACTTAGCGATTCGTGATACGATACTGTTGAGCCGGTCGTACGTGCTATTACATTAAACGTTTACTTATTCATTGCCTTTTTATCAGTGAAATGCGTTCTAAATCGACATTCGACAGCGACGGTTTCCATTTCATTCTAGAATTGAAGTCGTCCATATGGAAATTACAGTTTACTCAGCGATTGCAATAGCAATCCATTAAGTGACGTGAGGTCCAAATATTATGATGAATAACTGGGTGATCACCCTGAGGATCAAATTCAGCCCGTTGACGTCCCGACGTGGAGGGCTGCTCGAAAACCGGAAGTAGTCGAAGGGTTCGCGTTTCATCGCAAGGGAATAATAAGAGCTTACCGTCTGCTGGACTATAACTGCCAGAGGAGTAAGGTAATATTGCTCTATCGGTCGAAATAAAGGGATTCCCGGAATACTCGTAAATCGAAGATGACACTTGCTGGAGAGTCGAAGCGTTACAGCGCGTATCTGCGTGAGCAAACCGATGATCCTGTTGTACCATGCAGCGTAGCTCTCGGTGATGTTGTCGGGTCTATGGAAGACCGGGGCAAAATGGCACAGCGGGGTAAAACGGGACAGTCAGGGCAAAACTCAATTTTCCAATCATTTTTGGATGCCCCATTTTGTCACAACGTTACATCAGAATTTTCAAAGCCATTTTGCCCCACGTACCACCATCGCCACCGTCCAAAAGTTATTGGAAAATTGCGAAATCTTCTCATTATCCCGTTTTACCCCGCTGTGCCATTTTGCCCCGCTCTCCCCTATAGCTTCTGTGTCCGAAGCACAGTCTCATATCATTATAAAGGATATGGAGCAATTTAAATGTAATTCGTTGGTGATAAGTTACGTGGGAGGTAACAGAACCGCGAATACTTCTGCATTTCAATTTGGGCAGGCATTTGGTTCATGGGGTCGGTGGTAAAACGTGGTCCGGAGTGGGACACACCTACATAAAGACATTCCGTGCATCAGGCCATATGGAACACTAGAGCGCGTCCTCTGCATTGTGTTATTACGTATACACAACGAACGAGAAGCAAGCTTGTGAGGTTTTCCACGAGCGTACACCCAAAGCACCGGTGATACAGCAACAGAGGAACACTCGTCGTATGAATATCGCCGGAATGGGAGGTCTTCGGGTTGCTGCCTCGGAAGAATACGGAGGCAAGAGCGGAGAAGCTAGTTGAGCTAGAACCCAAGAATCTGGATAGAAACGGAGAGAAGACGAATTTGCGTGTTCAAGCTCGCGTGTCACGAGCAATCTTCGCTTTGCCCGCTTTCTTCCCTGCATATACGCAGTGCTCGAGCGGAGCGCGGATGCTGCATGGCTGTCTGACTTCTACCTGCCATTTATCCTGTTCCTCACGTACGTCTAGAAAGACAAAACTGAGGAGGGAAGAGTGAGTCTCGTGTTCGCGCTTCTTTGAATCATGAAAAGGCGAATTGTAGTTTTCCACGTACGGGTGGATTTGTGGGGCACATGCGTTGGGAACCCACGTAGGCACTATGATGCAGAAGGTTCGGAAGGGAGGCAAAAGAATGTTCGGAATCGTAAACCTGCGAGGAATATTCTCAGGATGTCGGGGGTCACAAAGGACAAGGGTGAAGTAGCGTGAACATTAGTTCTGCTGAGTAATTACGGTACACAGTGTATTATGGGCTGCATACCTATCTACAAACTATAGTATTTATGTGCGTGGCATCCACCGCAACATTGCGCACAGGACAATTATCATCGAAACGTGCAGATTATTCAACCAGTTAATCATGTATCTAATGGAGTAATAATCTACCCCGCAGTCCGAAATCTATGCACGTATAATGTGCATGATCAATAATAATTAACTTGTATATCGAACTACCGGTGCCAGAAGGGCGTATCTTACACGCTTTAACACCGGAAATACGTTCTTCTGAAGGCAGAAAGACGACACAGTGGAATCGGAAGTTATGATTCATGACTGACAATATTCGGTACGTAATTAGCTCGGCGTTTATGTCGAGAATCCATCAGTCATCATTCTCTCGTCCTCGAGTCCATTATACTATGTGTGTGCGTACACAGCGAATCACAACCGGGTTACTCATCAAGGGATCCTGCTATTAATACAGTACCCTGAACCGACAAAGCGTTCTGAAACAATGACCCGGTAAATTCTACTGTGCACATGTTTCGCTATATTCACGGAAATTTTTGATAATTTTGTGTCTACACAGGCGCGTTGACTTTGATAAATTGAATCTTGGTGAATTGATTAAATTTGGAAAATACTCACACATAAAAAAATCTAAAATTAATGTGGATCGTGAAATAACAGATTAAAAGGATAAAAAACTCTCTGAACAAAATATCGAAAAATTTAACATTTCTCCTGCGCTGTCCAGGTCAATTATTTAACAGTCAATTTCGTCAGTGAATTGACGTAGCCATAAAAAGCCCGATAAAACGAATATTTTATCGAGCTAATGCTTCGCCTTCTATCGCGGAACACATCAATTACTTAAAATTTCTATTTATTAATTGGAATCATATTACTCTCACCATCGGATATGAGTCATTAGTGGATAGCCACAGAGAATTTTGCCAGTCCCTCCTCACGGTTCGCCGAACTGTTATCGCGATTGGTTGATGGATCGAAGGTTATTATACGCCGAACGCAATGGCAAATGTTTGCACATCAATTAGTGGGTATAACTGGCGAATTTCATGTTAAACGATGAAAAATAAAAAATGCGGTCTCCGATATCACCGAGCATTAGGAATATTCCTCCCTGACGTAATTGCGTAGTGTTTTATACGTTGAGCCGATGATATTTGCCGTTCCGAACGTTCCCAGGTGCATTCGATTTTGGCGTATTATTTGTTCGTTTTGCGACTCTAGCGACTCTGGCTTCTCGAGCTGCAGTGCGATAAGCTGCAGTGCGATAAGCCCTCCCGAGACTTCGTCAACGCCTCCGGGCTCGGTCTCTTTCGTCTGCTCGTGTGCAGCTCTTTATGCACCGTCCGATGCAGGCGTCTATATTTCCGAGCTGCAGTGACGCCGGTGCGCTTTCTTGTTCCCGATGTGAGCGTAGCGCTCAGCAACACGTTAAGGGAACGTGCCTCTCGAGCCTCATTCAATTTTCTTTGTAGCGAAGTTCACGGCATCGTGCAAGTTCAGCGGAGCCTTATCCCGAGCATATTAATAGGCAACCGGTATGCTAACCACGTAGAGCGCCGGGGAACGCAGAACTACGGGGCCATACCAACGACAGACTGCGCCCACACGGATCCCTAGACCTGAGTAGCTAAATAGTTTCTCCGAGCCCTCTGCTGTAACGTACGCCACGCCAACGTACGTTCTCCTTGTGCACTTTAATTAAGCACCTACTTCCAATATCCTAGGTTCCCGTTGGTAAACCATCCGGGTAGAAATCTTAGAGAATTACTTCGGGCCCTGATAGGGTCCGGAGAAGACCTCATACGACCTTGACCAGGCCCCTATGTAATGCTCGGAGAATGTCCAACAGCGAAGGATGCTGTGAGATATCTTTTTGTAACGCGTGCGTGAGAAGTGATACTTCTCGTGCCTGCCGAGAGTGACGTACGTGGGGCTTTGCAACAAGGGGTACTATAAATAGACCGCGCACGCGCACATCGGCCTGATTTTACTTCTGACACGATTTTGTCGTACTTCTCACACGGTTCTGTCGTACTTCTCACACGCTTCTGTGGTACTTCTCACACGCTTCTGTTGTACTTCTCACACGCTTCTAGCGTACTTCTCAGACGCTTCTGTCATACATCTCACACGCTTCTGTCGTACTTCTCGCACGTTTCTGTCGTATTTCTCGCACGCTTCTGTTGTATTTCTCGCTCGTTTCGGTCGTACTTCTCCTGCACTTGTTACAAAAAATATTATGCAATACTAATACGGTATAGCGAACATTATACGAAGACTGTGAAGTGCATCGCACACGCCGCACTCGTATCGCAAAATACTATTAATAAAAAATTGAATCGCAACACGAATGTGAGACATTAAAATTCATTGGTTTAAATTCCAAAAATCTCACCTTTTCGGTATGGTAATCGAGAAGAACGGTTCTCATTCGGATTTATGAAGCAGGGCATCATAATTTCACTCGAACCGCTCCTGAAGCGCATTTCCAATGAATCGTGTGGCAGTATGGAATGTACGGGAGGGCAAGGAATGTTCGAGCAAACTTCTACGATATCCCAATATCCAGGCTAATTTGCAATTTTCCGAGGCTGCTGAAAGTGTAAAATCTTCTGAATCGGCCACGCATGTGGTTCTTTCATATGCACGCCAGTGTAGGTTTTTTCGCATGGTTTCACCCTGAATGCGCGAGCTTTTATTGGGTGATATTATAGCGGATGTCGGACGGGATGAGCAGACGCACGCTCGCTCATATTAGCGAGTGACTATGAATGGAGCGCAAGTTTAAGGCTACTTCCACTGCTATCCTATTCGGCATGGTAAAAGCCCGATGCGAATTTAGCGCTCGCTTGCATATGGAAAAGCGGGTAGCTTCGGGGGCAAGTCAGACCCTTCATGGATTTATGCCCCGAATGTTCAGCATATGTATGATCCGCATACGTACGTAGCTATAACGGTAGCTGAAGGAGGCGCCATTCGAATTTTCTCGCCGTGGAACTCACCTCATTTTCATTATTAATTCCTTTTGGTCAGCTTATTCCATATGTGTTTGACGCAGTATATCGCATACACTTTACATCAAAGAGGACATGCGTGTTTTATTAAGATTTTAATTGCTATTTTTGAGGCGCGAGTAATCTAAAAATTCATCTAGCAAAAAAATATATGTTAAAGCATTCTTGTATTACGCTGTGCTGGTCGAACTTTTGATGCAAAGTATATTTCATATACTTTACATCAAAGAGGACATACGTATTTTAATAAGATTTTTATTGCGATTTTTGAGGGGCGAATAATAAAAAATTCATATAGCAAAAAAATATACGACATAGCATTCTTGCATCACGCTGCGCTAGTCGAATTTTTTATGTAAAATGTATTCCATATGCTTTACACCAAAGAGCAGATACGTGTTTTAATAAGATTTTAATTGCAATTTTTGCGAGGCGAATAATCTAAAAATTCATCTAGCAAAAAAAAAGTGTATACATGTTACAGCTTTCTTGCATTTCGCTGCACTGGCCGAATTAATGAGCGTGATACCTATTAAAAACAAAAAAAAAATCTCCACCGACCCTCTTCGGGGGTAGATGCGACATTTAACTCTGCCACATCGCGGAGTGGATCGTAGAAAAATAATGGGAAATTCTTTTATTAGCTTGCACGAGAGAGACGGAAAGCCGGATAGAAACCAACCCCTTGGCGAAAGGGGCGAGGTCAAGCGTTTTTTTTTTCCTTCAGTCTCGCTTACGTCCTCTGGAAGACTATCCGCGGGATGTTTTTCCAACTTTTTACGAGGACACTTCGAGACTGCAGCTCCATGCGGATCCGTTGAAAACCGGTGGCCCGTGGAACATAATAGGAAAAAAGGCGCACTGTGCCAGTGCTACTTCGCTCCAAGCCATCAGAACGGCAATCCTATACGCCGGGAAGCGAAGTGCACGAATGGAGAAGAATATCGCGAGAGGGAAATGAAGCCGGATGAGAAGCCGAGCACACACAAGAATAAATTATTATAATAATTGTAATAACAATGACGAAGTCCGCGTGGAAAAAGTTTGTGCGAAAGCCTGGACCGGAGCAGAGACGAGGTTTTAAGTTGCCGCAAATCTGCGCTCGTCTCTTACACTTTTATTTATTTTTTACTTCTGCACTCACCTTTTTTTCTATCTCCGACCGACCGTCCGTCTGACTAATAGCGGTCGTCACTACTTGACGCGGGCTTTCCGAGCCGCACGTCCGTTCTTCCTCGTTCTCGCGATGTTTCCTCTTCCCGTGCTTGGCTTCTCGTCGATCGCACGTACCGTCTCGTTCCGTTCTCGTTTCGACTTACACTCTCGCCGGGAAAGCGTTGCCTGGAAGTTTTCACGACTGCGAAAGGCGCGGAGCGGGAAGACCGGGATTTTCTTTCGCTTCGGCGAGTCACGAATAATATTGCCAGGAGAAATTGAGACTGACGTTTGGTTTTGCGAAGCTCTTCGACTAATTTGAAGGGATCGGTCCAGTTTGATTCCACGTAAATTGGAGTCGGGATCGCTCGGTTCTGGAAATCTGATATGAAAGACCATGATTTTGCTGGTAACAATTGAGAATGCAAATTCCCGAACGAATGGAATGAGGAAATTCTTGTAAATCATCCGCAGAGTTTGGTCGAGCGTCGATCGGGATTTTTTTTCGCTTCGACGAATCGCGAATAATATTGCCAGGAGAAATTGAGACTGACGTTTGGTTTTGCGAAGCTCTTCGACTAATTGGAAGGGATCGGTCCAGTTTGATTCCACGTAAATTGGAGTCTGGATCGCTCGGTTCTGGAAATCTGATATGAAAGACCATGATTTTGCTGGTAACAATTGAGAATGCAAATTCCCGAACGAATGGAATGAGGAAATTCTTGTATATCATCCGCAGAGTTTGGTCGAGCGTCGATAGTGATTTTTTTCGCTTCGGCCAGTCGCGAATAATATTGCCAGGAGAAATTGAGACTGACGTTTGGTTTTACGAAGCTCTTCGACTAATTTGAAAGGCTTGGTTTGGTATGATTCAATGTAAATTGGATGCCAGATCGCCAGGTTCTGAAAATTTGATACGCAAGACGACGATTTGCTGGAAACAATTCAGAACACAAATTCTCAAGCGAGTGGAATTAAGAAATTCTTGGATGTCATCCAAGAAGAATTTGGTCGAGGATAGATTGAATGAAAAATAAATATTGTGCGCTGAAGTTAACTCATGAAACAATGCCGATTATACACAAGTATAGTTGTATAGTTGTATATCGAGCTATCCGACCAAATTGAGTGCTGGATCGTCGGGTTTTGGAAATCGGATACGAATGACGACGATTTTGTTGGAGACAATTGAGATCGTAAATTCTCCAACGAATAGAATTAAGGAATTATTGCACATCATCCAAAAAGAATTTGATCGAGTTTCGACTGGATGAAAAATAAACATTGTGCCCGCAAGTTAACTCATGAAACAATGCCGATTATACACGAGTATATATGTATCTGTCTATCGAGCTATCGGGCTTCTGCTAGTAGGAATTAAACCACCTATAACCCGGAGATCGAGCCATACTGCACGTAGTCGGGGCTTACACCTTGTTGGAAAATTAAATTTCCCGATGCAGCGGCACACGGGAGGGGTAGGTAACTACCACGTGGCATATGCACGAGCCCCATCGCTCCGCGCAATTTTCATTAAGCGAATCGTGCCTGGATGCCGGCCGGGCCGACTCTCCCCGAGGGCTCAAAACGAGAATTACATTACTGTTAATTTACTGCCTGTAATTGGCGAACGAACAAATTTTATCTGACGGCCCGGACTTTTTATTGAACAATGCGCGCGGCAAACTGAAATAGTTCGGGACGTAATAATGATACCCTTACGCTGTAATTTTCGGGAGTGTTCGTGCATAGTTCGATGCGCTGTACGAGAATTTCTGCAAATCTGCTTTCGACGAAACTTTTCGCATTTACGATTCCATTATTCGATTGACATGACCTCGTCGTGCGGAGCCGGTAGCTCGCAGTATATTTCCGTCGAAAACGAAATCACGAGAACATAGGAGGATTATAAAGGAACTGTCAATAATTCTCGTTTCTGTATGATAATCTCGTTTCGCTGGTTTCTTTATGAAGCCGAAAACAGAAGCAACGAATTGACTGTTTTATTCGATCTTCCATTTCTACCGATTTTTTTTTTTTTTTTCTCATAGTTTTCGATCAGCCATCGTGGAATGGCAAATGACGCGGTAGATTCGCCGTCGACGGACCGTAATGCCATTTTAATCGTGTCAAAGATTGGGACGTAGCTCCTCACAATGGATAATAATAACAATAAAATGGTCATAGAGTTTCCAATCATTCGGGCTGCTCGACTGCAGGTGCGACAAGCAGTGTGAGTAAAAATGCATATGAAATTTCGGATCGACGTAATTCGATAATCTGTTTGCTCCAGATATTCTGGACAATCTGGTCGGGGTCGGGTGAATGCACTACGGCGCTGATATTCCAGCGGCCGAAATAACCGCGGCTCTTTTTGTTCATTTACTCTCCTATATTGCATTCTCCTCTTCGTTGCCTCAATCTATCAACGCGTTTGCAAGATTAACGTCAGCCACCTCGACACCACGCTTACCGAAGCGAGAATAAAATTGTGCACCATACCCGAACGAGCCGATGCAGTCTCGACTGACGTATCGATACGACCCCACTCTCCCCTCCCTCTTTCTCTCTTACTCTCCCTCATATCATCTTCTCAGCCGCGTTGACGATGTCGTCGAGGGAACGATCACCTTTATCGAGGTGCTTGCTCGCTCGCTGCTCGCGCTGTTGCTGCAGCTCCGATTAACGCATATCCCCCTTGTCTCTTATCATCGGTTATGCAACCGCATCGGGCCTTTTCACACAACCTTTGCCAATATGCGTCATTCATCCTCTGCAATCTGCATACACAGACAGTCAAGATCCAGACGAGAGTTAGGCATAGACAAGTTTATTTCACGCGGTGCGAAAATTGGAGTTTTACGCACGCTAAGCGTGCGTAAACCGTTTTACACCACCCACCCATTTTCACAACTCGTGCAATCAAATTTTGTACGATACTCGTGCAAAAAACTTTCTCTTGCAAACTCACATTCACAACTCACTCGTCAGAAAAAGTTAGAAGTTTCACCCTGCGACTGATGTGTTAAACGATAATGACACGATTGCACGATGAAAGAGAATGCGGTGAATGCAATACCATTAACTATGGATTTTAAATCGGATATTAAATTTTTTTAGTTTATCGAAAGTGAAATTGAATACCAAAACCGCGGTTTGTATGTAGAAGACGGACATCAAGTGTGACCGCGATTCGAAGTCTTTTCGAAAAGGTATTGCGTTTTTGGATGGGATACACCTACAAACGGACAGACAGATGGAAATGGGAACATGCTTTTTTGCATTCTACTACATGCAAGACATATTTCGATGCCATAATCGGGCGATTTTTGGATCGCGATACTTTCTCTCCTTGCATGGTTTTGTATGGGATGAGAAAGTAGAAATTGATGAGATAAACGAGATATTGTCAACTCGGAGGGGCGTTATCACGGGCACGATAGATCCGTCAGCTGCGTAGGTGCGCCACTCCATGACGATTAGTTCTCGTTATCTCTTTACCCCGATCTTTCTGACTCGCTCGCTTCTGCATGCCATTATACCGTTCCAGTACTTACTTATCGTCCCAGTCGAGTTGAAGAGATTTGATGAGCGTCATAACCCTTGGCACTCGTTCCGCATTATACGCTCTCGGTTTGTAACACCACTGGGGAGCTTGTGCACGGTGCATTATTACTACTATTGCCAGGCGTACACTACGTAACGTGTAGAAGGAAGTGGCAATTGTCTCTGCGATCCATACATGAAAGAGAGTGCGATGAGCTCACTGGAACTCTATCTTCACTCTCCATTGCTCCGCTATTTTTGCTTTGCATAACATCGGGCCGTTTCCCGCTCGCTTTTAGCCATTTATTATTCCACTATCCTCGCCTCACTCTACTAACGTATAGTTGAAATAACTATACGTTATTTAAACGTGTTTTGGACATTTGCATATTTCCACAATTGCGATTTTCAGTTTGCGTCCAACGACAAATTTCCCTTAATTTACTCTCTTTTGCTTCCTCATGGAGGAAGATATGTTCTAGTAAAAAAAATGTTTTTCAGATTGTACACATGTAAAGCAATCCACTTTGTTTTTGACCTCTAAAAAGTTGGTGCGCCACCATCTTGCGATTTTCTATCGAAATTATCGAAGGTTCGATATTTGAATTGTCGTTTTGTTTCTGTTGTTATTGGTCAACGTGCAAATTCTTTTTATTTTGTATTAATATTTGCGGCAGTTATTTGCTTTTTCGTCATTGAAGTGCTTTCACGATATTTCCGTTTCGATGACTCGTAAATCTCCCGAGAAATTCGCGAATCTGCAACTGGGTTACGGCAAGCGATTGTCAGGCGTTACCGAGATTGTAGCGACGAGTGTGCAACGCGTCAGACCCGGGCTGGCACGGCAATGGAAATGGCAATAGCCGTGGCAGTAGGAGCGGTGTAATAGCAGGCCTGTAGTCGGGCCATCTCATTTTCAGCAAAGCACGAGAGGCAGAAGCTGCGCCAGCTAATTTTCAGCAATCAGGCTCACCATTGTGAGCCACGGGAGAGATAGAGTCCCGATGTCACTTTGCCGCAAATTATTCCGCGCCGTGGACGCATGCGTTACACCATTTCAGACCTATTTACACATACCATGTGTTTACCATATACACAGACGAACGCGCATGTACCGTCGCTGTTCTATTTATCAGCTATGTATTCTGGAGCGGCAAAGTGTCGAGGACTCTCTTGTCCCCTGTGCATTCTCGGAACGAAACGAGGCATACACATGCGTTGTTCCCTTCGTTATGCCGATCCCGGAGCATTTGTAGCGGCTCTTTGAGAGTCGGCAGGCCCCTTTGGGGAATGCTTGAGAACTGACGGAAAAAAATAATTCACGAAACCCTCTCGCTCCGGAGGCGAATTCTTTGACAAATTTTTGTCAGAGTGCTCCTGGAGTTACTGCGAAGCCCTCAGGAACACGAAAATGTCGACGCATTCGTGACATTTTTGGGATTTTATTTTCATCGCACGAACGACAGGTATGCTCTCTTTCATCCCGAACGCTTCAAAAAAATGTTATAAAATTAACTTGACGCACGAAGCGTGACTGTTGGACACACCGGTTTATGATGAACATCGTGTAGTATTAGTAGTAGTTTATGTGCTTATTAACAATACATACGATGAGTTAACGACCTTTACAGTTATTATACGTTTATACACTTACACATGTTTATATGCATCTACATATCGTGCACGACTCATCGACCGAAGTCCTTCAGGTCCAGGCTTCGTTCGTAATTCTGGTGGGGTGTTGATATGTAGTGTGTGTTGGAAATTTATGTATTCGGGTAATGTTTTGTGAGGCTTGTAAGCATAGCGGTTGGATGTTTGCTAGCTGATTGGATGCGAATCGTTTATTGGGTGTTGCGTTCTTGTTGATATGGGGGTGATGCTAGTTGTTTCGTACAGGTGGGAATCACGCGGTTTGCGAAGAGGGTTGTTAGGGTGTTTGATTCGCGTTGGATTCCGAATGGCAGTGGTTTCAGCGGTTTTGATTTTTTTAAGGGCCGTTTCATGCGGTTCATGAATATTGGACGACCGTATTGGTCTCCACATTTGTACATTTTTTGCTAGGTGCTTTATGTGTATGTTGCGGTCCCAGAATGTTATCCCTCTAAAGTGTGAAACTCTAGTCGTTGTTTTCTTTTGCAGTGTTGGAGGTAGCGAAGTTTAATTTTGTGCTCTATGGTTATACCCAGGTACTTTGCACAATGTCGGGGTAATATTTCTACGTTGAATAGATGGACTATTGGCGAGTGCTGCCTAATTTTGTAATTCAGTATCAGAAGTTGAGATTTTCGTGGGTTGGTTTTAAGACGCCAGATTTTCAACCATGTAACTGGCTCGTCCACAGAATTTTTGTGTTTCCATTGCTTTTTGTAAGTTGTTTTGATGTGCTATTGCCGCTGTGTCGTCGGCGAATTGCAATAGGTATTACGCGAGATTTTGCAACAACCTTGTCTTCTCGCATATTGGCAGTTTTCCAACGGCAGTGCTTTAAGAAAAATAATTTCTTGCTTCTTAGACGATGTTTTGCTATTTTTGCAGTCGGTTTATTTTTGCTCAAAATTCGTCAGCAGGCATTAGAAAACGCCAAGTGCCCGACCAGCAGTCTATCACTAAAACTGGTGTCTATAATTGTGTTAATGTGACAAAGCGAGGATATTCGTGTGGAATCAAAAATTCTTACGCGACAAAGTAAACCAATTTTCATAATGTTAATGACTTTGGCATTCGATCCGGAAAGGCTTATAAGCTACGTGGACACGTAAGTCCGAATCGCTCAGGACGTTTCGGCGTGGATGTTACAGCTAAAATATGTTCACATTGGAGATTTTTCGCAGTCGAGTCACGCGCGAGATAAACACGTTGGAAAAAGTTATTGTTGTATATTCCGAGGATAAATGGAGAATTCCGTATCGCCGAGTTTGTTTTAGAGAAACAATTTTTCTTGGCCACTTTTGGCATTATAGAGATTCGAATGATGAAGCGAGCGCTAGAAGGAGGAACGGCTTTTTCGCGAGCTCTGCGACGTCGCGGCCCTGGTCGTTGCAAAAAAAGCAGTCCCATCGGACGCTTTCTCCGGGAGCTTTGGGATGTAGTAATATGAAGAAGGAAAAAAAACGTTGATGGTTCCATCTGTCCGTGTGACCATAACGTTCCTCCATCTTTCCATCTTCCCTCTCCACGCCCCCTCCATCTTCTGTCATGCTTTATATCTTTTTTAGATTTTCTTTTTCCTCTTTTTCCGGCACGAATTCGCGCTTCCCTTTTATACTGCCACCAGACAAAACCCTCTTCGCTCAAACGATTCCCCGAGATTTTTCGAGGGTATTCGTCACAACATTTTTGTATAAATCCGGCAGAACGGACTGGGCGTGGTGCAAAAGAAAAGAAAAGAGCTTAATGTAAAAACAAGGTGAACCATTTTTATTTCTCATTCTCGTGATGATGCATAAGTTGCATCGACAATAATGTCATGTATGAGAACTGGAAGATAAAATCGTTACGAATGATACGATACAAATAATAAAATTATTAATGTTTAATTGATTCATATTGTCAATGGTCCGTCGACCGGAAGTCTTCATCCCAGGCTTTTCTCTGGTATTAAAAAAATATTATTCTTCTTTAGTAGCTAGTGCAGATTGATTTTAAGTTAATGTTTCGCAGTCGGTTGTGAGCAAATTGTACAGTCAGTTGATTACAACTTTCTACTATGGTCGTGATACCTGTTATCTCGTAGAGAAGACTTGCGAGGACTGCATAAGCGATTTGCTTGACGACGAATGCACGTTCGGCCACGAATTGCACTGGATTCGGCGATTAATTTTTTTTTTTTAGAGAAACATTTTTTACAGAAAAATTGTATCATTTACATTTTTTTTAAAATAAAACTGAACATATTTTTGATATATATTTGATTCCTGTGAGGGATGTAATGTGAAAACGTTCGGTCTATCGTTGGATTTTTGTAACTCACTCGATTCGCGCAATCCTCGGATCAGCAGGATTTCCAACTCGAAATTGAGTTTTTAATCTTGGCGCGAATGAACTTTACGATGCAATCACGTACCTGCAACAAAAAGAACAAAAAAATGGGGTGTTTAAAAAGGCCGTATACTTGTATGGGTGGTGCTACATCGTCGAAATAGTAAGCGTCGAAGACGTACGACGTTAAACGACTCGACCGAAAAGTGCGCTATTATCTGTGAACGACGCCAGACGCACTAAAATGTGCACACAATTTCTCGACGAGAGAGCATGAAGCGTGTTCGTCGCGATGGTTAAGGTCGTACAGTGTAACGCTCAGCCGTATGTCGAAATCACCTACATCAGTCGCTAAATTTGTTGAATGAGCCTTGGTGGTTTTCAAGATCGAATGTTAAAGATACATTTTTCGTATCGCGAAATTATTTTTAAAAAAAATGTCCATTTGTATCCCACTCATTATCCAACACCAAAAGTATCTCCAACATTTGCTGCGAACTGTGACAGTGAATAATAATAATAATAATAATAATAATAATAATAATAATAATAATAATAATAATAATAATAATAATAATAATAATAATAATAATAATAATAATAATAATAATAATAATCAGAGAGCTATATAATATAATATAATATATAATAACTATTTTGTTAGCTTGGTCATTGATGCCGGATAATATTGCAAATTTAAATGACGATTTCTATTTGATTGAGCTGGTCGCCTTCGCGCTGACTCGGCGATACGGCAGGCCGACAATGCGTCCGGGTAGGAATGAGACGTAGTGGAACAGGCATAAAGGGGCAAGTACGAGACTCGTAAAAATTAGTGACGGAGAGTAAAAATTTGATTAGCAAAAGTCGTTCCTCCTTCGGACGCCACTAGCATCCTCAAGAGCCTCGTGACTTTGAGGCGCTGGAATGAGGAACACTACGGTTTCTCGCTCCAGGACCGCTCGTTCCAGCGACATCAGTCGGGCTAACAGACTTCAAGGGAAGAACGCGAGGAGCAGACGGGAGAGACGGCGGCGTTTCCCGTCCCTGTGTCCATCGACGATTAAAACGAATTAGCGCGAGATTCCTTTGTTCGTGACGCCTAAGTTTCGGGAAAAGGAGACGGCTGTCTTGAGAGCGGCGTGACTCGCTTCTCCAAATTGGCCCGAGAGTGAAAATTAGCAAGGCGAACGACGACGAGAGGGGAATGGAAAAGTAAGAGAACGAGGGAATGATAAGTGAAGAGAGAAAATGAGAGGCAACGACAATTTAAAGGCTGACACTGCCATACTGCCAATTAATTTCCCAGGATGAAAATCATAATGATATTAACAATTAATAATCGCGATGGAAGGTCGCTACCACAGAGGAATGAGACCTTCCTCATAGGCCCGAGGGAAAAGAGATTATACTCTAAGGCTATTTTCGCTCTTCGAATTATTATAAGCGTTATTGAGACTCTGCCTCATGCCGTTCCATTTTTCATACCGATATACAATGTGGAACGATGTTAATTGAGTTTCAACTGGAGTCGCGGTCTAAAACCGGATCCCATTCGAATTTGCGCCTCGTAGCAGGTGTGAGTGCGGGTGGCTCAGTTTCGAGGAGGGATAAATATTTCAGTGAGAGACGTAGTGCAAAATCTCGAGTATGAGAGAAATCGCGATCAACATAGGTGATAGTGTCAGGAATATGTGTGCAGCGAAACTCGACTGCCAAATTCCAGACCAGTCAGATTTTAAATAAAAAATGGCAAATTAGCAACGTTGCTCCAACGAAATCATCAGCGGTGTCACCTTTCGCAACAGTTGCTTTGCTGTTTGCCCCAGGTAAATTCATCTCGGAGTGGATTGTCGAAGGGTCGGGACTATTGGCGAAGGAATTTATTTAGAGGTTCCACCGTGCGTTATTCGGCATGATCGACTTCCATCAAGCTTCGTCGCAAGCTTGATGGAAACTGTCGGAAATTTGAAAATTCCAGTTTGTCACTTTTTACACCTCGATGAAAGTTAGCCACATATCCGAGCTTTCGACAGTGTCCGTGATACTCGACAGAGTATCACGGACCCATTTTACCGATTTCAAAGCTAATACAAACCCATTATGAATTTAGCCGAAAACGTCGGAGTTACCCCGTGCGGGAGATAACGAAATACACTTTGAGGATTGATGTTGGGGACATATCCGAGCTTTCATCAGTGTCCGTGACACGGCGAACGAGGATATCAGAGATCGGTGCTGTTGGACTAATTCTAAGCGCCGCCGCATATCTCATCTCATTGTGGTTGCACGCTCGCCCTCCGTGGCTGGGGGAGATTCGATCTTCCGACGAGACAGTCGGGAGTGAATCTGGTCGCGCATCCCCCGACGCTGTGGCTAAATTAGGAATCCATCATGTACTTCTATCAGCATAAATTTTTAACACCTGCATCACGAGATACACGTATGACACTCTGCGTCAAAGAATGGCACACATGCGACACGCACGCGATCGGTCTAAAAATGCGCACTCTGCATTTGAAATTCAAAATAAAAATGTTTCATTGTCAAGCAACTTCTTTAAGCAACAAGCGAGTAACCGTACTGGTAGTTTTAGTAATGCGTATTTATTAATAACATGTTACATATGTTAACGGTAGGTCTTTCAAGAACGTTATAGACCTCTTGGTGATTACATACAGGTGTAAAAATAATTGCTAACGAGCCATCGAGCTTGGTCCTCCAGCCCGAGAATTTCTGTCGTTTATTTAGTTGGCTGTGATTTATGTAGAAACATGTGAGTGCGGGTTTGTGTACGGATGTGGGCAGTATTGAAAGAATGTTTAAGTTTGCTTTCCGTAGGACATTCTTTGGAGGGTTTCGTGTAAGGTGGGCGTAAGGTATTTGTACTTGGAGGTCATGTGTGGTGGTCGTTGGATGCACAATGGTTCAATGTATTCTAGGTTTTCACTTGCAAATCACTGGATGAGATCTTTCAATCCATTTGTACTTGCAATTACACCAATGTAATTCTGGTTTTTTCGTATAGCCATTTTCGGCACTTCTTATTATGCTTAGGGCCGTTTCTCTATTATACGATGACATATGCATTTATGCATTTGTGAGACGTGTTCGGATGTTGTGGTTTTTAAACGTGATGCTCTGGATGCTGTTTTTGTTTTACATTGTTCAAGTTGAAAGTTGAAGTTCAGTTTTATGTCGATATAAATTCGATATTTTGCTCGTTGCTCTTTGCATATCGATGTTTGGACAGAGAAGCTTGATTCCATGGTTAAAAATTATTAATTGGTTTTTCCGTGGATTCGGCTTCAGTCGCCAGTCATTGAACCAATTGCTTGTACGGTTAACTGAGTTTTGGATTGAATTCATTGTTAATTGTTCCAAAACAGTGATGCTTGTTATTCCTCGAACTTTTTGCATCACCCGCCAGTAAAAATTCAAATAACAATCGGACCACCAGAAACAGAACCAACATGAGTGCCCGTATGCAAGTTGGCTCGCATCGCCTTTGTGCACGTACGTTTCGGCATCTAGTTTCCGTCAGTATTCCCTTTCCGTATTCGCATATAGAATACCCCGGCTTCGGTATAACAAGTATAGTGATAGTACAAATAGGGTGTGTAGTATAGTGGGCAAACGTGCGGGCTGGCCGGGCAGGCCACCGGTGGCCGGACGTGCGGCACCGAGAAAATTCGGAAGGCGAAACAGCTTCGAGATGCTGCTGGTACGGCAGTTGAATGAGCAAGGGAGACGCTGTTGGAGGGCCGGGCGAGGCAAAGGAGGAAGGCGAGTACGAGACGTATCTACGCCTCGTCGACGCTGCTACGGACGGGCCTCGCTTCCACAGGGTTGAACTCGACGGACCGGAATCTCGAACCCCGCGCGGCTCCGCGAGGAAGAACGCCTGGGAGACATGGAAAGAGCGGAGGGACGATGACGACCGTGCTGGAAGTGAGACGGACAGAGCAAAAGGGAATTCCTTTTATACGTCCCGCGTAACCTCTGCAAAGATAAGAAGTTTTGCGAGGGCTCCGGCAAGCTGAGAAAGACAGTAAACCGATGACACGTGGTTCGGGCACGACATGCCCGTACCAAAAGTCGTCCTTGTCTGCTACCATCCTGGCCGCTCCGTCTCTCCTTTGGAACCTACGAGAATCCCGCTATCAAGCCTGTCGCTCTCCGTCAGCCCCAACCCCGATCTCTCCTACTCAACGTCCCCAACCTCACTTCGTGCTACTTCCGATTGAAGATCTTCGCGGGAGGGAAATTTTCAGAATTTAACATATCGCGAATGCGATTTCTCCATCCGATTTCCCTTGATGATCCTTGGGTGAAATTTGCATGTTGGGGAGAATGAGGTTTCTTGGCTAATTTGGTTGGCTGGATTTTTTTTGGTCTATCATTGTTATGGCGAATCCTCTTGTCGTTGAGGCACCCACGGAAACATTGTCTTTGTCTCCCGATAATTCGTGGGTGTTAGCCTGGAATTCCTGGGCCTCACCCGAGAATTCCTCGTTCCGGAAATTCCTGGGCCTCACCCTACGAGGTTCCTGCTATCAAGCCTGTCCCTCTTCGTCAGCCCCACCCACGATCTCTCCTACTCAACCCCAACCCCAGTTCGTGCCACTTTCGATTGAGGTTTCTCGCGTCAGGGAAATTTGCCGAACTTAACATATCACAAATACGATTTATTTCTTCATGATCCATGAGTGGAATTTGCATGTTGGGCGAATTTCTCGGCGAATTTGGGTCACTCCATTTATCTGTAAAAATTATTACGGCGAATCCTTTTACGAGATAAAGACATGCACGGAGATGCAGTCTTTATCTCCCGATAAAAAATGCCTGGGTCTTACGGGTGACTTAATTCATCGCCTGCCACGCTGCAAAGTCGAGCGCATCGAATAATCAAGTTCTTCAATAAATGTATGAATTTTTTACCAAAAAATTCTTGAACTTTCCGGCTCCTATAAACGTGCTGCTAAAATGGATACGTTTGCTTCGACGGTCATAGGATTTTGATTTACGAACTTTCGTCAGTCCACGACATGTTCGATACTTCTATCGCGAAGGTAGAAATTTATTCACTTAAAAATGCTGCATCGCTTCCGCTAGCATGGGCTTGCTCTGACGTCGAGAGTCGATGCTCGGAACGGAACTTGGGAGTTGCTCTCTGGCACGTTCGTCGAAGAAAGTTTCGAGATCTCATCGCACCGAGCCTCGAAGAGTTGGAAGCTTCGTTCTGTCTATAAGCACCGCGGGTAACTATCGAAGTTGGGTACGCAACGTGTGCAGGCCAATAGGTGTTACAGGATAACGTGAGCTGTCGAGCATTTACGAGGGTGTAAAACACCACCAGTTACAAGAATAACGGAACATTGACGCATTCCCCAAGAATTTGACTAAACAAAAGTCACGCTGACAAACCTGCGAAGCTGTTATTGGATCGTTGTAACTAAGGCATCGCCTTCTTGAAGGATCATTCGCTTCGGTCGATTCAAACTAAAATGTTGATTGCATCAACCCAATAAGCCCTTTGAGTCTATGTCACACCTTGGTTGATCCGACCATTTATTTTTCTCAACGTGGGATCAAACATGTTGTATATAAATACCGCAGTGCTTTAGGCATAACGTATCACTTCACCTGGTTGTGCTATGTCTGATGCTCCAGAAACTTCCCTAGTGGTAGCGACACACATGACCGGTGTTGGCACAGCGCCGGCCAGTGTTCGGCCAACGTCGGCGAGCACCGGCCCTGAGTGTCGTTCCCACCGGAGTTTGACCAGCACCGCACCAGTCAACGGAAGCTAAATTCGACTCTCGAGTTCCTATCTGAACTTGATTGGGATTGGCACATTACGAATGGTCTGATAGGTTACCAAATACTAAAAAAAGCTTATCCAATTAATGCATCAAGTCACTCCGAATTATTTATAAATGTGTACCCTGATGTACATATGGTGGACGGAAGTGAGTCGGGGTTGACTTTTTTTTGTTTATCGAAGGGTTGGAAAGAATCCACAAGAGCGAGGGCTGCGTGCAGGCCAACGCTGCCAGCGAACGTTCGCATTGCATGGTCGTGGTAATAGGGTTGGTTTGCCAGGGTAAGAGGGAAAAAAGGCGGAAAAGGAGTGAGTGACGAGAAAAAAAAGAAACATACGGTCGACGGATGGCGTGGAATGAACACGTCAGTGACAGTACGGAGCGTGTGGCGTCGCATGCGAAACTGGCGACGGCGACATCGGTCGGACCAGACGAGCCTTTCTCGCGGAATCTATGTCCGTATCGTGTCGACCTGCAAAGGGAGGCTAAAAGTTGGTATTACCCTAAGGAAATTTACATTTCTTCCCGAACACGACACGATCGAATCAATATCGAACAATACATGCATAAGTCGATTTTCAACGCCACAGAGCAGAGACATCGAGAAAAAAGTGTTCAATCATTTAGTTTTCACTACCTCGCACTTCTGGGATGTAAAGGTTAGCCTCCTATTGCGGCTGATCGTGCTGGTAAGAAATGTGCTCCAGACGTCATTCCATGTTTGCCCCATTTTGGGGAATGTCCCGCATTAATAATGATTAAAGTCCGATTTGGCAGCTTAGTCTGAAAAATTGATCATCGCCACGAAGTAGTTCGAAAGTTTCTCCAACATTGGTAATGAATTTTCAAATTCGGTACCAACAGATCAGTTTACAATGTCATGCGACAACCTGAGGCGCAGAACCACTGCAAACGAATGGCGCAGGAACGCTTCAGAAGAAATTACCAGGCGTAGATCTGAATGTGTTTATTAAATCAGTTTTTGAGATCCAAGATGCTTTTGCGCATGGTATCCCGCAGTACGCAGCGATAAATCAGGAAAATCGCTTAGACATCAAGTATCATCGACTCTGTCATTTCGAGTAGGGATGGTTCCCAAAGTATCTCAGGAGCTTTTCCGCCTCAAGAGGAAGTTCGAGCCTCAGCGAGGGGCGTTTTTCGTACGGCATTGCGACTCGAGTGTCCTCCTTCGTCCCTTCACTCGTTCGCCGTGTGTGCTCCAGCGGCAATCAAAAAGCGGGAGGTTCGCCAACTCAGTCGAGATCCTCTTCTCGAATACGAATGTCGTCGAGCGGGTTGGGCTGGAGGCGAGAAATTAGGCCGGCCCTGGCGGATGTGTCCGGCAACGATTCGAGGACACTTCTTCTCTTCCAGTTGCGACTTCACCATGCGGAAAATCTTTTCTCTTTTTTTTTTGTATTTACTTTACTTTCTCTTTACTTGCGAGATAGCCTTTACGTGTTCACCGATTGTACTTCTAGCTCTAACAAACGCCTGACATCGCGGTACGCTAAACTGGTAACAATAATAACGAAAACACCACCGTTGGCGAGGGATATTTGAGGCATTTTTATTCAAGGGGTAAAACGACGTGCAAATTAGCGTGTACCGGGGGAAGCGGGCTGTAGCGGGGTTCCTTACGTGACAGCATACACGACGAGATGATGGCTCGTGTAACTGCTGCCCCTTCCGGCGCAAGAACGCCGGAGACAAGCTCGTCTCTGCTGCATAAGACATTTATGATAATTTCTTCACCCGCTCATTCTCTTCCTGCCCCCCCCCCCCTCCTCCTCCCAGATACGTGGCATCCTCTTGGAGTTTTGAGACACGCTCGTCTACTACACTACTAAACACGCTATTACTCTCGTATACTTGAGACACGAGGAGCTTTTTCCGCTTGCTGTTACTCTCCGAAGTGAACTAATTCTTAGGGAAAATGACGTTTTTTTTTCTTTCTTTTTTTCTGCGAATTTGTTTGTGAATTACATTAACGCGAATTGTGGAAGAGTGAAAGAACAATCGAATGAAAAGTATATAGAACGCGAAGTTGTACGATGACCGGCGATACGATCTTGGCAGGCTAAGACTAAGGATTTATAGGTCGGTGGCAGCTCTGAAGAGGATTAATCAGCCTCGCAGTGAGGAAGCAAAGTCACTTTTCTTTCTTATTTATTTTTTCTTTTTTTTGCGAATTTACTTGTGAATGACATTAACGCAAATAGTGGAAGAGTGAAAGAACAATCGAATGAAGTATGTATAGTACGTGGAGTCGTACGATGACTACCGATACGACCTTAGCAGGCCAGTTGTGAAGACGAAGGATTTATAGGTCGGCAGCAGCTCTAAATAGGATTAATCGGCCTCCGCAGCGAGGGAGCAAAACCGTATCGACGTTTTCCAGGATCGAGACGAAAAGGGATATTTATTGGTCGGAGAACCGGGCACGGGGTTCGTTGTCTATGCCAACGCCACTCGACATCGAAGGAGGACAAATGCGCGTCCCGACAATGGTCTTTTTTCCCCAAACTTGACACCGCATACCTGCGCCAGGTTTTCGTGTCTCGCGCATAAAAAAAAAAAAACAACATTCGTTCTGCATCCGACACCGCGACAAAAAAGATTTAGTCCTTCCGCCCTTAATTTTTTTTTTATATCTCCTCGTCTGTTACACACCATTAACGAATGTTCTCTGCGCGCGAGACACACATAGTCATTGCCCGGATATCATGCGTCATTATTTCTCCTTTTGAGCACGCGTTTGCGTGAGCCGGCGAAATACGCAGTATTTCGAGGGGTCGATGTAAACGTTATGGGATAGCAGCAGCGGTAGACCGCCCAATGCCCACAGATGCGTGAGCCGATCGCGTCAGGACACACGAACCCTGCGCGGCACGCGTCGGCGGCTGACCAAGGTGGAAAACACGGGGGTTTAACCGGCCACACGCGGCTGTCGCACTGCAGACAAGTGCAGCTATGTGCGTGTAAGGTGGGCGATGCAATTATTGGCCTCCCGTCTGGCTGATACGGAAAGCTCGCCGGAGATAGTGATCCATGCCAATCACTGCTATTGACCGGCCAACGGGTGAACAATCGGACTGTACCACCATTACCTATGTACGAGGGGCAACGGGAACGGATTCGCTAATGCCACGATAAAACATGCACTTCTGCACTTTAGTCCTCTGCACGATCATGGTTTATCTTAATTCGTTGCTGCATCGTACCTATCTTGGGACTCGTTGAAAAAATCACGAGACTTCCGTGTTCCGTCGGCGCTTTGACCTTTTTAAGGGGCTGTAGAAGGTGAACTTTTTTTTTATGTTGATTTTTAAACGTTAGCGTGTTGTACGGGTATTTTGGGACATTCGACATATCGAGAGATCACAGGAAATAACAAAAGATGTGGCATAAAGTCAAAAGTCAAAATTAATGGCGACCGCAATATTTTTAACACGGAGGTTCTCACGAAGTTGACAGTTGGCGAACATTTTTGCAAACGAAATAGGAACGAAGTTTTTATTTTATTCTTCAAGCTTCGAGATTTCGACATTTCGTGCTTTGTATTTCACTGATTCTTTTTTTTGGATTTATTTCCAAACTTCCGCTATATGAGGGGACAGAATTACTATTTTTTTTTTCATTTATAATTTTATAAATATAATATAATAATTTATATTATAGTTTATAATTTTTTTTGCATAATAAGTGTCGCTCAATAATCACGATAATGGTAATTCCTATTCTCTCCGAAGAATCGTAATTTTCGGTGTCATTTATTTTTGTACTTTCTTAACCTTCATGTCTATGTATATATATATATATAAGCTTTTCAAGCCACATTTTTTTTTAATTCTCACCCTGTATTATAATATGGCTGATGCTATAGCTTTGCCTTTTTCGTCCGCTCGCACTTCTCTATCTGTTTATTTCGGTCCCCACTTTGTCATTCTATCTCTGTTTGCGTCACCTCGCATTCACCCTCCCGCGGTCTCCATACCCTTCTGCCGCATGCCAAATAATAACCCGTGATTTATCGATTTACAGTGATTTATAGGTTCGCTCTCGTTCCACCCAGACAAGCACGCCATGCCCAACCCCATGCGGCGGAACTCTCGCCCACCCGCACCGACCGGAAATGCGAACGGAACTCACCCGCTCGCGCTCATCCATCGGATTCGCCACTCTGAATGTTTCACGTTTTCGAGTTCGATTACGCGTAAAGAGTAAAATTGCCTGTGTCACACCATATTATTATAAAATTCGATGAGACGTTTTGCACCCCGGAAAGCAAATGATATGTTTATCGGTACTTTTTTAACTGACGATCCAATCGTTGACCAACCGTTGCGGTTTTTAAAAATGTTTATTAGGTTTATTTATGTTTATTTGGTTTATTTATGTTTATTAGGTTTATTTATGTTTGTTAGGTTTATTTGATTTATGTTCATTTTATTGTTCATTATGTCTTTATGTTTACTTTATTGTTCATTATGTTTGGCTACCGAGCTGCATGTATGTGCCTAGAGGACCCCTGGTCCTACCGTACAATAAATCGATTCATTCATTCATTCATTCATTCATTCAACCAAACATTTTTATTCGATTCAGTGTAAAAAAAAAATTGTACCTTCGGCGAATTTGTATTTAAGAACTTTTCACCGAATCCTCAAGGACCGAAAAATCTTTTAATTTATCCTAAAAAATGCCAGAGAAAATGAAGCGTTATCTGGCAAACGTCGCTGAGCGACCATGCACACAACTCGGCGGCTTTAATCGCAGAGTAAAAAATATTACGGCGCATCACGGTTCCGGAGGTCGAATCGCTTTGCTCGCAGTTTACTTCTGCGAAAAGCGCTAAGCACTAGGGCTGAAAGCACTCGCGGCGACCCGCAATTTTTTTTTCTTTTTTTTCTCGTTTCATCCTGTAAAACTGTGAAAATTGCATAGTGGAGGGAGTCTTACATTTACCGTTCTGTGAGCAGAGAGTCGCGTCACGGCGTATTTGCAAATTCTTTCTCCACGGGAGACGGCATTAAATGGGAGTCGTAAAATTTTCCCGAAAGCTCAACAGGCTTTTCAAGCTGAATCGAAAGAAAAGGGTACTACAGAATCTTTTATGACCTTCGCAAGCGGATGTTCGGAATCAATTTTTCTTTTTTTTGCTTCCTCGTAGAGGAATATTTGATTTCGTGAAAATAAATTTTTCGAGGTTTTAATGAAAACGTGGTCGGAATACTCAAAAACATCGAAAACCGACGAAAGGCGTCCCGGAATTGTCCTTGAATTTTGCCTGAGCTTGAAAAAGTCCTGTAATGTCCTTAAATTTCCCGTAATGTCCTCAAATTTTTTATTTCCCCGAAAATATCAGTTTGTTTAAAAATGTATATTTAGTTTAGTAAATGTTTTTGTCTTTTTTAAAATGAACTGCCACGTATTTCGACGTATTTTTTCCCTTTCTTTTTTGTCGGTATGAAATGTTTTTTTCCGTTTATAAAATTAACTGCGACGTATTCCGACGTATCTTTGTGCGCTGAACATGAACCCGCTGGCCTTTTTGTGCGTAAGTGCAGTGGGACATTTGTATCTTCGATTTTATGCACTGAAACAGTTTGCTCTAATGTGACATCGCATTTTCGGGATTAAAATCTAAAATATTGGGTTTGGAGCAAAATGAACGTAAAAACGGACCGCAATCCGAAGGAACAGTGGCGTGTAATACGGCCCTTTTTTTGCTGAAATCCTCGATATCCCATGGATAAATTATCATCGACAGAATTAAAGTTTGAGAGATTTCCGACGTTCGAGCTCAGCACGTCTTACCGCCGATTAAGTCCGTCACGAGAAGTCCTCCGGGTCTTATATTCCTGGCGCGATCGCGTGGATTAATAAGATCTTTCTTATTCGTCGCGGAAAGTGAGGCAACGGGAGGGGGTGCAAACCGCGAAATAAGCGTGAGAGCCGTCCGACGTTCTTGGGCGGGCAAACTCGGTCGAGCGTACGAACGGGAACCTCGATTCCCGAAGAACCACCGAGGATTAATCGAGTAGACTTAATTTCGTCGAAAGTTTTACGTTGCGGAACGCCCGGGCGACGACGATGTTCAGCGAAGAGGTCTGGCGGAGAGATGGAAAACTTGCGGGTTAGAATCCACGAGAAGTAAACGAGAAGGGGCGGGGAGAAGTGGGAGGGGGGGGGGGGAGGGGGCAAGCGCTCTTGGATAATTTCCGCGAGAAATCGCTCTTGGGCCATTAATGAAATCGAGAAGCATCGATTCCCCGTCGATGCGCTCGGCTTAACGCTGAAAACATTTTCCCCTCGATCGAACCCACTCCTATTATCGTAATACTATAGTGTTATTATAATTATCGAATTCGATGTATCGAGGAAGTTGCTTTTGAATGAAACTTTGAACATACAGAAATACACAACGAACGGAGATTAAATTTCAAATCTTCCATTCATTCATTTTCAGATCAAATTTTTGTAATAAAATTAAAAATAAGAAAAAGCACCGATTAAAAAATTGGTTTTCTATAAGGGGTTTGCTTGAAAGTAACTTTTTTTCGACAGGTCAACCGAAATGTATTTGCGACAAGGCTTTTTAAATCAAAGAAAGATGAGGAGTATGTGAAAGCTCTTCGACGATCGTTGCTTAACTGAAAAATTATTTGTGATTGTCAAGGAAAAAGTTGCGCAGCGCGACGGCGTAGGAAGGGAACGAGGAAGTCCGTCAATGATGCGAATACGAGGCGTAATTGTGAGCAAAGTTATCGCTTGCCTTTTTCAACCCTCGTTCTCTCTGGGTCTCCCGATACTGCCTTCAGTCGAGGGTTGAATGAGAAACTTTTAACGCGCATCGGGTATACAACGATGCTGTAGCGACCGACAGAAAATTATTACAAGCGTCAAGAGGTCGAAGGCAAGAACTCCGAAGGGGAAGTGAGCCATGATGTGAAACGGGGATGAGAAGCGGGTAAAATTATGTACTTCCTGCAGGGGTTGAAAGTTTGCAGCTCCTCTTCATTGTCGATAAGAAAGTTTGTCGAAGTCTGAGCTGGTAGCTGATTGACTGAATGGTTGCTGTTCGCTCCAGCGTCCCAAACTTGTGCGGCAACATCATAATCGATCTTGAGCTCGAGGAATCATCCTTCGACATTTTGAAAGGTTCGGAATGAGCCGCTAATGAGGTGGCATATAACTTAACCGGGTTAAGCTTCGGTTGGTTATGTTGCCATAACACAACATAACATAACATAGGGACCGGTAAAGAAGCATAAAACATCCATTATGCATCTACAAAACGATGCAGAATTTAATTGTCTAACTTTAAAATCCCCTTAAAGTGAGGATTAACGATTTATATTTATTTTTATCTTCGAAACATTGAGTTTGATAAAACGTTTGTCCTGTGACCTAAACCCAGCCATCTGCCTAATTAATTACCATAGATAACACAATATAACATAACATACGGACCGGTAAAGAAGTATAAAACATCCATTATGCATCTACAAAACGGTGCAGAATTTAATTGTCTAACTTTAAAATCCCCTTAAAGGGAGTATTAACGATTTATATTTATTTTTATCTTCGAAACATTGAGTTTGATAAAAACGTTTGTCGTGTGACCGAAAAGCGAGCCATCAGCCTAACTAATAACCATAGACGGTCCCACGCGAAAAAGATTTGTTTTATAATTCAAGCTCCGCGTCGCTTCCATTCACCGATACGAAAATGAGAGTCTTGGCCCTCCTCAAGTTGCTGAATTTAATCGTTCACACTTACGCAATTGATGCAAATTCCACACGGGGAAAAAAAATTGTTGGGACAACAAGAACTTTGTTGTATTTTGTATTTTTTTATTTCTTCGCTTTTTGCTGTAGCAAACAATTTTTTTTGCTGCCACAACAATAAATTATTAACGATCTACGTTTTGTTAGAGAAACAGAACTATTTTTCTCCGTGCATTTACGAATTGGTAGAAAATATGTTGTCGTCGATGAGGCTGGCCCAAACGGTATTTGACCTCAGCCAAAGAGTGCATTTTTTCTTTTCTTTATTTGCTGCTTGAAGGTTTCAGCATAGGCATTCTATTTCACCTACTGTCACCCCTCACATTTCACCTATTGTCACCCCTCACATTTCACCTATTGTCACCCTCACATTTCACCTATTGTCACCCTCACATTTCGCCCGACTGAGGGGGCCGAGCCTTTGGAGAAAAATTCCGTGTTATCCTTTGATCCCGCTGCGAAATTCAACAAGGGTAAATATCTCCCGTTCCCGTCTCTTTCAAGTACTAAAACTGCGTGGCACGGATAAAATACTACAGGCTAATGAGCGGCTGGGGGAATTTTTTACCCGCTCAACCCTCTTGCGAATTTTCACCTCTCTCCGCTACTGTTCTCCGCATATATCCGACTGGATTATGCTCCAAAGCCGGAGGATTTTTTTGTTTGTTATTTTTACACTGCACTAGTTCAGCTCGTTCGCGAGGTTTATCGTTGCTTCTCTGCGCTGCTGAAGTACCTACACGAATGGCACTCGACCCTTTCGAAACTAGTGGCTTGTTTAAAGCCGGCAGTCAGGATTCAGTGGGGCTTACAGCTGAACGAGAAAATAAAAGTTAAAATAAAATTAATTTGTAAAAAAAGTTGATCCATTGACCAATCGTTATTCGATCGTTATTTCAATGCGAGAATTTTTTCAAAGGGCGGTAACACATGTTCTATTGGAAGATTCAAGTTGAGCTTTTCTGTGGGGCTTTGTGGAGTGTCTCTTCGGCGGATGGTAACGAGCGCGCCGACAACAAAAAAATGAAAGCCAGCTTACGTTTGCACCGTCTCACCCCTCGTTCGGCTCGAAGGTCTCGAGGATTGACACTCGCTGCAGGGGTTGAATGGAACGAACCATTGTCGCCCTTGTCTGCAACGCCGACGACGACGACGAGACGACGAGAAGAATCCGCCTACCGAAGATGATGTTTGCTCTCGCCTAGCTTGCCAACAGCACGAAACGCCGGGCATGTGAATTATCTTATCGCCGAATTCGGCATTGGACGATGGGGATCGATTTTTGTAGCCCGTGTTATTGATTCCTGAAATCCGGCACTGTGCGACGGGTTCGCTTTCGGGAGCCAGTTATAGCGCGGATAAAAATAGTAAGGTAAATAATGAAGCGTCATGTGTCGGTAACTATACCGCGACACTATTTCGTCTCAAGCACGTTTGCATTGAATAGAAACAGTATTACTTCTTGATCATTGATGAGTTGATTATTATTAAATAAATAAATAAATAAATAAATAAATAATTGATTGGCTGATTATTATTGACGATTGATATTTCTTTATATGCAATAAATCCCGTGACTACATGTAAATAATTCGCCAATATTATACCGAATCGAAGCGAATTTTAATTCACTGCAATAATCAGAAATAGAAACGTCTTCGACAAAGTCGTTCGTCCTTCTCCGAAACGTCACGAAAGCGTACAATGGTTCGCATTAATAATATATGTATGCGCGCGGATAGAAAAGCATAAAAAGTGGTGGTGGGAAGCCCGCAGGGTTTGCGCACCGTTACACCAGTGACAAAGGTAGCAGCAGAGAATGTAAAGTCTGCAATGCCGGACAGAAGACTTCAATGGCTTCCAGATTATTCTATTACACCCATCGATTTTGCCTCTATCCACGAACGAGCGCCGCCTTCCGTCAGAGCTTCAGTGTACAATCGTGTCGAGTACTGAAAATCCATTTTAAAACTCCGCACGTGCAATCGTCAACGCGCCATCGAAATGTCGGTGGAGCTTCGACCTTTCGTCGCAAATTCAATAATCGCTCAATAATTCTCGACCCACGACCGTAAAGAAACAGTCTGTTCGACTTCGAATCGAAGCCATCAGTTGCCGATTTTTTAAAACCGTGACGTCATAAATTCATAAATTACGCTTGAAGGTTGAGTCCGAATTTATCGCACAATTCCAATTCAGTTGACCTTTGAACCAAGAACTTGATCTTTAATGTATCTGAACTTGACTGTAATCTATCTTACATTCGAGCATCGCCAAAAATGAAAATTAGTCATGCCGATTCAACTTTATTATTCGATTTATTTATCGTATTTAATTTCACACGAAGAAAAAAAAATGTATGCATTCTCTTCAGTTAGAGGAGTTCCTTATGTGCGGTCGATTTGGAGTCACACTTTATGAACATTTTCTTTTTTTACATCCAACATTTCGAAACCACTTTTGTGTAGCCTCGAAGCGTGTGACAGATAGGAGTATGTAACGCTGACATGCAGGTACAGAAATATGCATCGAGTGTAAACATTTATACCCGGAAGTCCTTTCTATGCGCGAAAATGAGTAATTGCGATTCAAATTTATTATTTGATTTATTTATCGTATGTAATCTTACGTGATGAAAAAATATGTATGCACCCTCTTTAGTTAGGGGAGTTCCTTACGTGCGGTCGATTTGGAGTCACACTTTATGAACTTTGTTTTTTTACATCCAACATTTCGAAACCACTTTTGTGTACCCTTGAAACGTGTGATAGATAGGAGTATGTAACTCCGACATGCAGGTACAGAAATATGCATCGAGTGTAAACATTTATACCCGGAAGTCCTTTCTATGCGCGTTCGCTATATCAAGCCTTGGTCCTCCCGCGGCGCTTACAAATGCATTGTACGCGCCACTTGTGTACTCGATCTCACATTTATGGCGCGCGTACCTAACGTCACTGTGGTATATGCCAGCAGATATCGGGCGAACATATACCACGATGTAAAGGGTACGAGGGTATAGATTGCTTTTCGACAAAAGCCACATTTGCCACACTAAAGGTATTCACTATAAACATATATGTTGTATCGTTGTGTGCACAATGCAACGATGCGGGGAATAGCGGGTCGACTTTGCATAGCACCGTTTATGCTTTCCTTTATACTATAGTTCGCGAAGCCATTCAACGCTCCGGCGTTGCAAGACTCGTTGAGGTTCTTTGCGGGATCGCGAAACGTGGCTGAAAACGTCTCGATACGACGAGTAGGACACGCACGAGGCCATCGAGCCCTGAAAGCCTGCAGCTTTTTAGCGGTTTTCTCGGCTCTAGTGTACAGCGTTCTGTTGCCTTGTTGTTTTTGCCCATTGAAAAAAATGTCTTTACTTACCATTTTACCTTGATCTCATGAAAACAATTTTTTTTCTCGGTTTTCATGTAAACTCGTTCGGAATGTTCAAAAACGTGTAAAAATTGCATTGAGCAAAAAAATGAGCGATGTGTGTATGTGTGTGTGTGCGCGAATGAGGACGTTGAGAGCGTAACTGAAGCAAACGGGAAAATTCACGATAACGAATTCAATTAAATCACTGATTTAGAATCCGAAAATATGTTAAAAATTTATTGGATCTTAAGTTGAGCCGAAGTGATCTATAAATCACCTCCACCGGATTATTCGCCCAAAAATTGCATTGTCATAGAATATAATTGTTTATTCTCCCTACAAAATAAACTACGCCTAGGGTGCAATTTTTTTGTCCAATTCAAATCCATCTCTCTTATTCGTTATCGGGTACGTTTTATTGCGCACATATCGAAATATTCCTCTGGTGGCACGTGATAAGGAAAGAAGAGCCGAGCTGCCCGTTGCCCTCGGACGAGGAGAGGAAAAAGGCACGATAAAAAGGTGGAGTCCAAAGAGAAAATAGCATTCCTTGGATTATACTGTAGGACAGAAATACCGGCGTGTCCGGCGAGGGGCATTTTGCTGCGAGGGCAGATCTGGCGATATCCTTCGGGAATATCGTCGACTCGTTCGCTTTCCTCTATATTTCGCTCTCGGCGCGACCCTTTTTCTCTACTGCGGACCTTTTTCACCCTTTCCTCTTATTCGTTCCTTCGTCCATCGAACGAATCTCTCGGCGGGTCCGAGTCTGCGGTTCTCCCGAACTGAAAAAAAACTGCCCCAGTTGACCTCACTGCGTCGGGGGCTCCCAAGGGAAGAGGAACTCTCGTATTGTTCCGACTCCCCGGCCTCCTCGCGGTATCCACGGTGAGTTGGTCATCCCTTGCAGCGCTGTCCGAGATACGGGAAAATTTTTCATACTTTCCCATCCGCGCTCGAAGGACCTCTCGTCGCAATTATCATAATTCAAATAAACCCCCTCCAGTTACGCTGAACGAGAAAGTATGTCGATAACCATCTTCTTTTATTTTATTTGGCGCTCTCCAGTTAGTCGAGGAGTCAGTTAATAATCCGTGGATTATGTTTATATTACATTATGTAATTTCTGCAGGTTGAATGTTTTTTTGTGCCTCGTATTATTCGCTTCACAGAGCCCTAGACAAAAAATATTAAAAAATTAAAGCAATTTGGGTTCAATGCAAAAATGTTTCTTAACGCTACTTTGATGGCTGACTGAGCAGTCGTCGGTGAATAAATGTGCTCATCAATTGTTGGTAACTTTCTATAGAATCGCTAACGGTGTTAAAAAAAGATTCCAATTTAATTCGCGCCTTGCTTTCTCATTATTTAAATTATTTATTATTTGCGGACCAAATTGATAATAACTTTCTCTATGAGGAGACGAAAAATTTCGTACAACTTGAATGTCGACTTAAGGGCATGTTAAATCCTCCAGTAAATAATGAGAACGGCAATTAATTTCCTTCGATGATGCTCCAATCGGAAGTGGTTAGAATTCGTGAATGAAAATGAATTACAGTTTTTCGTTACCAGGATTAATCGAGGAGTGTCACATCGCCTTAAGATATTTGTATAAAATCGAATTGCAAAAAAAAAATAACCCGAGTAGAAATTTTCACGCGTTACATGCGGCCCTGATAAGGTCATGAGAAGGCCTGATAAGGCCTTATCAGGACCCGATGTAACGCTCGTAAAATTCTACCCGGAAATAACTCCGACTTAAGTGACGATTCATCGGTGGCAAAAATTGTTGCTGCCTATCGGAGTTGCTATCGCGACGGATTTACCAAAATCATCAGAGGTTCAGCCAATGGGAACCACCGGCTGAGATAGCCACAGTGAAATCCTTATTTCCATTATTTATGGCCATGCCCGTTATATTCGCGAAACGACTCTATGCCGGACAGAAAGATTCGCGACGGCTGCATCGTCGGCGACCTACATAACCATCCACAAATCTACATTTCGGTTATGTACCCCATTACCTATACAAGCGAAATAATATCTACATACCCTTATATCTATACGTGTCTGCGGCGCTGTACCATCCACCCTTTACAGTAAGTGTACGTGTCTCGAAATTTATATACGAACGAGAGAACGAAAGAGAGAAAGAGGAAAAGTTGGGTTGCTTCTATGCCCGGGAGCATAAAATTTCTCACGAGTCACGGAATTGCCCTCGGTCTTTTTCCCTCGGATATACCACGCTGTATATATATATACACATGTATATTTACTATACGTGCAGCGTTGCACCGCCGTGGCTTCTGGTGTCACAGCAGCGTTATTCGTTTCGACATTCTTACATGCGTCCTCTGGCCTTTTGGCGAGACTTACGTGCCGCGCAACCTCCAAAGTAAAATGAGCGAGATGCTCGTGCAAACGGCGGAGTTTAAATGAATTCATAAATAATCTCGCCGACGCTGCCCGATACGGCCGGAAGAACGCGAAGGAACGCACGGCGACGTGTAAAAATTGTCGATGAACATTGGCACGATTAGGTTCTACAATCGAATTCCTAAATCCAAAAGGACGTTGCACCCAGAAAAATAATTTATTTGACGGCCGCCGGTTATTTGGTTTCAGTAAAATATTTATTTGATTTAAATAGATATTTATTTGATTTAAGTAGCTATTCATTTGATTTAAGTAACTATTTACTTAATTTAAATAAATATTTATTTAAATCAAATAAATATTTTACTTAAACCAAATAAACGGTGGTCGTCAAATAATTTTTTTTTCTGGGTGTGGGGACTCGAAATGATGCGGGATAACATCACCGGTCTAAAAATGAAATTTTCAAATCGGAAGTGACGTTTTCTTGTGTGACGTCACTTTGGCTTTAAAAGTAAGATTTTCAAACGGGAGGTGACGTTATAGATACGATTTGTCATTTTACCGAATGTGTCTTGAATGCAACCGGTGACAGAAAGGTGTGAATTAAGGGACACAGAAAAGTGGGTCAAAGAACGTGCGCGATACGAATGTATAATATTCGCGGACCATGAATCAACGGAATAGAGCAGAGGCTTCGATACTGTGCCAGATACAGGTGCGGTAACATTTTTCCTCGCGCCGGACAATTACCTCTGGCAACTGGTGCGGGCCCGTAGTCGTGCCGATGGTTAAACCGACCCTGGGTAAATATATGATAATATCTGGCTGTAAAAACGAACGATTAAGGAATTTAGGTAACGGTAAACGCGGTAGGATTCCGGAGTACGCCGGGGTGAATTAACGGGAGGGTGAAGATCATTCAGAGTGTCAGAAATCTCGGGTACGGCGTGATACAACGGGAAAGGTACGTTCGTAGGGTGTTGCCGGGGTGCCAATGTGAGGAACATTTCCACACGCAAGTATTTCCCGCACCAAAGGCTGCGATTTACCGGGTTAAAGTTGGCGGGACCACCTGTAACCAACTGCCAACCGGAGGGCTCTGTGGAAACGAGGAAAGCGCGGTATAGAATGGCTGGGCAGAGGGATAGAACGAGCGAGATACAACGAATGAGAAACGCTTCGAATGTTACGAAAGCGAGGAAGGTTTGCTGGTAACACGGACCGAAAATCCACGGGAGATTTATTCGACCTAAAACTCTTCACCCGGGTCACGAGGGGGTTCGCCGCGCGGTTCACGTGAAACTGTTTATTCAGCGGATGTGTGCAGTACGTTAACATACGTATGTGTACACTTGTGTTTGGGCCGCCCTCCTTTTTTTTACTGGCTTATTCTATTTATTTGTTTTTATTTCTCTTTAGATCGTCGTTTTACTGCGATAAAAAGGGGTGCGTTGAGCTTTTCGCGTAGGGTTGGACAAGAGGATAGAAGCTTCCGCTGTACGATGAAGAAAAGGTGATCCAGCCCCAGCGTCTTTTTTTTTCAACGCCTAAAAGCCTAGCTTATGTGCTGGTCTGGCGTCAGACCGTCGTTATGTTTCAGACCACTTCGACTTTGTGGCTGAAAAACAAAGATTGCAACGAATATCACATCAAGATTTACAGATAGTTTAAAAGGGAAGATGGTCCACCCCGAATAGCACGTAAATCAATGATGTATGAACCGGGCTGATATTCGCGACGTTTTGCCCTGCAGACTGTACTGCAGGATTACTGGAATACCTAGATGTGAAAATTGACAATCGACCGGTCGGTCGACCTGACGGTGAGAGTCCCAGATAGACTGATTAGTCCCAGATAGATACAAGTCATTGAACTTCAACTGCGAACAGCGCGAGACAGATCACGATTGAGATGATAAGAGTTCTTTGTAATCAATTATATCTGCCTAATCTCGAAGTGTCAGTGTCGTCGTTGGGCGAGTTCATTGCAATACGTTACTTGGACAATTTCCAAGATAATCGTTACCAGTGTTAATGGCACCCCATCAATGTTGTCCCTTTATATAACAGTATTGGCAAAACAGTTAATTAAAACGTATTGATTTCTGCAGTTCTGTTGAACAGACGTGAGGCAGATCGTGATAATTACAGTTCTTCGCAATCAATGACATCCACCTAAACACGAGTTATCAATGGCGTCCTTTTAGCCAGTTCATTGCAATATGTTACTTGTACAATTTTCAAGATAATCGTTACCAGTGTATAATGAAACCCCATCAATTCATTCCCTCGCATTACAGAATGGTCTAAACAGTTAATTAAAATGTATTGATTTCTGGACGAATCGAACTGAATTGCTGGAACTGGATAATTGTTTGAGTACCATAGTACCGGATCGTTTGATTCAGAAATGATCGGGGTCAAAGGCGAGTAGGTAGGATGAAAGACGGGATAGACAGTGTGGGAGCGCGATTGCGTGCAGTACGTGAAATCCCACTGATGTTGTGGATTTCCACTAATGGAATTGAGATTCTCTGAGGCGCGACGGAATTCAGTACAAATTTAGGTGGAGCGCAGCTTCGAGGGAGGATCGTAGCTCAGCGGTGAACAGCGGCAGCGACGCTAGTCGGATTGTACGATGCCCTACGCTTGTTTATATAATCCGGACGTTCAGTCGCAGTATTAGTCAGCGCTACCCGCCGCCATCCACGTCTCGCGTCTCGCCAGGCTCGCGCGTTGATTATACTCGTTATCTCGTTCATTAGCGACCCGTCCGTTTGTGTTAGTTCGAGAAACAAGACACAGACATATGCATTTACACGCGCCCACCGTTCGGCCAGGACAACGCCGCGTGGACACGGAGATTCGAGAATCCGTGAAATTGGTTACGATTTCTGCCAGACGCAAGCCTGTGTTGCGCAAAGTCAAACACCTCGATGATCCGCCGTCGTGATTAAAAAGCCCGACCGTTAATCCGCGAACTGTCGCGTCGATGGAGTTTCCAATGGTACATCCAGATTGGTCGGTTGGTCGTATTTTTCGCGAATCTATGATTCTCCGAAGAAGCTTTCGACTTGCTCTCTCCTTCGCAACGCTGGATTACCCAGACGGGGTGTGGCTTGGCCGGTGTCGCGCCAGTGCTGTGATGTAACAGCCACCCGGACCAAACCCCACCTCGTACATTATCATTCTACCTCATTGGACCATACATTAACCATTGTATATGCAAAATACACGCACGATTCCGATATCCAAGGGATGAAAATCCAGTTGCAGACCGTGATCTCAGTCGCTCCGGAGCAACGATCGCCGATACGATATGAGCTTCGATATTTCCCAAACGAGAACGTCAAAGAGAATTCGCGAGGCGTGTGTATCGTACATCAATGACATTGCGAGGGAGGCGACATTCATAGCCGGCGAGTTCAAAATTATTTTTCACCAAAAGATCGGTGAGGCGAGCTTTGCGGGTTCGTCGTGGGCTGGCGAATCAAACGGTAGGTGGGGACGGTACGTTCGGCTACAAAGGGATATGCAGAGCAGATGCACCTGGTACCGGCATAGGGGAAACGGAGGGGCCCACGAAATGGCATATAGGTACGATGCAGAAAAAGCGGAAATTGGAGCGGGAAGAGATGACAGGATGGAGTGGGTCTGGGGGCGGGGTGGGAAGTAAAGGGGAGGTTTGGGGAGGGGGGGGGGGGTGTGAAATAAGCGCTGGTATGCGGAGAATCATGAGGATCCATCGAGGATCAAACGGCGACCCTCCTTCCCTCCCAAACCAACACATCTCACTACCTCCAACGTTTCTGACAACTACCGAGCGCCTCGCCGGATTCAAGCTTTGGGAATGCCTCCGGCGAACTTTTCTCAGCCTCGCCAATAGTAGTCCGAGATATATCGCGATATAGGGTAAAAGTGGGGAATATGGACCAGTCCATATATCATTGATGTACGTGTTAATGGAGGTGAGCCATATTCACCACTTTTACCCTATGCATGACGATATGTGTTGCATCGATGCCTAGATATATGTATGCAGTACCGAGGCAGAAAGAGGAGTTGTTTGGGACGTACATTATGATTATTACGAAGGACCACCTTTACTACTGGCCGCGCACCCTTCAAGCGCGATGAATCTGGGATGGTTTAGCCGTCCCCTCGCTTTGCATTCTCCTCCGCCCTTTTTCCTCGCTGTTTCCATTTAGTGTTTTCAATCGCCCCTCCTCGTTCCCTCAGCCACGGTTCGCGTCGCTTCGATAGGGTGAACGGGGAGGGTGTATTGCCGCTTCCCGAAACCACCCCTCGAATCACCAATCTTTGCAGCGGTCGGAAATCGTACCGCGCACATCCAATCGTCGTTCAATCACACGCGTGGGCCTGGTGGCGACGCTTTGCCTCGCTTCATCTGAGAATTACTGCGGTTTCCGTGAGTCGTCGGCGCCCCGCGCTGATTCTCATGACGGAAGTAGACACTCGCGATTCCCGCTTCACCCTCACTGGCGTCGCGGCCTCGTCATTTTGTCGGAGACTTGACGTTTAATTGTATCTATCACTGTTCGCTTCTCTTTGAGTGCAAAACATCCAACGGGGCAGCGATTGTTTCGGCGACCCTTTTGAGTATTCCGACGCCGGTCCGCCACCCCTATGACCATCCGGTGCCAACAGTTCGCGTTCTCCTTTTTGATTCGGCGATCCACGCACTGGTCAAAGGGCGCATACTGTCGAGTATGACTTTGACGGACCTCCCATGAGACGAGGAGGCTTCAACCGAGAAACCCAATATGGTGTACTCTTCCTGGTCGTCGAACTTCACTGCAATGGCCGACAAGCGCACAACGGTAAAAACCCTTTGGTGTCTGTTCCTATCGACAACCAAAAATGTATGGAGGATCTCTCATGATCAAAACCTTGGCTTCAGTTGCGTGTATCGCACGCTTACCAATATCTGGTGAATCTTTCATCTGCAAAAATCATATGGTATAACTTATGATCGGGTAAAAGTGGGGAATATGGACCGGTCCATGTATCATTGATTTACGTGTTAATCGAGGTGGGCCAAATTCACCACTTTTACCCTAAAAAAAAATTAGAGACCCTTGAGAAAAAACGTATTTTTAATATATTTTACATATATTAAATATACTCATAACAAAAAAAAATTGTTTCATATAAATTTTTATAATATTCTATATTTTATATCTATTCATTGTCACCCTCGATCACATGCACTTGAGGAATTCGTTCGATCATAAAATTCGATTGTTCGACGAACAAAGCACAAAAATTTCAAACCTTTATCGGTGTAAAGCAGTAAACGGTGATTGAATGTCTTCAATCGGTGGTGAATAAATCCGAACCAAAAATCATACGGCTGAGGTAATAATGAAAGTCTGTACAAATGAATAACGCACACAATTTCCTATACCATTTGTAAAAGCCATATCCAATTTATTCGTTTACAGTTCACCGAGCCATCGCCGCTATTTATATGTCGAGCATTCTACTCCGGAGCCCCGCACCGCAGTATTGTGCAATTTCTATAGGCATGGCAAAAGTACCGAGGTACGTAATATTGAAAATCGCGATACAGTCAGCGAGTGTAAAAAAATTCAATGAATAACGTTGCAATTTTCGATAAATTTATAATAAATCGAATGGTGAATCCGGTGTGTATTTAATGTCAATTCTACGCATCCGCTGCGCACGCCGTTGTACACGTTAAATTAATATGAACGTTCATTACAGCTCTCGCAATGCAATTTGATACACGAACGGTGCGCCCGTGCGTTTTACTTAAATTCAAACTGCATCGACGTGAAACGAGTATTTTATCAAATCAAATTCTCTCCCGGCACGTGTAATGTAGACGGAGTGAAAATTCATGTAAAAAGTTCGGAATTGAAACGATCCACGGTGCATGCTAATGTGTATAATGGTCCCAAAGGCCCAAGCATTTATCTACGCTAACACACCGATTTGAATCGCCACCGCTTCGCGTACGTGTATGCACAATGCCGAGAGCGAATGAAATACACAGACGGGATAGAAACGTTTTAACGTAAACTACATTTATTCACCGAAGCGTGTACGTCCGAGTTTTACGTTACTTCGGTACAGCTCGTCCCCGAGTGCTCGGAGAGCAATACGAGCGGCGCAAAAATATATTCGGCACGCTCGGGCGGAGTTTCGTTTGGCTCAGAATTTCTGTCCTGACGGCGTCGTGGAACGGGCGAAAAGTCGTCGGTCCTTCGCTGCTCGTTTCTCCCCGCGGTATGATTCTTCGGCAGTTCGGACAGCTTCGAAAGAGGGCGGAAAGGAACGAGCGAGCGAGTCGGTCACCGATGAAAAACGGGAGAGGAACGAGATGGAGAAAGTTCGATGCTATATCGACGACATCAAAATTTTCACCGTCCGGGATAATGTGCATTCGCCGGCGCTGACCCCGCGCGAGCACAACTTGTGACGTAACGTAACTTGTGACTCGCTGTCGGGTTCGAGGAACGGCCATATTCACTGATTCAGAAATTCGTTGTTACAGCGACGAACGTTTCCGATCAATCCACTGGTATACTCTTGTTACTGATCTTTCAAGCACGGTTAATGTACGTGTTGTCCCAAATATGCCAGAAACTAAAAATGAGTCTCCGAATATTAGTTCAAAAAATGTCCGTACTTTGATGTTTTGTATCCTGAATTTTGCATTTCTTTAATTATGAACACTCTTTGAAATAATTTTTCAGCATATTCAGGACCATATATTTGTTTATGTTGTATATTAAATTTGTATATTAAATTAGTCGTTACAGCGACGAACGCTTTCGATCACTCCACTGGTATGCTCTTGATCTTTCACGTACGATTCATGTACGTGTTGTCCCAAATATGTCAGAAAAAAATTAGTTTCCGAATATTGGTTCAAAAATGTCCGTACTTTGATATTCTGTATCCTGAATTTTGCATTTCATTAATTATGCACACTCTTTGAACTGATTTTTCAGCACATTCAGGGCCATGCATATAATTGCTGTGAGGTAGAAATTCGATTTGAGGCAGAAATCCGCTTCCAGGAGGACTTGAGGTTACAGAATTATTAAAATTAATTATGATAAAGAGGAACGCAGTCGATCAACTTGGATAATCCCGAAGCCACTTGAAGTTCTCTCACATGCTCCGAGCAAGCATAATAAATTTTGCGGCGGAGCATCGACTGTGCAACACCTTCTGTAATCTCTAAGCACAGCTTAAAGGATTTGTAAACATTTCGTTCGAGCCGCGGATAATTAATCGCCGTTTTTGAAAAATAACTATTTTAATTATTACCACGAAGTTATTGTCGCGAAGAAAAAAAAAGAGCTGAATTACTAAAATTTTGTACAAACCTTTTTCTTTAATAGTACCGTTCTTATCGAACGAAAGAGATTACTTTTTTTTAAATCACGACTCTGCCCATTGTGCTGTTTTAATAAAACAGGTGGAATCGCAAGTATCGCGGAAACTGTTTTGTATACAGACGCGAGGCAAAGTAGAATTTTATTGAAAGGAGAACGTGCGTCTAGGTGGAAAGATACGGCGCCGAGAGTTAATGGATAGACAGACAGACATACAGAGCAAGAGAAGAAAGCACACAAATCCCGGAAGGTTATACGACCAAAGCGAAGTTGCGAAGAGGGGTTGGAAGAAAGCGAAGCAAAGAATGAAATGAAATGAGGGAAGAAAAAGTGGTATGAGAATAGAACTATGGAGAGGCAAAAAAAAAAAAAGAGGGAAGGAATAGGCGAAGAGAGCTCCGTGAAATCCAGGAATGGCCGAACGAGTATACAGAATCGGAATTAAAAGCTCGGCCAGCAGATTTCTTCGGTCGAGCGGCGTTTAATTTCTTTTCTCGTTTCGGTTCGAGCAAAGCCTCGTTTCTACATCCCTCCTAAACCCCCAATCCCCCTTGGCCCCCTTTTTTTATCGTTCCCTTTACCAAGGTCGGAAATATTCGTACTTTTGCCGAAGCTAGGCTAAGTGGAAGAAATATCGTAATGAAAGCAGGAACGAGAAGAACCCGCCAAGCCGAGCCCCGAAGTACAGCCGACTCAGTAGATTGCCTTCATAATCCTCGCGAAAGCTTTCGATGAGATACGCGAGCTGCAGGAGGACGGAGAAATGGGTATATATATATATTTAAAAAAAGAAGGTAATTCAATAATTTTTTATCTCCCGTCGATGAAAGTTCCCGGCTAGCAACGATTCGGACGGGGAAGAGCTGGCGCTGCAGATTACGATGATAAGTCTAAAAATACGGGTATTAATTGAACCAATTAGTTCGAGACGAGGGTTATCGATGGGTTCCAAGATGGGGCAACGTCGAGCGGCGTATCCTCACATTCCCGAAAGTTGCGGTAATCAAGTGAACGTTTAAGTGATGAGACGAAGATGCGATCGTAAAATTTAGAGACGAAAATTAACAGCGAAATTGACGGGTGAATAAACACGGTTTGGGTATTGAAAGCTTTGGTCGCTTCTCGCTGTAGAGCAAATTTCTATCGGGAAACCAATTAGCTTTTGACTGAATTAAAATTACTAAAATTCAGCAAGCTGACGCGGTTAAAATTGATTGTGTCAACGAATGAGAAAGGCGATATTACAAAGTAACGAACGAAGACGAGACGATGAAAAATTATTTTAAAAAGCTCGGTCATCCCAAAGGACAGTTAAAGCCAGAAGAGTCGAGAAAAAGGTCGTTGGGACAGTCAGGCTAGCCGGTGAGAATTCATCTGAAAGCGAGCTCGAGACTCACGAGATGGAAACAAATATTATTTTTGGGATAACAATGAGGTAAAACGGGAAGGAATGGAATTATGAGCTGAAGGGGGGAGGGGCTGGTAGATGGCCGGGATCGCGCAAGTAGAAGAAAAAAAAAAAAAAGTAAAGGTAATATTTTCCGAGCCGTCGTCGCGTTGAGAGAACGGCAGAAAATCGAGAAACGCGCATGGCGCGAGGGTAACATGAAGTTAAGTGAAACGTCAAGGGGTTGATGGTTGAAGGACTAGAAACGGTAGGTAAGATTAAAGTTTCGCGCGACAATTACAGTGATGAAATAATATGTCGGCTCGAATGAAAGTGTCGCGACTCCGTCATAAGTGTGTCGCGGGATTGGTTGAAGGACTGAGGGTCGAATTTTAAGACGAAATGCGGTTAACTTTGATGACACTGTACTGCCATGAAAAGGTGTTCTGGCAAAAAAATGTCTTGAATCCTTTTCTATGGAGTGATTACTACTTGATCTCTTCAATAAAATGACGAATGGTGGTGAAGATGGGTGAAAGATGATACATGGAGGGTCATAAGGAGATTTTTTGAATACCTTATAATTACTTCTTATCAGTTTGAACTAAAGATCGATCTAAAGTTCGAACTTACGCTCGAATTTGAGTTCGGACTTAAGATCGAATTTGCAATCAAACTTAAGCCTGAATTCACGTTCGAACTAAGGTTGGGTCTTAAGATCGAGCTTAAGACAGATCTTAACTACGCAATGAAGTTCGCGTCTTCCAAACTTCAATCATAAGGTCGATCTCAAGAGCGATCTTAAGTTGAAACTAACGTCTTAAAATTCGACACTGAAAGATCAAGTATAGACGAGAACAAAGCTGAAATGAGTTAGGGAACTCTAATAAATGAAGGGAGAATGTAAGCCACCCCGACGTGAGGCGGGAAGATAAGTCGCCCTTTATCACTTCCCGATACTGGCCGTGCATTGTTTCATACGTGTTTCAACAAAGCCTTGCCGGACTCCGTGGCGCACCTACGTAATCGTTAGGCACATCGTTCATGTCAGCGAGCTATTGTTTCTTGTCCGGGTAATTTCGCCCAGTGGTCTCTAGCATAGTATCCATAGAAAGACAAGATTCGTTCGTCGTAAACACGATTAAAATGTGCCTGAGGAATTCTATTGTATTGGCCACACTGTGCAAAATACTGACTTCTATAGTATTGGCGGTTCCCATTGTTCTCCCAATGCAGCTCGGCGAAATATCGAAGGAACAAGAACATTCATTGATAAAGATGAAATTTTACCAAACAACATGTGAAATTCGTATTTGCTGTCTGTCGAACGGCTTTCCACTATTTCCGCTTGGATTGCTTCAGCGTTGTCCTAAATTAGTTTAATTCTCGTTGTACCCACTTTACAAACTATAACAATGGCATCAGATGCGTTTGAAGTATCGCGCACATTTGCCTTGCGGTATCGAAAGTCGTTATCGTTCATTGGGATTTCTGCGGATGTGCACATTCTGTCCTCATACTGTTATAGTATGTGGCGCGATATCGCACTGGGAAAAGCGGCTTAGAGCCTCGACCGAAACTCGCTTTCGCTTCTGGCTGAGCCAACCCCCGTGGGTGCCGCAGGATTACCGTGGAAAACGGGCTTACTCAAACGTGGTAGCACCGCGACGAGGCACGACAAAGGAGCCCCCTTTGTCGGGCTAACGTTCCGTATAATACGGACACTTTAGAACCATCGAGACACTGTCTCGAAAACTGCATAGATGCATAGAGATGTTCATCCAGTCGCGATTTCGGATAAGGATAATATTATGCGCTCCGTTTCAGCTTCAGAATCTACAAATTCTGGCTATGGACACTTCATGGGAACGCCTTCGTTCATTGCGAAAACTTCACCGATTTCCTTCTCGGGCCACTTCTTTTTTTACAGCTTTCGGAGAATCGTATTACACATTACTGGAAGTTAATGCGAACTGCAGAGTACCGCTATGAAACGATGATAATTGCTCGATTGTCCAGGCGATTCTTTGCAAATTAAACAATTACCCCATTCTTAAGCAATTAACTGTGTTCTCAGCGGCTTGCCGAAGTGGCGTGAAAATCTGGGGTGTTCAACACCAACCCAGAAATATCTTAATGCGAAATGCAATACCGTCATCATTATCCTACCAGTATGTTTAGCAGTTTAACCAGTATGTGAAATTGAAATATGCAGCCTGTACGAATTCGCCTTTGGCCGGAAGTGGTCAGTAATATTGGATCGAAAGAATGAGCACTTTGTTCCATGAACCAGACCCGAGTTTGACGAATGCAAGTTTTTAGACGCTTACTGAAAAGTTTCTAAGCAATTCGGTGGGCTTCTGATATGCTGAGTGTGGCTTTAGGTGACTCGTCACAAAGTATGAAAAACAGTCTTACGGAACTGTTCAGGTTCGTTTTGAGCTTCTCCTAGTTCAACGTGATTATAAAATCAAAATCCGCCAGCTGGAGAAACATCCTCCAAGCCTCGTATCCCAAAGCCCTTGCCTCCATGCGAGGACTCTAAATTCGTCTCCTTCACGCAGGTTCGTAGATATTTCACGCAACGTCTTGCTCCTCGTAGATCATCCGAGTAACAGATGGTGCCATCCCGAGAGAGTCGAGTGGGACGCACTACTAAGAAGTAGACTGAGTGAGAAGCTTCGGCAAAGGGTAGGTCGAAACTAGTGGTAGGTGGAGTTTCCAAGGATAGTCGAGGAGTGAGAGGTGCTTCAATTTATCACCTTGGCCTGCGTGACCTACGTCCCGGACCTACGAAAGGGTGTCCCCGTCCCACCATTTCATCTCTATATCTCCTTCGCTGTACCTCCCGTTGTGTTCCGGTCATGAGTGGACCTTCCCCGATCTGTCTGACTTTCCAGATATATTGCCATTGTCTAACTCGAGAGTGCCCCGAAGGTCTCCACGGCACATATAGGATTAGTCGGGCCTTCTTGGATCTGGAAATCTCACCTCTGAAACCCTATCCTCAGAAAACATCCTCCCATCTATAGGAAAAAAAAGATGGAGACAAACACCCCTAAGGCTTTTTGGATCGTTGTCGACGATACGACTTTTTATAGGGTAAAAGTGGTGAATATGGCTCACCTCGATTAACACGTAAATCAATGATATATGGACCGGGCCATATTCCCCACTTTTACCCTAGGTACCAACATCCACACATATTAGCTGAGCTATGTTTATTAGTCATCATACTGGCTGATCCGATTCGCCCAATAAGTTTCTGTTCCGTCGAACCAGAAACTACTCCAGGTCTTCCCAGTCAACCATGCGATCGCTCTTCCGTGTCATGTTGTCGTTTTCTCCAACAGCTTGTCTTCGTATTCGAGGTGTTTTCTTCCGATATTCCACTACAGGGTATCTCCAGTATCGTCTCCTGCTTTGTAGCCGTACGAAAAGATGTCGCGGCATCGCAGCTTACAGTGAGACGTGAAGCGCTCAAATCGATGCTGGAAGATGTCGACGAACGGAGATTGCGGGAAAGTGAGAAAGCGATGGAATCATGAAGCACGATAGAGAAAGGTAAAGCCTAGTATCTATGTAAAACCGATGTCGTGCAATGGCGCCGAGACGGCAGACATCGTGGGCTGGTAACGGCCTATCGATATTCCGGGTACGTCATCGTTCCGAGGGTGGGATTGAGAGAGGGTTGATGGCCAACGAGGGTTTGTCGTACGGTACAGCCCACGTAGCCGAAACGGTACGGTTTCATCTGTCCCCCTTTTCCCGTGGCTGCTTCTCGCAGCAGTGCGCACGAGTCGCGAAGAGCGGGACTATCTGGCACGCTCAATCTGAACGGAAGTTGCTTCTCTAGGGAGAGAGCCGACCGGGAGCGACCCGTTCGAGAAGGGGTGAGATTCGACGAGTTCTACCCACAGTGGTAGTCGTCGAGTTCCCATCCTCGGAGCCGGAGAGGGTTGGCTCTTCTCGGCGTCCTTCCATTCGTTTATGTTGGACCTCCTTCGCTTCCTCCTTGGCGCTAAAATCTTCTCGACACTCTGGATCCTTCAGCACCTCTGTTCGATCACTCTTCAAAATCCACCACCAACATCGCCACCGGCAGATACCACTAAACTGTGTGATCCTTTTCATCCCTTTAGCAATATCAACGCTAGGGGCAATATCTTCGGCGAGTCCTTTGAAAAATGGCGACGAATTCTGAAGGATCGGCGACGGTGATGTTAATCAAATATTTTGAGATTGAAAGATCGAGGCTTCGACGAGTTTCAATATGTCGTAGATAAATATACCGTATTCATCGCTTGGTACTTAACTTGGTTAACGTCACAGACCTTCGAAACTTAACATGAAAAATTACAATCAGTTTCAATTGGCGTTCCTAAAAGTGGCGACTTGACGAAAAATAAAGCTTCTTTTCGTACTTCTGCATTTTTCACCAGTAACAATGGAAACTTCGCTGGAATAAGAAGTATTTTAGTCTTAGCCTCATTAGATGAATTTGTACCAACGAATAGGCGACCTTTGCAGTTCCGTATTTTTTCATGCAGTAAATTATTTTTCGTACTTGGGCAGCGTCGTAATTACAAGTTCAGGCATGAGCAAGCATTTTCGCGGTATAAAAAAAAAAATACCGAAAGCCTTCGTCGTATTTGATGAAGGCAATAAGTACAACTAAGCGCGATACTGCTTGTAGTACGATGTACGTGTACCAACAATGTATTATGAAGTTTAACCGGATGGGAAATCGAGCGTGTCCGCCGAGAGTAAACGATCAACTCCGTCATGCATTCCTCTTTTTCTGTCTGCGTGTCGTTTTTATTTTCTCGTTTTCTTTTTCACCCGGCAATCTGCGACCACGTGAGCACGCGAGAACTCGTTCATGCTCGATCGATGGAAGCGTTCAAGCGTTGGGCTGTTCGCGTACCTAAACCATGTGGTACATGCAGTGCTTTAGCTACGTACCCTACAAGCATGTACATAGAAGAGAAAAAAACAACGTCAACACACATTGATCAAATGTATAGAGGGGCTCAGGAAGGATTCAGTAGAATTGATGAAGGATTTGCAAAATAAATCACTGGCTCATTCCCTGAAACCACCGGAATTGTTCTTGGAAATGTGTGTTTTTTATTGTTGCGGATCTTGTACATTCCACGGAGCGTGCATATTGGATTTCAATTATTTCTCTGTTATTCCAATACGTCTTCAGTCCAATTCGTTATTCCAATGGCGCTTGGCGTATCGCAACAATTGACTTATTTTTATTATATTCCCAATTCCCAATACGAAATGGTGGAGAAGTGGTTTTTTGGTTTCTCATCACATACGAGACAAGAAAAAGGACAAGAAATTTAAATTTTAAAAAAATAACTTTATTGGCTCTAAGGGAACATTGTTTGACTTATATGCTCTCCTGGATTCAACTCCGACATGGCGTTTTGGCAGCAATGCGCCCTCTTCAGCTATGGCAGACTCCCACCTGAGGTTTAGGGTTGAATGCGATCTTCAGCCTCTACTTCGTATTTCGCTTGTGAGATTTTCATACCAAAAGATTGGAAGATTTATTAATGGACGGCATTTAGCAAGTGATGCGAGGGAATAGGGTAAAGGTGGGGAATATGGATCGGTCCATATATCATTGATTTACGTGTTAATCGAGGTGGGCCATATTCACCACTGTTACCCTGTGCATGCGCAGTAAGGTTTAAGTAAGGTTTAAGGTATGCCAGATAGGGTGGTGGTTGAAAACAGGAAATGAATCACAACGGTAGATGGGCAGCACGCCCGATTACCAGGACAGTGGACCGAGTCGTTACCAATGCTGCTGGTTACGCAGTGGCGTGTTCACAACGTTCTAAACCAAGCACCGAGTAAATGTTACGCATTAACTGATGCTACGGGGATACCCGCGACACCGTAAAATCCCAGGGCTCTACCCAACGCGTTAAAGCCTTCCTCTCCTGGATTTAACTCCGTCCCTCTTCCGTATGAGCGCCCTTACAGCTATCAGCTGTACGGATTATGCATGCAGATTGATACTCGGTCCAGTTGTTTCGACTCCCAGGAAGCTGCACAACGGAGATTATCGTGAGTCCCAGTCACCCTTCTCGTCGCGTGGTTCCCTTTGAATATGTATAAAGGTAGAGACGGGCTCTGGGGACGCGAGACAGGACCATTTTTACCATGTGCACTTCTGGCTAAGAATTCATTTA